>OV743719.1:67084388-67778734 GCA_928272305.1 Volucella inflata
GGATGACCGAGACTCAGTTGGCACACCCAAGTGGAAGGGGACATTAGCCAATTTGAGCTGAGTAAGTATTAGTGAGGTAAGCCTAAGAGCAACAGTGTTACGTAAACAGGCCGGCCTTTGCACTTCTATTATCGTGTTAATTGGCTTACCTTAGATTTGCTCACTTGCTTACTTGGGTGAGAAGATTGTTCCTAAACATGTTATCTTTCATCTTTTTTTTAGATTGAGCCCTCTTCTGATTTTTCACGAAAACAATCTGATTGAAAGATCTAAACAAGATTGAAAACATGCTTCAATGGAATCGAATTACAATTTTTTTCCAAAATTTTCAGAAAGATTAATTAAAGGCTGATATCGGCTAGAAAATCATGTGCCAGGAGAGCTATTTTGCTTGTTTACATTGCGGCCGAGATGGAAATGCGCCTCATCCCTAAGGTGGTTTTTCAGCAAAATGTTCATCAATTTCAAGCAATAACGAAACGAACGGTCATTAGCTCCAATTTATAAGTAAATTGGACTTGGTTAGCGAATTATCCGAGATCTTTAACAAAATTCTCCTCAATCTAGTGCGATTGATGTTCATTTGTTGAGACTTTTAACGCTTTTAGGGCTTTGGCCTAGACGCACACTTTCTTCAACAGCGAATATGTTCGGTTATCAGTCAGCAAACCATCATGAACTTTTGTCACAAGCTTGCTTAAACCAGCTGCAATTGTTGCATTACGAGTATTACGACCGAAATTTATTTTTAAAATACACACCGTTTCGGCAACACACCATCTACTTTGGAAGTAACTTTGCAATATATCCTAATGTGGTTCCAGCGTAAATCGATCCATTTCATGGCGAGAAAATATAATACTGAGTTTCTGTAAATTTGTAAGAGCTGTCAGTGTCCAAATGACATATGATTCAAAAAGATACCAACAGGTGGTCCACCTCTAGATCTTCATTTTCATATTATTATTAATGAAACGTTTTCAATTTTTTCATTTTATTTTACATACATGTTTATGTTTTTTGATTAAAAAAATTTGAGAGGTTCCTTTAGAAGTCCCAGTAGTCTTGAAAGTCTTGCCATAAAGCGATTCGACGAGGAGGTCCAATTTCTTCACACAAGCATCAGGAGTCCTCAAAGCATTTCCCAAGTAAAGTATAGTTCTTTGTCGCAAATTTTCTAACGATAAGTTGAATTTGCAGGATGATAATTTAGACGAAAAAAAAAATATATCAGAAACAATTAAAAGAATCAAGAAGGCATCCTGTCCATTTCTGGTAAAAGCGGAGGATCGACGTTAATTGTTTAAGTTTTGTCTGTAATTAGTCATACAATCTTAGCGCAACTTTTCGCTTTTATTGGTCTCGTAGTCTCCCCTTTATTATGACGTGCTATGCCATCATGTTCAGTGTTGCTGGCTTCGTAATTTGTAGTAACAAATTTACTCGCTTACACACCACGTCTCTAATGAATTGGACAGATGGGCAGACAGAAACAAGCATCTTATCTCCTCATTCGATTTTGTCTTTTGTTTAAGTTGTCCTGCATCTATTTGAATGATGATAAATTTCTTACGTTGCTCTAAGATATGCATCACAATGTATTACTATGACAGGACCAATAGATAACTACTCGTAACTATGTTTACTAGTGAAGTGCGTATAGAGCCTTACGAATTCATACTTAGTCGACTTATGGTATAGTCGGTTAACGGCGTGTACACAAAAGACGAATTATAGTAAAATCAACCTGTTAGAAAAAAATGCAACACACTGCCTGTGAACGAGTATTTAGGCATCACAACCGTGCTAAAAACTTTTACAACGGCCGCTTCCAAGCCTTGCTCCATTTAGGTTTACTCGTAGGGGTATTTTCTGATAGTGTTGTATATACTAAGCGGGGCACCCTATCGGAAGGCGCTGGTGTTGACACAGCATTAATTCCGACGCAGTTTTTCGGTCGTCCGGCACCAACTGGACAAACACTACGACATTTAGCTGCCCGCCTAGAAGAGTATGGTACAACACGAGATACTGCCAGGTCTGGCCAGCTGAGAATATTGCAGCTACGGTTGAAAATATCGCAGAAGACCTCGGAGTATTGATCAGACGACATGCCACGTAATTGGGCATCAACCGGTGGTCTTTACAGAGAATTTTAGGTGAAAGACTGTAAGATGTTCCCTTACAAAGTGCAGACGGTGCATCGGCTGTTAGCGGTTGACAGCCAAGCGCGTGTTACCAACATACAAGCCATCCTGAATTTCGACCACGAGGGAGACAAACTTTTCATTGTAAGTCATTATCCGCGACGAGGCCCATTTTCATCTTTGTGGAGATGTGAAAAAGCAAATTATACCGAAAAACCGTGTATAACCTAAAAAGACCCATTACATTTGCTTAAAGTTATGGCATTGTGTGCTCCTTCCTCACCTGTATCAATTAGGACTGGAGAACATGTGGTTTCTATAGGATGGAGCACGACGGATATTGCACGAGCCGAAAACGAAATTCTGAGGTCTGCATTTCCGGGTCGCCTTATCTCTCGTTTTGGCAATCTGCACTGGCAGGCGACATCGCCTTATATAACCGTTCCAGACTTCTTTAGGCAGGATTTTTTGAAGTCACGAGTCTTTATCAACAAGCCTGAGACTCTTGAAGCCCTCAAAGAGAATATCGGTCAAGAATGCGAGGACTTAACGCCGGAAGTTCTGTTAAGAATGATAGAAAATGCAATAAATCGGGCGGCCACTTAGCCGATATCATTTTCTCGACTTAATGGGGAAAAAATTAAGACATCAAATAAACATAATCCAAACGCAAAACCAACGTTTTTCGTTCATTACATCGGGTGATAATTTACATAAAAACAACTGTAGATGTTCTCAGTTGGGAACGTAAAGTTGGTAATACGCAGGAGCGAACATATCAAAAGTATCATTGCACATGTTTCGTGTTTATCAATGTCGGTTTCAGAAATCAGGAGATACTCTATTCTAAATTCTAGGGATCCTTTTAATTTGGCTTAAAATGTACATAGACATCAATTGGAAGTCAAAGCTTGCTTTATGTTAGCCTCACCGCTTGATTTGTTCAGCTCTTTTGGAGAGAGTGTTTGACGCGGTCAATTTGCGTATCCGTTCAAACTGGGTGTTATTTGTAAATCTGTCAATTCTACCAGTGGAAGAGTAGACTATTTCAAAGAAACTACGATATCGTTCTATCAGAATTTCCAAGCCAATGAATTAGAATTAGTTCCCACATGGTATGAAAGCCGATAAGTGTGAAACAGAAAATCACAAAACCTACTTTAGTCCTGACAGAAGCAGGACATTTTAATTATATTCTCCACTTTGCCATGTGCTATCTGTAAATGAACAAACTGACTAAATCAGCATCAAATTCTCCGTACACCATTTATACCTCTGGGGGAATTAGCTTACGTTCCGAATATCCGAAAAATGAGACATCTACTACCATATAACATACGGGTACTACCGAAATAAAGGACTGTCCAGGAGTGTAGAAGAATTAAGAGCAGGACGAGCAAAGTATAAACAGCCTCTGTCAGTCGTCAAATCCGTGATGTTGAAATTCTAAATGGTTTACATGGAGTCATCTGGCAGAATTGATTCGCTTGTACGGGCGTACATACGAGTATACTCATACTATGCATGGTAGCAGTTATAAAACCTCGTTGTATATTTAGCGAATCTCACAGCTATTCGTACATGCGAGCGCCCTCACTATAGTGGAGTATCCTTTAAGGGTTGTATCTTTGTTTGTTTTTGCATTTGTGATAGCTATTGTGTGTATAAGATAAATACATCCCCATCACAAAAGTGCAACAGCAGGAAGAGCTTCAGTTGAATGAATTGTTGATGGCGGTCTGATGGTGTGCTGATGATGGTCGGCGTTTGCTGCTTTAGGTCACTGTGGGTGGTGGCTGACACAGTGTGATGCAAGACCAAAATGATCCAAATGAAATGATGGACATATGATGTGCGATTGTGTAATGTGAGATGTTGACATAAGTTTTATGTATAGTTGGCATAGCATTCTAACAATCCATTGGGATTTTAGGGGTTGACAGAGAATGGTACACATAGCGTGTATTGCAAACAAACAGCTGTCTTCATGAAATGCTTCAAGCAGTGAAAAGCGTTAGGGTATGGCGACGACAATGATATTGTTGTTGGGAAAGGGCATACACATACATATGTATAAACGTATGTTTTGTTTGAGGACTCTGTAAGAGAAAATTTGGTTTCCTTGTAGAATTGGTGATTGGTTTTTGTTGAATTTAAATATGACGAAGATTTTGCAGTTTCGCTATATCAATTTCAAAATAAAACATATATTGGTTATGGACTGTATGAAAGACACATGAGTTCTTCAAAAAAAAGCCTGTGGTCGTACAAAATTTATTTGCAGTAACATATTTATTTTCTTTTCTTCATATGGTTCACACAGATCAAAGCATTTTGTTTCAATTCGAAATTAAAACGAAAGCCTTTAACAAGTTTGCAAAAATGTTTAGAAAATCAGAAGGATACAACTGACTAGTTATAGTAATTCAACGATGAAAAAGTTTATCATTAGTCTTCGGGGTTCGAACATATTGCGCGAACGACTGTCTACAACTGGTGCGTATATTTTCATATCATTTAGCTCGGTAGTCGTTGAAATTTACTGTGTTGTATTTTCAATAAGTATTATAGTTAAACTAGAATGCTCTCCTTACACTAAAATTCGTAGGTCATTTAAATCGTAACTCCAATTAAAGGGTCATTCATTTTTCGATTTCGAAAGTAAAGCTAAATAAAACACACACAGCGATACATTTTTGATGAAAATTTTAATTTACTATAAAGTTTGGACTTTGCCATTAAGTGCGAAAAACAATATCATTCAAATGGCCGCCTCGCTAAGATTCGCAGCATGTGATTCTTTCGAGATAATTTTTAACCACTTTTTCGCACATTTCTCTCGACTATAACTGGAGTAATGTTCGTTTCTAATGCGTCTAGAGTTCGGTCATTATTCGCGTGAACACGGTCTTTCGCGTAGCCCCACAGAAAAAAATCGAACGGTGTTAAATCGCATAATCTTGGTGGCCAATTGAGTTCGCCAAAACGTGAAATTACGCGACCAGGAAACTTCTCACGCAATAAAGCCATGATTGATCATGTTGTGTGGCTTGTTGCCCCATCTTGTTGGAACCACATATCGTCCAAGTCATGATCTTCAATCGCCGGCCATATCGCTCTGAATTGACTGTAACCGTCCACCTTTCGACCATAGACCACAGCAAATAGTCACTTTGTCTGTATGCAATGGCACCTCTTAGACCACTTGTGGCTTTTCTGAGCCCCATATGCGGCAGTTTTTTTTGTTTACATACCCACCGAAGTATGGCTCATCACTGAAGAAAATGTTGCTCGAAAAATCGGTGTTTATTGTCTGTTGTTCCAACACCCAAGAAGCGTATCTAAGGTGTTGTGAATGGTCAGCAGGCTTCAATTGTTGCGTAAGTTGAACTTTATAAGGTTGGAGATTCAAATCCGAATGCAAAATACGCCATAGTGAGTTGTTCGACATGTTCAATTGCTGCGAACGCCGGGAAATCGATAAACTCGGATCATCAGCAACACTTGCACTTACAGCAGCAATATTTTCGACTAAGCGTGCATTACGATGATGCACAGGCCTTACGACATCAGTAACGCTTCCACTCTCTTCAAATGTCTTCACAATTTTACCGATTGCTTGCGTAGTCGGTCGATTATGACGACTATAATCATCGCGAAATGCGTGAAAAGTGGCTACGCTTAAATCACCACTTTTGTAGTAAGTTTTAATAATTTTAACGTATTGTTCGATTTGTATGCGATCCATTCTTGTTAATGGCAAATATTCAACTAATATTATGACACTTCAAATGACAGCTGAGTTTGGCAGGTGTCAAATGCCGGCATTACCAACTTGAAACTACGAAATGAATGGCCCTGTACAATCCGGGGTGGAGGTTATTCACCTCCAGTTCTACATACCAAGTTGGTTAGGGTAAATTTGTACTTGGTCGCTCCACTAGAATCAGATTTTTTCATCACCGCGTTTGAAGATATATTGAAACGAAACATATATGTGCAATCAAAGAAGATAAATTCTAACCCTTCAACCCAGGCCAATGTCGCTGTATTCCTCATACAGTTCGCTGTCGTATTATATTCCCAAAAATCCCATTTCTGAGAATGAGACCGGGAATCACATCATTAATGTTTCTTTCGAAGCAATCAGAGGCATTTTCGCCTGAATAAGACGAAATAATGAAGCAGTTGCATATTCCATTGCTTGAGTATATAAACACTTGAAGACAATAACGAATACTTTTATCAAAGTTTACTTTTAACATATGTAAGATATTTATTGGTACACATACTCGTATCTCAAGGCGTTACTCACCTCGTTCGTGTGAGCTCAAATATCACACATCTACGTGGGTGTTATTCTTTGGAAAATTTCACACGCCCGCTTTATTGCACTTGATATCATGAAATCTATACTAACAATGACACACTGCTGCACCTTCCAATTATTCCAAGTGGCTTGAGTTCAAATGTCATTTGCTGCTATATAGGTAAATACCCGCATAAGTTTAATAAATGAATGTATCCGTTTACTTAACCCCATGAGAAAGGCGCATAATCCAACAATGCTCATACAGAACACCGACACCTCAAATGCACAAACATAAAGTGTAACATCTATCCGTGCTCGTATCCTTGAAGAATACTAAGCTTCATTATCACCAACCTTATCAACTACGACTATGGTGACAGATAGTTGTACCGCAATTTACCTAGTACAGTTGGCCCTTTCCGGCTGATTGTTTAAATAATGACGATGACTCAATTGAGTATTTAGCCATCACCTGCATATGCAACACACAATGGACAATGTTATTAACCTTTGATGGTTTACCTGCAAAATGATCTCTTAATCAGGATAAATGAACATTTTGGCACATGACCATTCTGATATGCAGAAAGCCAGCTTTTGATGGTAAAGCCAGGTAGCATAAGAGAACGAGTAATCGCGGTAATATTCGAATCTACACGTATACTCGTAGATATATTTTGCATTGGTTGTGAATGATGTGTGACAGATGTCCAGTGACATTGTTTGTGAAGAGGTATTGATATGTTGGATATTTGCGGACAATTAATGTGCTGACACTTATTTGAGAAGTTGTCATGGCAAAGTGAATAGTGGTCTAACAATATCTACAAGTGACAGCAAAGGAAATTTATTACATGTGGTTGCTTGACAGAAAGATTTATGAGTTAATATGGATCAACTTCAAAATGCACATATGTACTTACATGTCAAGTGTGTAGACCAGGATAGACCTCCAAAGTAAGTTTACCCAAGGGTGAATATGAGGCCTGTATTGGAATTGTCAAAAGCAAACAGAGGATTTGGTAAGGCTTATTGATTGCTCAACATACATTTGCATGTAGACTAGGCGATGCTGCTATGGGCAGAACTCCTAAAGTTTTGTTATGAAAATACCCTGCACTTTGATAGAACGCGCAGTAAATTAGTTTAAATACAAACAATTGTAAGGTGCATGTGCATACGCGTAGATATTTCTACAGCCAACTGTTAAAGAAACCACACTTATAATGAAATACAATTTCTTGCAGGTGGTTTCCAACAGTTTATGTAGTAAAAGTCGTCATCTATTGAATTGACGATTTGAGAAAATATTTACTAATTATCTTGTGATCACTTCTGATTACAAACTACATAAGAGCTAAATTTACTAAAAAAAAAGTTAAGTAGTCATACATCAAATACATTGCTTACTTACTTTAGGTGGCGATGTTATCCGGGATGGACCTGGGCCTCAGTCAACAAGAGTTTCCAGCCAGCTTGATACTTTTCTAGCTGCCTCCAGTTTCGTGCACCAGCTGAGTCTCGGTGTTCCTCTACTGCGCTGTCCCTCGTGGAGCGGATTCGAGGAGTTTTTTTAGACCCGAAAGTTGGTGTCCATCCGCTCTACATGACCCAGATATCTAAGTTTTCGAATCTTCACTCTTCTGGCTAAGTCGATGTCACTGTACAGTCTATATAGATCGTCATTGTATCTCCTCCGCCACTCACCGCCAATGCAGAGGAGACAGAAGATCACTCGAAGAATTTTACACTCAAAGCAACCAAGAGCACCCACATCAATTTTTGATAATATGCATACCTCTGCGCCATAGGGTAGGAGTGGGATACTCAAGGTTGTAACATTTGTTGTTCGAGAAAGGGCTTTGCTAGTCAATTGCCACCTTAGCCCAAACAAGCAGCGATTGGCAAGAATTATTCTTCGTTTTATCTCAGCGCTTGGGTCGTTATCTGAATTCATAGCGGAGCCTATGTAGACAAAGTCCTTAATTATCTCAAAGGTATACCTGTCGACAGTGACGTTTAGTCCGAGACGTCGGTGTTCAGTGTCCTTTTTCCTTGGTGGCATATACTTAGTTTTGCCGTCGTTGACTGCTAAACCCATTTTTGCCCCTTCCGCCTCAATACTTGCAAAAGTGCCATTGATATTATGTTAATATCGTCGTCGTATGCGCGTAATCGGACAGACTTTTGATAGATTGTGCCTCTTAAGTTTGCGAGTGAGTTTTGCACTATTCTTTCAAGAAATCGAATTACAGGGCATCCCCTTGTGTAAGTAATTTTTTGACTTCAAAGGTCTCAGTTAGATCTTCACAGACCTTGATGGAAATGCCAAAACTAGACATTGCTCTGGTTTGGTTGCATTGTGATATACTAGGTGGGGTGAAAAGTAACCTCCTTGACCGCCAGAATGTGTGCTACTGCAAAAAAGGTTATGGTGCCTTAAAGTCCGTTCATATTTAGGCAGACATGCCAAATTTCAGTGCGATACTGTCTTTAGTTTTGTTTTGACAGCTGATTGTTGTTGACGTGTTTGGCATCATGTTGAGTATGGACAAAAACAATTTTCGTTCTCTCATAAAACATTATTTTTAGAGAGGCAAAACGGCGAACGAAACAAATGGATAAATATTATGGGGCTGATGCTCCGTCAGATTACACCGTCAAATATTGGTTTCGAGAGTTTCGTGGTGGCCGCAACTCCACTACCGATCAAGTCCGCAGCGATGCAGTTACAGAGGACAAAAAAATACATGAAATGGTGTTGGCTGACCGGAAAGTGAAGGTGCGCGAGCTAGCAGATACCACAAAGATTAGTACTGTGCGCACACGACATATTTTGGGCAATATTCTGCATATGAAAAAGTTATCCTGCCGCTGGGTGTCGCGCATGCTTACTCCTGACCAAAAACACGAACGCGAGAACACAGCACGAAAGAGTGTTTGGACTTGCTGATGCGGAATCGGACAGACTTTTGGAGTCGATTGGTACTGTTGATGAAACCTGGATCCACTTTTACACAGCAGAGAACAGAAAGAGTGCCCGGCAATGGACTGAAGCCAGCACGAGTGCTCCGAAGCGGCCGAGGGAGGCTCAATGGATCGGAAAGGTTATGGCGTCAGTTTTCTGAGATTGTCATGGCATACTCTTCGTGGACTTCGTGGAAGCGAAAAAAAATTTTGTTTTTGCAAGACAATGCGCCGGCGCATAAGAGCATCGCAACCACGGCTAAAATCAATGACTTACAATTGCTGTCGCCTCAAAAGATGGCTCATCAATAAAATAATTCAGCTCACGCGAGGAAATCATCGACGCCACGGAGGAATATTTTGTAGACCTTCCGGAAAATTACTTTTCGGACGGGATCAAGAAGTTGGAAACTCGCTAGAATAAATGTATCAAGCTAAAAGGGTAAATATATTGAATAAAATAAAAAAAACATTTAAAAAATTTAGTTTTTTCATTCCCAAGGAGGTTACTTTTCACCCCACCTAGTATGTAACTATATATGGATGTTGATGAAGCATTTCTAAAATATTTTGGGACCAAAGAGATTTTTTCGGCAGCTTTAGTGGATGCAAAAACTATTGGCTAGTAGCCCACACAGAATTTAAAATACCGAGGTTCAGTTCCCGAAACACAATTGTGAATTTGAATACAATATTCTGTGAGCGCATTGTTCTTGTGTTTTAACAAATTTGGATTATTTGAAGTCGCTGGTCTATGTCGATAAATTAGGGACCAATTGAAAGTGCTTATTCTCCACATTATTCACGAGATTCTGGTCTTAAGAATGGTGGATATTGGACATTCAGATTTCGCTTTATAGGAGCTATGCTCGGCGCCCATGTACCCAATATCATATAAAAGGACCGAGGGCACACATATATCTTTCCAACAATATCCTGAGAAATACTCGAAACACATTTCATTTGGTGGCATACAAAGGCATTCATATGTCAGTCAGTCCATCTCCATCGATCAAAGTTGATAGAAAAATCGAAACCCACAAAGTGAAATCCCATTTAAACTGATTGAATTTAGCCTCTAGGGACAACAAAATTTGGTTCGTCTCCTAAACTAATTTCCATAACGTGTGTGCGTTTCAATGTCTAGACACAACACAACTTCCACACAAATCTACCAAAAACAATAATCACAAAGACGTTATGTACGACGTAATCCCCAGAATAAAATTTCACAGGGTAATCAAAAATCGACACTGAATAAAGGTATAAGAGGTTCCGAAGCCATGAATTCTGCGAATAATTTCATGATAAGAAGAACAAACATAAGTTATCTTTTTCAATCCCCTAGACTCTTATGTAAAGACTCTACTGTAAGGTTTTTTTTTTTAACGAGGACTCATAAGCATCGAAAGCCTGAAGGTCAATGTGGAACTTTAACCACACTAAAAACATATCCACTTGTCCGGACGGGAAGCTTCTGCTAGAACCACCAATAGGTATTTCGTTGATGGAGATCCTGATGTGCTCGAATCTTGGGCACGATAAGAGAACATGCTCCGTATCCTTTATTGTTATCTCACAGTTTGGGCAGTGAGGATCATCTTCAATGCCGAAGCAATGGAGATAGCCTCTTAAGCAGCAATGTCCACTGACGTTGGGGATTAGGGCATACGCCCATCTACCCTTTTGGGAACGGCTCCATCTACTTTGCCATGTACGAATTGCATTATTCCGGGCATCCTCTTTTGGCAGGTTGTCCCGTCGGATCTTCTGGAGCTCTTCCGTGATCAGGTCGATCGGTGGCATGCAGCGTCGTCGGAGACGGTCCTGGATGCGTTCACTACACAGAGCGCGCTCCATGTGTAGAAGTTATTCCGGCTGCGTTTAGCCAATGCCGATGCCCAGATGGGAGCCGCGTACAAAATCACCGGGCTGGTGACCCTTGCTATCAGTCTTCGCTTACTAAAAAATCGTGATCCTGTCGGCTTTACCGTTTACTTGCTTAAGATGCTCTTTAAAGAAGTTCCTTGCGTTTAGGAGGACTCCCAGGTATCGCGGGAAAGCCTTCGATGTGTCCATAAAATCGCCACTCTGAAAGGAAAACACCTATCTCTTTTTCGTTGTGGTCAAGAGGACTGCTCCGGTCTACTGAGCCGCCCGTTTCTTCGCAGCCAACTGGTCAGCATCCGATGTGTATTGCAGCCTCCTATTCCTAAAGTAATCGCGCATGATTCTCTGGAGGTAGTTTGGCACCCCAAGGGCCTCCAGTGCGTGTACGATACGGGACTAGCTGGCTGAGTTGAAAGCGTTCCTCACATCCAACGTGACTACAGCACAGTATTTCTTGGAACCGCTTCTCCATCTTTCTGCAGCTGTAGCGCCTCGAGCTAGGGTGACGACCATCTCAATGGTATTCAGGGTCGATCTGTGTTTTCTGAAGCCGAACTACGCGTCCTTCAGACCGCCGGGGCGTTCCAAGGCTTCATTAAGACGATTCAGGATGACGACTTCGAGTGTTTTTCCAAGTTCGTCCAAGAGGCAGGTTGGTCGATATCCCGAGGGTTCTTGGATATTCTTCCCTGACTTGCGATCTTGGGCTTGTGCTTTCGGTTATCCAGATTAAGCACACTGGCATCCGCGATAGTTTGGTCTTTAAAACGTACATTTCGCCTTCCTAGAACCTGGGGGCTAGCGATCGAAAATCCTCTTAGCTGGACCATCATTGTACATCCGCTCGATGTGGCCGATCCAATGTAGTCGACGTTATTTGGCTTTTTAGACTAGATCCACACCTTGATATAGCTTAAACAGCTCGGGTTTCTATCTTCTTCTCTATTCGCCCTTCTCGCACACAGAAGCAAAACTCCGTCGAACGAAGTAGCAACGGTTTCCTAGGGTAAATCTTCGTTGGATCTCAACTAGGGTGTTATTCGGGGAGTTCATGTTTACTCCTTGGTAGGTGACTCGAAATTAATACTATCAACGTCTTGTCCTAGGCGGTTGACAGATGCTGGTTTGCTTGTTGATAGCATGTACATAGTCTTGCCCTCGTTTATTTTAGGGCCAACAAATTTCGGCTGTTCTGCAATTGCCGTGTAGGCCTCTTCCAATGGAAAGCTAGAAGTGGCTGATACATATCAATATCGTCCGCATATCCCAGTAGCTGAAAGCACCTGTTGAACATAGTACCTTTCGTGTTAACACGGTGAATGTTTGAAATAGATTGGAGGAGCAAACTTCCGCGTGTTGTTCAGCGTCACGCGACACATCTGTATCAGTTTTGCCGGGATCATTGTATACAGCTGCTGATGATAAATACTTTTATATATAAAAAAAAAAACACTGTAGCGCTGGCAGCCCGGTATGGACCATGGCCTAGCTTCTTGACACTCATTTGTGTTGCTCATGTTGTCATTTTAGTCACATCTGAGCGGGGCTTACGGTTTATCGCCGAGTCCGAACGGCACTCCTTAGAAGCTTTCTCGTAGGTAATTTTACTTTCGGGAGTTTGCCATTGCCCGCCGAATGGGTGATGGTGATTTGAAAAATTGTTGGTGACCCAGATAGTCCAATAAGCTAACTATCGCGCCATCGCCATCGCCCAAAATACTTTTATATGCCGCTTTAAAATCGATCAATAGGTGGAGAGTCTCGACCTGAAATTCGTTGGCCTTTTCCGGGATTTGTCTTTTGTCAGTGTGAAAATGTGAACTATAATCAGTCTGTAGATGGAGCATTTTAAGCTGATAGTTGAGTCAACGCGAATGCTTTCATCCACCCATAATCGCTTGATGATTTGGTGCATGCGCCATGCCTTCGTATTTGAAGAGCTCGGTTTGTTGGCCATCGGAGCCTGCGGCTATGTTGTTCTTAAACTTTTTTACAGCTAATCTGACTTCTTCTACACTGGGTGGTGGAACTGGTTATTTACTGACTGGATGTGGGTTCTCTTCTTGCCCTATTACTCTTTCTACATTATCGCTATTTTGCAGCTGCTGGAAATGGTGCTTAAACACATCTAGCATCCTGTGCTTCGGTGACTAGTTTTCCTTTGCAGTTTCGAAGAGCCTGTTTTCCGGTGTTGAAGTCAGACTTCAGTTGCTTGACTTTCTTTTAAAACCTCCGGATGTTGTGTCGATCGTGAGGCTCTTCAATTTCCCTGAGCTGGGAGGCCGCATAGGCCTCTTATGTCTACACCGCATCTTTTTCTCTTCTCTTCTCCTGACCATACTTGCACTGCAGCGTTTGCTTATGTGCAACTTCTGTCACTTTTTTCTGGTATTCGCCTTTACCATCATGCCACGGGCTCTTTCTTATGGGGTTGGTGCTACCCTACAATACCGATAACTGCAAACAATTCCGACAGGAATCACGCTTTCTAATCAATGCTTCTTTGGACTTAGCAGACAGTTGAATAGTAAATCCCTTTGAACTTATGTTAACCAGCGCCCCAACCCAAATATTTTTCGACTTCAATTCAAAGGGAGAAGCACAGTAGAGGGCGACCTCATCCTAAGTTGTGAAGTAGTCGAATAGGTCCCCAGTCAACTTAATGTGAACAATTGAAGAAGGTCATGGTAAGGGGCTGCCCTATCCAATGGTGGGCGGCATGATAGCCGAGCCCGCGATCCACCCCTGATTATTGCGCCGTTTATGTAAATTAATTAGATGAGTAAAACCAAATTATCTCTGTTTTCCTATTCTAAAAAGTCAATAAAGTGATATGACCTTTTTGTCCTAATATTGGCCTTACGTGCACGGGTATTGCATAAGAGACGTAGCAGCGGAATTAATGAGCGCCATAGCCAGCGTGTTCGTCAGTTGTATGGAATTTCTGTGACATGGGCTAACTGCACTTACATTATATTCTTTGGCAATTTCTATATAGAAGCACAACGTGGTAGTAGAATTCCTCCCTTAAGGAGTGCGCAACTGGAGTTTGCAAGTGACTATCCTCACCAGAGAGACTTCTTTGTGGTCGCGGGTTAGGTCCAAGCATCGTTTACGTAACTGCAAGTAAGTAAGTAACTACTACTTCTTTATTCAATTGTTCTTCCCTTTGCTAGTAAATTACTTGCTGATTGATTTCAACAATTATCCCGTCAAATGTGTTGTGCTCCTCAGATTACTCCGGCTAACTAAAAGAAAACTGCAAAAGCCACCCTTGCATCTGTAAGTTCAAAGTTTTGTGTAATAAAAAATTAAATAAATCAATATCCTTGCTCAAAGGACTTTTCAGTCCGAGACAACAACTACACTCACCAACAATTCGTTCGTGTGAGTTATATTGGAAAATAATCTTCTACTCGTGGGCAAAGTTTTATTTTTCAATTATTACTTCTGTTTATCGAATGACTGCATTCGAGAACAGCAAAACAATTTTATCCAATTAAAGCCAAGCCTCCACTTATTGATAAGTTGTGGTGAAGTACCAGCATTGCAGAGGATTCTAGTGAACCAAATTACCACCTTCCGGAAGGTGGTGATGTTCGTATGGGTACTGGTACTCTAACGCGAATTCTTGGTCGGAGCAGTGGTAATGGTTGCTCGGGTCAGGCGTTTGAGGTCAATTGTTTGTCCAGCGCTTTGTGTGGTGAAAGTGGTGAGGTAAGAGTGCGGTCTTTTTGGAGTAAGGCGCCTGTAGTGTAGAAGGTTAACCAAGCTAGAGAACCGGCAGAGGTTTTTGAAGCGTAAATAAATGTTTTCGTACTTTATAGCGAGGGCATCTGGGTAAAAATGCTTGACGATTGTTAACTTGAGATTTCGCTTGATTGAGTCGATTGAAATGGTCTTACAATTCTATTAGCCAAGATATATTACATGTGAGCAATTAAGGGAGTGTGAGCATTTTGATCGGCATGGGAATGATAAAGTTTGTTAACCCTTTGTACTTGCAATGAAGAAGACATCCTAAGGACTTCATTATATCGAGATTTTTAAATAGTCATGTATACGTTGGTCAATATTTGTAGTATCGACAAGATAAAATCATAAAAATGTAGAGATGTAGATGAATATCACGTCAAAGATCCTACAGGCTTAAGAGTATCTCCAGGTACTCTAGGTATGTTGCTTTCAGTTAGCCAGACCATTCATATTGCACTCGAAATGAGTAATTTTCAAAACGAGGCCTGCCGTTCTACACTACAATCCCTGTGCCACTTATTCCTCCGCAATTTTCTGCTTTAAAATATTTATTCATGTTCGTGGCGACAATCATTATGGCTTAACGTAATCATATCCAGATTTGGCCTTATCAAATTATACCATGCATTTTTGAAAGATTGTTTGTTGGAACACTGAATATCTGAATATATTCGCCCAAGATTCAGACCCGAGAGAAAAATCGCAAGTTTAATATATTTAGTCCTTTAGAGAACATTTCAAAAGAGGCTGGACTTGATCCCAAGTAAACATGATCGAAGAAACCGATCTGCACTTTCTGCTATCCAGCTACGCCATAAAGGTATAATTCAACGACTAAATTCTGAAGCATATTCTTCATATTGCATTCAATGGATAGGCAACCTTTATGTAGTTCAAAGAGAAATTTTATCAAAGACAGCCGTGGATAATGAAGCAGCCGTGGGAGAAACACTAGATGTCAACAGATATGTTAAAGACGGCAAAGAAGAAAATACATTTAAGTCGGGGACCAGTTTATATCTTAAGAACTGGAGAAATAAACAGTATGCCACCCATCTTCCAAAGACATGAGTTATCAAACTTTATACCATGCCATGATGGGAAAGGGTTCACAAAATTTGGTGAGTTTTCAGAAAACACTTGGCCGACACATATTTCATAACAGCACCACTTCATCTATCTTGCAAGCATACACGTATGCAAAGTCAGTTCATATCTTTAAGTGGTGACGTTCTTAAAACGGGAGCACAACTTACCATTATCAATAACTGGGTAATTAGTGTCAATTAGCAACTGAATAGCAACACATTGCAATTTACTAAAAAGAGTGCTTCAACTACTTTGGTCACACAACTTATAGTTAGAGTTGCATGGATACCCGCCACAATCACAAGATGATCCTGGAAAGGAAAACAAAAGCCCATAGGCACTTGGATCTTCTCTAATAGCCAAAGCAACAGCGCAGGTGTATGCTTCCCATATTCTTCTGTCTGTTAAACTCGATTCTTACGCTGGGATCTTTATACGGAATACCGAACAACTTTTTACATAGTTTACATACTATAGAATGAACAAAAGGAAAATGGGAGCGCTACCATAAGCTCATTTAGATCTCGCCGGTCGCCACATCTTTTCCATAGGTTAGAGCGGATTTTGAAAAAGGATCAACCCACTTAGGCCTGTTACCGCATTGTGATGCCACGCGGGTATCCTGCTCAAGAAACAATTTTGAGCTTTTTTGACAAAGCGTAGGAGACTTTTGACTTCTATATTGTTTAAGTGAGCTGGACATGTACAAAGGAGGTGCCTTCTTGAGTTGAAATGTTTTCTGTTTTGAATTATGAAACTTTTAGATCCTGTTTTGGACAGATTTGTTTGGTTGCTAGACATGTGGGTCCGACCGTTTGTTCTCCTATTAGCATCCAGTTCTCCTATTTGTTCTTGTTTGCACGTAGTGATAGGTATCGAAATGTTATCTTTTTCTGGTATAATGGGTATAGTGTTTCCAGTTTTGGCAACTTCGTCGGTTCTATAGTTCTTTGGGATGCCTCTATGTCCCGGCACACAGGAAAGGTCAAATTTTGAACTAGTCTGCCATTTCCATGACAGATGATCAGCAGTCTATAATGGTATTTAATTTAAAAGAACATGAGTCCAAGGAATTTGATAGTGACCTGACTGTCGGAAAAGATACGGATATCCATTGCAGATATTTTTCAGCCAGTACAGGGCTTCCTTAATTGCCGGAATTTCCGCCTGGAACACGATACAGTGATTATGAGGGCGGAAGGAGAAGAGATTAGGTTAAGTTTATCAGTGAAGACACTATGACCAACCCGACTATTTATCCTTGAACAGTCCATATACTTAGTCAAGTCATAAATACTAGTAGACAACTGAACTCACTCATTACGAATGCAACACTGGGCGCATCCATTTCGTATTGATTGCGATTTGACAATTGATATTTATGCTTCATTCCGACGTCAAAAGTTTTTGACATTAATTGCTTACAATCATGGAATGGGGCGATATCGAAAATCGTATTGTTGTAGTCCGCCTACTTAAATGCAATATGGAAAAAGGCAATATCTTTAGGACGTTGCGAACGCTTGGAATCACTCGCAATTTAATGTATCGTGCTGTGAAGTTGTTTGAGGATACTGGTGGAGTACGAGACCGTCAAAGATCCGGCCGTCCGCGCACTGTGAGAACTCCGAAAGCGATCAGTGCCGTGAAGAAACGAATCGACCGAAAACCGCTGCGAAAACAGAAAATCTTGTCGCTGGAAATGCAAATTTCGCAAAAATCCATGTCTCGCATTATCAAAGAAGATTTAGGACTCAGCACGTACAAGCGACACATTGAAGCAAAAACGCAAGCGAAGATAGAAAGCGTTACTCAGCCGGTACGCGAAGAACGCTCACAGACAAATTCTGTTTACTGACGAGAAAATCTTCACCGTAGAAGAATCGTTCAATAAGCAGAACGATGCTCGGTCATCCAGAAAAGTATCCCAACTCATCCCGAGGGTTCAAAAAGGCCACTATCCCGCGTCTGTAATGGTGTGGTGGGGAGTGTGCAACGATGGCGTAACCAAGCTCCATTTTTGCGAGAAAGGAGTGAACACATCGGCCAAAGTATATCAATCGACCGTCTTGGAACCCACTGTGAAGTCTCTCAACCAACCAATATTCAACAACAAGCCATGGACTTTCCAGCAAGACTCTGCTCCAGCTGACAAAACAAAAACGACTCAACTGTGGCTCAAAAACAACGTTCCGGACTTCAAATCAACGGATGATTGGCTAGCTAGTAGTCCAGCCCTCAACCCGTTGGACTACAAGTTTTGGTCCGTATTAGAGGGCATGGCTTGCTCTACTCAACACTCAAATATTGAGTCGTTGAAGCGAGCCCTTGTCCGTGCAGTGGACAATTTCCCCATACATGAAGTGCGTCTTAAGTCGTGCTGGAAGGCAAATGGAAGTCATTTCGAATAAGTTGTTCTAAGATTTGTAGCCATTGAATAACTCAACAAAAACAAAAAAAAAATTGTTTAAATATTAATTCGCGCTGATTTTTCTGTGTACCAGTATTTATGACTTGACTAGGTAGAAGTGGATTGACTTGTCCAAGAAGGCAGTATCCTTCCAGAAGGATCTGGAGAAAGTGCTTACGTTGATGTTTTTGTTGTAGTCGTTGTTCTCTGATAGGGTTCCTAGTGTGTTTAGAATATTTGAGTGGCCAAAAAGTTATTTTGTCCACTGTGAAGTTGTTTTGAGGCGAATAGCTGCGTTAGCTACTCGTATGTTCGGAATTTAATATTTCCTAGAGAAGAGGACAAGATCGGTTTTATGGGAGTTTCTCCCCAATCTGCAGGGATCCGTCCAGCATGTTAGTATGTTGAGATTATACTGTATGTGCTCTATAATCGTATAAAGATGTTTTCCCGAGACGGCTATAGCATCGTCATCCGCTTCCTGGTATATCAACGGTTCGTTTACCACTAAGTTCTAGAGAAGGGGTGAGAGAACACCGCCTTAAGGCGGTCTTCTTTTAACAGAAGACCCATCCAGTTTGGAGTGGATTATCCTGTTCCTTAGCATAAGACTGATTAAGTCCCCAAGTGAGTCATCTACCTTTAGACAGCGCAGTCGTGTTTACGGATGTGTTGACCATGTCGAAGGCGCCTTCTATGTCCAGGAGAGCGACTATAGTATGGTGTATTCTCTATAATGTAAGGATTATTCGATGTGGCTAATTAATGAGTGCAAAGCCATTTCCGACGACTATTCGGTATCATATATCAATCAATCAATCATTCCAGAGTTTTCAGAAGGAAAGATGATAGACTAATAGGTCTGAGGTCCTTTGGGGCTTGAGAACATTTTCCGGTTTTGGAGATGAAGACTACATTTACTTCTCTACATGACAGAGGAATGTGAAATAGTTCTAAACAATACCTCATGATATTCTCAAGTGATAACAGGATTACATCAGACGATCTTTGTAGCTCGGCAGGAATTATACCATCCAGCCCAGTAGACTTGGGTTGAAGCTATGCGGTGCTCAAAGCAGTTTGTCTCTCGTGATAAGACCATCAATTTTTGTCGCGGCTACAGCAGTCCTGTTGAGATTGTTGCTGGGCGTGAATGGGCAGCTAGCTGGAAAGTGGCTATTCAGTAGCAGGTTGAGTTATTCATCACTTAAGATTGTCCAAGAGCCGTTGCCCTTTTTCAAGCAGCTTACATCGAGGGACTTGATGAAAGGATTTTTCTTAGGCACGATGTCTCATAGGTTTGAGTTATTTTATCACAAAATCACCTCCAGGATTGGCGCCTTACTAGCCTCAGCTCCTTTTTATAAATTCTGAGGGACTTTTCAAATCCATTAGACTCCAAAAATGTTTAGTTAACTGGTATTCTGATTTGAATGCATTTTGAAGAGAAATCAAATGAACAGAATTATACATACGAGTATTGCTTCAAACTATTCAGCTGTCTGCAAGTATATACAGTTTTCCTCATTTATTTATCTGTTGAAGATAAATATAAATGCTGTCATTTCAGCAGAAATCCCGCAATCACATCACGGAAACAAGCCTTCGAAATTCGACCACCTTATTTGGGCTTTGCCAATAATAAGCCAGTAACAGCTACAGCCAGAAAGGCAACCCTTCGCGGAAACATTTTTGGGGTAAACAACCCTGATTTTATTTTTGTTTTCTTTTTCTCGACTCCAAGCCTGCTCAAGTTCTTTCGTACTTACCACTTATCTGTTGGTAATTCACTTAAAGCTTTCCGCTTCCGTTACAATGGGGCCGTCGAAGGACCATATTTCTTCGTTTGTAGCCGATATCAATTTTCATGTTCCGCTGAAAGTCCTTATGCAATAAAATCTCCACCACCTTCACTAACCCGCGACCACCCTCTACGAGAATTCGGGAAACGACAGAATAAATTTGTGTTCCTTTCTCTGTTCGAAGTGTTGGGCACTTTGTTTTGCTAGGGATTGTCGAACATACCCCTGAGAGAGATAAAATATTTACGCCCAGAGGCAAGTGGGCAATGAGAGAGGTGTCATGATGTGCCGAAATAACTACCTACACTACTACAGTGATAAATATTTCAGTTGAATTTTCGTTTTAAGGATTATTGCTTGTTTGCATCGTCATTGCGTCATTGGGTTGATGTTGCCAGTCATCGTCGTAGTCGTCGATGTTTTTGATGTTGATGTTGATGTTGATGTTGATGTTGATGTTGATGTCGTTTGCATGTTGAGTTTGTGTCCGCACTGCTGGATTTTCGTGCTCATTTTCACCAAGTGACTTTACGTGATTGTTCAAGTTTATGGTTATGCTATTTGGTTGCCAGGTTCGGAGGTGCCAAAGTTCTGTGGTTCCGTAGTTCCAAGGCGTTGGGGTTCGGATGCTTTTTGGCTGGTTGATTTTCGGTTGTCAACTTTTGACATCCATTCGCAACTGAGCGATGGCTATCATAAAGTTTATGTTATGCTGCTTGGTGTTACCACACTAGCACTTGAGTGATAAACACTCTTCCGGAAACAGCTGCTTATTTTTGGGAGCTAGTGTCCTAGGGTAGTAAAATCTATCTTTGTTTACACATATGCACGTATGCATGTATGCAGACGATGAGCAGATATAAGTTTCACTTAACTGTTATTAGTAGAACAACTGGTTTTATCATTTGTTCGGGTTTTATTATAATCCGTTAGAGTGAGTAGTTAAGAGCTCCCATGGCAAACGTGGAATACTACTTAGGATTTGAATTTAACGTTAATGAGGTTCTTGCGTGCAATTAGGTTTTCGTCACTAACCGTAGTTGTTAAAACTTTCGGGGAGTTGCTTTCAAGCCAGCCAAAATATAATACTCGACGTTGAATGGAAAAACTATTCGCATACTTGAAAACAGGTTTTGAAATCAAAAAACAATTCATGAGGTTGTTAAACGTATCTTAGTTGTACGATTTATATAGCTTTGTTTTCAAGAGCTAACATTTGTTAGCACATTTTATTGACAATTTCTTTATAAATAAATGAAAATACAATAATGACTATAATGTAGACGAAAATAGTCCAGATCGGCATAAAATTAGCTTGTAACAAAATATTGACAGAAATTGTTGTCACCGATAATTAACTGGAATGGCCACTAGTAACGCCGACCTGGTAACTGCCCGGCCATGGAAAAAAAGACGAAAGTTTTGAAGCAACAACAAACCTCGTATACAGATGCATCTACTGTTGATAACACATGCAAACGATTTAAGGACAACTTACTTCAGTTATGAAGCCGAACAACTAGCGGAGCCCCTAGGCTGCTGCAAAGCAAACATAAGCGCCATCCAAGAAATGCGATGGAATGAGCCGGACAAAAAGAGTATGAAAAACTGCGACATTAACATCTGCGATTGTTATCGACGCCAAAAGCAGAGCCTATTTGAATGCGACTTTGCTGTTGGAGGCAAACTTATGCAAGAAATCTTGAGTTTTCGGCGTAGTAATCCGCATCCAGGCTTAATTTACCAACATTAGCCTGATATGCGCGCACGCCCCCTAAGAGGAGAAAGATGACGTCGCCAAAGATGCCTTCTATGAGCTTTTGGAAAAGACCTACGAGCAATGCCCTAGCTATGACATAGAAATAGTCCTCGGTAATTTTAATGCAAAGCAAGGAAAAAAGGCATTTTTGATTGTATTGTCGGTAGATATAACCGACATCTGATAACAGATTCAGGTTAATCGACTTTGCTGCATGGCGAAACATTGACATCGCGTCTCGCTTAATTACTTAAAAGGTCCATTCCCACCAGCATCAGGCAAAGAGGACTAGTGACAACACTGCCGACAAGCCATCAGAGATGCCGCTACTGATGACTGGATTTCACTAGAGTATCACATCAGTTCGATTACCAATGCCGGCCAGCACGAAGCATGTAGAGACCAATGAGGGAACGTCGTACTAGAGTCGAAGTTGATGCTGAGGAAGAAAAATAAACCTTTTAACCTGGACGGTGTAGCCAAACAATTCCGCCGATCCGACATGGATGAAGTGGAAATAGCAATATCTTAGCTGAAGTCCAACAAAGCTGCAAAAGTCCGTGCAATTAATCGCATACACCGATGATATTGACATCATCGAAAGAAAGCAGCATGATGTCAGTGGAGCGAGTATTGAGATGGAAGCGCCGAAAATGGGCCTAGCAAGACCTAGTATATGCTTTCAAGAAAGGAGGACACTTAATAGTAACGAAAAACCTTCGAATCCGCCCTGAGGGACAGCGCAGTAGAGAAGACCGAGACTAAGGTGGCGGATGCAAATAGAAGGGGACCTCAGCCAACTTAGCGTGTGAAACCGGAGGCAGCTAGCAAATCATCGAGCTGGCTGGAGACGCTTGTCGGCTGAAGCACAGGCTCATCCCGGATTCTGGTCCAACCTTTAGTAAGGCAAGGCAACTATTATCAAAAAGATTGTCAAAAAAATTGGCCCAGGCCTTTTCTGGCTAAAGTGTCTATCTTTGTTTTTTTTCCTTAAAGCGTATATGCAAAAGAATATTATCAATATCATAAGCCGGAGAAGCTTAATTAAATTAATAAAGTTAGTCGGTTTATTCATTCTGGCACTTTAACTACTCTGACGTTTGCCAAAAGGTGTAATGCAAATGAGTTTTTCGACTTTCTTACAGTACGATATTCATCGTTTTTCTGGAAAAATAAAATACATTTTTCTATGTACTCGTATATGAAATATTTAGAACTTTAGAACTGATGTTGATTTTATTTATTCCTTGGGAAAGAAATCATAACTTCTAGTTTCAAGCGAATTCTAAGGCAGTCCGTCAGTTTAAGGATTCACGCCGTCATTTAATTTTGCCTCTCGTAGAGCCCTTCTGTTCTTTTGTTTTATTTTAGCGCTTTTCTAAATCGATTTCGAGACTCCTTCTTGTTTCATTTTTGTTGAGCTATGGTAGTCAATACGTCTGCAAAACATACAGTGTTTGTTTTTTTTATTTTGACCATGGCGGAGAGCCTTCTTTTGAGGACAGTTCAGTTCGAACTGATCAAAATCGATGTTTCTACATAAAAATGACAGTACATATGGTATGTAAGTATATATACGTATGTATATAATATGAATTTAAATTTCATTAACCGCAGAATCCTTTCTTTTTATTCTCAAGGTTCGGTTTCATAACACGCGCATCTCTTTGTTTTAACACTTTTTTTTTAAAATAGAAAGTTTGAAGGGATTGCCTTGGATCCTAATAGAAAAGGGAGCATTTTCTATTGTCATCTTGCACACTCTAACGATTTTGAAAGAGATGATAAAACTACTAAAACTATCGCTGCATAGCATTATAATGATTGCTTCTATACGTGGTGCCAATAAATCGATTATGAGGTGGTGACTATCAATCTAAACTCTCCGGATCTTTTTTAAGAAGAACTTAACCCTTGAGAGCGTATGACATTTCTTAAAATGTCGGAAATTCGGATAAAGAGAATGAGCCAATTAGGAAATGGATATACTCGTACTGTGCAACTACAATATATATTCTGCATACAAGTTTGAGGCATTCTTGACATCACTTCCGACGGAGATTTTTTAAAAAAAATTTTCTGATTTTCTAATCATGCACATTATAATGCAAACAGTTAATGGCCCCAACAACAAGTGCTCTAAACACTTCAAAATCAGTTGGATTGCAACAATAGGTCAACATTCTCCTAAAGCCATTTTTTTTAATTATTTCATTGAAATACAGATGCCTAAGTCTTCAGTAATATAGTTCTCTGATTCTATAAAATTTTATTTTTAATTTATGCGTCAAAACATTACATCACAATTCTGTAGTTCATAACGCAATCGAGAATAGATGCGAAAGGAGATTCGACTTTTTACTTCGTATACGGCTACTACATATATTTGGTTCTTATTTTAAGATTGTATTTAGTTATGAACCTTCTGGTAGGATATGGCGTTCTCAACTGTTTAAAATTGTCTTAAGGTTGACGTGACGTTGAAGTTTTTTTTTTAAGCAAGTCTAAGCTCAATATAGGTAAGCAGCAAATCTTAAGTTTGTTCTGACAATGGCCATACGGGGAAAGAATTTGTTGTATCCTTGAACGAGCATATATCAAGTGTCCCATAATTCACGTAAAGTGTAATTCTCATAGAAAATACAGGTTTGAAATTAGAAAGCATAATTTTTTTTATTGATTCATAGAGTATACAGATTGGGGTGATGTGTGGAATAACACATCGGATAAATGGTCGCCATGGCTTTGCTGGCAAGTACTACTCTTTTACTAAAATTTTCTATGATCGTTTCGCATAAATGTAGGTGAATTTCATTAATACACCTCCCAATTTCCTCTTTCTTTCTGAAAAAACCCCAAAGAAAAATTCCAATGGCATTAAATCTAGATGGCAAATTCTGATGGTAAAAACGGCTGATTTCACGATTAGGAAATGACTCATGCAGTAATTGCATTGTTTCTCTGGCTGTATACCATGTGGCACCGTCTTGGTGAAACTAAATGTTGGTCATATCCATATCTTGTAATTTAGGCACTAAAAACTGGGTTATCATGTCACGATAACGAACACCATAAATTGTTACTGCCTGACCAGAGGCATTTTCGGAGAAAAATGATCCGATAATGCCTCCAGCCCAACATCCGCATCAAACAGTCAGGCGCTGTGAATGCATTTGCTTCTCAACAATTACTCGGGGGTTTTCTGAACCCCAAATGCGACAATTTTTGACGGTGATGAAAATGAGCTTAATCACTGATGATGATGATGATGATGATGATTTTGTTCGAAAAATCAGCATACACTTGTTGTTGTTCCAAAATCCATTCAACGAACTCTCTTCGCGCTGCATGATCAGTAGGCTTCAGTTCTTAAGTTAATTGAATTTTGTAAGCATAAAGTTTCAAGTCCTTCGTGAGAATTCGCTGTAGAGAGGCTCTCGAAATGCCCAATTCTTGACTACTATGCCGAATTGATTTTCGTGGAATGCTTCGATATTTTCTGTTGAATGACTTGTGACAGGACACCCAGAGTGTTGAAGATCACTTATTGATCCAGTCTCCCTGAATTTTTCAATTATTCTCTTCACAGTTGATGGTTTTAAATCACTATGATGGCCATATTTTGTATCAAAATTGCGGACAGTAGCTGACAAACCTTCATTAATTTTAATATATTGCTCAACATTGAAAATGCGTTGTTCTTTCGTACAGCGCTCCATTTTTACTAACCCCGAAATGTCAGCTATCACATTGTTATCTTTTTTTCCGTTGTCATCACTGTAGAGCTCATTTATCAGAAGATCGAAAAGACTTTCACTGCATTCCATTAGAAATACGATATTCTCGTTTGCATTTACGTTAGGAATTTGGGTCGATATATTTCCGCAATTATCATAAAAGCCTTACACTTCGTTAAGATGAATTTTACGTAGTTCTGAAATTCGCCTTTAGTTTATTAAACCTTAGGAGTGCTTCGCAGAAATTGTTTGCGCAAATAGTCATCCATCAGAGCAAGATTATCATTTGACCATTAAGTACTAGCGATAATGCAATTGTTTATAATAACCCCTCAGAGTTTCTGCCATTTAACACCCGTCGAATGGTCACCTAAAGGAATAAGTCATTTGAATTATTGATGACTTCAAGGCCAATATTGTGCTTGACCTTATGTGTAATGCATTTTGTTGAAAAAGACATTCAGAAGATACTAGTGAAACCGAGAGTATATTCTTCATGATGACGACGACATACGAGTCAACAGATTTGCTTAAAGGGCTATTTAAACACCTAGAAATTCTCCACGAACCGCACTTGCTTCGTCAAAACCAAAAAACTGTAGACTCTCGATATCTATGTCTATAACAATCAATGATGTTAATTCGACCACGTATTCGAAGCCCCGTCAAAAATGCTGCTAGTTTTCTCCAAACGATACATAAATAACTTCACTCTCCCCCCTAAACTGACCTCAATATATGGGGCATTTTGACACTCAAAATGGGAGTACAATGCTAAAATTTGGTAAGATGCACCTGTTAGATGGGATTCAAAACCATTCGATATGACTCATAGGCGGCTGGGTATTCAATTTTCATATCCGTGGAATAGAGGAATAGAAAAAACGAGCCAAAGTCGACATGCCGAAATTAAAATAAACAAAAAAAAAGAGCGAATTTGGCTCCAAAATATGCGGCATCAATCCTCCAGGAAAAGTCTATTACTGATTTTTATTTTTTTAACACAGTTTTCCCCTAAATCAAAACAAAAAGTTTCCTCATAATAACAATATCGTAAAAGACGTACCACATGGGTGAAAAGGGGGCCATAGAAACATCTCCAATATTCAGGGCAGCACGCACGTGTTAGGCTTCTTGTTTCATCATCGTTAACAACCTTGGCAGATTATTAGCTGTTTTTTTTGTCCAACGATTTCAAATTTCTTGCTGAAAATCGAGAGAAGCGTTTATAAAATCGTGATTTTCTGCTTGAAAACATCCTGCCAGGAGCAGTAGGTTAATTTTTTGTTTACTTAGTTCTTTTTTTCACCGACCTATATTTGAAAAGAAATTCAATTAACCATTATTCTCCTACGGGCTTGAGCGGAAGGGACGAAAACAATACGCCGTCTCAAGGATACTCCCTTATTCGAATCCTCTGCTGTCCCCTTTTTTTTTCTTATTTATAGGGTTTCGTGTGCAATCTGCCTCTCATCTTATTGAGAAAAGATTATCTTCCACATGTTTAAATACCCTTTTTGTCCTTCTGCAAGAAGTCTTACGTGCTCGTTTATAAGACTATCATTTGAATTTGTGCTTTAAAATGTATCCCCAAGGTGAACTTCGCTTTTCTTTAGTCAGTTTTAAGATAAGACAAAGGAATGATTCTTATACAAAACTGTTCTTTAGATCTTTTTACAATAAGAGTAGGTACGTATTTAATTGAAATCTTAATAGAGAAACTTTTTAGTGGTGAGGTTTTAGACTTCGCTTATGAAGGGTTTTTCATGACTTTAAAAATATTATGACATATATTTTGATTTTCACTGTTGCATAGGGCATTATTTCCTCTCCTTGCAGTCGTTATCTAGTACTCTCGTACTCTACGTATCCAACAATTTTTAGTGAAAAATTCAATGCATTATTTATCGACCTCTTTGAGGGTATTCTGTTGTGGAAGCATTAAAGTCCATTCTGTTGGTAATTCCTCAATTAGTTATGCTGTTAATATGGGTATTAAATGGGTTCTACGAACGCTGTTAATGAGCTTTCCATACGCTGCCGATCTACAGCCGAAGAGCATTTATGTAAGTCCAGGAACGAATATGAAAACCAAAGAGGTATTATTGCCATCGAAATAATCTATCTACAAGATTAGGAGTGCAGACAAGAGATCATTAATGAAAATTTAAAAGAGCATTAGGGATGGAACAAAGTCCTGTTGCACACTAACATCAGTTTTGAATGTAACGGACTTGAAGCACCTGACATTGCAAAAAGTAATTTCTAATTCATTAAAGAGGAGATTCATTGATCCGAAATTTAAACGTTTTCGACAAAGTAGCCGGATGCCAGATGTATTTAAAATTTCAAGCGCAACTACAATATATTTCTTTTGTCATATTGGTGTGGTATGGTTCTTCTTATCCTTTTATTAACCCTTTCCTCGTTATACGAACTTATGAGTAACGAGTTTCCCATTTTTACTGCATAGCTGCTGCTTCGCTAATGGGGTTGGCTAATGTTGCAGACCGCAGAACGCGTCTACATAATGCACGGTCCTGGATCGCTTGAGTGGTTAGCCCCAGGCGTTGTTGCGCATTTGCCATCTGAGAAATCCAGGAATTCTTTTTCCGACCTCGTTTTCTTACAGTTGGAGTGACCGTAGTTGCTAGTGCCTTTTTAACCGCAGATCTTCTTTGAAGGTGGCAATACCAGCTTATTCTATTCATCTCAAGCTGTTCGGTTACCGAATTCTTTATATTTAGACTTCCTCTTATACGCGTAGATCTAATGCAATCGCGTTTAGTGACTCCACTAGACATCCTTAACATATTCATTTCCGCTGCCGTCATTTTGTTTTTAAACGCTTCGTACATTGTCCAGCACTGTGAACCGTATATAAGAGCTGGTCTAACAACCGTGGTGTAGAGTTTCCCCTTTAATTTGAGTGGAAACTTTCGGTCGCAAGAGATTCCCGAATTTTCCCGCCATTTAATCCATCCCACACTCACTCTGTGGCTTACGTCGTCGTCACATTTCGCTTCCATGTTAACGATTGATCCTAAGTACTTAAAGATAGTGCTTTTCGGAAGAACTATTCCGTCTAACATTATATCCGGAACAGGTCGCAACGGATGCGCAAATGTGTACATTAAATGCTCCGTCTTTGAACAACTTATTTTAAACCCGTTTCTCTCTAGCGCATTTTTCCATGGATCTTAGGCGTTCTGTAAATCTTGGAAGTTATCGATAAGTATAACTGCGTCGTCAG
This sequence comes from Volucella inflata, assembly GCA_928272305.1. Taxonomy (NCBI): domain Eukaryota; kingdom Metazoa; phylum Arthropoda; class Insecta; order Diptera; family Syrphidae; genus Volucella; species Volucella inflata. Next base: position 67,113,511 of record OV743719.1, read on the forward strand.
CGAAGAGAATTGGCGTTACATTTGCTTCGCGCATGAAGTCTTCTAAAAGATAGTCGAATACTACGTTAAAGAGGAAAGGGCTAAGTGCGCTTCCGTGGTGCACTCTGACACTAAGCAGTCAAGTCAAGCAAGTCAAGCAGAACTTTTAACCACCGTTTTTTTTTTTTTTTTTTTTGTATTTTTCTAACATACGTTTCCGGTACGTTTCGAGACCTCAGCGCGGCCCATATGAGATCCCTGGGCACTCGATCGAATGCTTTCTCGAGGTCGATAAATACCATGTGTAAGTCCTTAGACGAATCTCGGTGCTTTTCCATTATTATTCGTAGGCTTTGGATAGCGTCCACCGTCGATCTACCTTCAACAAATCCACACTGGCTATTATCGAGCTTTATTATTTGCCGAAGACGTTCGTTTAAGACTCTTTCAACGATTTTCATTGTGTGTGACATAAGCTTCATTGAACGGTAGTTGTTGCATTCTCGAGTGTCGCCTTTTCCTTTGTATAATGGAACCCAGAAGCTACTTCTCCATTGATTCGGCATAGGTTGTCCACATTTTAATTTATTTAAAAGTTTCGATAGCCAAACGCTGCCGATCCCCTCCATCTTCGACCAAAACTCTGATGGAATGTTGTCTGGTCCCGCCGCTTTCCCCCGCTTCATTTTTCCAATTGCTATACTTATTTCTTCGATTGAAAAGTCCAAAACTTCCTCCTCGAATAGACCAGCTGTCAGCACGATATCACGTGGAAACGGTTTGTTAAGCAAATCCTTGCAGTAATCAAGCCACCGGTCACAAATTTCCTTTTCATTTGTTAGTAAGCGACCGTCTGCGTTTTTGATGTATTTCGGCGAGGTTATTTCCATTGAATTTTTTCTCCTCTGTGCAGCGAGCTTAAAAATATTTGGCATTTTAGTATTGTACGACGTTTGAACTTCTTTTATAGCTTGTCTTCTATCCGCCGATCGTGAGGATATTTGTTCCAACTCCTGGTACAGGTTTTCCGCTTCTTCCGCTCGAGTTCGAGCCAGGACTTTCTTTGCGATCTTTTTAAGACGCTCGTATTCAAGAGCCAGTCGAGCTTTTTCGATATCGTCGCTCCGATCGCATTTTGTCCACGCTTGGAATGCACTCTTCTTGTCAGCCACAGCACATTTGGTTTCGTCATTCCACTACCATGTTTCTTTGCCAACGTGATGGTATTTAGATATAATCCCCAGATGGGACTTTGCGAGTGTTATGCATTCCTCGTGCATGCTGTTCCACATTTCTTGCGGGCTAAGTGAGTCTGCGATACCGTTTATATTGTGAAGTACTTCTTTAGCCAGTGCGATAAATCTTGCGCATCGTTCCTTCCATAGATTATACCACCGGATTTTTGGCTTTCCAAACGATGCCCGTGTTTACGGTGGTTCCGCTGTGAAAAGTTCTGTAATGAGCAGACGTTGTTGGCTTACTAGCGGTTCTCCAAGTATTACTTTACAGTCTTTAACACGGTTTCTCATCAACATTTTGCAGAGGTGATGAGATATTTGCGTTTCGTGGCCTCCGCTGCTATAAGTGATAAGATGTCGTTGATGGTTAATAAACAATGTATTTAAGATGGTTAAGCCGTAAGCCCTACACGCTACAAGGATGTCTTCGCCAACTGAATTTCTGGTTCCAAAGCCTTTACCGCCGTGGCAGTCCTCATAATCAACATTTGTTTCTCCGACGTGGCCATTTAAATCTCCGCCTACGAAGAGCATCTCATCGATAGGTATATTTCTAAGCAAATTACCGAACTCTGACCAAAATGTATCTTTTTTCCGATTGGTCGCATCCATTTTGTGGTGCGTACGCGCTAACAATTTTCCACGTTTCATTGTGTATGACGAGTAAAACACTCATAAAGCGGTCGCTTATTTTCAAGATACCAACGATGTTGTTTAGAAGATCCGCTGCAATAACGATTCCAACACCGTTTCGTCCATTGACCGTTCCATGGTATGTTTATACTTTTCAAATATATGGTATTGTATCTCGAAAACTGCTGTCGGTTTATCAATATTTCTCTGACCTTGCTAGAAGTGTCGTAAGTTTAGGGATATTTTTTATCTAATCCTAAATGTAAAGATTGATGAAAATGCAAACGCAGTGGTTTAACTATAGTAGAAGAATAACCAGCAAACTTGTGTTCGTACATTGCTATTTTCTAAGTGTTCTTCCTACTACACGAGTTCGAAAATAAATTCGTCCTATAGAAAAAACGACAAATTTTTTTGGTCAGGCCAAGTATGGCTGAAGGTCTTCAGATTGTAAGTGGACTAAAGTTTACGAGCACACTGATAAAATAAATAATGCGAAGCTAAACGGCGTTTTCACTACAAAGAAACAAATGCTATATCTTGAAGGAAAGGATCCAAATCCAGTCACAAAAATTCTCTAACGTACGCCTTAGGTCAGGAAAAATAAAAATCATTGCCAAGGAGCTGCTATGATTGCTAGTAAATACTATTGGAAAGGCAGAAGAGCTGACTTGATCAGTCTTTAAGGACCGGAGAAATATCGATGTCGTTATAGTGTAATTAGAAATACGTGGCTTATAATTTGAGATGAAATAAGTCTTGTGAAATGCATATACGTTAGTTGTTTGGGATTTTATGTCTGCAAGACAGCAAACAACTTCACCCTTGCAATGATTTTGAAATCACAGGGATTACCTGGTGGTTCGGAAAAGGCACACAAAAACATGGAGAAGCAGGCTGTTGGGTTGTGGTCATTTGGTTGAAGTCTAAGGAAGATGAAAGATTTTTGGCGTGAAGAGCACAAGCGTTTTTTTCAATAATAAGCCTTCTCTAAAGTCGCCCCTTATGCTTATATGCTGATATAAGGCACGTGGGCCGTTCATAGCATCTGCAATGATTTTTTATAGTCATGCATGATTTACTACATATATCCATCACAAGGTTTAATTTTGATTATCGACTGAAGCAAGGAACTTTTATGTATTTGAAAAAAAAGGAAAAAAAAGTGAGTTTCGACTCTAAGACTATTTTGACATTTTTTTGTCGCAATTCTGATGAGTTTCTGCACCGATGTAAAACTGTGAACGAAACTTGGGTACACTACTACACTCCAGAGACGAAGAAACAATCAAAACAGTCAGTTTTTTGTTGAAAGCGAACGGGCTCCAAAAAAGGCGAGAGCGTTGAGATAGGCCCGCAAGGTGATGGCCACGGGTTTTTAGGATGCACGCGGAATCATCTTGGAAAAAGGAAAAACTGTAATATAACTGGAGAGTATGATGTGTCTTTATTGCGCCGGTTGTGTGAAGAAATCTGGAAAATCATGGATTTGAAGTTTGAATCCACTACATTCATCGGATTTGGCCCACAGTGATTTTCTTCTTATTTACATACTTGAAAGCACCGCTCGGCGGATTATATTATAAATATAAAAAAGTCGATCTGAAACAGCTAATTTGATTTTTTTTTTTCTTTTCTAAGGTATTGAATGAGCTGAGGAACCAAAATGAATTGAGAAAAGAAATTTAACTTGGATTTGAAATGCATGAAATTAAACCATTAGTAGACGATTACAGACGGTTAGATTCCCAGTAACTGACACTTTAAATGCATCAAAAACTTCACTCTTTAGTGTAGAATTTGCATATATTGCCCTTTGTACTTACTAGCATTCATTTTAAAAATATCGAACTCCAAATATTCTAAAACGACTTCAATGAAATGGTATAGAAAATCGATTTAAATAGAGCTTCCGTATTCCAAGGTGCCCGAATTTTCAAAAAAACCACCTTGTGGTAAACCACCGAAATTAATTGTTCAGTAAGATTCTCTGTCAATCTACCAGTAGACCTCTTACATGACCCGTACAACTCGTTCTGATATTTTCAAGTTGTATGGCTTTTATGATTTATTAGCGTGTTCATGATCTAATCAATAAGATTACTGTCATTTACCGAATTCAATGTTGTTGATCTTTTGAACAGATGTCAAACAATCATTGGCAATTTTAGTCATGGAGTCGTTTTGAAGAAACTGATTCCGTATCGGGTCAAACTCCAGATCAACATGCCAGGCACCTCGCCGAAGTCAACAATTGGGCCTCACTAATGGCACTAAACGGCGAAATTTTAAAATAAAATCCAAATTTCACAACAATTGCAGCCTTTGGACCATCTACGATGTTGCCAATTTGTCGTTCGACTGGATGTTGACTCGCCAGGAAGTTCACTTTTGGATGATGGGATCGGTCGTTTCTGGGGACCGGAAAACCTATACGAGATTCACGAAAAACCAATGCATCCCAAGTAAATACTGTATGGTACCCATGGGTTTGCAGTATCATTGCCCCGTACCTTTTCGAAGTTAACGCAACATGTTGAACGGCTATTTTTTTCACAAAAATTAAGTGAGTTGAGTCTGAATGATCTTTAGTTCCAAAAGGATGGTGCTTTCGCCCAATCAATCAATTTATTGCCCACAAAATTTGAAGATCGCATTATTTTGGTTTGAGAAGATTATTGGCCTCCCAGGTCATGCAATATTAGACTTCTTCCTGTGGGGTTATTTCAAGCCTAAGATCTATACCAATAACTTAGCAACAATTCATGATCTCAAACATGACATCCAGACTGAAATTGCGGCCGTTCTTCAAAAAGTTGTCAATAAATTTGACGTTCGGATGATCACTAGCAACAAAAGACGTAGTGTACTGTGATTTTAATTGCCATTGACTGAGCTTTATTAATCAATAATCAACATTGATTTCATAAAAAGCGTGTTTTTAATTTAATAAAAACTTTCATACTGCCTTTTTGCTCACCCTTTATTATTTAACGGTCAAAGTACTATAAGGACGGTTTTCTGAATCCAGGGCAGGCAAATCTAGCTACTTCACCAAATGCGGAGGGTATTACAAAGACGGGCTGTAACCAATTTATAAGTTAAAAGGAAATACGCTGCTACAAACGTGTGCTCTGGCCTTAAATCCTTTACACATCAGCTTAGGCAATAGAATCTTCGAAGTATTTTAATTGTGTGTTGTGTTGAACAGTGATCAATTCAAAATGATTTGTAACATGCAGCTTTCCTTTTGGAAACGTTAGTACTGCAATAGGTGATTAGAAAGTCTCGCAAGAAACTTAATGAACAAATGAATTAGATCCTCCTTATTACTCTTGAATTTATTTTTATCTAAATTAAATGTTATTCGAGTGTAGTCGACCGATATGACTGACCGATACCTCGTATAAATTAGCTTCGGCAATCGTGAAGGATGCCTTTGCAAGCCGATGAGTTGCGGAGCAAAGTACTTAGAGTTCATTTTAGTGGGTGGATTCAGACCCTACAAGCTCAATAGAGTATAATATTTCGAGTGTACTCATCCGACTTGAAGAACGACAATTGATTTCCGCCAACAATTAAAATAAAATCTGATTTCGTGATGAATTAATCTAAGCAGTAAGAATATTTTTTTGAAAAAAAAAAATTAATATCTTCACACACATATTGTATATTTGTTTTTTTTTCGTATTTCTAAGCTCAATTCAAAGTACGGAAGCTTATCTTCGGGGGTTTCGATGAAAAGCTTTATATCGGCAGTGCATTACGCGCTACCAAAAAGTGAATTATATCTTTTTTCCGTCACCAAATTGCGGAAAGATGCACGGTATTATTAATAAATCCCCCACCACCGCTTTCGAAAAAACATAACTTCCGCGAAAAAGGCTTTTTCTCACAAATTTACTTTTTTTTCTTTGATTCAGTTACTCTTTTGAACTTAGGAATGAGGTAAATCTGTATCTCTCCAATGTCATTTGCATGAATCTGCGTACGTGATTTTTCGCCAAATGATTGTTTATGATAATATAATACCAATTATGACTTGTGCAAACAGTGACTGTTGGTATGCGGGAGCAGAAGCACAGAAAATGAGGTCAGAAAGTACAATGAATGTTGGAACCCTCCAGATAAGCTTAATGTAAATTATCTTTACCACTAAGGGAGTTTTTTTTTTTTTTTTTAAGTAAATTAAATAATAAAAAATTTCCACGAATATGAGTAATTTCCATACGAAGAAGGGTTATCATTGAAATTTATTGCCCTTAAACGATATTTGTATGCTCCCCCACCTAATCACTTCTCCAATAGGCACCTTCTTTTTTGTCAGAAAGGATTTTTAATTAGAGTTGTAAATTACACTAATACACCATAATTTATTTTGAATTAAAATAAATTTGTATTAAAATCAATACTGCCATTCTCATTAAACTCATCCAATCTCATACATACTCGTACTACATTCAATATTGTCAATGGAGAGTGTCTCCTTGACCGGGACAAAAACAAAACACTGGAAAAATTGCTGTTCACCACATGACATGTGAACTGGGGATATAGATATTCTCACTAATTAAAACGAATAATATATTCTGATTATGTCCTTTGAGATGTGCAAAATCCGAGTGCTGTAACCTTGCAAAGTTGTTGCAAGAGACTTTGTAAAATTTTTCTAATCGAGATGGCAAAAGAGATTGTGATGACATAAACAGTAATTAGAGAAAGTTAATTTTAGATACTCATTTAATTTCTTTATTTTTTTAACTTTAAAAAAATATTTTTCTCTTTTAATGGAAATGGACATTGCATTTCTGATTATTTTTTGTCCACATACGATAAGGTCCATCTTTTTGCGCTGTACGAGTGCAGTAGGATAGAGACGATAAGAGTCTTATACGAGTAGGTACACTTTTTTCTTCGTTGTTTGTATGAGGAAGTTATTTCTGAGTTGCGTTTTTATGAAGTATGATGAAGTGAGGATTAGCCGGAGTGATTCCCCATTTGATCACTAGGATGTGTCGTTATTGGGACTTACTAAGGGGTCCATGTAGACCAAGTACGGATAAATCCCCGCTCAAAAGAAAGTCCTGACAAGTTATTTTCATATTTTTGAGGACTACAGTGATGACAGAAATAAAATGCCAATCAAATTTTCCACAAGCAACCCCATTGTATCCTCGAGTCATGACCAATTTGAACATTTCGATCAGGTAACCAACGCCAACCAATTTCAGATGAAAGGCTTTTGTAGGAAAGCATCCAAATAACGCAAAATACATATGCCTTGCTTAGCTTTGGCCTTTGAATAGGAGAAAAGCCGATTTTAAATGAAACAGCATAAACTATTCGATTGAATACGTTCAGTGGGCAGATCTCTAAACAATTGACTTTCACGAAGTCGTCATGAAAACTGATTTTGCAAGGATGAAAAATCATGCGGATAATATTTCGTATTTAAAACTTCTGGCGGACGATGGCGAAGGTCTCTGAAACGAGGGTGTATAGATTCTATAAAAAGGGATCAACTACGTTTGTTTGATAAAATGAAAGGATGTTGAATGTTATAAGACATATGTGCGTGTAAAATTCTTTCACCGACACGTAGGAGTACATCCTTGCCCGGGCATGCCAAATACAGCAACAATTTAGATTTCCTTATCAGTTGAATGTGAGTGTTGAAATTCCGAAAATCTTCTCCGAATGATGATTCTTAGGAACTGTTTTTTAGTGCAATTTGAGTAGCTTGAATCTTTTGGTTGCTTGCATTTTACAGTGACACTCAACGAAACCTGTGTCCGTCACGTACGAGTAGATTACAGCAAATAGAGCAAGCTTAATATATTTTATCATTTATATACATACATACTGAGCCAACTAGAATTGTTTCCGGAAGATGCTTAGACCATATCTGTGCACCAAAAAAGAAATCAAACGTCTCAAGCCTTGGATTGCATGGCACCTACCCAATAAAGTCAATTACAAAAATGAATTTAGACGAAAATGTATAAACTTCCCTTACAAGCACAACCTAAAAATTAAATATAAGGAAATATGTGTAGAACTGAAGAGGGAAATTCCACTTTGCCGTGAAAAATATATTATCGTTGCCGTCTCACTTCTATTAAAGCAAATTTAAAAAAGGAATGGCAAATAGTAAATAGTTTGTTGAATAAGGTTCCAACTACAAAAAATCCTTAATCTATGCCTTAAAACTAAGGCATTTAAGAATATTACCGTTGCCATCTCACTTCTATTAAAGCAAATTTAAAAAAGGAATGGCAAATAGTAAATAGTTTGTTGAATAAGGTTCCAAATACAAAAAATCCTTAATCTATGCGTATCAATAACAGCGAAGTCTCTGATAAACAAGTAATTGCAAACAAATTTAATGATTACTTCACTAACATAGCTAAAACTTTACCATTTTCCATTAATCCATATTGCAATCGTTGTGCTTTCATTTCTTGGGCTACTGAATCAATACAAGAAAACAGCTTTGTTTTTATGCCCTTTACTTCTCTTGAAATTTTGAATACTATTCGGGACTTAGAAAATACTAATTCTAGTGGTTCTGATGGAATTGCTAGTATAGTACTTAAAGGAATTTCGTTCTTTGTGGTTGATGTTTTAGTGTTCATCTTCAATTGATGTGTTTTTTCAGGGGTCTTCCCAGATATATTGAAATTTGCGGATGTAATATCTTTATTTGAAAAAAGGTACTCCTACTGAGCTGTGCAACTGCAGACCTATATCACTGCTTTCAGTACTAAGGAAGATTTTCGAAAAACTTATGAGGGCTAGAATTATGCAATTTCTTGATGAAAAAGGTTTCTTTAATTCACTTCAGTTTGGTTTTCGGAAAGGTAAATCTACTGAGGAAACCTTACTTCAATTGTTTGCCTAAATAATGTCTAGTCTTGAAAAGAAAAAAATATACACACGGTTTGTTCATAGATATCACAAAAGCGTTCGATACAGTCGATCACAAAATACTTTTATTTAAACTAGAAAGAGCTGACTTTCGTGGTTTCATACTTAAATGGCTAACATCTTATCTTAAAAATAGATCGCAAAGAGTTAAGATAGACGTAGTAAGAAGTAGAGTAAATTTTTTTGATTTAGGTGTTCCGCAAGGGTCCGTTTTAGAACCTATATTCCTCCCTATCTATGTAAACTGCTTACTTGCACTTGATTTCAAAGGCCTACCAACTGCTTTTCCAGATGACATTGGAATGTTGTCAAGATCTGTGAAAAATTGGCTTTTAATCAATACTGAATATATTTATACATATACTGGTTTAACCTTAAAAATTTAACAAAATTGTTTCTACTATTGTATTTTATAATCCGTTTTATATCTTGAATTCATAGCCTAAAAGATAAAGAATAGTGCCGCAGTGCGTCCCAGCTTGTCGTAAGAGGCGACTAAATGGGACACCTATCATAAACAGGCAACTATGACACCAAAAATGAGTCTGTGACACTTAAACACCTTAAAACTTTCCCACAAGTTTGTATGCAATCAGTGGGTTCCCACGTCTGGAGACTACCGGTGGGGTAAAAGAACAGTCAATCAATTCGAAATGAGCATACAAGTGTCAAACCACTCAAACTTTAGATATACTTCATACAAATGATCGCAATTAATAGCACTACCCCGCTGGGCACCACGATTGCAACGCACTCGGGTGATCCCAGAGCAAGCAGAAGTGCTTGTGTCAGAGCCCGACGGATTCGGGGGCGGGAAAAATTAAGTTTCCAAAATATTTTCCTAAACTTCGGTTTGCAAGTTGGAACGTCGGATCGATGACCTCAAAAAGTTTAGAACTGGAAGCGATTATGCGTCACAGAATTCTACAAATGTGCGTACAGGAAACGAAGTGGTGTAATACAGGAAATAAAGCGCGTTTTCTAGATTAAAAAACTAAGGCATTTAAGATGTTCTACCATGGAACGGTCAATGGACGAAACGGTGTTGGTATTGTTGTTGCAGCGGATCTTCTAAGCAAAAATAAGCGACCCTGTAAAACTCGTCATATACAATGAAATGTGGAACATTGTTAGGGCGTACGCTCCACAAAATGGATGCGACCAATCGGAAAAAGATACATTTTAGTCAGAGTTCGGTAATTTCCTTAGAAATATACCTATCGAATAGGTGCTCTTCGTAGGGGGAGATTTTAATGGCCACGTCGGAGAAACAAATGTTGATTGTGAGGACTGCCACGGCGGTAAAGGCTTTGGAACCAGAAATTCAGCTGGCGAAGACATCCTTGTAGCATGTAGGGCGTACGGCTTAACCGTCTTAAATACAATGTTTATTAAACATCAACGGCATCTTATCACCTATAGCAGCGGAGACCACGAAACGCAAAAAGATTATCACCTCTGCAAAATGTCAATGAGAAACCGTGTTAAAGACTGTAAAGTAATACTTGGAGAATCGCTAGTAAGCCAACACCGTCTGCTCAATACAGAATTTTTCACAGCGGAACCAACCGAAAACACGGGCATCGTTTGGAAAGCCAAAAATCCGGTGGTATAATCTATCGAGAGAACGAAGCGCAAGATTTATCGCACTGGCTAAAGAAGTACTTCAAAATATAAATGGCATAGCGGACTCACTTAGCCCACACGAAATGTGGAACAGCATGCACGAGGAATGCATACCTAACACTCGCAAAGTCCCATTTGGGGAGTATATCGAAATACCATCGATCGGAGTGACGATATCGAAAAAGTTCGACTGGCTCTTGAATACGAGCGTCTTAAAAAGATCGCAAAGAAAGTCCTGGCTCGAACTCGAGCGACAGCAGCGGAAAACCTGTACCAGGAGTTGGAACAAATATCCTCACGATCGGATGATAGAAGACAAGCTATAAAAGAAGTTCAAACGTCGTACAATACTAAAATGCCAAATATTTTTAAGCTCGCTGCACAGAGAGAAAAAATTCAATGGAAATAACCTCGCCGAAATACATCAAAAAAGCAGACGGTCGTTTACTAACAAATGAAGAGGAAATTTGTTACCGGTGGCTAGAATACTGCAAAATTGCTTAACAAATAGTCTCCACGTGATATCGTGCCGACAGCTGGTCTATTCGAGGAGGAAATTTCGGATTTTTCAATCGAAGAAATAAGTATAGCAATTGGAAAAATGAAGCGGGGGAAAGCGGCGGGACCAGACAGCATTCCATCAGAGTTTTGGTCGAAGATGGAGGGGATCGGCAGCGTTTGGCTATCGAAACTTTTAAAAAAATTAAAATGTGGACAACCTATGCCGAATCGATGGAGAAGTAGCTTCTTGGTTCCATTATACAAAGGAAAAGGCGACACTCGAGAATGCAACAACTACCGTTCAATCAAGCTTATGTCACACACAATGAAAATCGTTGAAAGAGTCTTAAACGAACGTCTTCGGCAAAAAATAAAGCTCGATAATAGCCAGTGTGGATTTGTTGAAGGAAGATCGATGGTGGACGCTATCCAAAGCCTACGAATAATAATGAAAAAGCACAGAGATTCGTTGAAGGATTTACACATGGTATTTATCGACCTCGAGAAAGCATTCGATCGAGTGCCCAGGGATCTCATATGGGCCGCGATGAGGTCTCGAAACGTTCCGGACACGTATGTTAGAAAAATACAAGACATGTACGGAAACGTGATAACTGTGGTTAAAAGCTCTGCTTGACTTGCTTAACTTGCTTGACTTGACTGCTTAGTGTCAGAGTGCACCACGGAAGCGCACTTAGCCCTTTCCTCTCTAACGTAGTATTCGACTATCTTTTAGAAGACTGCATGCGCGAAGCAAATGTAACGCCAATTCTCTTCGCTGACGACGCAGTTATACTAAGCGATAACTTCCAAGATTTACAGAACGCCTAAGATTCATGGAAAAATGCGCTAGAGAGAAACGGGTTTAAAATAAGTTGTTCAAAGACGGAGCATTTTTTTTTCGACCGAAAATTTCCACTTAAATTAAATGAAAATGTTAAGGATGTCTAGTGGAGTCACTAAACGCGATTACATTAGATCTACGCGTATAAGAGGAAGTCTACATATAAAGAATTCGGTAACCGAACAGCTTGAGGCGAATAGAATAAGCTGGTATTGCCACGTTTAAAGAAGATCTGCGGTTAAAAAGGCACTATCAACAACGGACACTCCAACTGTAAGAAAACGAGGTCGGAAAAAGAATTCCTGGATTTCTCAGATGGCAAATGCGCAACAACGCCTGGGGCTAACCACTAAAGCCATCCAGGACCGAGCATTATGTAGACGCGTTCTGCGGTCTGCGACATTAGCCAACCCCATTAGCGAAGCAACAGCGATGCAGTAAAAATGGGAAACTCGTTACGCATAAGTTCGTATAACGAGGAAATAGTGTGACAGAGTGTCAACATATTTCTTATATGTAAGTTTACTAATCTACATGTCGATTATCTAAATTTTTATTTGTAAAATAATTTTATGAGAAACTAGCGGACCCGACAGACTTCGTCTCGCCCCAATTTAACGCCTACAGATAAACTCCAGAGTGAAGATAAACCACAGATAGTTCAAATTTCAATTTGATTTATTTGAATGGAATCGAAATCAGTAAAGAGCGATATGATAAACAATGTTTTTCGATTTGTTTTTTGGCGCAAAAGCAAACAACGAAGACGGTTTGCCAACACGCGAACAGGCAACGTACAGCTGATCGTGCGAAAAACAGAGAAATTCGAGATTAATCCTACAGCCTTCCAACAATTGGCCTTTATTGATTGTCAACGCAATAGCCAATCGCACGGGGGACTGAATCCGCTTGAATTGGAATGGAAGATCATTTGGAATAATTGGAATTCATAGGATAAGGACTTCCTCGCCTTTGAATTTGCCCTTGATGTTCGTCGCTTGAATCACATTGTTCATCAGTCATTCAGATTCCGCAACATGATTATGCGGCGGAGTTCCTGGCAAATTAAGCGATTTCAAAATTTCCGTCAGATTTGTACGAATGCAGTTCTCCAGCGATTTAAATTTGACTAATGAAATTCAAGCTATCGACGTCCTTATTCTTCGCAGCTATTATTGCCCGTTCACTAATCCAATCGAGATTTTTATAATTCTGTGCAATGCCGGGGAACATTTTGGTGATGAGTTTCTCCTTTGACGATGTGAACTCGAAAAAATTTGCCGACAGCGATATCAATCCAGTCAAAACATCAATAGCAATTTGGCCATTGCCAAGCGCCAGCAGCCGATTTGTCGTTCTGCAACTCAAATCTCATGTTCGTTGGCAATTTAAACTTCTTGACATGCCGCCACAAAGACGACGATTTCAGGCATGCATTAAGTTCATTGGCAGCAGTAGATTTCGGGATGACGGGAAACGTTTGACGAACATCTCCAGATAGCAATATCATAGTCCCACCATAGAATAGAAAATAACAATGCGAAAAGGACACCTGTCAAATTGCACACAGCCCAAGTCAACGTATAACGCCATCTATCGAGTTGTGGCATTGATCGCAGCACAGCGTCATCTACTATTTATATATATCGGGTTATCCAATAGAGACTTGACAACTTTGAATTTAATTTGTGAACGCACTCTTTCACTAATCATCAAACAGTCACTGTCAATTTGTTCAGTAAACTCAACATTTTCATGATGGTAAAGTGCACGAACGAGCAACGTCTGCAAACTATTAAAATTTTCTACCGAAATTCGAAGTCGGTGACTGCATCTTTAAGAGCGTTAATTCCAATTTTTGGTCATAATTCTCGCCCTAGTAGACAGGCAATAACAAGTTTAGTGCAAAAATTTGAGTTTACATATTCGTTGTGTGATGCTGCCGTGTCAGTGAGACAACGGGTTGGTCGAAAATATAGCTGCTGTTGAGGCGTCCGAAGCAAACGATTCAAATCAGTCAATTCCATGGCGTTCTCAAGAATTGGCCATCGCCAGTCGATTGGCCGCCTCATTCGTGCGATTTGACGCCGCTTGACTATTTTCATTGGTGTATGCCAACAAGCCGACGACGTTGGAAAAGCTCAGAGCCAACATTGAACGCGAAATTGCGGCCGAAATGTATGGCCGAGTCGTTGAAAATTCGGTCCAACGAATCGACCGCTGCAAACGTACCCGCGGTGGCCATATGAACGAAGTCGAGTTTTATTCATAAATGTTTTGATTGTACTTCAAGCTGAAATATCTCAAATGGTTTGCGTTTTATTTTAAAAAAATTTGTCAAGTCCTTATTGGAAAACCCTTTATATATATTCACAATTATCCGAAATTTTCCAAGCTTCACACCGAATTTCCACCTTTCCATCATCCAAAATCATCAAATTAAGCGATAAAATGCACAATTTCGTCAAAAAAATTTTTTTAATTTTTCGCATTTTTCCGAGTTTTCCACTAAGAAATTTTATTTTTCCATTTGAAGAGCCATTCCGGAACAATTGCACACAAACACTGTCCGACAATGTTCACATTTTTGGTATTTATTACTTTTGCAATTGGTTTCATTATAGCTGGATTCCATGATTGTTCAAAAATTCTTACACCAAAAAGTATCGAAATATGATTTTATAAATCGAATCCTATTCATCTAAGCTCTGACAAACGATCTTCTATAAAAACAAAATTAACTTTTACTCAACACAGATTGGAATGCCACCATCTCGCCGTTTCAAATATACGAGTATGTACGAGTACATACGAATCTGGGAGTCGCTTTTATCAAGATTAATGAATACAGCTGGTCTGCAGTCTCACATAACCAATTCGAAAGCGCACACTTGGATATCCGCAGATAGATAGTGTACATTTGCTTTCATTCCACACTCTACCACGCATAATGCATTTTAAATCAACAAATCAGCAGTTGGTATTGCGAGCTATGAAAGCACTTCATTCCATCATACGATGGTGAGTTTGTTGTGGATATTAATGTCGATGCTCTAACCCTATGCGTATCTAATGATAGAAGATAGAGGATAAAGACATCGGGCAGCCATAGTGTTGGCGGATCCACGTAATCAGAAACGATTCCTTTATAGCCAATGCAATTGCGGTTTTTGGATATTCCTGCACCCCATAATTTGATTGCTATCATCATTCACCAGAAGTTGCTATTATTTTGCACACAGTTCATTGTTCGCCTTGCAGACGAGAAATTTTACAATTTACCACACATACTATACTTAGAATGAAAATACTAGTACAGAGGATATATATTTGCACCAGTGGCTGGTGGAATACAACACCACAGGAGGTGTTCGACTTCAGCCTGTATAATGAAACAATTTAACAAAGTAAAAAGGACTTGAAAGCACACTTAGTCGCCGGTCATCTATTTTCTCCCACAGCTAGGGCCTTTAAACTTAAAACAATTCCTCGTTAAGAATTCTTTTTTTTTTCTTTTTGTTTTTGTTGGATTTTCACTGTTTTTTTTGTTTTTTTAACGAAAATTAATGGTTTCTCGTGCGGACTGTAAGAGTCAACAAGGTAGGGAATGCCAAAAGCGAATGCCTAACTGGAAATTGTAGGAGCCCGAAAGAGAACAACCAACGCAAAGCGATGCTTCATAAATTACTTCCTTGGTACGAGAAGAATTTTTATTTTGTTTTGTTTTGGATACGTTTCCATTTTCATTTTTCCAAGTATGAAAGGAGCCTTTGCACACGTTTGTGCAGTGCAGCCTTTTTAGAAGATGCGAAAGAAATACATTCATCCTCGTCATCGTCATCGTTGCCATCTTTAACGTCAGTCGTTTTCGTTACGACCACCGTGCTCGGTCGACGGTCGTTTATCGTTTGTCGTTTGTCATTGCCGTTAGAGCAGTAAGAGTTCTAGTAGTCGGCGTAACTCAAATTAAGGACACTGAATAATAAATGACCGGTTAGAGAGTCCTCCCATTTGTACACACATGTAAGTGACAATGTTTCATAGGCAAGCAGGCGCAATCATGCAAGTACTCCCTCTATATCCTTGTTTCCCAACTTTCTTACGTCCTTATGCCTTCAAAAGGCTTTCATTCAACTTGTACCTACTATCTTCTGAATGAGTTAAACTACAGTACAGTAGTCATGGCTGACAGACAAATAGTTCACCATTCAGATCCTTGGAAGCACATTTTCAAAACACTTGCCTTGTTAGAAGATTTCACCGGGAAAACCAGGTTAAGTGTGATGATTCTAATATGTAAAACTCTAGCAAACTCTCTTCTTCCTGGAAAGAAAACTTACACACACACACTCGTACACCGAGCAGTCGTTACTTACAAATCATCCAGTTCCCGGTGTGTGTCAGTGAGCAAAGTTTAATTGATGAACTGGGTGAATATGTCACTGTTGAAAGGAGAAGAATGTGCGTTCTATATAAATGGGTACGTGTGTGCTTATACTGCATGTGTAACACATGTACCCATTCCATTTTCATTAATTTCCATAACGACGCAACATTCCAGAAAAGGATCAAGAACCTCTCATCATTTAATCATAACCTGAAGTGACATTAATCTAGTTGAGATGCCAGAGACGCATAAATTCTCTAAGACGCCGATTCTGTTGATGTTGCTGTTGCTGTTGCTTTTGCTGAAGTTGATGATGAAAAAGTAACTTCCTCTTCTCCCGAAATATTCATTGGTGAAGGAGCACTGCTTCTGTTCTTCCATGCAACTTTATGCTGATGTCCTTATGATATCTCTTACTATATGGCAGACTTGCCAGTTTTCCTCCTTTATTTTTTTTGTTAGATTTTTTGTGATATGATTCCTTTACAGTAGCGTACTTAGTGTGACCCAATTAAAGTTTTGTAGAGAGAAAAGTAGGATGACAGTTTGGAAACGGATGTTTGTTTAGATATTCTTTTCAAAACTTCCATCCACAGTAAGTAATAGTACATACAACCATAGTTGCCCAGTTCTTCACTTTTGGCAAGAAAATTTCTGTATTTATTGGAGAATGAAAAAGTCATGTCCCTTGAGGACACTATTGGTACTATAAAGAAGCGCTTCAATATTTAGAAAAAAAATGTTGTGCTGTTTTGTCCTGCGGGATCCGGAAACGACAACTTATAAACCCAATCGGAATCGTGCAAACAAATTGACATTTACAACTCTGTGAACGCGTATATTTTGGTGAATTCCCTTTCGCAGAGAGGATGTGTAAATATTTTTTTTTCACATTTTGATTGCATTGAAGTACATTTAAAATGGACAAAATGTGGTACATTTTGATTGAAGCACACAAAAGTTGTATATTCGAGTAAAAACGAATTTTTTTGTCATTCCCTGGGAAATGGTGACTTCAAAGATTGAAAAACTTAAGTTTAGGAAAAGAAATTTGTTATTTCACTTACATTTCACATTATTAACTAAATTCGCACGTTGACATCCTGGTTTAACACACCATGTGGATTTATTTTCTATACTTCATTTGTCGAAACTTAGCGAGCTTATAAATAGGATTTTCAATCAGCTTAGTGCAAAGTTAGACCCTAATTCTCTGACTGTTAAGATCTTTCTGTGGTCTAATTTTTAAAAAATAAAAAGACCCAGTGTCGGCAAAGAAAAACTAGAGATTCTAAGCACGGCCTTAGTTATTACACATAAATAAATCATGAGGTCCACTTACTTACTGGAAGAGCTCTTTTTTGTTGTAAGTACGGCGCACCCAAGAGTTTTTTATTGTCCTTACACAGCTCAGGCAATTCCGATGTACGTCGCTCCTAACTGTTTGTAAGTTATAAGGACTAGGAGATAGACAGCGCGGCTGGATGGTATACTGATGAGCATGTATGGTTGAAAGTTCAAACGGGCAAAATATTTCTTGCGATTTCTATGTAGCACTAAGGTAAGGCAGGAGACATTTCATCAGTGTTGAAAGGTTCCAAGTGACTGTGCAATATTAACGGCAACGGGCACCTGACCAAATTTTAAATTATACTTTGAACCAAATTTTTTTTTTTGTAAAGAACTTAACACTCAAACTGGGTATGAATACACTTATAATGGCTCAGCATGTACCATCTGAAAAATTGGACAGATGTTTGGGATTAGTGGTTATTTTGCTCCATGTGGCCATCCAACATTTAATGGGGAGATTAAGTTGTTAGTGAGAGCTGGCTTGTTGTTGCATTCCATAGTCAACTACACATCCGACTGAAAAAATGCAAGTCTTTCGCGCACGGTTAGGATTCGAACATCGAACCTTCCGATTTGGAAGCCAGTTCTCTATCCCTTGAGCCATGGGCACATGCTGCTTTTAAGATGACATCATCCTATGAAAGGAGCAATTAAAATGCCAAGCAGCAAGCCCAACAACATGCTCCACTTAGAGTCAGGTATGGCTCCCTTATTCTTGGACACTCTCCAGTTTCACTTAGACTATATGGAACGAGTCCTGGCAATGAACGAAAACAGACCAGCAAAAGTTATTTTATCGCAGAGGCAATTGACCAGAGGAGCTTTCGTTTTAGAGTGGGAAAATTTAGTATCTAATTGCGAATACAACTTGTCTGTTGACATCGATTCTTGCTATCGATGAAAAATTAGTTTAATAAGTTCACCTTTTGGAGAAAACCGGTCAAAGGTTATGTGATGGGTTTGTAAGTGAAGCTGAGGCATCGCAATACAGATTGTATTTTAACAGACTGAATCACCGCCTGTCCGACAAGACTTTTTGTTAATAGAACAAACAAATCGATATAAAAGTAAGATGTGAGCTCTTGCCCCTTAATTATATCCCGCATTACCCAGAACTTATTATCCTCTGTAATTTGTGCTACCTGAAAGAGCTCGAAGATGTCTATCTTTTTTTAGCAGTATTTCCCATTCTAATGGAGTTCCATATCAACATCTGTGGAGCCAATACACTAAAGTTGGAGAAAGCGATAAAAAAAACTCAACGGCGTTAGAGGGTGGGATCAATTTTATAGATACACGACAACTTCTCTTCGATACAGAAACCATATAACAAGAGAAAACTTCTTAAACTAAACTTTTAATATAAACTAAATTATTTTGAATTTAAAAATATTAATCTGGTGGTCGGGCTTCAGCTGAAACAAAAAAATAAAAATGAAATATAAACATACTATATAACAGGAAAAAAACACATAATATATATTGAAATAAATAGTCTTTTAAACTAACTACTTCAATTTAAGGCTCATGAACACCTTATAATGGGTGACGAGATTTGAACGATGGCAAAAAAAAAATTAAATAAAATATCAACAGTGGGAGATATAAAATTGTTTCTGACTTTGCTTTGAAACTACGTTCATGCCTATATAGGTGGAAAGCTACATCTTCCAAAAGGCCACCTCGGCAGTGCTTTAAGCGGGGTAATTGTTGATGACTCGATCCATTGTATGTGGCGTTATTCCGGCAATAGCGTGTCGAATGTTGGCCTCAAGATCATCCAAAATAGTAAGCTTTTTAGAGTAGACTAAGTCTCAGAAAAAATAATCGAGTGGTGTCAAATCGCATGATCGCGGCTGCCAATTGATGAACGCTCACCGTGAGTTGACCCAGTCGCCAAATTTCTCTTTCACAGCTTCTGTGTTGCATCGCTCAAGCACCGTCTTGTTTGAACCACAGCTCGGATATATCGATGTTAACGAGCTCTGACCACAGAAAGTCGGTTTACATCCTTCTTTACCCGAGACCATTGAAGTTAACGGCGTCTTCTTCCTCATTTCGGAAGAAATAAGGTCCGATGCCGATGCCGTCATCCCACAAACCTCACCAAACAGCCTATCTTTGTGTATTGATGCTTGACTGAACACTTGTGAATTGTGTTTGCTCCAATAATGACAATTTTGCCTGTTGACACAGCTACTGAGCCCAAAATGTGCCTCGTCTGAGAATATGATTTTGGGGCCAAAATCCGTGTCTCCGGCTTATATTTCCAGCTCCCGATTAGCAAACTCACGGTGTTGTGTATGCTCATTCGGGTTCAATTCTTGCGTCAGCACAATCTTATTCGGATGTAGGCCCAAATCAAACCGCAAAATAATCCTCTGGCGTAGCCCAATTCACCTGATAGGCGCCGAATCGACATTTCTGGGTCTTCATCGATACTGGCCGCTACGGCGCGATGTTTTCTTCATTTTGCACCAATGTCTGTCTGGTTGCTGGCTTAAGATCTGAAAGAGAATACCTTAGCTTAAACATTTCCACGGTGCGACGAAATACAATGACGACCGACCTCACGACGAAATTCACGTTACATATTTACAACTTAGCTGGAATTTTGATATACTTTTTAATCATTTCTGCACGTTTGGCAAGTGTAAAGCGGTTTATGATAAAATGTCAAACCTAACTGAAAATGTTGACACCTGGACATTATTGGTAACCCTAACAGCTGCTGAAACAGAAAAATTTAAAAAACTTCTATTGGTACCTGATCACCCTTTTGTATTGAGGCCAGATCAAAGGGATGGAAATATGTTTTTCTTTTTTATTGTAGGTTTCAGAAAACATTGACCTTTCGGAGCATTTTTGGTGACATCGAATATATATCATTCGAGCGAATGTATGAATGAATGAATAACAAGGTTTTTGGATTCGATGATGCAAGTGCCTGGATTTTTAAATTAAGCTTTAACTACAGCATTGCGTGTCGTAAGTATTCGATTTCGCTCTGTTTTTAACGGCTTAGCATACGCTGCTGTTCTCTTCCTACAAAAGAAGGGCAGACACATGTATCTGGAAACGAGTAAGAAAAGCATAGAATGAAAATATTTCGATCACTCCATTGTAAAAATAACACAGAAAACTCATCGCGTAACTAACACTATAAAGCAGCGCCTTGATCAATACAGAAGTCCATGAATTAAGGCAGCCTTCTAAGTCAGTCTTAAATGACCTTTTTATAAGTAGTCTTTCATTCGGAATCTGAACAGATCCTTGATTTCTTCAACAAACGTACAATTTGCAGTACTTTTTCCTGACACCTAGTTCCAGGTGTCATCTTTTTATTTACACCTCCGCTGTTAGCTTGTGAGTTCCGCACAATTCCTTCAAGTATGATGTTAAACAACCCAGATGATAGGGCGTCACCGGGTCTAAGACATTTCTTGACTTCAAAGGCCTCAGTTTATTGTATTGACTTTTATGGAGCAGGGAGAATTCTCCACGGTAATTCTGCAACAAACTGACGAGTTTGGCCGGGATTCCAAAACTAGATACTCGTATGGATTTATATACCTAGTCCTGCCATAAGTTCTGTTACACAATTTCCAGGGCTTATCATTCAAAACTTCTTGCGGGAATAGAACCGTTAACTTTTTTTCAGAACACATGCACTGATCAGTCAAGAATACTAGTCAGCTTGGTTTCAGTTTGCATGTTACTGTATTAACATGCAGTGGGGCGAATAAGAGAATCGAGTCGCGGTAATAAGTGCGGAAAGAGTGCTGGCCAATTTTTCAAATTGCTTAACCCATCCGAAATTTTGAGAATATTCGTTTATCGAGCTATTGCTCACTTAGCCAAATTGTCTGAAGTAGAGGACAGGCCAAGAAGTGGTCGTCCGCACGTCGTCCTTACGAATGCGGAAATGTCCACGGAATTGGGTGTATGAATCAGATCCATGTCAAGGCTGACTCGGGACGACCTGCATATGAAAGCCTATCGTCGGTCCACGGGTCATCTTCTAACTTCTCACCTAAAAAAAATTGGCTGGAAAGATGAAAGCGACTTTTGCAATGGTACGCGCACAATGGTCATGAAAACATTCTGTTTACGGATGAAAAAATTTTTACCGTGGAAGAAGTTTTCAACAAACAAAATAAATCTTATCAAGCCTTTTCATTTAAGGAAGCGAAAAAAGTTGTTCCAAGGGTTCAACGTGGACATCATCCCCGCTTCCAACAGGACTCTGCTCCAGCGCACAAAGCTAAATCCACGAAGGAGTGACTCGGAGTCAATATTCCTGGCTTTAAAGCAGCAGAAGATTGGCTGTCGAAGAGTCCTGATCTGAATACTCTGGATTATAGTTTGTTGTCAGAATTGGAGAGCATAGCCTGCAAGACTCCCCACAGAAATTTGGAAAGCCGTTAAACAGCAATAACCAAAGCAATGTCCACGATCTCCATGGAAACCGTACGTGCCGCTATAGCCCACTGGCCACCCCGTTTTGAAGCTTGTGTTAAAGCAAAATGCAGTCATTTCGAGTGAATCCAATTTTTTTTATAACCAGTACTGTGGCCTAAAAAATGAAACAATTTTGAATGCAATATGTTGACTGTTTTTTTTTATAGCATTTTAGGTATATTTTTAACAGAACTTATGGCAGGACTAGGATATTTATTTCTACAAATTCTGTTTTACGTTGCCTTAAAATCAATGAAAAGATGTTCGGAATCGATTTGAACTTCTTGAGTTCTGCCGGAGTGCGAGGGCTTTATCGATTGTGGACATTTCTTCTATTGCTCGTAGAGCCCACGCGGGGCTTTCGACCTTCACGGCAACGCTGATTTATATGCTTCTTGTTTAGCTTCATGTGCAGGCCTGGATTCTTTGTCAATTCAGGGTCTTCTTGGTGGTTGTCCCCACATCTCTGAGGGAACATTTGAGTGCGATGCCACTGTTCTTCGGTACACGATGTGGATGGCATAGGTGTTGTTAAGAAATTTATGGCGAAAATTCTGTCAGTCTGTTGTAATTGCAGCTGTTCTACGTTATAAATTCTCACTGTTCTTCTTGGCTGTTGCACTTTAGCTGCAAAAGGATGTTGATCAAAATCAATATTGGCTACCCGGAATGCTGGACGCATGCCTCACATCTATTGAAATGTGATCAATTTGAATTGGCGTGTCATGATCCATGATAAATCCAAATAAGACTAAAGGTTGATAGGACATTTCATTTTGTGTAGATTCAGTATTTTGTTCCAGCTCCCGCATTCAAAAACGTGGCTACATTCTAAGTTCAACATGCAGTTGATATTCCATATTACCACGGAGCCACGAAGCTTAAATCTTTCGTCGTACTATTTGTTCGTCCGATTGTTTAACCGTTGAAAGGTATTTGAAAATAGCATAGTTTGATAAAATATTTATTTGTGACAGACAACACGGGACAGATTTTCTCCCACAACGAACTACTTTGCCTGTTTTGTATGTTATATTGAAAGGATTATTCAATTGGGGTTTGAGCTCGTTGTGGCTATTCATGTAGTGAGGTTATTAACTCGAATTGGTAATTGGCAATGCAACATTTTCCCACAAATACCATCAATCGGTACGTTATGTACATATGTGTGCCAATTACTTCATGTTTATCCTAGGGCTCATCATGATAATCATGGAAGCGTGGCTATGGATAAGTCCACCGAAATATGTAAGTGCAATAAATCCAATACCTGCGGCAGTAGAACCAAAATCGAATGTGAGCAAAAATAATATTCCTGTCGGAATTGAGGTATACACTTACGCGGATACAACCGTAGGAAATACCTATTGAAATGAAGTGTAGGTGGACTAGGCCAGATGAAATAAAGCAGATGGTTTTAAGGTAATTTCAGTTGTGCAAATTGTGGAAATTGTCAAACATTCAAATTTGCTTTGATTGAGAAGGAATGTGAATTTAAAGGATTATGTGATACAACGAGATATAGTGAAGTGTGAAGAGCGAACTAATAACCTGTCGATACAGACAGTTATTGAAATGATTGACAAAATCTACAGTAGATAAGTTACTTTTGAAATTACTATGCACACTGGTACTTTGGCCTCAAAAATTACTGTGACAGCTGCAAAATAATACTTTTTGAGCTGTGATAATTGGCGGTTTGTCAATGTTGTTGCGATTCGCATTACTAATTACACGTTCCGTAGTTAAAACTACATCTGCCATTAATGTCACAGCAGTGAACTTTGACATATTATTTCTCGTAGGAAGATATCGGAGGAGATTGAAGTTGTCGCTTTCTACTTAGGGCATCGTACATACATCTGTGTACCGATCGCACACAGGAATCCAATCATTTGGTCGGGACTAGGTAAGAATTGTTCCAACGTCCCATACCTTCGCTGGGGGTATATTGAAAAAAAAAAAAAATTTGGTCGAAATGAAGAACCCACTGCGGCTGCTATATACAAGTTTGTGTGAAAAATTCTTAGGAATGGTTGTTTGTTTACGGACAATACTCCCTCGTCGCCCGGCGCATATCGTTGAGACTGCTGTGGCCGAGTGTGTTCCACTCAATTCGACTCCTCATCGATCTTAGAACTTAACATTGCACACACAATTTGGCACAAGGATTTCGGATTATCCCTTTACACAGTATAATTAACTCGGCAATTTGATGCTAACACCCATCCGCCTCATTATCCTTTCTCAGATTAGACCTTAAACTACAAGTTTATTTTTGGTTCCCGAACCGTCCATCCGAAGAGTCTACATACCGTCCGCCCGGCTCTATCCTCGGGGTACTTAGAGTCACCTCTGGAGAAGTACGCAACGCGAAGAAATTGGATCCAAATAAGTACGATTGTATTGAGAATATTTGACGTGTAATAGTAGATTGAAATTCTGGTTGCAAGCCATTCAGTCCGCCAGCTTTTTTATAGGTACTAAAGTTTAGACTTTTTCCATAGATCGAATGGTTTGTTCTGCCATGTAGCAGAATTCGGGTCTTCCCTTTAGTATACCCATCTGCAAAGGTGTTTATTTCAAGTAAACAACAGTATATCTTTTTACGTCTCTAAATGTCCTGACATATTGTTTTCTACTTTTTTGCATAACTTCAAAATATTTTTCCTGGGCAAGCATCTCTTAATCTCTCCGATTCACTTAACATGTTCCTTATTTTTTCTCCGAGGTAGATCACATTTTTGCCACATCTTTCGGCCATAAGGTGCGAGCCTCTGTTGTAAGCGAATTGTTTCGCTGTTTGTGCTTAAATCATGCCAGGGATCTCGTGGGTATCGTCTAGTGGTTTGAATGGGGTTCACCACACTAGCTGCTGAATTTCTGACAACTTCCTGACATCGATGACCATTCTTATAAGCACATAATTAAAGTTATAAGGATGTTGATGAGTCCAGGGATACGCTAAGAAAATAACTTGGGCATTTATTTCGATTGTAACCAATCTTGCAATATTTCTCAAGTATTGTGGCATGTTTCGAATGCTTATTGTCGAAATAATCGAATTATATGATTGTAAAACAAGATGAGCTTCTTGTCGATTGCAATAACATCATTTCGATTGACGATTTTGTCGTAAAGTGAGTGGCACATTTCTTTGTGAATTTGAGGTTTCGTTAATTTAACCGCGTGAACACATCCACCGTAGATCCTTCTTCTGTGTTCTTCCAGCGGAAAGAATATATACATATGCCCTAGTCAAATCAAAACGGATAGATTCAAGCAATATACAGTCATTGTTAAGGTACGATCAAACGGCCATCCAAACTCATCATCCAGATGATATGCTGACGTCAGAGAACTTTTGTAATTCAGTTGTCATCTGTATGCCATCGACGAGCGTATCATCCGCTAGATGACACCCGATCACACAGTGTCATCCGTTCGGTCATTCGAGTGGCATTTTGTCCCAAAATGGATGACACGTTTGCTTTGTCACCCGGTTGACATGCCTGGATAACATAGCGGGATGGCATGCGATCACACGAAATGACACTAATGACACGGATGACATGGATGACACGGATAACAATTTTTAATAAGTTGTTGTTGCGAAAAACGAAAATGCCAGCAAAATAAAAATAAAACAACAGAAAAAGTGTCAGAGAAAAACGCGGAGGGAAAACAAAAGTTTGTATGATTATATGGCGCTCAATGTTCCATAAATTTAATTTGCATAAAAGATGGCATTGCTTTTGACGACGGCGCTTTCGCTGTTTCTTTTTTTTTGCACATTTCTTGGATGGTGTTGGTTGGGCAGCTTCGAGGGACGGTTCAGCGATTAACAACTGCGTCAACTCATTTAAAATTGAGTAATCATCGTACGCGGATGGCAACGATTATTATAAGGCCTCGTAGAAGTTGCATCTTCCCGTGGCGCCATCAGGCGAGTTTCCTGCGCCATAAAACAGGATGAGTGTCGGAAAAAGAAACACAAAACAAGATCTTATCCGGGCTACTCCAACATATTTGGAGCTCAGGCCGGTAAGGATTTCCAGGACTAAGTCAGGGTCTCGGAAAAGAGATGGTGGTAGACGAACCCTATATGGGAACCCGGAACGGGTTACTGGCTTCGGTGTAACCGACCCCTCGTCCTAAGGGCACTCAAAGTGGAACTGGTCCTCCAGGTTGTGGGTTGTGCCGCCGGGGTAACTGCCCGGCCATTTAAAAAAAAACATAAGTTACGAAGCATCAACAAGCCTCGGATATGGACGGATCTAATGTTGACAACCCACGCAAACGATTTAAGGACAATGAGCTTCGGATATGCACGTGGAATGTTAGATCCCTTAATAGACCACGTGCAGCCGAGCAACTAGCGGAGGCCCTAGACTGCTGCAAAGCAGACATAAGCGCCATTCAAGAAATGCGATGGGATGGGCCGGACAAAAAGAAGATGAAAAACTGCGATATCTACTACGGCAATTGCTATCGACGGCAAAAGTAGCGCTTATTTGGATTCGGATTTGTTGTCAGAGGCAGACTAAGACAAGAAGTCCTCAGCTTCCGGCATGTGAGCGAGCGCCTCGTAGCAATCCGCATCAAGGCTAAATTCGCCAACATTAGCCTTATATGCGCGCATGCCCCCACAGATGAGAAAGATGGCGAAACCAAGGATGCCTTCTATGAGCCCCTGCACAACACCTACGAGCAATGCCTTAGCTATGACATTAAAATTGTCCTCGGTGATTTTAATGCAAAGCTAGTAAGAGAGGGTATCTTTGGTGGAAAAATCAGAAAATATAGCCTGCACAACACCACCTCCGATAACGCATTCAGGCTAATCGACTTTGCGGCGGGGCGAAACATTGTAATGGCTAGCACGCGGTTCCCACATCTCGACATACACAAGGGGACTTGGAGAACTCTTGATCAATCAACAGTCAACCAGATTGATCACATTGCGATCGACGCAAGACTCTCCTCCAGTATTATGGATGTCCGTAAGTTCCGAGGAGCCAACATCGACTCGGACCATTACCTTGTTGTAGCCAAGGTACGGTTGCGGATACTCCAAACTACGCCAAGACAAATTAATGCTGTGAGAAAATTCGACGTCAGACGGCTACAATCGCAAGAGATCGCCAAGTCCTTTTCCGATCGAGTGTCTCTTAATCTCTTAAGAGGTCCAATGCCGCCAGCATCAAGCATCGAAGACCATTGGAAACACTGCCAAAACGCCATCAGAGATGCCGCTTCTGATGTGCTGGGTTTCACTCGTCTACCACAACGAAACCCCTGATTCGATTATGAATGCCGGCAAGCACATGCAGCTAAGCAAGATGCATACAACGCGGCGCTGCTTAGAAAGACCAGAGCTGCTCATGAGATCTATGAGCGGAGGAGAGACGAACACCGGCTGCTCAGGAGGAATAAGAAAAAGCATGAGAAGCGCGCGTTCGAGAAAATTGAGAGATGCTACTCCAGGAATGAGGTTCGGAAGATTTACCAAAAGGTAAAACTAACATGCCATCCCGAACCGAAGCCTGTAGAGATGAAGAAGGGAACATCGTAGTATAATCGCAGTCAATGCTGAGGATTTGGAAAGACCATTTCTGCAGACTGTATAACGGCCATGACGGACCAACTACCGCTGTCAGGCAGAATCAACCTTTCAACTTGGACGATGATGACCAACAATTCCGTCCACCCGACCTGGATGAAGTGAAGATAGCTATATCTAAGCTTAAGCCCAACAAAGCTGCTGGAGCGGATGGCCTGACTGCCGAGCTCTTCAAAGCGGCAGGCGATGACTTGGTAAGGAGCATACACCAACTCATCTGTAAAATATGGTCGGACGAAAGTATGCCCGATGAATGGAACCTTAGCATTGTTTGTCCGATTCTCAAGAAAGGAGACCCCCTGAACTGCTCCAACTACAGAGGCATCAGTCTAAAATCGCATACAAGATCTTATCTGCTGTACTGTGTGAACGCTTGAAGCCATTCGTCAACAACCTGATAGGTCCATATCAGTGTGGCTTCAGGCCAGGAAAGTCCACCATCGACCAGATATTCACACTACGGCAGATCTTGGAGAAGACTAATAAGCTTCAGATCGATACCCACCACCTATTCATCGATTTTAAGGCCACGTATGACAGCATCAATGGAGACGAGCTATATAGAGCAATTTCTAGTTTTGGCATCCCTGGCAAACTCGTCCGTCTGTGCAGGATGACGATGGAGAATGCACGCTGCTCCATCAAGGTCGGTAAAGATCTCACCGAGACCTTTGATGTCCAGAAAGGATTTAGACAAGGCGAAGCGCTGTCATACGATTTTTTCAACATCGTACTTGAAAGAATAGTGCAAAACTCACGAGCAAACACAAGAGGCACTATCTTTCAAAGGTCCGTCCAACTACTCGCATACGCCGACGATATTGACATAATCGGTAGAAAGCAGCGTGATGTCAGTGACACCAGCGTTGAGATCAAGCAAAGAATAACTCTTGCCAACCGCTGTTTCTTTGGGTTAAGAAGACAATGGAGTAGCAAAGCCCTCTCTCGGACAACAAAAGTTACCCTCTATGGAGCACAGACATGGACATTATCAAAAATGGATGAGGGTGTTCTTGGTTGCTTCGAGAGAAAAACTCTTCGGGCGATCTTCGGTCCCGTCTGCATTGACGGTGAGTGGAGGAGGAGATACAACGACGAACTGTACAGACCGTATAGTGATATCGTCGTATCCAGAAGAGTAAAGATCCATAGACTGAGATGGCTGTGTCATGTAGAGCGCATGGACACCAATGCTGCGATCCGAAAAGACTTCGAATCCGCTCCCTGAGGACAGCGCAGTAGAGGAAGGCCAAGACTCAGGTGGCGCACGCAAGTGGAAGAGGACCTCAGCCCAGGTCCACCCCGGACTGTAGCGCCGCTTAAAGAAAGAAGAATCATCGTACGCATCCTCCTGACAAACAACAAACGAATATAGTAAAATGTGTGAATGTAAAGGTACATACAAGAAAGCAGATCAATTGAAGTACGAGAACCTACCAATTCAATTGTGTCAATTGTTTCACTTCGGAAGACTCTAAAAACATCATTTCACTTAAATTAGGCCACGATGCTTTCGCAATTTTGCCTGTCCCTCGGCCTGATTTTCTGGCTTGAAATTTGCCAAAATTGACCTTAAAATGGCTACGAAGTGATTGCCATTTAAGATGCGCCTCGACATCGTCAACACCCTCAATATTTTAATTCACCTGTTTCTAGGAATCAATTTTGTAGTTCGGAGTTTTGTAATCCTTCCGCCCACTATCCAAAAGGACGGGATTTACCTGAACAGCTGCACTTAAGGCAGACTCTGTTTGAGGGTTCTAGGAAAATAATATTTTTCTGTTTTCTTGAAACCGTGGGTGTTTTATTTTTGACCTCAATATCGGCTTCACTGTGGTTGTCACTCAGTTTATAACACAGAAACAAAACGAAAATTAACTTTTAATTTTTTCAACAATGCAAAAGTGGCATCCAATGTATTAGATGACAATGTGGAAAATCAAGTAGTGTCATCCATGGGACCTTGTCATTCAGATAACACGCTGTCAAAAAAATTTGGTCATACAGTCCCAATAGCGATGACAAGCGATCACACGGTCAATCAAATCGGTCATTTGGATAACATAAAACGTTCAATGGCATGCCGGATGACAGGCGATCACACGGGATGACAACTTTAGGACAAATTCTAAGTTATAGTGACGTAAGGCTGTTATCCGGTTGACAAGTTTAGATAACCTTCTGATCACACCTTTAAACTACCAGTTTTTGGTAAACCTTTCCAAGGTTTTGTTTCTTATTGCATATCCCTATCGTACGACACCCAAAGAACAAACTTCCTTTAAATTTTGAGCAAATGAATCTTTGATTTACTGAATTCAAATCAATGGTTAAAAAATTTTCGACATAATTTGAATTACTCTCTTCAAACTTCTTAAACTTCACTAAAAGCACCAGCACCCAAAGGCTGCTGAAAAATGAGGTAGACAACCACCACAAATATTTGCTTAGTATTTCCTTAATTTCCCAAGAAATCATTTCCAATCCACAAAAGAAAGCCAGAATACACAAAAATGAGAGATCCCCACTTACTCGTAATTCAATTCTGATATTCTGAGAAAAAAGAAAATTGCAAATAACCGCACTTGATCGAAATGATTGGATTGAAACCTTTCCAATTTTTACCTATAAATCTAAACGTCTGCCTATAGCCGCAATACCAGACTTAGGTACTCCTGTGGGTGTTATCAGAGGTAAACTCATTTATCTCTTAATTGGCATCAATTTTAAAATGTGCCAACAAATCCATTAGATACATATGGATTTTTGGCCTCCGTCTCTTCATATATTTCCACTCAATAAATGGGAGGCAAAAGGTGAAGACTGTGGGAATAACATAGGTATTACTTGTGAATCCTTCATTTGGTACATAACAGCTGCCACACTATGTATTTGCCCCCTTAAAATGAGTATTTGCTTCAGGGTTAAAGCTACACGTGTAGCTTTCCAAAAAACTAGGGCGTATGTAAGCTTTTCTATCAATTCGATTGTGGATTGCCTTCTACTTCCCGACGCACTCCATATGACGGCATCAGGAACATTTGCACGACTACTATCAGACTGATGTCTACGACAGATTAAGGGTATTAAAGTACACCTAGTGACACATCAACATTGAGAATGTGCAAAGTGAATTGCTACATGTAGAAGATAAGGCCGTACCATCTACCCGCTACTACTCGTATGTTTAAGTGAGACATTTTGAAGGATATTAGTCGATCCTGAAAATTCCAGACCTAATTGAGTACTACCATTAGACGCAATTACTATATTATAGTTGCTACCTAAAATTATTCCATTTACCTATAGAACCCAACCTAGACTCGTTCCAGGGAAAATTGTTTCGTGCAAAATTGGCCTGTTTCCCGTATTAGGTCCGGAAATTGCTTTTTTCTCCTACCACTGGGCTTTACAGTGCGGTTGGGATGTCAGAGGCAATGAAATGAATTCATGTAAGATAGTACGTCTTATAAGTCTTTCGGCAATTTCGTTGCTACTTCAAGTGAAAAATTATGTTTCAGGGAGTAATCTGCGTAATGGTGGCTGGGTGATGGTGGAGTTTCTGTTGGTGGATGGGCTTTTTCTAGGAGAGGAGGATTATGTATTTGATTCACTACCAAATTATAGCAGTTCGGTGGAAGATAGATGGTGCCAACGCACAAGGATACACTTTTAGGCAATGACTTGTGCATAATTAGTATTTTCGTGATGCAAGAAGATTGGATATGGTAGATGGCATTGCATCAAAATCGAATATTTAATCACTTTAACTGGATTATTGGAAAATGGATTTTCAAGTCTTGAGAAATATTGAGAAATATTTTTCGGTTGCATGATAAAAATTCTCAATTTGGCCTTTAAGCAACTACAAGGAGGGTATTAAATAAAAATGACGGGATGTAGGACCTTTAAGTTGTGAAGTTGTACTATGAAAACTATGATGTCTACTCGTATATCCAGATTTCCGGTAAACTGATCTGAAAGTCAAGGTATGCGTCTTATGATTTTTCTGCCTAAAAAAAACTACAGCGGGAATACGAAAGGAGATAAGGAGCAGTTAACGCCCTGTGGACTTGCCTGTGGATGAACCTGTCTCCAAATATAATTGAAAATATTGGTTCTGTGGCTTGAATTTTGACGGAAGAACCCAGAATTACTGATTCCATGTGCATTTCAGGGATAATGCGTGAGGCACGCTACTCTCGACCGAATTGTACACAAATATTTCGCAATTTACCTAACTCAGCATAGGCAATTAAATTTCAGAGAAAAATCGTTTCGATATATGAGGCACATTTCCATCTTCAAGCTTTTCGGGATTAGAAGATACAATAATGACTATCGAGAAGCCTCTCTATCTTATCTACTGTTTGGTACCTCTACTACTGTTTGGTGCGGATTTTGAGCAGAAGGCATCTGTGGACCTTGTTTCATCAAAAATGAATCCGATGCGATTGAACTTGAAGGCGATGTTAGTTTTTAATAAGACCATGAAGTATGCTACACACGATGTGAAACGATTAACTTTTAGGAGAAAAGTTTTCTTATCCGAACTGTACGAACTGTACTGTGACATCGCTTAGCCAGAAAATTGAAGGTCCACTGACTGACAAGTGGAAGGGGATCTCATATTAGCATGCAAAGGTAGACCTGCGTCTTAGCTAAGAAACATGTCCAGCCTCCTCGATTCTAGCTGAATCCAATTTCATACGCAAAGTGAAGGGAGACAAAGTTCTAAATTACCTCTAAGTTATATCTGTCGATGGTGGCGTTCTGTCTGAGTCGTCGGTCGTTGCTGAGTATACCTCATTGACCGCTAAACCCATTTTCGCCACTTCCATCTCAATTCTCGCGAAAGCGCTATTGACATTACGGTGCTGATTAGTCAATAATTGGACGGACTTTTGTTAGATTATCCCTCTTGTGTTTGTGCGTGAGTTTTGTACAATTCTTTCAAGAATGATGTTGAAAAAACTATCAAAGCGCATAGGTTTGTCTAAATCCTTTTTTGGCATCAAAGGTCTCGGTGAGATCTTTACCGACCTTGATGGAACAGGTTGCATTCTCCATTGTCATCCTGCACAGAAGGACGCGTTTGGCAGGGATGCCAAAACTAGACATGCTGTGCTGATGCTGTCATACAGGCCCTTGAAATTGATGAATGGGTAGTGCGTATCGATCTGTTATTGACGAACGGCATCAGGCTTTCGCACAAAATGACAGATAAGATCTTGTAAGCAATGTTAAGAATACCAATGCCTCTGTAGTTGAAGCAGTTCAAAGGGTCTCCTTACTTGAGGGTCAGACAAATAATGCTGAGGTTCCATTCATTGGGCATACTTTTGTCCGATCATATTTTAGAGATGAGTTGGTGTATGGTCCTTAACAAGTCATCGCCTACGAGCTACGACAATGTTTCGCCACGACGCAAAGTCGATTATCCTAAATCCGTTATCGGAGTTGATGTCGTGTAGGCCCTGTCTTCCGACAGCACTACCTAAGATGTCCTCCTTTCTAAGCTTTACAATAACATCGCCGAGGATAATTTTAAGCCATAGTTTTGCCATTGCTAGTAGATCTTGTAGAATCCGCCTTTGTTGTGGTCATATTTCTCATCTGTGGGGGCGTGCGCGCATATCAGGCTAATGTTGGCAAATTTAGTCTTGATACGGATTGCTACCAAGTGCTCCTTCGAATGCCGGAAATTCGAGATTCTTTTCCTAAGTCTGCCTCCAACATATACGCTTTTAAAAAGGCCCTGCCTTGCAGTCGACAACAATCGCCGTATAGCAGTTTTTCATCCTCTTTTTGTCCGGCCCATCCCATCGCATTTCTTTGATGGCGGTAATATATGCTTTGCAGTAGTCCAGGGCCTCTGCTAGTCGTTCGTCTGCCCGTGGCTTACTAAGGAATCTAACATTCCGCATGCATATTCGAAGCTCGCTGCCCTTAATTAATTTGCATAAGTTTTCAAAAGTAGATCCGCCCGTGTCCGAGGTTGGTTATCACTTCGTAATATTCATCTTTTTTTCATGGCCGGGCGGCACAAACCCCAACGTAGAGACCCAGTACCATTTTTGATACCCATAGGACAAGGGGTCGGTTAGACTAAAGCAAGTAATCTCTTCAGGGATGTGAGCGCTACCGTTGGTCCATAAAGGGCTACATTTGGTGAATTCATGTGCTGTCCCGATTTAAGTGTTGCTATTTTTGTCTGCTGGTCAGCTGGGTCCAAATGAATATCGACCAGTACCCGACGGTTACCACCTTTAGGTATTATAAGCACAATTGATTTGTATGACAGTTGCATCACTGGGCATCGTCACCCCATGTTCACCCCATTCTTTGTGGTCAGATTAAAATGTATTGCCCCTTTATAACCTATCCATCTAATGTACGAGTATATCAATGTGTACTTCTTCAAGTTTTTAGATTGGATCTTGGCTAAAATTTCTCAGTGGTCCTAAGATCATGTTTTCTGCTCAAAATTTTCAGACGTATTCATTTTATAGGATGTTTCCGATATTAGATTTAAGCTGGACATCTTGTTATTAAAATTTTTATGAGACAAAAATCACATAGAACAAAAGGAACAAAACAGAACACTTTTACCCACAGTCTGACCACATTTAACAACATGTTACCTGACATACTAGTAAATAAAAAAGGGAATAAATTTGTTTAGCAAAGTGTAAGTTCGCCGTGCAGCATAACAATAAATTGTTCACATCTGAGTTCGAAATATAAGGATACCTTGACAAAGAACCTGAGGAAATTTCTTTCCCCCTCAAAGGGTTCCATTAATTTAAGCACACAGCATTATACATATATTTTATCATTCCAGGGGAGAAGTAACCGTTTTTTAACAACCAGAATTTCTGAGCTTTTATGCCTGGATAGATATTACTTTTTATGTGGAAAATTAAATAATGATCCTGGATCTAAGGATATGAGTTATATGACGATTTCACCTGTAATATAGGAATTCTCCATCCACTTTTATCACAAATCTGATTTGATTTGATAAACCTACGTTTGATGGATTTTAATAGGTCTGCGGTATTATCTGTTGTAACATTCGGCACAATCGTTGTAAATTCAATCGCAAGCAATTTATTGTAACTTATTTTGTTGGCTAACAAAGGTTAAAACCCAGTGTAAGCGCGCTCAGCTGAATGTCAGTACAAGTATTCAAATGGAGGATACTTACAGCCCCACAACTTCAGGAGCAAAAAGGGAATGTAATTTTTGTTGTGTATGGGGAACACAAATAAATTCAAGTAAAACCAATTGAAATGCTTCACGTCCTTGAAAAAAAAAATATATATATATATATATCCAAACAATTGAATTGTGGATTTCATGTGATTTGTCGATGCTTGAGGGATCCTTTATTGTATGCGAATGTTCTCTGTTTTGTAAGTCCCTCCACCTGCGGTAACTCAACCAACAAATTATTGGTTGGGGGGGAATTATTAATTTTCGTTCATAGCACAACGCATCGATTCAATCAAACCAAAAAGAAAAATAATAATAATAATAAAAAGAGAAATACAAATACAAATAATAAAAAAAACCTTGGAAAAAAATTTTATCGATTCAAATCAAGTTGAGATAGAGTGTGTATATTGCAACATGAATTTATTTTCAAGCAAACAAGTTGTGTATACAACATATTGAATTGTAAGAGAATCACAGATGTAATCTGCCGGTTTTTTTCAGCAGATTAACAGTATCGATTGAATGAACTTTAAAAAGTTCAAATCGGGTTACTTACACACTAGTAATGGTGAAGTGTATTTTTATAACGTTTAATCAGACGGAATTGAAGCAAGAATATTTAAAAAAAATTTTAAAAAAAGTTTATTTTAATTTACATACTAGAAAATGTAAATGCTGAATTGAGAAGTTGTTTTTTAAAAGGTTAAAAGGTATACGAGTATATATTTTAATTCATTTCATTGTATTTTCTTTAGCTATACAATTTTTATGTTTAAGAGATTCTTATGGCATGGCAAATATGAAAGTCGCAAAATTGTATTCCTCATTTAAATGTTGAAGTCACCAAAAAGTGCAAGAAAAATCGTTCAAGGTTCGCCAAAAAACATCAGTGCTTGACCCTTGATGACTGGAAACGAGTATTGTGTTCTTACTTACTTACTTACGATAGGTACCACTAAGGTCCGGGGTGGACCTGGGCCTCAGTCGACAAGCGTCTCCAGACAGCTCGATCTTTGGTTGAGGTCCCCTTCCACTGGCGTACGCCACCTGAATTTCGGTCTTGCTCTACTGCGCTGTCCCCGAAACTTTTCTGACCGGAGCGTTGGTGTCCATCTACTCCACACGACCCAGTCATCTCAGTCGTTGGATCTTTACTCTTCTGGCTAAGTCAATGTCGCTGTAGAGAGGCCATAGAGTTCGTCGTTGTTTCTTCTCCTCAACTCACCGTGTTGCAAAATTTTCCCGAATGGATGTTAATTCTATCGGCAGTTATCAATATTTACGATGGCCGGGTTGCCGGCAGAACAAAAAAACTACTTAAAAAAGAACCAAACACCAGAATCTTATAAAAAAAAAACCGAACCACGCGGTTGGTGGTTAAAGCTCCAAGTGGCGATCTGTCACTTGAGATTAAGGGGAAAAATAAAATGCCCTTGGGAAATTTGCAATGGCAGCAAATTGTTTGCTGAACCTGATGGCTGCTCAGCTGGGCTGGGTTCAGGACAAGATTCGCGAAAATTTTAAATTTCAATTTAAATGAATTTTCGCGGTTCAAAGTATGCGCCATGCACTTTTTCCGATCGGAAGTGCAAAACCGTATGCTGCAAAGAAATAAGCCGAAAACCACACCAGAAAGAAAAAGAATCGTTTTGGTATACGTTATAAAATGGATCTTTTTATTAATCGAGGATTGGTTGATAAACTAACAGCCAAAAGGCAGCGACAACAAAATGTTTTTTTTTTTTTAAAGATGGTACTGAAGGTACCACTAAATAGCCTGAACCGCTACTTGCGGAGCCCGACACTAAAACGTGATATGTTTTTTTTGAAAGGATTCACCCCTGGGAGCACGATATACACAACTTGTTCTAACACAAAAAGGGTACTTATCTTTCTTTCCTAATCTTCCAGAAAGTTCCTTGCCTGTAAAACTACCTCCTAGTCTTCCTCTTTCTAGTCCTGAGTTCTTCCTTGTTTCCTCCTCACTGTTTCTTCCCTTTTCCACTCTAGGCTTCTTCCTTCCTTTTTTTTTCCTCTTTTTTTTATAAAAAAAACGATTAAACTTTTTCCTTTTTTTTTCCTGTTTTTTTTTTTGCCAAACTTCTTTTAAACACTTTGATGGTCAACCAAGAAGTGGTTAACCCTATACCATCGATATTGGCTCGGACCGTAGGTCTCACACATACGTCCATTCGTACAACCGTTCATACGGATGCAACGGGCCAATTTTTTTGTCTTTGTGTGCAACACTCCGCAATTTTGCTGGAGTGTGCCACCATGCCTTGGACCTCCGTTGCTTCCATTCTCACTCACACACACCCCTGAAGGTCTCATTCTTATTTCCCACATCTGGGGAAAATTTCCCCAAGATTGGGATTTCCCTTTGGTCCGAGCTAATATTTCCCTTACGATCAATCATTGGGGTTGCATTCAGTCGCAATGCAACCCCAGTCCTTCCAAAAGATAAAAAAAGGAAAAAGATAATTTGCCAAACAGTATACGGCCTATTCGCGTTTATATGTCCTGATCATTATCCGTTTCTGATAATGATCGGATGAGGTATCGTGGGGGCGAAACAAGGAACTACTCATGTGACGAGACTATTGGAAGGAGTTCTACCTCTGAGCGCTACCCAATGTAAACTAACCAACGACATCCCGATGAATCCTTTTGTCTTAAACTTCGTAAGTGCGGGGCACGCAAATGGGGGTCCAGTCTTTACAATTATATTTATTTTACAATGTTTTATTTGGGGTTCGATGGGCGACCGTCCGTCACCGAATAGGGCATCAGTAGTTTTGAATCTTCTGGGGTTTATGGCACGCAGAGGGTTCCAGACTGCCCATCTGGCTCTAGACGTAACGCGTTTTTACTAAAGTGACCGTCCGTCACTACTAAAGAGACTCCTGTCTCTGCCTTCTCGCAGACCTAGTGGTTGTTCCCTCCGACAAGCATAGAAGCAGAAAGACAGAGTTCAAGAACCCACCAATTCTTCCCGCCAATATGCTTCTCCAAGGAGACAACGGACATAAAATGAAGGGTTGGGTGCCCCACACAAGGGCAAGAGCCGACAACTTCGGTAAAGGCTCCTAAACATTAATTCGTTGGGCGCGGTTCCTGCGCCTTTCCTCTGGTCGCTTCTATAATGGACCGTCCGTCCTACCTGCGATGGTTGATCCTTCAAGATACTAAGAGGGTGTACCAATGGCTGATGAACCCATGGCTGCCCATCACCCTTCTAGGATTTTGAAGAACCAACGGAAAAGAATGTAAGTGGAAAGACGAAGGAAGGGAAAGAGTAGAACTTGTTGTGGTAAATTTTACCGCAACAACCGGCAATGCAGAAGGAACAGAAGATCACTCGAAAAATTGTTCTCTCAAAGCAATCAAGAGCAACCCACGTCAACTCTTGATAATGTTCATGCCTCTGCGCCATAGAGCAGGAGTGGGATAATCAAGGTCGTATCTTTTGTTGTTAGAAAGAGTGCTTTGTTTGTCAATTGCCATCTTAGACCGAAGAAGCAGCGATTGGGAAGAGTTATTCTTCGATTGATCTCAGCGCTAGTGTCGTTATCTGAGCTTATAGCGGAGCCAAGCTAGACAAAATCCCTAACTACCTGAAGGTTCTGTCGCAGACGTCGGTGTTCAGTGTCCTTTTGCTTAAAAGCATATATGTACTTGATCTTGCCCTCATTGACCGTTGAACTCATTCTCTCCGCTTCCGTCTCAATATTCGCGAAAGCACCACTGACATCACACTGCTTTCTTCCGATTATGTCAATATCATCGGCGTATGCGAGCAATTGAACGAACTTTTGAAAGTTTGCGCTTCTTGTGTTTGCGCTTGAGTCTTGCACTATTTTTTCGGGTATGATTTTGGAGAAATGGCATCACAGCGCATCGCCTTGTCTAAATCTTTATTTTTGACATCAAAGGTCTCGGTGAGATCTTTACCAACCTTGATGAAGCAGGGTGCATTCTCCATCGTCATCTTGGACAAACGGACGAGTTTGGCAAGAATACCAAAACTAGGCATTGCTCTGTATAGCTCACCTCTTTTAATGCTGTCATACGCGGCCTTGAAATCGATAAATAGGTGGTGTGTATCGATCTGAAGCTCATGGGTTTTCTCCAAGATCTACCATAGTGTGAATATTTGGTCGATGGTGGATTTTCCTGACCTGAAGCCGCACTGATAGAAACCTATCAGGTTGTTGTCGAACGGCAGATAAGATATTGTGTGCGATGTCAAGAAGATGTCTGTAGTTGGCGCATTTAAGAGGATTTTTTTTTCTTGAGGATCGGACAAACAATGCCGAGATCCAATTCTCGGGTTTACTTTCGTTCGACCATATTTTAGAGATGAGATAAGACAGGTTCATTCTGCCTGACAGTTGTATTATTATTGATCTATTGAATTCGGACGGGACTAAATATTTTTGGTCTAAAATACGGAAACCAAAGCAGAAGCACCAACTTGTCTAAACGGTAAAACGTGGATGAGGATCTCTGATGACTTGAGGTTGTTTTTCAATATTTTGGAGTTAGGCCATTGAAGAAAATAAGTGGCATTATTAGAAAGGAAATTTATTTGAACCTTTTGTAGGAAATTTGCGGGTTGCCAAAGGCCAATTTGAGTTTCAGAAGGGGGATATCTTAAAATTCTAAGGTATTTTCCACCATTTTGAAATTATTTATTTTATTTTATTATTTAAAAATATTTATTTCAACAAATTTGCGTTTTTAAGAGCGTTAAAGGTGAGTTGAATCAAAAATTATGAAAATCTGTATCATGAGCGAATATTCTCGTTGAAATTTTGGGTCACATTTCGTGACCATCAAAGCTTGGCTAATTTGTAGTTAATCAACATATATTAGACTGTACTTAGGTACATACGAAGCAATCGAGTGGAATTGAATTCTAAGATTTCTTTTGCAATCGGTTGAATCGGCTGCTCAGTCAATGGAATGGGATTATGAGTAGTAGGCACGTAGTGCCATTCCGCCGGAAACAGACATCGACCAGATCAATGTGTTTAATATTTTTGAACAAATATTTTTAATCATTGCATGATAACGTAGGCCATTGACTATAATACGAGCTACGTCCTATATGTTTCGCAAATTGCAGACCAAGTTTTATATATGCTATCTGAGCCAGTGGATTTGTATTTTTTTAATTTTTGTGTCTTAAGGCTTATTTTCTTCTTTTCTGTTCTGTGCTATACTTTTTTTTTTAATCTTTCTCCCACCCGTTTTAATTGTATGGATTGTTCATTAAACAAATTTTTCTCATAACCAGTAGATCATAGATATGCCACCTAGTTCCTTGTAATAACATACCGAAGAGTTTCATGCCTAAGCACCCACTCATTATACTGTCAAAGTCTTGTTCCATTTAATAGTTGATTATTAGGTATTGCGCGTGTATAAAATTCTAGGAACTAACTAAAGTCAAAGCCACAAACACAGTAAATATATCACATACGTCATATTTGCTTTCAATTCAATTTACTTAAAATTTGTTAATTACTTTACAAAGTTAAGTATGTCATATAATTAAAAAAGAGGTAGATGATGAAATATAGGGTCATCCAATTCGTAGGCCGTATTTGAGGTACCTGTTTCAATCATGTAAGTCAAACCAAACTGTCATCCAAGACCGCATGTTTTTAGCTTGAGGCTTGCAATTTTACAGTATGGATCGCATAATAATCCAAGAACGTATTAAAATTGTGGAAACTTACTATAAGGATAGTGATTTTGTAGTACCCACTTTCGCGCTCCATCTGAGCGTACTATAGGCAAAACCGGAAAAAATTCGAAGAAACTGACTCCGTTGCAGATGTCTTCATGTCTTCAGATCTATTCACCATCGAAACGCCCGCTCTAGTGAAAGTCTTAACTCTAATTAAGTTAACCTCAATCAGGAATTGAAGCCACCTGACCACGAAATGCGGAAAATATACTCGTACGTCGATTGGATGCTTGAACATCAGTATTTGGATGACCAATTTTCACAAAACATTTTCTGCAGCTATGAGGGTCAGTTTTACTCTGTTTAAAAACAAAATTTTCGCATATGGGGAAGTGAAAATCCACATTTTACAAAAGACCCGTTTTGGAATAAATTTCATGGATGAGTAATTTCTCGTTTTGGTGATGTGAACTGACCACCAAGAACGCGTGACTTGTAGCCGTTGGATTTCTTTTTGTGGGGCTATCCGAAGAATCGTATTGATCCACACAATTTGGAGGATCTTGAAGCCTCTAAAACGAATATTCGTCCAATTAAAGACGAGTTATTGCCCTATAAGTGTGAAAAGGTTATCGACAAATTTCGTTGTTAGAATCAAATCCTGCAAGAACTTTCGTTGAAAATATTTGAATGATGTTATATTTCAATCATAATGTTGTATTTAAATTTACATACTTTCGGAAGAACCAAATGGATGACTCTGTATCATTTTATAAGTATCTAAGTTGTTTGGTTTAGGAAAGACGTTTCATAGTTCTTCCGAAAGTGGGCTTGAGAGTTAACTAATGAGTACTCATAGCGGGACGGTTGAATGTTTGAAGAGGCAAAGTGTTACTGGACATCTCGTTGGATCATTGGTAATGAAAATAGCTATAAATACTCGTAAAGCAAGGTGAGACAGGAGACATAACGTCAATTGACTGTGTAATATTGACATTCTTTAGTTTTGCATCCTATCTAGCAAGAACCATTTGCGAACATTGTTCTCCAGTTTTGAGCGAATATATTATATATTATTTATTAAGTTCAGATCAGAGGGGGTAAAAAACATCTAACAACATTTTGGGAAACCTAGATATTTCGCAACATTTTTGTGGTCATTCTACCGAAGGTAACCATAAACACACTTATAGATAATGGAAAGTTTTCCGCATACGCTCCGTTCCCGTTCTACAGGCGAAGAGCAGATAGTGAGTTCGGGAACGAATATAAAATACTGAGAGAGCTATCATCAGCAAAGAAATATATTAATTTATTAGTAGCCGACAGCAGATAATTGATGAAAATTAAAAAGAGTGCCAGAGATAGAATGGAGCCCTGGGGCACACCAGAATTTATTTTGTGGAAATCGGACTTAAATCCCTCCAGAGCAACTTGAATTGAACGGAGCCTGATACCAAACTCCGTCAATTATCAGATGTAACGATCTCGCTTTCGTCAGATTGATTCTCACTTTTCACTGAGATATTTTATGAGCTGATGGTTTTTCACAGTTTGGATGACCCTAGAATGAAAAACGTAGGTGCAATGGTTTTGTAGGAGAAGAGAGAAGAAGAATAGCTTTTTCCATCAGCTCAGAAATAGCCCTGAAGAGAAGTACATAGGTTTAAATGAAGAAGCTTACGCAGTAGTTTTCTCAGCGTGCAAGAACACCTCTTTAGAAGAAGTGTTTGACATAGCATCTTGACCAGCGGATATGTGAGTGTTAAGATCTGAAAGTACTTTTGCTACTACAAAGTGCGGATGTGGATCTGCCTCATTGAAGATTCGACGCACTCAAGTCTAGGTGTAAAGTTATCCGCAAAGTGTACAGCAAGCAGATTGACTTTGCCCAAAGAACTGACAGCTGCAATTTTTGGAGAATGTTGGGAAGGAAAAAGAGGAAAGATTTCTAATATCTTTGAAGAAGATCCAAAAACGTTTATTTTTGCCTCAATTGTTGGTCTTATTGAAATTTTGCACACTAAGGACTAACGTTTCAGTCATTTTAATCTCGTTTCAACTTTTTTGAATTTCCTCTTTTGAGTTTGTCTTGTAGGATCAAAATAATATTCCTAAAACCCTGGCAGCTCAACTCAAGTAATTTTTTTAATTACGAATTCTGGAGTTATGGAAACAAAGTTGCATATTTTCATACATAAATATTTCTTTGATCCTTTCACCACCAATAACAAAATTTCTTCTTCCTATTACAAAGTACAACAAAACAAACAGAGGGCATTCACATAAACTCCCTTGTCCAGATACCTTAAGTAAGACAACAAAACGATTAAGACGGGCACCACTACTTCTCCCAAACGACAAATACAGTCGTTTCATTCATCACAGCATTGCAGCTGACATGGAATTCCTTTTCCTTCACAACTCAACTTTTATTTCGATTTTTTTTCCTTACATCCAACTTCCAGATTCTTAGTCTCGTTTGGAGATTTTTCCTTCCATCTTGCTTTGTTGTCGCTGCTTTAGCCAGTGCAATTCTTCATCATTCTTCAGAGAAGTTGAGTAGAGTCCACTTTCCTGTAACATGAGAGTTCACATGTTCCATGCCAACGTAATGCTTCCGGAACAATTCAGATGAAGTTGATTTTGTTTGTATTCTTGTATAATTTACAATAAACTCCGGAAACTACTGCAAGTACGAGTATACTCTTCGGGAACATTTAATTGTTTTCTTCCAGAACGGACTGCTGGTGGTGGTGTGATCTCCAGAGTTACCTCATCAACATCAGCATTATCAAACCTCAATGGTGAAGCTTTTTTTTTGAAGAGCCAGCAATTGAACAAAAGTGTTACTGCGAGATTTCTAGAGTCAAAGGATACCCAGTGAGGCAAGCAGTGCAA
The DNA here is from genome assembly GCA_928272305.1 of Volucella inflata. NCBI lineage: Eukaryota > Metazoa > Arthropoda > Insecta > Diptera > Syrphidae > Volucella > Volucella inflata. Next base: position 67,156,903 of record OV743719.1, read on the forward strand.
GCAGTGTGACCATTTTTGTGTCAATTTTTACTTCAACTAAAGCAAAGTTATATTTTATTATTTTTTCACAGAATGTTTAATTTAGGATTGCTTGGAGTACTTACATCTTGCTTCTTCTTTAACTTCAAAGAAGCGCTAATTCAATACAATTTTAACCATGAATCATGTTTTGGTACAACAATGTGCCGAAATAGTGACGCTGTACCTTGATATTATGCCCAAAACACAAGAGCAGAATTTTGTGTGCAGTAAAATTGGAATACACATGTTTTAATTCGCGAACCTACATATAAGTGCTGCACGCAGCGTTGTTCTGCAACACATCTCTATTCCTAAATTCGCTGCAATCGTTAGTGGCACACAGTGAAAGTAGCTGTAAAATGACAGCAACCACTACGATTGACTTAAAAAATATCTGCACAGATCTGGCAGCAGTACTGCAAGTAGATTTTCTGCACATGTATTTTGGGCATTAGTCATTCATTTGTGTTTACTCAAGCACATATCATGGAAAATGTCGCGGCCATCAAGCACCGTCTGACCTGATTCGCCGTTTCTTGTCGAATTTTGTTGAGCACGGGACATTGGAGGATCATCGGCATGCCGTTCGTCAACGCCCAAGACATTCCAATGAACTGATTGAAGCCGTAAGAGGAAGTGTTGCCGATTTTTGGAATCAAATTTTGTTAACCGACGCAAATTTTGTCACACTCTCTGGCGCCGATAACAACGAAAATTGCCACATTTGGGGAGCGGAGAATCTTCACGAGTTCCATGAAATACCATTGCATGACCAAAAAGTGACCGTGTGGGCCATTTTTCTTCAGAGAAGGCGAAGCAGTCGATGGGAATCGATATCGGTGGATGTTGGCACATTAAATTTCCCCAAAAAAGTGTGAAGAAGTTCTGGACGGTTACTGATTTTAACAAGCGCCGTGCCACACTGCAATTAAACAACGCAGTTTTTGCAACAAAAATTCCCTGGACGTGTGCTGTCAAAAAATTGCGACATTGACTGGCCACCCAGACCCCAGATTTGACCGCCCCGACTTCTTTTTGTGTGGTTATTTGAAAAACAAAGTGTAAGCTAGCAAGAACATTGAAGAGCTAAAGGCAAACATTCGTGCCAAAATCATCGCTATACCATCCGAGATATTCGAAAAAGTGATCGAAAACGCAGCAAAAGGTGGCCACTTGATTGATGTTGTATTCAAAAACTAGTTCAAATACATTGCAAAGGACCAAATTAAATAAAAATATTTCATATATGGAAATCGGTTGTTTATTTAAGTTATTCAATATATACGTACCGACATATTGTAAAAGATGGTGCACCCTGTATGTATAAGAATCAAGAGTATGGTGACATCAACACCTAACTTAATGCACCACAGGAATAACTGAAATTCAAAGTTAAGTTTGGAGTATACCAATGTAAGTACGTCGCTTTTTGACGCCGTGTAAGATTTTTATGCAAGCAGCACGTTAACGAATCTGCAACAATTTATCTTCCTTCTGTCGATGATAACATCATCATACAGCAACAGTCCGAAAGTCATTCAGGCAGTTCTAATGAGAGCGAATATCTGTCGCGAAAGTATGGAAAGCAAGTATCTCCGACAGAAGTTTGACTTTTAAACCTGAAGAAGTATAATGCATAATAGTCCTACATAGTTGGTTGAATCTGAACGATACGAGTATATGAAAAGTAAAATGGAAAATTAACTGCAACAAAATGGAAGCGACGGAAATGAAAATCTAACGAATTTCAATAGACGTACAAACTGTTATCCAAAAGTTCAGTTCACGCATACGTGGATATATCTCCACAAAAATAAACTGACAGTGGACAAACATATGGGTGAGTAAGTCAGCTGGTTTTGCTGTCCTCAACGGATATCGTCGAAATATCCTGTCCAAGGAGCAAACGAGGCTGAAGTCCCAACAAAGATAAGAAAAAGAGCTGATTGATACCAAATTCAATTACACAACTGCATACACTCCAGTAAATTATAAGCCTCCCTAATAAGGTAACCCAAAAGGGAGCAACTGAATAGAACTACCGCAAATGTAGCCAATCCCACAATCTGCGCAGTAACTTGGCACATATTTGGGAGCGTAAAACACATGCACGCAGTTGATACAAATTACAATAGGTGCAATTGTAGAAGAAGAAAAGATTACAGGCAGAAAATTATTCGCAGAATATCAGGCATTTACTGTATACACGAGTATCTAAGGAAATATGAAATGATTTGGTACACAAGATTTTTACTGCAAGTTATTTGCCACACTGTCTGCAACGAGTGGATTACTTTTACTCCCTAACTCCGTTTCCCTTTCCGTCAACATGACTGTCCTGCTATTCTTAAGTTCCATGAAGACCAGCATTATTGTGGTGTACTCCTGTGCTCGTACACTACTTCAAGTGTCCTTATGATTGCAGTGAAATTGGTCGAATAACAAACGCACTTGTGGTTGCGGATATATTTACAATTGCAATATGTAACTCCCTTTATTTCCTTTATCCGAATAAGGACAATAATAAAGAATATAGTCAAGGTGGGGATATTTATACACCTACATAAACATATTTGTGTGTGTTTGTGTATTTACGATAAAATAATCATCGACTTTGTGGGTAATGCAGCTCATCAGAAGGATTAAAATCGAATAATTGTTTGCGGTTGCACATATGCGCACCAAAACACCTTCAAATTTATTTATGGTTATTGCCTTAACTTTTGTTCGGGTTGGTGCGTTGCTGGGTTACCAACTATCCTGTATCCTGTAACTGTGTAAGGATAATCCTAAGAATATAAATATTTATAGTTTATGGTTATTGCATAAGGTTGTTGGAAATATTCTCGCTTGTTTTGCATGTGAAATAAATTACCATTAGGGAAATGAGCAAAAGTCTGAAATCCCAGGGTTATCTCAGTATATAACTGAGTTATCCTCACATCCATACTCAAACAAAGTCATAGCAGTAATTTAGCGTCAAGGAGTAATAATTAAAAGTTATTGTCAGAATAACGTGCAGAATAAGATCTTAATTTGTCGAGGAGTTTTAATTGCTCTGTCTTAAGGATGCTCTCGGTATGGTTCAACGTGGTTCTACATCTAGAATTAGTGGCATTTGTAACTCGAACAAGGGTATGTGTATGATGAAGTATGGTCAAGGAATATGCTTTGTGTAGGTGGAGACAATTTAAAGTTGCTTCGGGATGTTGAAAAAAATTAACCACGACTATGTCGGATAAGGGATACCTTGTGAAATTTGTTTTTTAATTTCCCAACTTTTAATTAGAAATCGGAAAAAAAAACAAAATTTGGCAAGAGAATGAGTCTTCAAATAGAGGTAAAGGCAGTAAACTCGTAGATGGAGGCGAAAAGAAAACACAGAAGTAAAATTAGAAAGTATAGAAGAAAAAAACGCAAATGACCATTTCCGTCATGCCTTTCAAAATTGAAATCAAATGATATCCTTCGTTACTTTGAATTTAGATTGCTTTCACAGCGAGAAAAAGGACAAAGCAGAGCAGCGAATCATTCGGGAGAAACTTTTTAATTTATTTGAATACGATTGTGATGGGTATTTACTCATTATCACAACACAAAAGGCGTTCATTTAAGAAAGAAAAGAAAAATTAAATAATAAAAAACGTAGAGTGATTTATTTAAGTAATGCTTCGGAACAAATTTTCTCGGACTCGTTTGAAATCTCCAAAGGCAAATCTCGTAAACACTTAAAAGTCTGTATCCTGTCTTAGGGCCAGTATGTTCCATGACGCTGAAAACAAATCTAACTGCTTAAACTTCATTATCACATCGAATTAGGGAGATGCTTATACAATCTTTACGATGAAAATATTTTATATTGCTATCACTACTTCCACTGCTGGAATTCAATATTCACGTCTTGTCTGAGACAGAAAATATGCTTAGATTAATTCCTTAAGAGATCGTATTTAAGCCTTCTACAATCGATTTAACCTCCTGAGAGTCTGCATCCTACCCATTGAACATAGAAATTTAAAAAAATCCTACACGCTTCTCAATTAAAATATTTATAAGAATCGTAAGCCAAGCATGTGCTGATGTGTTAAGAATATTTCTGTCAAGTTTCAAGTGTAAACGTGTGATGTTTTGGTGTTGAAGTTGGAGGGTAATATACCTACGTGCTCGGCTGCAAGAATTATAACTTTTAGTTGAATAAATTGTTTGAAAATTATACACAAGCAAATTTAAAACAAAAATTGTGTGGGAGACTTGGATTTTCTCAATCTCCTGTATACCATATAGCATGTCTGTGTTCAGTTTAATGAAAATGATACTTCAAATTTCTCCCTTTAGTAAAAACACAAAATTTTAAATAGTACACTTTAACACGTTTATTTATAAAAAAAAAGCCAAGCAAAGTGTTTTTTTGATATTTAGTATTTAATATTAATAATAATTTCAAAGCAAATAAACAATAAAAAACAAAATAAATGCCAGTTCTACCAAAAAATATCTATTTAACCCGGGGTTCGTTTGAACCCCAGCGCATGTTTGGACCCTTATAAGTTGTTGTATCATATTTTCGACCTGGGTTGAAATCTCAGTGAACAAAATTAATTTTTCTTTGTATTTTTTGCTTTTTTTCGGTCACAGAGATGTTACATAATTTTTTTTCTGAAAAAAAAATGACAAACCAAACCTGGAGTTCATTGGCACCCCACCGTTAAAAATACGTAGACATCACACGTGGGTGTGCTCCTTTTGTCGTCTACTCTTGAGTTAATCTGTCATCTGGCCTGAAAATAAAACATCGTTCAGAGAAATTATACCGAAGTATCTCTTCAACAACTCGTGAAAGTGGATAATGCCAAGGGCATCCAATCCAGATTTACTAATTGTTTTTGCATCGAAGAGTGTGAATGATCATCTAATTCAAGTTCCATAAGCTCCTCTGCCCGTTCAATTAGTGTGTCATTTCTAAACATTTTGTTGTTCCTTCTTAACAACTAATAAGTTGTAAAATATAACCACAGGCTGGTAATAAATTTGACATGAACAGGAATGTATGAAAACCATCTGGTCGAATATATCGACTCCATATTTTGTCCTGTTGCAATCCGGTATCATGTCTCACGATATCTCTTTGAGAGCCCGGAGTAGCTTCATCTCGATTAGGTTGTGTCGATAGTAAAACGACTTGTTTGTTTGATTTTGCAACATAAGAAACGAATGCCTTTGTCTCAGAAAATCCAAAGATCGATGAATGCTTTGACCGTTACTGCTTTTGTTATTTATTTTGATGGACTCATTGTTTTCATTTAGAAGCTGTTCGGGGACACAGTTGGTAGAGAAAATAAAACACAAATCGAACTGATTATTTATTTTGTTTAAAGTGGACTGTATTTATAAAACTATTGCTCAGCTTAAGGAAGGTCCACACTGATCGTTGTCTGCTCAAGAACACAACCCTGCTCTTCGATGTCGCACTATTTATATAGGCAACGATGTTACCTTCGATAACTGAGTCCCTGATGCTCCACTGCTCGGTCGCAACCACCGCTATTTGAACGACGATGGATTTATCGTCAGAGATGTTGTTGTCGAAGTGATCGTACGAGTACATACATACGAGTATCTTCACTGTTGCATATTTCGGTTGCAGATCCCCTTGTCATCGTCTCGGCCGATGTGCATTCATGAGTGGTGGAAGAATAGTCGAACGTTATCTTTTTTGTGTGCTCTTCGTTGCACCTCGTGAAACGGTATTCTGGATTGCCAGTCACTGCGCTGATTGTATCCATTGCGATTGGGTTGCTCTGTGTGTGGTGCTGGCTCTGCACACATTTAGGGTTGATGATGGCTTGTCGCGCCGCTCAAGGATACCGTTGGTTTCGTGTGTTTTGTTAATGCGCTGGTACATTGACATGGTGATGCTCTGGCATGCAGTGTTGCCGTCTTATGTTTTGAGCAGTTTTGGCTAATATCTTTTAGATAGATAGATACATAGAAAGGAAAGAAAATGTTAGGCGTCTGGAAACTTGTGTAATTTATCACCGCCCTAAGAAATAATGTCTCTTGATGGTGTCCCTATGTTTACGTACCAGACAAGCCTGCAGATTTTTTTATTGTCAAAGGCTTCCAAGCACGTTGAGTTTGTCGATTCGCGCTCTACTTGTTTAAGACATATGTCAACGTCATGAACAGCAAATAGAAATAGTGCATCATTTATTAAATACAGACAACAATGTGCATAATAAGCATGGGGTTCAATCGAACCCCGTATTTTGTAATTAAATTATTTTGCGTGCAGTAAACTAGGGTTAATAATATAAAAAACATCAAAAACGTATAAACGCAGTGAATTGGATAATTATTGGTAATGCTGATATTTATTGACCTATTTTGGCGAGGACTTCCTTGACGAATTTCTTCCATTAGGGGTCTTATATCAAAAGTTTATCAATTATTTTTGACTTGAAAACGTCTATTTGCTCGTTGCACAGTGATAGGCGGTCAAACTTTATTGTGTAACAAAATACCGTCAGGACTCAATCGCTAATAACTAAGAGACTAATCGATGACAACGGTTGAGATCAAACCGTGAACCGAAGCCTGTAGAAATGAACACGGGAACATCGTGGTAGAATCGCAGTCGATGCTGAGGACTTGGAAAGTCCATTTCTGGGACTGTATAACGGCGATGACGAACCAAATACCGCAGTCAGGCAGAATCAACCTTTCAACCTGGACGATGGTGACCGTCCGTCCACCCGACCTGGATGAAGTGAAGATAGCTATATCTAAGCTTAAGTCCAACAAAGCTGCTGGAGCGGATGGCCTGACTGCCAAGCTCTTCAAAACGGCAAGCGATGACTCGGTAACGAGCATACACCAACTCATCTGTAAAATATGGTCGGACGAAAGCATGCCCGATGAATATAACCTAAACATTGATCCTCAACACCGACGCCTTGGACAGAACGTACCTCCAACAGGTATAACTTTGAGGTGGTTAAGAACTTTGTCTACCTAGGCTCTGCTATAAATTCACACAACAGTACCAGCGTTGAGAATAAATGAAGAATAACTCTTGCCAATCGCTGCTTCTTTGGGCTAAGAAGGCAATTAACTGGCAAGCCCTCTCTCGAACAAAAAAACTTACGCCATATAAGACCATAATAATCCCAGTCCTGTTTTTTGCAACAGAGACAAAGACATTATCAAAAACGGATGAGGGTGCTCTCTTGGTTGCTTTGAGAGAAAAATTCTACGAATCATCTTCGGTTACTTCTGTATTGACGGTGAGTGAAGAGGGGATACAACGATGAACTCTACAGACTGTATAGTGACATCGGCCTAGAGAGTCATATAGAGGAAATAGACACTAACGCGCTGGCCCAGAAAGGCTTCGAATCCGCCCCCCAGGGACAGGGCAGTGGATGAAGACGGAGGCTCAGGTGGCGCACACAAATGGAAGGGAACCTCAGCCAACTTAGCGTGCGATAATGAAGGCAGCTAGCAAAAGATCAAGCTGGTTGGAGACGCTTGTGGGCTAAAGCCCAGGTGCGCTCCGGAGCCACCATAAATAGGTAAGTAAGTGCCATCTGTAGCGATATTTATCATTCGAGAGAGTATATCACACTGGCTGCTTTATTTCTTAGCCGTTATCTTGTCAAAATGATCCAATATTGTGAGTGGAATTCGCCTCCTGTGGTAAAGCATTTTGAAAAATGAGCTCGCCTCATTTAGGGCTGGCTTAACCAGAGAGGAGGCCAATGTGGTTATCGAGAAGGAGGTATCTCTTTGCTTCCATCGACTAGTTTCGAAAGACTCTGATTCTAGTGATTTTAGAGTCTTACACGGTTTAGACGTCTAAGCTTTGTCCAAAAGAAATTTCGGACTTCAAAATTAAGCCCACGACTGGCGGAAAAGGGACAGTCAACCTTTTCAGTACTTCACTCAAGACTGAGCTATTTTTACAAGGCGCTTAGCTAGGCTAATTATCAATAATCAGAATCGTATGATACCCTAATTCAACTTATTTAAAAGGAACGGGAGAGGTGTGGAATCGTCTTTTCTTATGTTAAAATATTCATAGATTTCATGTGAACCCAAAAGAAAACCTTAAAATAAATCGAAAGAACACAATAATTTTATTTAAAAAGAAGGAAAAACAAAAGTGTACATAAGAACAGGAATAAAAATTTTAGGGAACAAAATACTCGTAAAACAGAAAAGAAAGACTCAAACCACGCGGAGTTGAAAGAATCGAATTTATCCTCTCAGCGCCACAAAGCGTATTTGCGTTGAATTCCAAATCCCCAAACATTAATCTCGTAGAAGACTCAACCAAAAGAGAATCCATCAAGACACACTGACGAGATTTTATTTATCGACTGGGCTATTGTTTGATCGAGTTATCAAATGAGCTTTTAATCCAATCCAATATCGATTGGCTCTACCGTCGGGTAATTTTATTTAATTCTTTTCTGATTGTCTTTCAAATAAATTTAAATTTAAAAATTTAAATCCTTATATAGTTATGTTTAATTGTGCTATTCTTATCTCACAATAAAATTGATTGAAAGATGCTAGCATATGTATGATATACCTATAGTATGATCAGAAAGTTTCATAAAAATCTATTTTTGTATCTGGTATATCTATGTACGAGTATATACTCTTATTTTCAAACTGGAACTTTTGTCGACATGGAGTGCCCTTTCGGCAACGCAACTTTGACTAAAACATTTTTACTGGCCCGAAAACACAGCGTAGATGAATCATTGATTTTGTGAGCAAAAGTAATGCTGATAAATAGGAACCTGATGGTTTTTGACTACGGCCAATATATGATGGCAAAAGTAAATTGGTGTTGGTCGGCTGTATGTTTAATGGTCTCAAAAGTTTAAGCTTCTAGACACAGGCATATGCACATAATGTAGTTATACTACGAGTATTTATAGAAACATAACTAGCAACCTACTGCTTTAATGCACAGGCAGCCCATGGCCTGCTTAAAAATTGGTGAACTAGAAATTGGCTTGAAGTTAATCATATTAAAACTGAAGTTTTGTGTTTTGCAATATGCAGGAAGCTCACTAGGCTGGCTCAACATCCGTTTTTGGGCTCATCCTCTTCGAACTTAACATGTCATGCTGAAAACTCCCACGGCGGCACTTTTGATCTTTTGGTCATATAAAGAGGGTTTCGGCAAAACATGGGAATTTTCACTGAAGAGGGTCGCCTGATTCTACAAGGCTGTGATAAATTCAGTTTTATCCTATGTATTGGATGGCTGAAGCTTTTTTAAATATACGTCACCACTGTTTTTAACAGACTCCGAAAAGCGGTCTGTCGGAGCTGCCTCTGCTCTATTCGCACTGATGAATATGAATCTCCCTCTCCTTCATTTTCATATCTTCGAGCACTCTTCAGGCACTCTGAAACAACACGCACCAGAGATTTTATGACATTGTACGTCTTAAGACTTGATATAGTTGCATAGAGATACTATCAGATACTATGAGATACACTTTCCCTGTGACTGGTTATGGTTTCGTTCAGAATTTGAGTCAGGGAATGAATGTTGGCTCTGTCTTCCAGCCACAATCGTGACGGCAACGAAAGCCTTGTAGATCTTCACATTCACTTCCAAGCTAGTTCGGGAATGCAAAACTTCACTGAACGTAGTGAAAATGAAATAGCCAATGAACATCCTAGATATTTTTCCACGGAAAGTCCAAACCTACGTTAGAACTGCCTGCCATTGATCAAATAAATTTTTCCCGTCCTCTTTAAGAAGTTAGCGAAATTCCTGCCAGCCATCGGAAGGAAAGACTCCCGACTGCTTATTGGCATAGTGATGAGGAATTTAGCTTTGGCGTATTGAATGACGACGATGGTCATATCTTTGTGAATTTTCGGACTACCCTCGCATCAATGCTAATGTGTTGGATGCTTGTATACCACGTCTACGTGGTACGCTCTAAGTACTGGGATTCAAGTATCCTCTTGTTATAGAGCGATATAAAAAGTATCAACGTACTATCGTAGGAAGTCCAGGATCAGGAAATGTAGTCCAGTATTGGATGGAAGCTGATTCCTCTTCTGTCATAATACTCTCCCACAGAGGAAGACAAAATTTATGGGACTTCGATGACTTAGTGGATATTGTTGAAGCGCTGTTAGCCTCTCAGAATTCCCACTTGTTTGCTCGTGGAATCAACCGTCTACCAAGCAAATGAGAAGCAGTTATTAAAGTAGTAGATTTGAAAATAAATCGTTTAAATATCTCACTGTTAAACTACCTTTTAAGAGCTAAAATAAGTAAACGAATCCTGTGTCTTTTCTAATTAAACGACTCAGATCAATTTTTAACTTCCCTTGTACGTTAGTTATGGGAGCTTTTTATAGATCAATTATATGACAGTCAACTCAGTGCAAAGTAAACAACAGCCTACATTAGAACTACGAGTATTATATAAAAAGTCTTACCTTAGCTGAATTTGTTTCTCAAACCTTTCTTAGCGGCAATAAAATTTTACTACAATAAGTTGAAAGAAGAGAACCAAACCCCTAACCAATTCTGTAGCATTTTGTTTTCAATGGCAAACGGCAATGCCAACTTTTCCAATCAAGCTTTTCACCCGAAGGCTTAAGAGAATTTTTTTTTTGTTTTATTTTACCCCATTCGTCCTTCTTCATATTCTGTGGCTTCTGAGCTACCCCGAAGGATAATTAATTTCACCATAATTAAGTTTGTACAAGTATAAAGCGGGGAAATTCAAACTCCATAATTCCTTGTCAACAGTGCGGTTGAAGTTTGATTATGCCTTTGCAAACCTAGTGACAACTATCAGTGTCCTTAAGCTAGAAAAATGCGTTAATGAAAAACATGAATTACGTAAAGGAGTCAAGACCAGCTGAAAGGATGATTATACTGAAGAAGAATTGAAGTGACAATTTTGTGTTGCTATTTTGAGGAGACTTAGAGTTTTATGGACGTTTTACTTTGATTGAAAAAAATTCTATTTAAAAGGCTGAGTGAGGTTAAGAGTAATAATAGACTGGTGGTTGAATATTTTTGACTGAGTTCTAGTACTTTTGTTTATTTTTTAATTTTATTTCAATGCAAGATATTCCTGTGTAATATAATCTTTAACTGAATTTAGTAAGTAAACTTGACTAACTTATCATTTGTCTTTTTATTTTTCACTTCATCTGTCGGAAAGGATATAGGATTTCCCATTCGTTCGACATTCCCTTGATACGAGTACCTATTAAAGTCAATATATGTGTGTCTATAAGTGTGATGTATAGAAGAGCTGGAGTTTATTTTTCATGAAAGGTCACAGACAACGAACAGAGGCAGGGGGTGTAGAAATTTACATTAATTTGGAAGTGTAACAATTTTCAAATTGTGAAAAAATCAGCGCCAACCGATCTTATCGAATACGTTTTTATTAAGGTGAACGATAGTCGTGATAAGTTTCTGGTTAGTTGCGTATACATGGTGCCCGATGTTGCTAATAATAGACTTTCAGAAAACTTGTTAAAAGCCTTTTATTCACAATTTTTAAAAATAATGATTTGTGGTGATCTTAATATGCTTGAATCATTGCATTTAAGCCTCGCAAACCGACACATTTTGTTCAAATCGCATACGAATACTACTTGACATTGCTTTAGTATCTGACCCTGACCTGATATTACCCTATGACCAGCTTTTCGCATGATGATATGATTTTTCTGACACTAGATCTATCACTGGAAACTTCGTTCGCTTACATTTCGGTCTGGCGCGCCCACATCAAGCCTTGATTCCAAGCACGGTTTCGTTTTCAGACACGCTAGTCGTTTTATATTTTCATGGTCGATCGCATACCTCCGGTCGCCTTCGAGTTCAACTTGTGCATAGCGAGGCACATGTTGCATAATTCCATCTTATTGTGGTAGCCGCTGCACATCTCCACAGTAGTACTCCCGATATCCGTCTGTCTGTATAGCCTGACTGTTGAACGCGTCCACAGATAAATTTGCGTGGACGACCCGATCGCACACACTGCATAGATAGCCAACCACGTTTGCGCTGAGAGTCTTAGCGAAATGAGCACGTACAGTTCTCCAACGATTATCCATTTGAGGATTTCTGGTAAGTTGCTCAATAACATCACAGTCTACTGTAACACCCAGCATCGACGCACGCGTCTTGATGCCCGACCTTGACAACACGACGATATTTGGTGATCGCAATACGTACTCATTTGGCGGTGTTACGTTGCCACTGATCTTTTCATTATCACTTTTTTCTGTATTACTCTGCAACGACGTCTGCTCGCGATGTGTGGACGTTTGGACAGTCGGTGGCCGCTGTACGACCCACATTATTGCTTTGCGCCATGTTTTCATTTTGTTGTCAATGATGACGTAGCTCTCGAATTTTCTCGGCACTAGGCTTTTAAATTCTTTTTGATGCGAGCTTTTCTCTGACATGCGTTTTCTATATTTCCGCGCATACTTATTTACGATTCATTTGAGATGGGATCTTTGATTCCAATGCAATTTAAAATTTAATACCAATTTTTACATATATGTCGTCGGTAATTTTATTGTTTCACTTTGAGCCTTAGTCGTGCTTATCAAGTTCTTAACAGTGACACCCAAAACAACGTCCTATCTAAATGCGTCCTTAAGCTACTTACTCACTCACTTTAGGTGTCCCTACAGTTCTGGGTGGACCTTGGCCGCAGTCAACAAGCGTCTCCAGCCAGTTCAATCTTTTGCTAGTAGTAGGCTGAGGTCCTCTTCCACTTCTGTGGAGGTCTCTTATAGGGTAACTTTTGTTGTTTGAGATTTTTTCTTAGACTAAAGATGCACCGATTGGCAAGAGTTATTCTTCGTTTGATCTCAGCGCAGGTGTCATAGTTAAAATTTATAGCGGAGCCTAGGTAGACACAGTCATTAACTACCTCAAAGTAATATCTGTCGAAGGTGACGTGCTGTCCTAGACGTTGCTTAGTGTCCTTTTTGCTTGACAGTATATACTTGGTCTTGCCTTTGTTGACCGCTTAACCCATTTTCGCCGCTCTATACAGATGCTGTCATACGCGGCCTTAAAATCGTTGAAAAGGTAGTGTGCATCGACCTGTTGTCAATTAATGGCTTCAAGCGTTCATACAACATGACAGATAAGGTCTTGTATGCGTAAAGAAAACTGATGCCTCTGTAGTTGGCGCAGGTCAGAGGATCTCCTCTTTTGGTTTCGGTTTGGGGTCTGTGGGATGTTTTTTTTTTAACTCTTGGTAAAACTTCCGAATCTTGTCCTGGGGTAGCAACTCCCAATTTTCTCGACTACGCGTTTCTCATACTCTTTCTTTTTCCTCCTGAGAACCCAGTGTTCGTCTCTCCTCTTTTGCTCATAGAGCTCTTTAGCAGCTTTTTCCTTGCAAAAAGCATTGTATTTGCTTAAGCTAGCACGTATCTAACGTTATAGCAGCCAGGATCTCTGGATGAGTTGTAAGTCAGAATCCCAGCAGAATTCTGATCCAGATACGATACTAGAAGTTACTAGACCAGACCACACTTTGCTAGAAACGCAAGACTGGAAGATCGCTAAGCTGAAGAAATCTACACTGTAAATAAAGAGTTCTTGGAGTCAAGAATCTTTGGCTCCGTTGCTGAAATCTGGTCATGTTATTAGGTACAGATTCGGGACCATTATTTTCAAGTCTTAAGAAAAACTATACTGAAACAGATATGGAAACACCTTTCAGAAAGCTTGAACTCTTGCCTCTACGTTGTATGGACAAATAGCACTCCCTTACTCGAACGGTGACATTGTATTACCCAGCTCGAGCAATAAAACTGAATCCAAATTTTTAGACGGAAATATAGCCATATTAGAGGTTGATGCATTACGCCGTAGCTCTGACGGTGTGTCTAACACAAATAAACCTCCACCATACTTCGCTTCAACAGCAGCGGTGAAGATCTTGTTCGGGTCCGAGAACCTTCGGTCCTTGACAATCTGGTTACTGTAGTTAGGAACGCCGACGAAACTTGCGACCGTCAGGGCCCCCATTCTCCGGATAACTTAAGGTTGGTGATGGTAAATAGAGAAAGTCGTAATGAAGTCGGATACCAACAAAAGATGTGAATCATATTTTCACTTTATTTCTCAACATGACATTTGCAATATCGGCTGTCAGACAACATTTCCGATAGGATCATATATGAGCACCTAAGCTCATCTAGGCCATACATAGCTTTAAACCGTTTAAGGCACAAAAAGCTCACAGCCATAATTTCCCATGCTTGTTAACCATCTTCAGTGCTTGTACGAAAATCTCTTCCTCTTTGGGCCGAAAGCTGATAGAAGCTCATGCCTATGCCCTAAGGACTTTAGACCTATCTGCTGTCAAAAACTGATTGACATTCACCTTTATCATAGGTGACGTCAATATGCTGTCATCTTCTCAACATGCCTACTTCTTCAAACAACCAGCTGCCAATGCATTCATAATGTTGAAAGCCCAGGTAAAATACTGCTTCGATAGGTAATTCAAAACGACTATTTTGAATCATCAAATCTGAGTGGATAATGGCACATTACCTCATGAAGAATCCATTCAATTCCACACGAACGGCTATAAAACCGAACAGGGAGAGGGAGCTCGTATCTTCTCTAAGAAATCAAATCAAAATTATTTCTCTTACCGCCTCACAAATTAATACAGTGCCTATTATGCGAATATAATAGCTATGAAGGATACTCTTTCATGGCTAAAATAGAACGTTATATTGGCCAAAGGTGTCTGCATTTATACTGACAGCCAAGTAGCTAATATGTCCCTCAGATCAGTCACTTTCAAATCAAACACCAGCTTCTGCAGTTAAATATTCATCTTTGCTGGGTGATACTTTTTGGTTTGTCTCGGCGACGGCGCAGAAACCACCACCGTCGATATTCGAAGCTCAAATTCGTTAATCGGGTTTAAAATGTCTGACTGTGTCAGAAATGGATTAAGATTTAGTGGTAATGGGCAAACTATAGGAACTGCATGTGAGCTGATATTGATTAGGTCACCTGGGAAGTGCGTCTGAAGTATGTGACATAGCATCTCTCTCTCTTCGAATCAGGGAAAGGGCTATCGAATGCACTTTTTGAAAGTCCAATATGAAAACCTCCGATATAAAGATAATTTTTCTGCTGTGGAGATTATAGCGCTGGCAATCTTAATGTTTTGTGTCTTTAAATAAGTTCCTAAGTCCCACGCAATCATTTTATTTCATTCCTAAAACACCTACATGCACATTAGTCAGGCACTCTTCGGCTTCATACTTTGAATGCTACCCTTGTTTATTTACTGTGTTTATTTTATATTTATATAAATAATAAACATATACCCTGTGCACAGTTAAGATGCTATAAATAAACGTTTGCCATGTCCTTGAAGGTTACAACATAAAATGAACTGATATGAGAAGAACAAAAATTGAGGAAACCTTCTCTTTCTTTGAGACACCCAATGAAGTTTTCATATTGATAAAGAAGTGTCCCTAGAGGACGTTGAAATGTCTTCTGAAACTTTTATATATTGTGTGTCATAAAAAAAAAAAAACCATCTATAGGGGTATGGCCGACAAAATATTTGGGATCATTATTTACCCCATCTGTTTTAGATGTAGGGTAAGGCATCCCTTCTCATCACCTCCATTGATTTCTTTGAAGGGTTTCAGTCCATGTTTTGAACTAAAATATGTTTCTTTTTCCCACAATTCTAACTGTGATGACAACCAACCGGAAGTTTAAGCCATCATCAGGATATTGACAATTGTCAAATCGACGAAATAAATATAGAAAAAAAAAAGGAAAACATTTTAAGGGATGAATGATTTTTGAAAGAAAAAAATAAATTTGATAAAAGTTTCATCCCAAATGAGCGTGTAGGCCAAAATGTCATTTGGAATAGAAAGGAAGCTGATGATGTGTACAAGGTGTAGTAAGACGTCATACGGAAATCGATTCGGGATTTAAATGACTTATTTGAGATGCGGAAATGTGTTTAACAAAATCATAATGTTGTCATGGGAATTTCGAAATACTCATATTTTATATGAGTATGAGTATATGGGAAATGTTTTTATATATGTAGGTACCAATGAGGAAACATATGTTCTTATATTTCGTATATTGATAATAAATAAAAATTATGATCATCATGTACAAGGTGGGGCAAGAATAATGTCATAATGCAAATGTGCCACAATTTTTGGAAATGGAGCCAAATTTCATTGTGCTTCGACTAAGTGCTATTGCATCCCCTTAAAGTGACTATTTGGTGGTGACTATTTCATTTCTTATAAAATGGCAGCCAATATTTTTGCCTCATATCGGGTTTTCCAATAAGGACTTGACAACTTTGAATTTAATTTGTGAACGCACTCTTTCACTAATCATCAAACTGTCACTTTATTCAGTAAACTCAACATTTTCATCATGGTAAAGTACACGAACGAGAAACGTCTGCAAATTATAAAAATTTTCTACCGAAATTCGGAGTCGGTGACTGCAACTTTAAGAGCGTTAATTCCAATTTTCGGTCATAATTCTCGCCCTAGTAGACAGGCAATAACAAGTTTAGTGCAAAAATTTGAGTTTACATATTCGTTGTGTGATGTTGCCGTGTCAGTGAAACAACGGGTTGGTTGAAGTCGATTGGCCGCCTCGTTCGTGCGATTTAACGCCGCTTGACTATTTTCTGTGGGGCTACGTTAAGTCATTGGCTTACGCCAACAAGCCGAGCACGTTCAAAGAGCTCAAATCCAAAATTGAACGCGAAATAGCGGCCGTACCGGCCGAAATGTATGGCCGAGTCGTTGAAAATTGGGTCTAACGAATCGACCGCTGCAAACGTGCCCGCGGTGGCCATATGAACGAAGTCGAGTTCCATTCATAAATGTTTTGATTGCACTTCAAGCCGATAATAAAGTTTTTGAAATATCTCAAATGGTTTGCGTTTTATTTAAAAAAAAACTTGTCAAGTTCTTATTGGAAAACCCTTTATATAGAATATGTATTTGAATCATTTTTTTGTCGCATTGTGTACGAGTGTGAATCATGCTTGTACATTTGGGGTTCTACATGCGACAGTATAATTTTTCAATGTTTTCGATGGTGCAGATGCCTTTTGATTCGTTGTTGTTCACTGTCAAATCCATTTTCCTGATTCTTTTTCGAAATTTGCACCCAATGTCAATGTCATGAGCATACTAAACAGCTTACTGATTTGGAAAATATTCTGCGTCTTAAGTGCCACGACATACACAGATGACGTGGTCATAATATTGCAGAAAATACTTGAATTTGTTAAGCGAGATTATGGATATGGTCAGTACTTGGGCAAACATCGGTGGGCCCAATGCCAAACCTCCCAAAACGGAACTGGTTGTTTTAACCAGAAAGTACAAGATACCGCATGAACTGGAATCTTAACGTAGTTGAAAGAATCAAAAAGGCTTGTAATGCTCTTTTTATGTACGAAAGAACGGTAGGAAAGGTTTGGGGATTAAAACCTGATATGGAGCACTGGCTTGATACGATGGTAGTAAGACCCATTCTTACACATGGCGCTCTAGTATAGTGGAACGAAAAATACAAGCGGCGGTTTAAAGAACGACTTCCATAGCCAGGAACTACTGCCAGGCAATCCGACTTAAACGAAATGCTCATAAATTCAACTTGCCCATTTAGATAGAGGAGAGCTTATACGAGTAGTTCGATCTCGTTTTCACAAATAAGCACCATAAGAGTCTTTAAACTCTTGAATTTGTTAAAGATATTGTGTTTGGAGTTTTCGGTGGTAAGCCCGAAGGGAAAAGTATCGTTTAGCTGATTATGAAAGAATCAGAAGTTTCCTTTACTTGCTAGGAAAACGTGTTTTTACGTAATTGGCTTGCAAAAATGTGGCTACCAAAAAGGCTAGAACCTTTAAGATGTCCGGGAAGTGAAAATCACACGAAACTTTGTGTATTGTTCGGAGTTTGTTGTGGACATTGGTGGAATAGTTGACCCTGCCAAATCCGGCAGTGCGAACTCCAAAAGTCAACAAAATCGATTTCGTATGAATACTCTGTGCTAGCAGAAAATCAGGTCTCAGAAGATGGATATCAGCATATTTCGCATCTTTAGATATGATTAGGGTCTCAGCGGATACAAGAAAAACACCGGCCAATAACTCACAGAAGCACTAAAACAGAGAAAATAATCAAAATTGAAAGCCTTGCTTCATCAATACTCGTACTCTGCGGACACAGACGAATTCTTTTTACCGACGAGAATATTTTCACCATCAAATAATTATTCGAAAAACAGAGCGATAAAGTGTATGCCCTGTCATCACGCAAACGACTGCACTCTTTCCTAGAGCTTAAAGTAGCTACCACCCAGCTTCTGCGATGGTTTTGTGGGGAGTCGATATATTTGTGCGTCAAAACCTCAGAGAAAGTGTATCAAATAGGCGTTTGGGGAACTCTGTGGAGCCCTCCAATATAATAAAGCACTATGCACATGTAAACCTTGGTTGGGTCTTTTAACATGACTTCAGCTCAAATTGTACAATGCATGAAATGCGTACTGAGTCATCAGACGTACTCCGCCGTTGCTAGGAGGCAAAAGGTGGCCATTTCGAAAAAGTAGTTCCACAAATTGAAGCAATTGATGAGAGAAAAAAATTGTTTGAAAATATTCATTCGTTTAAGTAACCAAAAATCGTGTACCAAAACATTTGCTAGGTATTCTTGGTGCAGTATAAATAATAATTTTTTTATAGATACGCTTCACACGCTTTTCTGTAGAATGCTTTGTGATACGAGGGCGGAGTAATAAGTCCCTGTCAAATCCAATATTTTGCCATCAAAAAGCATATTTCAAAAGAATGCACACAATGTTTTAAGCAGATGTGTCAAATTGTTTTGTCATAACAGCCATTTGAAACAGATGCCTACAAGAGTTTCCGTAAAAATTCAAATGAAAATGGAGGAATTCGCAAAAATCTGAAAAGAAAATTGGAACCATCTACCACTGGTTTACTTAATTTCGGTGCGGTCTTATCAGCACAAACGATGCTGAACGTTCTCGTTACCTAAATGAGATCACCCCCCCAAAAATAATCAATAAAATCAAATCCGAAGAAGGCCACGGTACTTCTGTTTCCCAACAAGGTTATGGCAACAGTTTTTTGGGATGCGCCTATTATGTTGACCTGTAGAATCGTTTCGACGCAAAAAGGGGGCATTTGCTGAGAGAAAAATATCTGTTCCACTAAGACAATGCACCGGGGCAAAAAGCTGCAGTCACAATGGTAAAATGAATTCGCTTACGAATTGTTCCCTTAGATTCTCCAGATTTTGTCTCCTGTGACTATGTCCAGCTTCCGAACATGAAGAAATAAACATAGACAGTCGAAATTAAAGGAGATTATGTTGAAAAATAAAACTTATTTCGCCGAGAAGAGTGTTTCTTACTTCAATTTTCAGGGACTTATTGAGCCATCGTGGTACTCGGGTTGTCTGTTTCCGACCGACACATAAAGATAGGGGCACTCGTCAACAAAAGTCAGTGAATGCGAGTTGTGCATCTTTGGCAGTTACTTACCGAAGCTTCAGTCATTTTGGACGCGCAGTTTTTAGTTGACAGTCGTTTGAGTGAGTCGATGTGAGAGTTTTTTGTGAAAATTAAAAAAATTGAGTATCGAGCTGCTCGTAAATTCTTGTTTTTGAAAGGCAATACGCCTATGCAAATCAAAAATGAGTTGGACTTTGTGTATGGGGACTCTGCACCGTCATTTGTAATAGTGAAATTTTGGGCAGCTGAATCTAAACGTGGCCGCAAGAGCTTGGGAGAT
The DNA here is from genome assembly GCA_928272305.1 of Volucella inflata. Classification (NCBI taxonomy): domain Eukaryota; kingdom Metazoa; phylum Arthropoda; class Insecta; order Diptera; family Syrphidae; genus Volucella; species Volucella inflata. Next base: position 67,176,813 of record OV743719.1, read on the forward strand.
GATGAACGTTCGGGACGTCCAAAAACGGCAACCACTGACGATAAAATTTCTAAAGTTCACCAAATGGTGTTATGGAGAGATAGTAGAGGTTACGAAAATGTCCAAAGAACATTTCTGATACATATTAAATCAAGATTTAGGCATGAGAAAGCTGTCCGCGCGTTGGGTGCCGCGTTTGCTTACGTTAGACCAAAAACGTGTTCGAATGAACGTTTCCAACGCTCTCTTGGCGCAGTTTAGGCGCAATAACTCCGAAATTCGGCGCCGATTAATTGTGGAAAAACGCCCACATTTGCAGAAAAATCCTGTTTCACCAAGAAAACGCGCCGTCTTACACCTCAGCGGTTGGCATGGCGAAAATCCATGAATTACGGTTTGAACTGCTTGATCATCCGCCTTATTCACCAGATCTAGCCTCCAGCGACATCTTTTATTTCCCTCATCTAAAAACTGCGCTCGAAGGATAGAGATTTTCGTCAAATGAGGAGGCAATCACCTTCGTGAACAATTATTTTGCAAAGAAAAACGCACTATTTGGATGGGTTAGAGAGATGGGAGCATCGCTGGGAGAAGTGTGTAAAGGAGGCTATGTAGAAAAATAAAAAAAAAAAATTTTAGAATATATGTTCGCTATTGTCTCTTCCAGGCTAGGGAATTTGGCCACCGGCTATCATGTGAACGCTAATACAGTTAAACTCCACCACCGTAAGTCCTAGAATTACTCTAATCATTTTGGGTACTTGCGATTCTTTCAACTGAGTATTGATACTAATAACCAGATGACTATGATGTCTATCTACTGAGGAGAAAAGAGGCTGAGAAGCGTTATCAGAGAATCGAGTATTAGAGTGATTCTTATCTAAAACCAAAAACATAAGCGAGCTGGCGTTTTATGAAATCTTGATCGTATAGTCACGCCTGTCTTGTCGATAGCCCTCATATTTCGTAAAAGTGTACAAAAGTACAAAAGTGTAGCTGATGGTAGTTTTAATACTGAGATTAAATAATCTGGACTTTTGGTGTGCTCGAGATCAATTCAATCAGTCTCCAGTCTTTGATTTACTTCCCTTGGATTTTTTTTTACTGCTTACGATATTTCGGATGTGCAACGTTAACCAATATAATGAATTGTACATCAAATCTTTATATTAGCACTTCGTCACCGAGAGCAACTAACAAACCCTAGGATCATTCAAAAATTTATTCTGTTGGATTAGAATTTTTGCTGCATGAATTAACTCTCTTTTCCGACAAGTTCTCTGGGTGCGTCTCAAGTAGATACGAGTATATTATAGATATCTATTCATACATCAAAAAATCAATGCCGGTCTGAAATTTTCCCTAAATAACAAATTCAATGCCATTGAAGAAGTTGAATACAGCAAATCATTCTCAGATAACCTTGATTTAGATACCACATTTAAATATTGCTGACTCAAAACATTCTATATTTCTGTGTAAATTTTTGCATCCTCTAAACGACTCCTTTTGAAAAAAATACGAGTATCTCTATTTTCGGATGTTATCTCTGACATGCTACTTTCAAGGAGAAAATCAATTCAATATTCTGCTAAATACCTCGGTCGTCATGACTTTGTTATATTTTTAATATAAAGAAACCCAAATGATGAAAATCAATATGTGACGAACGTGATATAGGTAAATATCACATTTGTCGAAGACACTTTCGATAACATTTCTGATTTCATCGCTTCTTAGAAATTGCTTTATTTGCTCCGGAAAAAATTTGTTAAATTCCTTTGTCGGATTTGGATATACAATATTTGGAAGATTTATTTATTTCAAGGTGAAGATAAACAAAATCACAGGCACCCCCAGGAATGTACAGATCTGTACAGTTTTGTATGAGTCGAAGCCAATTTATTAAGTTTAAGGCATATGGGTTGACTTGATATTTGAGTTATTCTGAGATTTTCCAAGTGGAATGTGACTTTGGTATTCGTTTTCCGTAGAATTTTTTACTGTCTTGACTAGAAACGAACAAAATATTCAGAGTTGGAGGGGTAAGAGCATTTGAGATATTTTTGCCACAGGCATTTGCTTGATTTTATTTCTGTGGCTTATTACAGCAGGAAACATTTCGGTGAATATTCGTGTAACGCTTCCCAAATCGAGGAAGTGCTTATGGTGAAAGAAAGTACGTAATCGGATGAAGTCGTACCTATATTGATCAAACACCGAGAGACTGTGCATAAATCAACCATTATCCACTTGTTTTAGCCAAGCTGGTATTCAGTCTAAAGGACATTACCACCGTAAACGAATACTATTAGATAAATTAGATAATAAGCAAAGTTATGGTCCACTTAATTGTTCTGCATACTATAATTTCCCGCTTAAAGAGCTTTTTCTCATTAAGAAACTCAGTATATGCTCATTTGACTATCGTGCACTCAATGCTATAACTAAATTGGGAAGGTTAGGCATTCACTAGTAAAGAGTGTTTTTTTCAAGAGCTTGAAAACTTTAAATAATAATACAAGACAGAAGTATTATTGGAATTAATTTTTTGTTATTATAATCTGGTAGATTATTCTATGGCATTTATTTTTTAAATATGATTTCCTGCATATGCTTGCCGCGGCTACGAGTTACATGGTCCATTCGATCAGTCCAATTTTTCACTACTTTTTCCAATAAATCTGGCCGTATGGCGTCAATAGTGGCTTGAATATTGGCTTCCAATGCTTCAAGAGTTGCTGGTTTATCGGCAAAAGCCACTGAAAGTACATAGCCTTATAAAAAGTAATCAAGAGGCGTTAAGTCGCACGAACGAGGAGGCCAGTTAACAGGACCACTTCTGGAAATAAAGTTGACACCAAATTGATCATGAAATAAATTAATGGTAAAGCGCGCTGTATGGAAAGTTGCGGCATCTTGTTGGAACCAAATATCGTCGATGTTTAGCTGATTAATTTTTGGAAACAAAAGATCAGTCAGCATGGCTCGATACCACTAGCCATTCACCGAAACGGCAGCTGCTTCCTCATTTCGAAAGAAAAATGGACCGATGATGCCGCCAGCGTGTAAACCGCACCAAACAGTCACTTTTAATGGATGTAATGGTGATTCGTTAGCAGCTTGAGGATTGTCTTCGCTCCATATACGACAATTTTACTTGTTGACGAAGCCATTTAGCCAGAAATGAGCTTCATAACTAAACAAAATTCTTCGATAAAAATGCTCTTCTTCGGCCAGTTTCAAATTAGCCCAATCAGCAAAACTGCGAAGTGAATGATGGTCATTTAGCTTTAATTCTTCCACATAGTTGAAGGACAAAGACCAACACGTTGAGAACGGCGACGAATCGACATTTCGGCCTATTCTTCAACACTTCGCGCTACAGCAGCAATATTCTCTTCGGTACGCACATTTCTTTGTCTTGTTGATGGTTTCGAATCGAGAAGAGTAAAATTAGTGCAAACAAAATCTATAACTGCACGAATTGCTTGCTCACTAGGCCGACTATGTTGATCGTAAAATTGACGAAGTGGTCTATGAATTTCACGAACAGATTTATTTTTTTAAACTGAATTTCCACAATTTGGAAGCGTTATTTGTTCTGGCATTAAATGATTAATAATAAATTGCCAAACCTTACTGAATAGAAATGTGAACACAGTTTGACATTGAGAGCTGTCAAACCAAAGACAACAACCATCAAAACTTTTCATGCACCTAAGAAAACACCTTTTACATATAAAGTGATAGAGACATTTCTTTCAAGTTGCCTTCCTGGTGCAAAACAATTCACAAGTGTAATATTTTTGCTGGATCTCTGTTTTGATGTCGTTTTTTTTAACAACGTCCTTGTCAGAGTAATTCCAGATCTTGACTGGCATCATGAATTTCGTAAAAACCGGATGAACGTCGGATTTCGCGGACACAATATTTTTTCTCAAGATCTAAAGAGACATTGAGTTGAAGAATTGTAACATTTTAAAGTTCTGCGCTACCAATGTCTGAGTGAAATTTTGAATATTCCATCCCTAGAAGTGATAAAATGTATATTAACTTGTTACACAGTGCTTGTACTTAAGATGATTTCGTGGTCTTCAATATAATCTCTCATCGCTTTATACTCTGGAAATTGTCTGCTCTCCGCTTTGAACCCATTAAAAAGGATATCGTCTTACCTGGAAAACAGTATTCGTTTTAGATCAGCCTAAACGGCTCCATTTTATGGCCACTTCTGGAGTTCCACAGAGCAGCCATCAAGGTCCTCTGCTTTTTATTTTTATATTTTGCACTGGGCATCTTCATCTAACTCGGTTGGTTGCAGTTATCTTCACACTGTTCCAAGTGAGGTTGAGATTTCCTAGTTCAAGGAGTATCGATCGTTTCCAGGTGTTCTTGGGACGGCCTCTGGAACGCCATTCTGGTAATGCTGTCGGCTTTTTCCCTGATGGTATGTCCGACCCATTTCCATTTGCGTCTTTTAATCTGTATCGCAATTGGTTCCTCTCTTGTAATTTCCAATAGATCCACGTTCACGACAATTGTGAACAGTTGAAGTGAGAGTGGGCATCCTTGCTTGACTCCTGTATTTGTAGTGAAAGAGTCACTGATGATTCCATTATGTAGTACCGCGGGATCCGAAACTTCGAAAATGATGATGATGATGAAATGATGATCTGATGATGTCAATTATTTTTTCGGGTTATCCTTTCTTAATTAGTGCTCTCCATATTGCAACTCTTTTAATGGTGTCAAAGGCCTTCTGGAAATCGACGAACAGCAGGTATATATGCTTTATATATTAACCATAAACGATTTTTATAGGATCATCAAACACTCATCTATCTCCCTTCACGCCGATTATTCAACATTTTTCAAAACCGTATCCTCACCCCTATAACCCCTTCCTTCTTCAAAAAGACCTTGATAGGTTTTCGATCTGGTGCCTCAAAAATTGTTTAAAACTGATACCGCTAAATGCCAATCCATCACCTTTTCCCATAAGCGGCACCAATCTCCTCTCCAACTCTACCTTCTCAGCAACTCATCTATCTCCTTCGTTCAATCAACTTCCGCTCACATATGGACGAGATAATCCTTAAAGGCAACTAGGTACTAGGTTTTGTAAAACGGTGGTACAGAGAATTCACCAACCCATGCGTCACCAGGCCTCTCTATATTAACTTTGTTCTCCCCTCTCTTAGAGAAGCTTATCAAAACCTCCTGCACCTTTTTAGCTTAAACATCTTTGAGGAACTCAGAGATGCAGCCGACTTACTCTTCATTCACCGACTCCTTTCAAGTCACATTGATTGTCTAACTTCTCAACTCTTTCTTCCTCAACGCTAACCCTCATTATCTACGTACTTCCCGTCTCTCATATGGCGGGAGCGAATCAATCTCCCGTATACTACAATAGATCAGTTCAAACTTAATCGTCTTTGATTTTAATCGCATCACTAGCCTCGAAAAATCTTGTCAAAGGTCGTGTTGGAAAGGATATTCAAAAACACCCTTCAATCTTGATCTTGATTTGTGGTTTGAAATGTAGATATATAAGATTGACCATCGCTTCTTCCTTTTTCGTAGGGCAGCTGCAAGCTTGACATGAATATAACAGCATTAATCGGGTATTTTTACTACGCTCATTCAACCCAAGAATGATTAAAGTTATAGTTTTGGCGTCTGCTCTATTTTGTGAAATTAGGAATCGATATTCTATAAGAACAGACAAAATATGGGTGCATCATAATCTTCCAATAATGTTTTCTTGTTTAAATAGGTACAATGTGAATCTAGTGATTGACGATCATCTTAGGAGAGTTCTTGACCTACTAGAGGACCTAGTGCTCTTATAAAAAAGTTGAATTTGGTGCCATCTTCCAATATTCTCAGAGATAATATTTCTGCTAAAGCGAGTAAAAACCAGAGGTCAAGATTCGTCGATCAAGAAATGTCGCATAAATCAATGCCACCCATGTAGGTGTTGTAATATCTGACTACCGCTGGACGATGTATGTTTTTCTGCGATACCCGCCCCCAGTCGAAGATTTTTCATTGCATCTTGAGGTACTTTACCCTTACCAACATAGATCTCAAAATCCAGTACCAGCCCGTCTCGGGCAGCCAACACAAAATTCTTTAGTCCAAGTGGACTGGATTTGCCTGGGACATATTGGCAGTACTCACATCTACCAGAAAATGGGATAATTTGTTCATCTATTGCCAAATGTTTGGATCGTGGCAAGCTTTGGCATTTTTTCAAAATGAGGTCTATCAGAGGCCTTAATTTCCTCAGTTTTTCATCAGCATTTGGATGATGTATGTCTACGAAGTGGAGATAATTACAGAGTTCAAAAAAATTATCCCGATCAATTGTATCGCTGGTAACTGGTACACAAAGATCTCTATTCCAATAGAGTCTCGCTTGCAACCCAGAAACTTACATTCTTGAACAACAATTCAATAACTTATCAATAGAAAACCACAAGAAAATTGAATATATATAGTGTATCCTTATCCGGTATTTTAATGAAAAGTAAAGACCAGCTGCTGTCTAGTCCGGAAATAAATAAATAAATAAATTGATGTTTATTGGGCACTGTTATGCATACCAAACTATTAACAATCAGTAGGATTAGCTTAGCTATTGCACATGGTTTAAAATGACTATTTGCAGGCCAATTGCTGCAGACCTACCACACTGAATTTCTTCATTCGTCGGCAATGGAAACTGTAGCTCGGCTAGACAATAAAATTGAAGAAAATAAGATATTTATGATTAATTAACGATGAGTTGAAGCATTTTATGTAATTTAAATATTTATTATTAATTTATTATTAATTTTTTTAAAAACGACTTTCATTACGAAGGACGCCCAGTTGTCAACGTTGTTTTATAAAAACCCTTCGCCATACAGCGATTCAGTTTTGTTGGCTAAGTTGAATATTGTATCTTAACGCTGTTTGCATTGTACGAGTATTCCATGCTGAATGTATGATGAAATTTATTACATTCTTACGTTACAGAACAGCTGCAAAACACTGACGCAATAGAGTAAAACAATTGCACTACATTTGTCTTTACTTTCCTATTTTTAAAAGTTGTATACCACAACGCCATAAACTACAATTAAGTCATGTCATTATTGCAATTTAATAGTATCTTGAACAAGATAGTTTTGGGCTGGGTCTGGTTGAACCTCATAATATCGCACTTTGGTCATAAACATCAATATGCGACAATGCAAGTGTCCTTTCTTTTCAGAGCGAAAAAAGTTCGACAACCCAGATTCCATTTTTACAAGACCCTTCAACATCACTCGAATTTCTAGTTCGTCAGCAGAAAATCATAGTCGAGTACTTCTTGGCAACAAGCTCAAAAACCTTATCAAGAACTATCGACTGCCATCAACGATATAATACAAGTGGTGCTTGTCATACAAAATCTGCAATCCTCTTCAGGGATATAACTATGTCAAAAGTGGATGTTCCGCTTATGTACATTGTGTATCCATATATCTGTAGACAAAGATCTTATAAAAAGTGTTTTAGCATATTATATAAAGTTCCTTTTGAGAGTAGGTGATTGCAAGAGTTTGTCTTTTTGAAGAGTTTAACAAAGTGACCCAATTATATTGTTGAATGCAACTTAGTATTTGGGTCAATAACTGAATTGTTCACATGTGCATTACGACAATAGGGGAGAAATTCCTCGTTGAAATACTATATAAGAGATAAGATTGCATTTGACAATGTTTCAACGTTGTACACTTATTTGTAATAGAAGACGAGGCGGATCCTTTGAAGTTGAATTCATTATCGAGTTTATTCGTAAGCTTAATAGCAAATCTTTTTTTTTCATTTTTATTTTTATTTCTTCCAGAATCGGCCTGCAAAATTTGGCCAAAACAGGAATATTACAATCATTTTATTTAATCCAAGCCTTTGTGTATTAAAGGTTACAATTGATATCTAGTTTTATTTTATAACACTTGTCGTCTTTTTAACCAGGTTATAGGCCGCTTGTCTGCTAGAGTCCTTGCCAGTCTGCTCATGTGTGAATGAAGCATGTTTTTGCTACAGTGCCGATTAATAAGAAGCTCAAAGGGCTCCAAAATTAGGTCGCAATGAAGAGTCGACCCTTGAGAATCTGTTCTGAAGCAACTGGATCTGTTTTCGGCTTGACGTTGCAGCTATTCCCCAATTCTGGATTCCGTAGCTCCAAGTAGGTACAATGATGGCCTCGTATACCTTCCTTTCCATCGCAGCTGTAGTTTTGAGTCGCGGCATAGCATCAAGTTAAATCATGCAAGCTTGAACCTGCAATTTGAAAAAGTTGCCATAATATGCGATTTGAAGGTCAGTCGCTTGTCCAGGATGACGCCCAGATATTTGGCTTCTTGATCATAATATTGATCCGGACTGGGAGCACCTGTGTAAGGTGTAGCAGACGTTCTTGCATTTGTTGGGATTCAGCTTAATGTTCCACCAGCGAGCCCAGTTTTCAAGCAGGTTGAGATACATCTGTATACCGTCAGTTGGCCTATTCTCACATGGAGTCAAATAAAATAAGCAGATGTCATCTACGTATGATGCGAGTAGTGCCTTTTTTCCGGGGATGGTTGTGATAGTTTCTCCAGGACTTGGAACGTCAGCTGTAAATAGGCAGTAAAAGAATGGTCCAAGTACGCTTCCTTGTGGCACGCCAGCTTTTATTGTATAGAGAGTTGAGATGCAAGCTCTCACTTTTACTTGAAACTGGCACTTGCTTAAATACTCGTATGAACAGAAAAGGAGATAGAAGGGGCCGGCTAGATTTCTTTTGATTTTAATTAAGAGACCCTTGTGCCAGGACTGGTCAAATGCCTGTTGGACATCAAGAAATACGCCGTTGCAGTACTCCTTATCGTCGTACGCCTTAATGATGTGATTAACCACTCGTGGACTTGTTCAATGGCGCCATGCCCTTAAATATAAATCCAAACTATCTATCCGGCAAAACATTTTTTAGGTCTACAACCTTAGACAGTCTCTGAAAGACCTTTGAGAGCGAAGGGAGTCGGCTAATTGGGCGGTATGCCTCTAGATAATTTTTTAGCTTGCTAGGCTTATGAATCATGTGGATCCCCGCCAGTTTCCAGCTAGACAGGTAGAACTGCACTCTGATTTTATCATTGAATATCAATACTATAAATAAAATCGCTCGTTTAGGAAGAACTTTCAGGGTTGCGTGGCATATCCTATCATGCCCGGAGCTTTTTTCTTTGACAGAATTTTGACTACTTCAATTACCTCTTCTACTCTTATTGGTGTTATCGGCCAGTCCATCTGCAGCGGCACATCAAGTTCTTTCTCACTCAGCAAAATTTCCTCTTCCTCTTGTTGAAATTTTGGAATCTACCTTCTAGGTGTACTGCAAACGTCTCAGCATGCAGTTCGTCAGTTTTACAAAACTCACCAGCAGCGGTCCTGATTGGAATAAGTCGCTGCGGTTGTCTCTTCAAGTACCTAGTAGCTTTCCACAGAGAGTATCCGGAGTCGACTGCGTAATCCATGGCTTCGAGTTACCCCTCAAATATTTCGTTCTCTGACTTTTAAGGGCCACCTTCAGCTCTCGGCTAGTATGTTGCCATAATGCTTTGTTCTTTAGTGAGTTGGTGCGAATACATCTTAGTCTTTGCTGCCTTTTAAGTCTGATCAAGTCCCTCGTCTCCCTATTTGGGCAATAGAGTGAGGGGAACGCGTTTCAGCAGTCGAGAGGAAGTAATGGAAAAATCGTCAACTCACACGGAGATAGATGTACTCTTGGCTACGTAACTTTTGCAAATGTCAAACTATGATGCTAAGATTAAGAGGGAATATCAAGAACAGATGTACCAACTTAATAAAAAAAACAGAACTCAAAGCAGAACAATGGGAGCGTCACACGTAGGTTATTCCGAGAACTTTTTGATCAAGGAAGTATACAGTGCAGTATCCACACTTGCTGTCGAGAGTTGGAAACAGCTATTGGCAATTTTGACTAGTGGGTAGTGTTTTATTGAGGTTTTTACGAGCACGACAACTCCTACTCAAGGCCATCTTTGCTGTGAAGTGTTGGCTGGATAAGCCAATAGTATATCAAGTTTGACTTTTGGGGGCTTTTTGCCAGGAAGACGGTTCAAGGCAGAACATAGATATTTCTTTGAGAAAAAGTAGAATAAATGTGGAATTGGTTCACCCTGTCCTAAACTCTCCACTCCAAAATGAGTTTAAGGAGCCAATTTCCATTGACAGCAGCGAGTGATGGAGAGAGAGTAAGAAAAAGACGGGCGAAAAGTCGAGACGAACGACGAAAACAATTGCGTGTTTTTTTTTTGTTTAATTATCTTAATACGCATCTGATCGGTAATGGTTGGCAAATGAGCAAAACGCTTGAAAAGCACAGCATTAGCATCCAGAGCTTATGCCGGGAATGTTTGATGCCCTTGTACATCTGTTGGCACAAAACGATGCAGAGGATCAGGTTTTGCCAAGTTGCAGCAAAGCAGGGTTTGATAAACGAGCAAGTAGCGAGCAAATGCAGGCGAAAGGTAATCGGGCAATGGGTGACAAGTACGGTGAAGGTAGGTTGATTGGAGAAAGTACTCATAACCAGGAATTCCAAAAAGAGGCAAATGCGCAGGGGATTAGGAAATTTTTGATCCTAATCCTAAATTACAAATCTCATTGCTCCGAACGGAGGTAAACTAGTTAAAAACGCATGCTATCGGAATTAGTGTCGGCCCATTTGATAACGCTCTAAATGCCGTATCATATTTCAGTGGCTGTTGTTAATGGGAATCGCAAAGCTGGCTATGCGGACGAGACCAACACTAATCAAACTGGTTGAACTGAAGAAACTACTATTGAATAAATTTAGCGGTGGCATGACGTCGGCTGAGGTGCATAGTGGGCTTGCAACTAGAAAGCAAACAAAGGGGAGAGCATTACAGAATGCTTCTTTTTAATGCGTGAATTGGGTGCGAGGGTCAAGCATGCAGTACATTGTGGACAGAATTGACGATTCTCTATTTAATAAAGGGTTGTAATGCGGCGCAGCTTCGATGAACGATTTTTGGGTGAAGATTTTAGAATATGAGCATTTCCGAATATCTTTACAGCGCATTCGCCTACAACTTATCACCAATTCGGTAGTTCTAAGCCTAAACATGCGATAATAAGTTGCCAAATCTGTTGCTATAACTGTGAAATGACTGGGTACAACAGCAAAATGTGCGAATTCAATTTCAATCAAGGAAACAAGGAACTTGCTAAGGCTGTTACTGAAGTGGAGACAGATGTAAGCGATGTAAGCGAGGTGAAGACAGTATTAGTCAATGGCGTTGAGGTAAAGGCTAAAATAGACACTGGAGCTGATGTGACGGATGAAAGCAGACAATTATGCGTCGACTATCATTGTCTAAATAAAATCAAAATTCGCAACCGTTTCACCAATACCACTTATGGATGACCAAAAAGATCAACTCAGCTCGTTTAAAACTTTTTCCACAATAGCTTTGAAAAATGGCAGTTCCATACTAGTAGGGTGTTCCACGATTGGTTGGATGAGACTATGAGGACGCAATAAAAGATCTTAAAATAGTGTTGGCGGTTGCCAGTGAATATGGCTTAATTTTTCGATGGAAAAAGTATAAATTTTTATATAGTGCCTTTGAATACAACCGTCAGAAAATAGGTAGAGTAAAGGTACAAACGTTTTTTTATGATTAACGGAATATTTTCGAAAATATATCCAAGGATACTCAAGTATTGCTCTGCCACTGACCAATTTATTGAAAGGGTGAGTTTTTGTCTTGGATTGTGAAAGCACAAGAGGATGGTGAGAACATTCGACTTATTTAAAACTTGCTTAAACAAAATATTATTTTCAACGTCGATAGTGAAGGAAGAAAATTTTTGTACATCCCCAAGAAGATGCAGTCTGAATTTTTGCGTAATGTGCACAGCGATGGATATTTTGCGACAAAGGAGATGTCGGAAATACTTATTAATGGGCATATTGAAGCAGCCAAATGTGTCCAGTTTGAGAACGATGACTAGGCCAACCCAAATGGATATATTGGGAAATTACGAGTACATTTCCCAAGATTTTTGTTTTTTTTGGGCAACATAATGACTTTTTTAGAGTTTGGAATAAATGCAGTGCTTAAACGTTTCAAAGCAATTAGATCAGTCATCACTGTAAGCCAAAACGATCCAAACGAGCCAATCACCTCGGTTTGTCGTCGAACTCAACAATTGTCCATTACATACTCGTATACTACTTAACACAAAGTTTTTTCTGCTGTTAGAGCTACTTCAATTGAGTTTTGAAAACGTTGCCCACCAAGACCCTTTTGATCCTGTGTATATGCTCTTTAATTCAATGACACCAGAACTTCTGTTTCACCGCAAGTATAATATCGCCTCTGTGCCCGCAAATTTTTTGGGGACGAACCTAAACCAGATAGAAATGCAATCGAATCTTCACGGATGGCTCAAAATTTTTTTTTAGAATACAGCGCTCATGTATTTCTAGAGGACGACACGATAAGAATTTACTCCTTTTAAGATATACTCGCATATACGTCTATCATTTAAGTGGAAATATATGCAATCGCGATGGCAATGAACCATACTATGACGGGTCTGTGAAGCCGTAGAAGCTCTGCAGCTCTAGCAATATCCAAGCTTCGTTGAAAGCCTTGCTGAACCGTTTTAAGATTTCCAAACGAAATCACCGATCAATTTTTATGGCAAGGCGCAGAGCAGATTTCCATGAACCTGAACATCCGTTGCCATCGATAGCGTCCACTGTTAGGGCTTTCATTGACAGATGTGTATCGTATTTTGCGTAAACGCCTGTTGTGGAGACTTAAGTTCACGCCCAAACTTCCATAGAAGCAAGGATATTCCTTGCCATGGCTTACCTATATTAGATTAATACCAATGGAGATCTACATATGTTAAGGGTACAGCTCCACCCGTGGTATGAGTCGAGGCCTACGTAAAACCTCTTACTGATTATTTCAGGCGCTAAGAGTAGTGCACTATAAAGTAACATCTGCTCCCTCTAACCCCTTTTGTCTGTAAGGTGCAAGCAAAATACGTTACAGCTGAATATTAACACAGGCTAAGCAGTAATATATCCCTGTACTTTTGGAATGAGCTAATTCCGATCACTACCAAATTTTGATACATATTTTGTATTAGTATGTGTAAGAAGCCTTAATTTATCCCCCATTTCGACAGTTTTATTAATAAAGCACATTCTTTGCTTTACTTCATAAAGCGCTTAAATTTCAGTTCAGAAAGTTCTCACATCTAACACCACATGCAACTAGATTTAAACTCAAGACGGCAACTGGAAGACAAATTTCAAGGATGATGAGTCTGATATACACATATGAATATAATCACGCCAAAATCATCGAAGGAAATAAACTTTCTTTCAATTTTATCTCTTCCAAAAGCAGCAAATTGCCAATCAAAAATGCAATCAAAACATCCCATACTCTTAAATCCCTCCCAAAACCCCTTCTTATTCAGTTTTCCATTAACATAAATTTGTTTAGGTTAATTATATATGTATGTCTAGACTTTAAGTTGTTCACTTGTTAGCACAATCAATATATTTCTCCGGCGTAGACTCAGACAAGGCAATAAAAGTATTTACGTTCTGAAAGAATTCGTAAAATAAAACCAGAGTGCAATCGTCTTATATTCTGAGAGGCTCTAATATGTGCGCGATCGCTGGGGGCCAAGTTCTTCACTAGTGAATATTTTAATCTACTTCTATGCTAACCCAGTATCTGCCTTCTCCATCATACGTAGAACATCGCATGTTAACGAGATTTTCTTGATTTCTTCGCTGAATTAGCAATATTATAACGAACATGACATTTACATTGTGCTTACTCTGTCTACAGCTTTCATCGAGTTTGATTTTCAAAAAAAAGAAAAAAAAACAAAAACAACATGTTCAACACACGCCTCCGAAATTGATGCAATAAATTGAAAATTGAGGCATTCATCACGACTCCAACCTCCAGACAAGCTTTAATTCCCAAATAAAAAATAAACTCTCATCACATTTCTTGATGTTCAAGAAGAATATAATTGACAATAACACTCGATGACTGACATGCTCCAAATAAAAACGAAAAAGAGACATGCATTCTTGGGACACACATACGAGTACTTTTAAGCAATAAAGCGTAAACACTCTATCCAACGATAATAATAAAAATAAAAATCCTTTTGGCCCGAAAAACGGAAACCGCATAAAAGCATTGAACATTGTCCTTTCACAGTTCGTCGATTCCTTGGGTTTACAATCGCTTGCGGGTGGGATTAGAAAGAAACCCATGAACGAATATGTTATTTGTACTGCTCTCTTAACATAGAGTACAAATCGGCAACAGGGACGACAAAAACGACAACGATTCTGTTGATACCGACAATATTGACAAAAACGACGACGACGGCAACGGCAATGGCAACGGCAACGGCAATAATGTTCATCAATAAAAATTGTGATGGCTTTTATTTTCTGGCTAATTGTGTGGAACTATGTATTTGCAAAAGGGTTTTTATCCACAGCGTCGAATGTATGCCAGCACGCATCCTTGCTACTCTCAAATGCCCTTTTAATAGCGTAAATTACCACTTTCAGCGGGTCTTTTGGGGATGAAAAAAAAAAAAAAACAAAAACAAATTTATTTTTCTGCCCCTTAGAGAAATATCATCTGTGTTTACTAAAATTCGTCCTCCACGCTTACCTTTTACACACCCCTAGCTCTTAACTGACATCACCCTGTGCAATTATCCTTTTACATTTACTGACCATATCTTCTCGCTTTTTATGTCGCCAGAAATTATAGCCCCTCTATTTCTTTCTCCTTTAACCTACATAAAACAGGGACAAGGTCGTCACCGGTATGAAAGTTAATGACTTTGAAGAATGTCCTTGAAAAAAAAATGTTAATGGGTATATTTTTTTTTCCTTATATTTCTTTATCACAATTATGGATGGTGGAATCATTTGTGCGTTTGATATGTTGAAGATTTTTGGAGTGTTCAATTGAAAGCTTCTATTGCTTCAGTAGATTGACAAAAGAAAATCCGTTTGTTCTTCTAAGGGATAATTAAATATTCAGAAGAGCACAATCAAAACATTTTTCCTTTGAAGTTCCTCAGATGAATTTCAGTGTTAAATTCAACCTGTGTCAAGGGAACCTGATTTTACATGCGGAGCTGTATTATTTATTCCGTGAAAGCGTCAGTGCCCAACAAGGTATAACGTTTACGAGAATTAATGAGATCTTTTGATGGTGGTCTCCAGTTACGCCTTAACCTATTTTCATGAAATTCGATTCAAAAAGTCTATTTCTAACTACTATAGTTTTCAAGAATTATAGTCAAATCCTGTTTATGGAATTGAATCAACTTGCACGGACATTAGTAATTTTATCTTTATCTCATATTTATGTGCAATTAGTAGACTGAACATGGGTGTACTAATTTCACTTCACAGCTAACGACGAAGTACATATACTTATAACGAATACGATCAGAATTTTTCAAAAAAATATCGCGGTCTTTCGAGTCAAAAATTTGGACCCAATCGTGTTTTCCAAAAACCAATTCAAAATGCCTCCCTAGGGTTTATCTTTGGCAGATGAAATTATCAAGAATAAAATCCTCTAATTGAAGAATTTTTCAGAAACTATCTTCTCCTGCACAATATGTAGATTCAGCTTTAGTTCATCTTTTTGAGAAAGTTAAGGGCAGTTTTGTCATGCAAAGTTCTATTGTAGATTTTCCAAGCCACCATTGAGGTATTTTTACTGGTATACTATAACTAAATCAGTTATGTAGGTAAACTGTCGAACAAAATAAAGTGTCAAATTCAATTTCATGTAAGTTCAAAGCAAATAGTAGTTATAGTTTACTGTTTTATTGATGACATCATGCAGTCATGTACTATATTCACAATTCCGCAACATAATTCTTAATTACATTTGCGTATTTGGTATTGTGTTAGAGGTAAGTTGGGTTTGAAAATTTCAAAAAATCGATTATTAGGTAGTTCAATTCGATTAGGGTTAAATTCTAAGACAGACCCTTCGGAAGTCGCAGGTATATTAAAGCAACTGCTAAGCTATTTTTTGTGTGTCTTTGTTGTTCGCTTTTACTTTCTAGGGGCAACTAAGTTGATTGTTGCTGCTTGAACGACGAGGTTTCTCTGAGGTTACGAGTGTTTCTTATTTAAACTTAAAACTTCAAGCGCTTTTTTTTCGAAACTATATTTTTGAAGACGGTGGTTATGATGGTGGTTATGATTTAAGGATGGCAACGACTAGTATAAGGCCTCGTAGAAGTAGCATCTTCCGACAGGTGCTGGCTCCTTAAGTGACGACAATGAGCCTCTGCCGCCGAGCATCTTGCAGCTCTGCTAATAAGTCCTACTTCACGCCTCCCCGTGGCGCCATCTGGGAATCTCACTAGAGGTTGCGAAGTGAAGGGGGCAAATGGCGAGTTTCCTGCGCCATTAACCAGGATTAGTGTCGGAAAAACAAAACAAGGCCTTATCCGGGCTACTCCGACATATTTGGAGCTCAGGTCGGAAAGGATTTCCAGGACTTAGTCAGGGTCTTGGAAAAGAGATGGTGGCGGACGAGCCCTATAAGGGCCAACGGCAGCGCTCACATCCCGGAACGGGTTACTGGCTTCGGTGTAACCGACCCCCCGTCCTAGGGGCACTCAAAATGGAACTGGTCCTCCAGATTGGGGGTTGTGTCGCCGGGGTAACTGCCCGGCCATTTAAAAAAAATTAAGTTACGAAGCATCAACAAGCCTCGGATATGGACGGATCTACTGTTGACAACCCACGCAAACGATTTAAGGACAATGAGCTTCGGATATGCACGTGGAATGTTAGATCCCTTAATAGACCACGTGCAGCCGAGCAACTAGCGGAGGCCCTAGACTGCTGCAAAGCAGACAAAACCGCCATCCAAGAAATGCGATGGGATGGGCCGGACAAAAAGAAGATGAAAAACTGAACCGACATCTACTACGGCAATTGCTATCGACGGCAAAAGCAGCGCTTATTTGGATGCGGATTTGTTGTCGGAGGCAGACTAAGACGAGAAGTCCCTAGCTTCCGGCATGTGAGCGAGCGCCTCGTAGCAATCCGCATCAAGGATAAATTCGCCAACATAAGCCTTATATGCGCGCATGCCCCCACAGAGGAGAAAGATGGCGACACCAAGGATGCCTTCTATGAGCTCCTGAACAACCCCTACGACCAATGCCTTAGCTATAACATTAAAATTGTCCTCGGTGATTTTAATGCAAAGCTAGGATGATGGTTCGATGATGAATGCCGGCAAGCACATGCAGCTAAGCAAGATGCATATAACGCGGCGCTGCTTAGAAAGGCCAAAAATAACATGCCGCGGAAACAAACCCCGAACCGAAGCCTGTAGAGATGAACAAGGGAACATCGTAGTAGAATCGCAGTCTATGCTGAGGATTTGGAAGAACCATTTCCTCTGTCAGGCAGAATTAACCTTTCAACTTGGACGATGATGACCAACAATTCCGTCCACCCGACCTGGATGAAGTGAAGATAGCCATATCGAAGCTTAAGTCCAACAAAGCTGCTGGAGCGGATGGCCTGACTGCCGAGTTCTTCAAAGCGGCAGGCGATGACTTGGTAAGGAGCATACACCAACTCATCTGTAAAATATGGTCGGACGAAAGTATGCCCGATGAATGGAACCTCAGCATTGTTCGTCAAATTCTCAAGAAAGGAGACCCTCTGAACTGCTCCAACTACAGAGGCATCAGTCTAAAATCGCATACAAGATCTTATCCGCCATATTGTGTGAACGCCTGAAGCCAGATATTCACACTACGGCAGATCTTGGAGAAGACCCATGAGCTTCAGATCGATACCCACCACCTATTCATCGATTTTAAGGCCGCATATGACAGCATCTATAGAGACGAGCTATATAGAGCAATGTCTAGTTTTGGCATCCCTGCCAAACTCGTCCGTCTGTGCAGGATGACGATGGAGAATGCACGCTGCTCCATCAAGGTCGGTAAAGATCTCACCGAGACCTTTGATGTCCAGAAAGGATTTAGACAAGGCGATGCGCTGTCATGCGATTTTTTCAACATCGTACTTCAAAGAATAGTGCAAAATTCACGAGCAAACACCAGAGGCACTATCTTTCAAAAGTCCGCCCAACTACTCACATACGCCGACGATATTGACATAATTGGGAGAAAGCAGCGTGATGCTTTCGCGAGTATTGAGATGGAAGCGGCGAAAATGGGTTTAGCGGTCAATGAGGGCAAGACCAAGTATATGTTGTCAAGCAAAAATAAAACTGAATACCGACGTTTCGGATAGAAAGTCACCTTCGACAGGTATAACTTTGAGGTAGTTAAGGACTTTGCCTACCTAGGCTCCGCTATAAATAAAGACAACGACGCCAGCGCGGAGATCAAGCGAAGAATAACTCTTGCCAACCGCTATTTCTTTGGGTTAAGAAGGCAATTGAGTAGCAAAGCCCTCTCTCGGACAACAAAAGTCACCCTTTATAAGACTTTAATAATCCCGGTCCTGCTCTATGGCGCAGAGGCATGGACATTATCAAAAATGGATGAGGGTGTTCTTGGTTGCTTCGAGAGAAAAATTCTTCGGACGATCTTCGGTCCCGTCTGCGTTGACGGTGAGTGGAGGAGGAGATACAACGACGAACTGTATGGACTGTACAGCGACATGGACCTAGCCAGAAGAGTGAAGATCCAAAGACTGAGATGGCTGGGTCATGTAGAGCGCATGGACACCAATGCTCCGGTCCGAAAAGTCTTCGAATCCGCCCTCGAGGGACAGCGCAGTAGAGGAAGGCCAAGACGCAGGTGGCGCACGCAAGTGGAAGAGGACCTCAGCCAACTTAGCGTGCGAAACTGGAGGCAGCTAGCCAGGGATCGAGCTGGCTGGAGAAGCTTGTTGACTGAGGCCCAGATCTACCCTGGACTGTAGCGCCACCTAAAAGTAAAGTAAAGGTTATGATTTCTTAAAAAGTTAAGAACCTATCTTGTAAAAATTTTGCACACGTCTTCAAAACTTATTTTATGAGGCAAAACGTGGTGAAAATTTGACCAAAAAATGGGACTTTTTGTTCACAACTCCGCCAAAAACTCTAATTTCAATTTCAATTTCAAAGATTATAATTTTCGGAAAAACATGTTATCTTCGGTCAAGTTTATATAAGAAAATCCGACTCATCGAAAGCGATTTTAAAAGCTTTTTTTTGAAGAACAATCTTATGGTGCGTCCTATTAACAGTCGAAAATGCCTGACCTTTGCAAGCAATTTCTTATCAATGCAGCAATCATTTTCGACCAAAGTTTCTGGTCAGATAGTTTGGAGTATTACAAAGACTAGTAAAGGATGCACACAAGAAGTCATACAAAAAAAGAAAGGGGCTCAGTAATGGTCTGGGGATGCTACTTCTTTAGGGGAGTTGGAAGTTTTGTCAAAAGCGATAGGTCCAATCTATTTCATCATTATATCTAACCATACAAGCAAAGTCGCTAAAAAGTATTTTAGTAATTGAGAATAAACGTAGGGCCATAGGCTACTAAGTTCCACTATTAAAAATTGAAAATTTCGTTTGATTTTCCTACTTTTGTTAATTTGGACTTTATTCCAAGTCTTCCATTATTTTCCTTTTTTTTTTTTTAATATTTTGAAATAATTTTATTTTTATGTTAATTTGCATTACTTGCCTGAAAATGGATCAGCTGGACAACAAACTTAATTAAAAAAATCCCATAATACTGTTTGAAAATTAATGAAATCCATTCAAATACATTTTGCACTTTATTTTGTTTGACATTTTTTATCAGAACTCTGATATCACTCCTCGCATTTTAGAGCCGCAAACAAAAAATACAATCATTTAGCGATATAAAAATATTTAAGATAGTCTTGATTTTGATAGATTTTACTATTTTCGGAATATTCAGTGTGGAATAATGACAAAATATCATCGGTAAATTCACGAAACTCGTGTTACTTGGGTTCACAGGAAGATGTCAAGTGCATAGTTTCGCTTTACAACCGTTAGTCTTATGATTCTCTTCAGCATTCACTTTAATACTGAAATGGAAACTTTATTGATTGACAACTTGTTGACCCAAAAATGAGCCTGGTCACGGCATTTTTCGATTTTCAGTTACATACTCGCATTTATTCACAGCCGTTGCAGTCTCATTTTTAAGCATTTCTGGCTTTGTGTCATGTATAGCGAATGTGGTACAAAATTAAAACACAAACCGAAGAATAGCGAGCTCAAGAGTTCGATTTTAAATACGAACAAAAAAAACCCTAGTCTTCTATACGTTTCACGAGTTGAAAATCAGTTGCCAAAATTAGCTTGAGTAAGGTGTTTCAATGGTGTAAACACATTTTCTCACACATAATTAGCATTATGATTGACATTGACATACTTTTGATTAGAGCGAAAAAGCAAGGTTTAGTATTTGGCTTTTCTACAGGAAAAAAAAAACATGCTGCTTAAAAACAAATCTGTCTATGAATCAACAAGAAGGCTTCGAAAACAGATCAGTTAAAGATAAAATTTACGAAAACGGCAAATCGAATTGAGACTTTTTTAAATGGCATGTTAATTCCTTGGAAAGGGATCCTACTAGCCGATGGTCTTCCTGCAGGTTGATGCAAGAACTCTGTGAGGAATAGGGAAACATAACACCTTGTTGTTCAAAAAGCAAATACTACCTTGATTGCCAAACCCACAGAGATAGATGTCCTCTTGACTACGTAATTTTTGCAAATGTCAAGTTATGATTCTAAGACTTAGAGGGAATATCAACAACAGATATACCAACTTAACAAAGAAAACATAACTCAAATCGGAACAATGGGATGGCGGCGGAGGTTGTTCCGGGAACTTTCTGATCAAGGTAGTATACATATAGTATATTATAGCGTTTATACAGTTAACAATGTGCTCGAGATAAATTTTTACAGTCAGCCAATTTATAACGTCAAAGGTAGCTATGTGTACTTCGCGTGCAAGGCAAATTTAAGAACATAAGATTCATCAATCTAGCTATCGTTTGGAGAAGTCCCTGCCCCAAATATTACAAGCAAGGCAAACATGATGACGGAGCCAATTTACTATCGGTTTAATCCCTAATTGAGCTGTACCATCTGAAAAACTAAATTCTCGAGCCAACACGCAAGAACTCTCTAGAAAAGCTAGACGTAAAAATATTAATTCTTTGCAGCAAAATGCCGGATTTTTAAAATAAGCCTTAGGAGAGCTGACTATTAATGGAGAAATATAATCACCGATTTTCAAAAAATTCTGAAGCTCAGCAAGACCACATAAATGAAAAACCAAACGGCAAACAAATCACGGCGTATTTGGTTTTTTAGCATTCTATTTTTGACAGCTCCCGCCTGATTCGTGACATGTGTCAAAGTCAAAATTTGGGCTCTGTGAAATTCAAGGCATAGTGACAAAATTTAACAGCTGTTGGACATCATCATATTCCGTATGCGTGGAGAGGAAAATTTTGCTTCTGTATTCGTCAGAGTTAATGAATACCGTAATTTTTCTATGTGTTGCCGTTCATAGCAATTGAAATTGGGTTACTCGACTAAGTGAAAGATATAAGAAAAGGGTCTTGGTATAAAACCTTAGAAAACACAATCGTGCAAGAACTGAAGCGTCGAATTTTCAGTAAGTTGGTCTTAGAAAAGCTGGAGGAAGATCCGTTTTTTTTTTCGGAAAAAAAAATCTTCAGTGACGAAGCTCATTTCTGGTTGAATAAGTATGCTAATAGCAAACATTACGTATCTGACCCGAAGAAAAAACTCAGGCAATACAAGAACTGCCAATGCACCTGGAAAAATGAACTATTTGGTACGGTTTTTGGTCTGACAGAATCATTGGACCGTATTTTTCAAAGATGACCGTGAGAACAACGTAACCATCAATGACGCCTACTATCTTTTAATGATTTCGAATGTTTTTTTGGCTCAAAAGGCACGAACTCTTCTTGGTTGACAAGAGGTTCCAGCAGGAAGGCGCTACATGCCACTCGAATCGATGCACCAATTAAGAAATGAAATCGGTGAGCAGCTTATCTCTCGTTTTGAACCAGTGAATTGGCCGGCTAGATCATGCGATTGGACGCCTTTAAACAATTTATTTAGGGGAATACATCAAATCTATGCCTCTAGGCCAAATTCAATTCCAGATTTGGAAGTCAACGTTACACGTGTTATAAGCATTATACCAGCCAATTTGCTCGAAAAAGTCACTTCTAATTTAAAAGGCCTGTTCGGACCACTTAAAACGAAGCCGTGATCATCCTTTACATGATATAATCTTTAAAAAGTAAGCGGCAAGCATTGATTTATCCAGTAAAAACAAAAGATGTCTTCACTTTTGCAATTTTTCTGCGTTTTTTTGATAATTAAAAACCAAACTCTTAAAAAATCACTTATTACATGTCGCCGAAGCACAGAAGGAATGCCATTCGTCAGGGTGTAATAAAAGTGAAGCACTAAATTGGCCAACAGTCTTGGGTCAATAGACTACCGAAAACAGAAAAATTCTAACACAGGTAATTTAATCATATAAGCTCTGCAAATTCAAGATTATTATCAAATTTTTTTTTTCTCAAAAAGATAATCATCATAGGACATGCTAAGAGCACCAAAAGGGCAAGACTTGACATCAGTTGTAGGTCCGATGGTTATAGTGATTGGTAAATGGTGTGACAACGCTATGATGAATACAATTCTAACCATATAAATAATATCATGTATACCTTTCAAGTAAAATCGCATTATACGGGTAACTTTGAGAAGTATTTCAAAACTTTAGTATCAAAAAGATAAATTAAAAACGAACCGAACTCGATGCTATTCTCCAGAGTCTAGTGTAAATTAAACATTAGAAGCACACATAAAATCATTATGAAAGGAAATAGAACAAGTCATTTTATTTTGCAAAGCAACACATTCGATTAAATAAAGTTCTATGCTCATCGGAAACCATCTATTACCAACGACCTATGTCATTGTTTTTTTTATTTTCCATTATCGTGTAAGAAATCACAATTCTCATTTATTATTAACCCCATACCTCCATCTAACATAGACCGCACAGACCGCAAAATCTCAACCCATCACTGAAGCACGTATTGTATCCTTAAAGTGCTTTAGCCTTCGACCATCGCGCGTCGGAACATCATGTTGCATTAGAAATAAATAGCAGAACCCACCCAGAGCACAATGATCCCTATTGCATTTGGCAATGGAGAGAAACTAAGGACTAAGACCGAAAATCCTCCCGTCTTGCTTTCAATCAGTGCGAAATTTCGATTACCTAATGGTGAACACACACATGATAGAATACGGCAAGGAACCACTGAAAGTTTCCACTGGTTCTGAAACGCGAACCAGGAACAGAAACTCCCATTCTATATGAATACAATAGACAAATCACAGAAAACTATCACGTCCGCTGTATATATAACCGTATCTGTGGCCCCGTGTAATGGAGTCTTTGTAAGGCTTTGCCTGCTTTTTGGTTAAACTCATAAAAACGTACGACGGCCAACCGACATAGAGAAAATATAGAAGAACGTACGAGAGAATACGGTCATCATAAGAATAACAACCCTCGGGAAAACGAGCGAATATAAAAGTTTGCTCTAGATTATTTTTTTTAAGGGGTTCTTACTACAATATTTCTTTTTTTGTTTTGGTTTTTTTTTTTTTAGAGAGAATACAATGAGGAAGGTTTTTAAAATTTAAAACTTTCAGCTGAAATGGGCACTAAGTGGCTGCAAAAGTGGGTTAGAAAATTATATTCGAAATCAAAAAGTCCTTAACCCATATAAATTTAATGGCAATGTTGTAGGGAAGGGTATACCAATATTTTACTAACCTTTGACCATTTGCTCGTTAGGATCATATAGTAAGACTCTTTTCAAAATTGAACTGAAGTGAAGAAATTGATTTTCGTTGTGGACCTCAAAGATTTTGATTTTACTCAGATAGTGCCCATGTCTAATTGATGCCCTTTACGTCATATTAGACTTTTCCTTTGAGGCGACGTAAAGTCTAAAGACAACATGGATAAGCTGGCTACGATTAAGGAATTGTAAGCTTCCATTACTCGAGTTATTGTTCAAACACCACTCGTAATACTTGAAAGCCTCATCGAAAATAAGAACTTTAGAATGGACCTTGTTAGTCGCAGTTACGTCCAACATTTAAAAGAGATACAATTTAAAGATTAAGTGCAAAGAAGCTCAAAATTAATCATCCTATCGGAACATGTTATAACTTTTCCAAATGGCTTCGTACGTCAATCATGTTTTACATTTGTGAACTAGACGGCTGCAGTATACAAAGAGACCAGCAATGGAGCTGGAGCTTCGCAAGAGCATGGAATAATTGTGTCGATTTTTTTGACCAATTATCGGTCGATTCCTAATAGTGTCGCGCCAACTGGGCAAATATTCCGACGCTAAGCTACTCAACCCGAACAGACCGGAACCATAGCATACCATGCAGGGCGTGGACACCACCGGACATCGCGGCTGTGGCTTCCGATGTCGCTGAGAACTAAGAAACATCAATCAGGCGACGGGCTATATAAATGGGCATCACCAGACGGACCCTTCAGTGAATTTTAGTGAAAGCCTTACATATGTTCTCGTACAAAGTATAAACAGTGCATTAGTGATGGCCTTCTGACTGTCAGGCAAGCCATCCTCAATATCACAAACGAAAAGTACGATTTTGTGTCGAAAATCATCATGAGCGACGAGGTGCATTTTCACTTAAGCGGTTACCCTAATAAGCAAAGTCTTCATTTCTTCATTTCGATTACTGTTACTGACGGACGCTACAGGGCCATAATAAACGATTTCTTACTGCCGGAATTGGATGAGCGGGGCTTGGTGAAAATGTGGTTTCAACAAGACTGTGCAATCGCACACACAGCACGAACCACAATGGATATTGTGAAGAAAGCGTTTCCTGGCGTAATCTCCCATTTTGGCGATTTGGCATGGCCAGCAAGATCGCCCGATTGAACCATCCCAGTCTCCTTTCTTTGGGGCTACTTAAAATCGCGGGTTTATGCCAACAAGCCTCACACAATCCCTTAAGGAGAATATTCGACAGGAATGAGAACAGTTATCACCGAAAATCTTGCGGAAGGTCATGGAAAGTGCGATAAAACGGGCACAAATGCGTATCAACACCGGCGGCAGCAACTTCGCGGATATCATCTTTTCCACTTGACGGAAAAAAATTTTAAAAGTCCAAATAAAGATTTCCATCACTCAAAATCTTTTTTTTTATTTAGCAAAAAAGTAATTCAAAAACAAAATTGGATGATTAATTTGGCGCCACCTTGTTTAATGAATGGATCTGAAGATAGCCGACTCAATCAGATAGATGGTCAGTCGTATGCCAAAGAGAAGGATAATCAACTCCAAACTGGTTGGGTCTTGTATTAAAAGATTAAAAGATGTATCACCGCAAAGCGGTGTTATTTCACCACTTATCTGAAACTAAGTGCTCAACGAACTGCTCATATACGTGGAAGAGGGTGGTAGCAGGGTGGTTGCGTTTGCTAATAACGTTGCTATGGCCATCTTGGGATAAAATCTTTATACTATTAAAGATTTTCTACAGTATAATCTCAACATACTTAGACGTTGGCCGGATCGTTGTGGATTGGGAATAAAATCCCATCTTGTTCTCTTCTCTTTGAAATATAAAATTGGGATCAGACTTTTTGGCTACGCGATATTCTTAACACAATAGGAATCCTACTAGAGAATAATTGACTACACCATACCCTAACAATAGATTTACAAAAACTTCAACGTAACCATCTTGGACGCCAACACTCGTGGGATTATTGGTGGTGTTTTCACTAACAAGCTTAACCTGAGCCTCTTCTTCCGCCTTCCCAATCACTGTAGCGTGTTCCAAGCGGAAATTTTGGTAATTAAATAAGCCCTGTCGTGGCAAAAGAAAAACGATCGAAGAAACCTGATCGAAACTGGATCTGAATCGCTATAAGAGTTTGATCCCCCAAAACAGAAAACATCTCAGCGCCATCATAGGTGTGGTCACTGGACACTTTCTTCTAAGTAAACACGCAAGAAAGCTTACACACATAATGCCATTTAGTTCTAAATAGAAAAATTGAAATTTATAGTCGCGGATGTTGTAGAGTTACATTTCAACCCGCACTCATAGACCGGTTTACCAGTCGAGAGATTAACTACACTTATAAGCCATCGTTCTGTTATTTTATGGCAAAACTCGTAAAAAATTGGTTTACATAGCTTTCACATACAAATACACGTTATAGAAGATTAAGATCTACTCACATTCTTTTGGGTAACTCCAGCCGATGTGCACACATTTGCTGATGACGTTGAGTGAAACCAAAAAAAAATCACTCCACAAGATTCCGAGATTAAATTCAAGTATTCCTATGCTCTACTCATGGGATATAAATATACATTGGTGTATACATGGACGAGTATGACTAGTGAATTTAATGAAATTTTGAATGTAGGTAGATCTCTTCACTACACTGGGAATTTTTGAGGAATGCATTGATATAGCAGGGGAATAGGTATGTATTTCATGAATCTCGCCGTAATGGATCCAAAATTGTGGTCATCAGGGATTATGACTTAATGACGTGGTCGTATCTATCACTAGCTACACTGTTTAGAAGCTGATGGGTGATTGTCAATTACTAAACAGATATGCTTTGAAGTGCTGCTTTGCTGACGATGAGTATAAAATAAATATAACAACTGCTCTACATTTAGCAAAGGTCAATAAAACAGTGCTTGAATTTAATACAGACTTTCTAATAGTTTGGTTTGTGATCGAACCTCAAGAGGTCCGAGCGCACATTTCGTTGGTATGGTGCTACACATTTCGGCAAGATTTCACACAGTTAAATATGAGTATGTATAGAGATACAAACAGGTAATTTTCACATCTTCTGGTGTCGCTGTAAGAGGTGACGTGATGCTGCTTGTTCGACGCAAACATGTAAAAGAAATTACAACGTCGAACTAGTAATGAAATTCACCAGTGTAAGGTGGTGCGGTGAGTAATTGCAGATTTTGGGATAGTATAATTTTAACCTTTTTTGAGTTTAAGGTAAGCAAGACAAATCTATTACGTTCGTGTGAAATTTTGGTAGTATAAGTGGGTATTCTCATAAAAGCGTTTATCTAGAGAGAAAGAAATTTCTAGTGGTGCGTACAATTTTAAGTTGACGTTTCCAAAAGCAACCTCATGTTACATCTTAGATCGATTTTGAAGCGAACCGTGGAGACACAACTTCATTGCATAACACAGGAGAATCAATTTTGTACTTCCGTGACAACAAGAGTTCCTTTAGCATTGCTTTACTTTTTTTTACTTTTAAATTCATTTTTATTACTTCTTTCAATATCAGCTTACATTCTAGACAAAAATGCTTAAATCTAATTTCACAATGACTGTTACTTAGTCTAGCATACTGGCTCTTACCGAACTCTCAATTTCAATATACTTTGCCTTTCGTCCTTAAAACTATCTTACGTCTAATGGTCTTATCTATCAATACAACCGAAATATTTCCAAGAAAAGTTCTGGAAAAAACTTAGAAACTATATCATTTTCTTTTATTTTTTTTTTATAAAACTTAAAGCTATGCCCTATTCTACTTAACCTACCTAAGCTACTTATTCTAACTTACATATAATCGGAGTGGTGAGCACTCGAAGACTTTCTCTCCGGGTAGTCACCATCTCGATTGCGATTTCGGTCGCCTGGCAATCCTCAACATCATATACAAACACCACCCAGACTTAACTGATTCCATGAAGCATCAGTCACTTCTTAGAATTGCCGCCCTATGTTAACGAGCCTGGCCTATCCACGAGATCCCCCTTACTATCCTAAATCTAATTTAAAACTAGAAGTGTGTTACCCCAGTAACTTACCGACCTAGGAAAGTATGACTACCCTTCCTACTTCCTTAAGCCACCAGAATTCGGCGAACAGTTTTTCGGCATCGACCCGATTCCTTTCCGTGGTAGATGAGCCGCTTGTCCTTCGCACCGCGGTGGCGGTGGTATATTACCGGGATACCATCCCTACTTTGCACTTAACCTTTAGCATCTATATGAAGAAAAGCCTCCGGTGGGATAAAGCCCGATAGAAGTGAGCTCTCGTGGTACATTTCATTGGGGTAATAAGCCCCGAAGATCAGGCTGTTGTCGCTGGTCATTACCCTTGCAACGTGCCTTCGAATCACCTCAATCAGGAAATTGTCAATCCTATTCAGACGAGTCCTATCGTAAAGGGCTTTGTTGGGATAGTATTTCTTGTACTCTGATTCTGGTTCTATATCTACCATACCATACGCAATGATTGGCCTGATTAGGGCCACATAGCAAATGACCTTCATCCTGGAAACCAGTTGACTGCTGTGAAACAGCCTCCATGGCCCCAGCGAGACAAACATCCATTTGTTTGTCAAAATTCAGATATTTATCAAGCCAGATACCAAGATATCTAACTACGCTTCTCACCGCTAATGGCATCCCGTGTTGTCCAACGATTTCGCCAGTTATGTCTGGTATCCCTAGAATCCCATCGCAATGGAGTCCTAAACAAGATTGTTTCTGACTTGTGAAAATTGATTTTAATTTCCAATCGTCGCAATACGCTTTAATATGATCGAAATCACGTCGCAGAAGATTTTTGAACCTGATCTGTACGCTACTACTCGTAAATCGTCTGCGCACGCTATAGAGTGATTGAGGAAACCTACTTGATCACTTGTGTAAATGTTAAACAGTATAGGAGAAATCACCGCCCCTGTTGTAAGCCGTTTTTAATATCAAAGATTTTACTGGAAGTGACGTTGCCACATTTGACAACGAACTTTTTTTCCCATAAGCATGCTATAAATCATATGTATATAGCATAGGTTTCGGCATACCCCTCCTAGTCAACTTGTAGAAAGCCCCTCTAGCCATACGGTGTCGAAAGCCTTCTCAAAGTCGTTTACCATTGCCTCAGACAGCGTGGCGACAAGGCCAAAGTAAAGAGTCTATTCGCAATAATGAAAACATTGCGTGCTCTAATTTGTCGAATGGATCCAACATTCCAAAATCTAAAGATGAAAAGTGTCAATATTTTAGCATGACATCAAAGGCGTTAGATCGGCCAAAGTTATTCTCTTTGTTTTTGGGACTTTCCGTCCGTCCCAAAGTAGACATCCTCTACTTATTTTATTAGGATCGCTAGTTGCTCTCCAAGCAGGTATGCAACCACACCAGTCAACCCAAAATGCAACCGTAAGCAATTAAAACGCTTATACCAATGGGCCTAGTATATTTACTCAAGATTAAAATAAAAATTTAACTGCCCCAATGATATTTGTTGGAATGCCAGAAGTTTTAAAAAATTATATTTTTCTTTAAGGAAGATGTCAAAGCGACAGCGCCGCAACGGAAAATTTGCAGAGTGCATGGAGATTCGGCTACAAATGCTTTCGTTCAGGAAATATAAACTTTGCTGATGGCGTTCGTTCTGGACGTCCACCCACCTCAGACGATGATCAAATCTTGGCTGAAGTTAGCATTTCAGCGGCTTAACATTGCCCATACATCCATTTCAAAGAGACTGCAAAAGCTTGGAATGTCAAAAAAGGTGGATTTTCAAACTCAGTAAAAGAAATATTATGGATCGCATAATGATCTGTGAGTCTTTGTTGAGGTGGAACTCGCTTGAGGCTTTCCTGATAATAGTGGGTACGGGAGACGAAAAGTTTGTGGTTAACAACAGCATTCGGCGTGAGAAGTCATGGTGTGCTCCTGTAGAAACACCACAATCGATCGGTAAGCAATATTTTGAGAGTTGAGCATTTGGTTGGAATGGCAAGGTGTCCTTTACTTTGAGGTGCTTCCACGCAATCAGCTGAATTCATTTGGTTAGGGAGTTATGTAGCACCCACCGTAGTCTCCAGACCTGACTACCATCTGTTTCGCTCTATCCAAAACAGTTTGGACGGAAGGCAACTCAATTCCCAAGATGAGATCAAAACGCAACCCAAAAGTCCTCTGATTTTTACATAAGAAGCATTATGGCTCTTCCAGACTGTTTGAAGAAAGTACGAGTAATAGACCATGTTGGATTATATCCGATGGATTAAATATAAGCTTTTATACCAAAAATATGTGTTTAACTTTTACCCTAAAAGAACGCAGAACTTATTGAATGATCTATTCTTTAACTTTCCAGTGTCTTAACTGTACTTACTCTCACTATTTGACAGGCTCGAAAACGATCAAACTATTCTTTTCCATTTTCAAAAAAACAATCTGCCGATCAAAATCCTATTCTTTATTTTATTTTTTACTTTATCACCTCACACCTCCTTTATTTTTCTTTCTTTGTCTTTCATTCTCTCTTCTATTGTGTGTTGAAATCTAATCTAGGAAAATTATTTTCATATCAAATATGGTTGGCGTATGCGCAACCTTTTGACCATACATCAAATTTGGGTACTGGTCAATGTTAATCTGGACTTCCTACACTTATAAGTGCGAGCGCTGACCAGCAGATAAAAATAGCAGCACTATAAAAATCCCCGAACAAATGAGACTTTATTCGGGCTACCCCGACATATTTGGAGCTAATGCCGGTACAGATTCCCAAGACTAAGTCAGGGTCTGGGTAAGGAGATGATGGCGGTGAGTCCCAAAAAGGGGCACTCGCTTAGGTCTAACCATCTAAGGGTATCAAAAATGGATCTGGTTCTCCAGGTTGAGGGTTGTGCCGCCGGTGTACCTCCCCAGCCATGAAAAAAATACAAAATTTCCGAAAGATAAACAAACCTCGGATACGGATAGATCTGTATTTTGTTGAAAACCCATGCAAATGATTTAAGGGCAACGAGCTTCGGATATGCACGTAGAACGTTAGGTCACTTAACAAGTATCAGAGGCCATAGACTGCTGCAAAGCAGACATTACCGCTATCCCAGAAATGCGATAGGATAAGCCGGACAAAATAAGTATAAAAGACTGCGACATCTATTACGGCGATTGTTGTCGTCGGAAAAAGCTGCGCCTATTTGGATGCGGTTTGTTTTTGGAGGCAGACTAAGACAAGATTACGACACCAAGGATGCCTTCTATGAGCTCCTTAACAAGACCTACGAGCAATACCCTAGCTATGACATTAAAATTGTCCTCGGTAATTTTAATGCAGATATAGGAAGAGAGGGCATCTTTGGTAGCACTGTCGGAAGATATTGCCTGCACGACACCACCTCTGATAACGGATTCAGGCTAATCGACTTTGCGGCGAGACGAAACCTTGGTGTATCCCGAAGAGCGCAGAGACAACCTTATGCTATAAGGATTTTCGACGTCAAACTGCTGCAATTCCAAGAGATCGCCAAATCCTTTTCCGATCGAGTCTCTTTAATATCGTAAGAGGTCCCTTTCCACCAGCATCAAGCAAGTTCACAAAGCCCAATCAATGACCGGTAAATGCTCATCCTATCGAGTCCGATTGGTTGAAAGATACGAACGTATCACTGCAATTATTGAACAAATAACACCAGTTTCGGGGACTCGATTGGTGAGAAAAATTTGCCTATGCAAAATGTGGACAAGCTAGTTGCCTTACGAATAGGGTAGAGGAATATAAATTTCGTAAGTTGATCCAATACTATCAGGATGGTCGCGTTTAAGCTTTTGACATAGGGACACATCAAATCTGTTTTACACATATGTACAGATGTTGAAAGGATCACTCCATCTCGAATGCTCTGCGTATAGGTGGTCTCCAAATAGATTAAGAGGCTTTTCTTGACTTACATACCTCGAGCTTAGTGTCAGAAGCCATATTGGGCCAATAATAACGCTTCCGCAGTCGGTAGAGTCTTAGCTATACCACAATGGGAAGAACTTGGAGGGCAAAGTGCCAAGGAAATCGATACTTCTACGGATCTGTTTATTCAAGTATTCTTCTACTTCTATAATAATGCACATTCATTATCCTGTAAGGTTGTAAGTTTGAATTAACATTGAACCAAATTTCAAAGCAAACAGTCTAATTACATTACGAAACGTAAGACACGTAGCATTTTGGCTATTTGCTTAACTATAAACATCCCTACCTACAGATACACATTACAAATGAAAATAAAATCATTTGTCCAACTAAAGTTGTAAATTGTAAACACAAGAGTACCCCACAAAAGCAACTAAAAATAACTTTCACACCCACTTACACCATCATAACCGTCCTTTGCCGCCCCTTAAAAAATATTCGTACTTAAAATTTTAAAACCAATCCCATAGACAAATAATTATATCCGCCACCAACTTCCATTATCTCATCCCTCTGCAATGTATACCTCCATTAAAGCCAGTGGTTGTGTCCAGTGCGGTATTCCCTTCTATAATCAACACCATCCCAGAACACAGAACGAAGGACCAACATTTTCGTTTTGCATTTAATTATGTAAAACCCGCTGCAGAAGCATATCCCCAAAAGAACAGAACAGATAGAGAGAGATAGAGATGAACATGAGAAATGGCACCCAAAACAAGGACAATAACGTAACATTAAAAGGATAAAGAATATTCTCTGCAGAACAGTATAACAGCCAGAACGACCAGAAAGACCTGGAACTGCCAGAATGGCTAGAATAGTCAGAACGTCGAGTGTCGTCGAGCACAGTCAGAGGAGAAAAGCGATTTTCGAAAACAGTCCAGTCGGGTTTATCCTAGAGTATCTCTGGCCCAGCTGTGGCCACTGGAGCATTACGTCAAGGTGTTAAATTAATGCCTTGCCGTTGAGGAGAAAATTCTCATTAAAATGTAATTACCTTCCATAATTTTTAATTCCCACGGTGGGATTGGATATTCCAGTTCTATTTCGATTTTTTCTCTCTCTTTCATTTTTTTTGGTTGACTTTCTTTCTACCTATACAATGCGTTGGGTTGTTTTCCTTTTAAATAGCCCACCTGACGACGGATTTTTCTTTTTCAATATTTTTGTACAATTTTCCAACGAATAAAAGGAATAAAAAGTTTCACTAGGTTGACTTTTGTTCTGAATGAACAGGGCTGGAGAAGAATATATTTATTATCAAGTTGATATGTGTTTTGTTTATGATTTTTGTCAGCATTAGTAGCCCATTGCTCTATAGCTGCTTCTTTATGCACAATATGTACTTAGTGTACAGAAAACTATCGATTTATGTGATCCTTGAACTTATAGATCATAAAATGGCGAACTTTCTAAGTGAATGTCGACTGGAAGGAACCGCCCTACATTTATAAGCAAGTGCCCTTGTAGAATCCGATCTGGTAAGTCATGTATTTATTTTTTAATTTTTTTTTTTTTTTCAAATTCAAATTTCTTTATTCATATGTATATACAAAAGTTACAAATTTAAAATACGATTTTACATGCATTTGATACATATAGAATAGTTAGTGACACCTTTATTTATGAAAAATAGAGACGATGCCACATTATAACAAAATAAAAAATTCACTTTGTGTGGGGTGTACAAAGGTAGAAAAACAGAAGTTCAATTCAAGAAAAAGCGGAAAGAAGAAAAAAAATAAATCTTTAACAAATTAATAGCGGATACATACAAAATCTAATGTATATGGCAGAAATAGGTAAATACATAGTTGAGCAAATGAGCAAATCATTTCTATTTTTTTTTTTTTATTTATTTACTTTACTATATTTTAAATTGAATGACTTAGAAGAGTTTCGATTTCATGATGATTAAAACTAAGAAGCCATGATTTAACTACTTTAGAAAATGTGGACAAATTTCTTATGGATCGAATTTCTAAGGGCAAACTGTTAAAAAGTTTGCATGAAACAAGGAGTAGAAGTTTCTGTAACTTATAGTGCGAAACGCAGGGACATTTACAACAAAGTTTGAATGGCTGCGTAAGCTGCGAAAGTCAGAAATTGGACTCTCCAGCTACCCGCCTCTCATGAAAAAGATCTTAAGGACTTTAAAATAGAATTAATGGCGCAAAGGGAGAATATTCAAGGCCCTGAAAAGATCCATTGTGTGCGCATAACGATGAGAACCACAAACACTACGAATTGCAGATTTTTGAGGGACAGTTAATTGCTGCAGTTTAATAATATAAGCGCCCCCCCAACTACAAAGCCCATATTGCAATCTGGATTGGAATACACCAAAATAAACCCTTTTCAACGTGTTAAGAGAGCAATACTTTCTAAGGCGGAAAAGGCAACGAGTAGCAGAAAGAAGATATTTTTTTAAGGCAGAAATGTGCTTGGACCAGTTCAAGTTTTGATCTATTGTAACACCAAGCTACTTGAAATTATCTACACCTTACATTTTGAAACAATTAGTACTACAGTTAGTATTCCTGTTTAAGGTTTTACCAACTTGGATTCTGCATTGGCTGTATAGCAAGTCGTATCACGGGCAGACATTAGAATGAAATACTATGTCTAAGTCGGGGTACTCTTGCTCAGTAAGACTGATTAACATCAACTTAGTTTTACTACTAACAATAAGTTTATGATTAGCAAACCAACATCTAAGTAGGAAAACATCATGATTTATATCAGCGATTAGATCTAGCGGACTGGCTGAACAATATGCAATGCCAAGGTCGTCGGCAAAAGCTGTAACTTTACCTATGAATGCGAGAGAAAATAAGGAATTTATGTAAATTAGGAATAGAATTGGGCCAAGTACAGAACCTTGGGGTACCTCCAGGTTATTGGTTTTTGAACTGCTTATATTGCTTCCAATTTTTACATATTGCATTCTGTCTTTAAGATAAGACTCAAACCAATTGTATATGAATCCTCTGAATCCGACCTTATATAGTTTATCTAATAGTATGACGTTGTCAACCATGTCAAACGCCTTAGTTATATCCACAAAAAGGCCTGCACAAAACTGTTTTTTATCTAGTCCCTTTTTGTAAGAAGGAGCAAAAGTCCAATAGAGCATCCTCAGTGGAGAGGCCAGTTCTGAAACCAAACTGCATAGGGGAGAAAAAATTATAATGATTGAGATAAGTTAATATTCTCGTTTTAATTATTTTCTCAAAAACTTTTGAAATTGATGGCAGTAAAGATATTGGTCTGTAGTTTGATTTATCGGTCCTGCTGCCCTTCTTAAATAACGGAATCACTACAGCGTATTTAAGTTCAGATGGAAAGGTACCGGACATAATACTAAAATTAAAAAGGTAAGTTAAAATATCTACTAAGTTGGGTCCAATGTGCTTGAGTACCAAATTCGATATTTTATCATTACCATGTGAATTGGAATTAGGAAGGGAATTAATAGTTTTTAGTAATTCAAATCCCGTAATGAACTTAAACATGAAGCTGTTTCTAGATCAGTTGTTTTGAGAGCCAGCCTTGGGGCAACAGTTACACGAAATTTGCGAGTTTCTTGGAAAAGAAGTTTGTCCAATGAAAGCAAAGTAATTGCTGAACTCATTAGCTATTTACAAAGGATTTGAAATGTTAGTACTTCCATTTTTAAGTACAATGGGATCTGCGTTAGTACACACTTTCCGACTGATTATTTTCGAACGAAAATAGTCATCCCGTGCTTTTTTAACTTACCTTGTCACTTTTGTGCAGAATTGATCAAAACGATTTTTTAAATTGGTGTTCAAAGGATGTTTCCAACATGTTTTTCTTAGTTTGTTTTTGATATTAATTTTTTTTGCCAAGGTTACGAGTTATCCAAGGCTTAAGGCGACACTCCGATTTTTTGTGTGTTATAATGCAAGTAGATGCGCTTATGTAATTTTTCAGAATACTAAGAAATACACTATAAGCTGAAGAAGCATTTCTTTCAACATAAACACTTTCCCAATATTCATAACGTAGCCTATTGTTCAATTCAGGAAAGTTAATTTTATCAAAGCTGGTTTCATATGATACGTTCGATTTCCTGCATATTATATTCTCAAAAAGGATTCCCGTCATACAATGATCACTTATATGTAGATCCAAATTAATGTATTGTAGAAACTGATATAAAGCAACTGTATTGCAAACACATAAATGTTTATAGGGACAGGACAGAGGTTGGGACCTCTAAGGAATTCATATAGCTCTACCGTTCAAAACTGCATAATACTTGGCCTTCTCTATTGACTTCGCATTATTTATATACTAAACCGCATTCGCCTACACTCACCTTCTGCGAGGCAATGTTATTAAAGGACAAACCAATGATGTGAGTCCCCAGGAAAGTGATCAAAAATACAAACCGGAAAAACGCTAGCGAAAGGGACAGGTGTGGAAAGAATAAATAATTGCGACTATTATTTTAATACTTAGGCTAAGCAATTTCAGAAAGATCAAGTCTTAGACGTTATGATGAAATAAAGAAAAAGAAAGCCCATTTCGATCTCAGGTCGGCATGAATAGCTCACCGTATCATAGTTTCTTGCACAACGACCACATAGATATTGATTACGTTAGTGAACATTTTGAGGTATTTATTCCTGACTGGATGAATTAAACGAAGAAACTTGAGTTTTAAGGAGGCTGCCAGAGTACAGTCTGTTTGATAACATCGTATACGACAAAAATTAAAGAAGAACTTATAATAATAAAAGAAAAATCAATTGTACTGGTTTATTTTGTATATTTACTTGAATGCTTTTCAATTAATATGTTGTCCACTCTCCTCCATTATCACTAAATGCTTGGAGTCTTCGAGGCATGCTTTCTACTAATCTTATAGCATAATCTTGAGACAAAGATCTCCATAAAACTCGTATTTTTCGTGATAATTGTTTGACCGTCGAGATCTTCTTTCCTTGGAGCTTTAGCTTCATGAATGCCCACACATTTTCCATGGCATTTGCATCCGGCGACTGTAATGCCCAATCTAAAACATCGACGTCATTTTCTTGTTTCCACGCACTGCGCAAACGACTGCGATGTTTGGGGTCATTATCTTCTTGCAGTAACCAATTCTCATTCCTTCTTTTAAGCCACCTTTGGGCAGATGGTAATAAAGCCTTCTTATATAAATTTTGACCATGTTGGGTGCGTTTAAGTTATTTGTAAACATGAACAAATTGCCAAATCCTTGTTTTGAGAAGCATCCCCAAACGTGCACCTTTGCCGAGTGTTTGACGGTCCGCTGAATTAATTTATTGGATTGTATACACCAGGTATGAGTGATAGGAGACCATGCCCAAAGAGAAGCTTCATCCGAAAAAATAACGTTGCTCCAATCTCTGTCCAAATTCTCCTTGGCCCAACTGAGTCGTTTTTCTACGTGTTTTTTGACAGTAGTGGTTTCTTTATTGTGCTTTGAAATTTTACATTATTGGCTAGTAAACGTCTTCGTATCGTATCACAACACACATTTAGACCCCTTTTACGTATAATCCCTTCTCCTCCACGTAACGATAGAAGAGGTTTTTTTTTTCAAACCCGCGTAGAATCATTTTGTCCTGCTTTTTTGTTGTTTTTGGCGTAGACCCACCATACGGCAAATCATGCACATTTTTAACTTGGGAATAACCGTGCACCCACTTGCTAACAAATGCTTTTGACTTTTTCATGTATTTAGTTGCTGCTCCATATGACATTTTCGGTCCTTTTGGATGCGTGCACAAGAAAACTGCTTCATAACGTTATGCAAACGCGACACTCATTTTAAAATACGAGTACTTCCGTCTCTGACAAAAATTAAACACTCTTTAAATTTTTTTATTCAAAGCATCTTTGCAGAAGTATTTTTTTATCTGCTAATGCAAATGCCACTTCCAAACCTGTTTTCATAAACGAGTTTTGCCGTATACGATCTTATCAAACGGACTGTTAATAAATATTTTTTTTTCATTCTTACAAGACCAACCCATCAGAAATGTGTAAAATTTCATTATTTTAAAATATAAAACAGTATTCGGATTAGTATGATGGCGTTGGCGCGATAGTGTCAAGAAGCTGGGCTATGGCCCATACCGGGCTACCAGCACCAGTGTTTTTTTTTTTTTTTTTTTTTTATTCGGATTAGTGTAGCAGGAAGAGTACTTGAAAATCTCAATATACACAAATTTGCTGGTCCAAATAGAGCACAACTAAAGAAGTGTTCTTTCACTCTGGTATAACGACTACAATCAATTTTTTAAAACCCTGTGTGTACTCTGCTATTTAAGACTCTTTAAAGACATATTGCTAGACAATAGACATGGAAGGCGTTTGTACGCCTTTGATAGCAATGGGTTTGATAGCATGCCTGACAGAAAAGATTCATAGAATAAGGGATTGGGCCATTTTTGACAATGCATGCATTACGAATCGATGAATCCCTTCCCCAATATATTCGAAATTGCCTTAGCAACTAGTCCAGGGTTCTATTCTTCAACGTTTTTGCTAATTTTTGTTCTGCCTCTCCAAAGGTTTGCTGGCGATACTACTTTTTGCGTTTCATATTCAGTCTCGGACTCTTCTTCCTGAAAAAAATCCCAAACTTCGGTTCGCAAGTTGGAACATCGGATCAATTACATAAAAAATTGGAACTTGAAACGATTATCCGCCGAAGATGGTTACAAGTAATATGCGTACAAAGAACGAAGTGGTGTAATTGTTGCAATGATATCAAAATATTATGCCATCTCTGTTTTTTCATTTAATTGTTTGTACCGCCACCTAGCAAAGTTTTATGTTGTAGTTTAGTATATTAGATGAATACCTGTCAAAAAAATATCTTTTTTTCTTTCTAATAAATCTTGAAGTGTGCTGAGCGTTTTTTTTTTATCCAAGAACAAAATCATTTAAAATGTTCTACAATTGAACAGTCAAAGGAAGAAAGGAATTCGGTATCATTGTCACGGCCGATTCTTGGGATTTCAACAAGAAGCTAGTAAGTTTCGACACTCTACTCGGGAATAGGCCAAGTGATGAGATGCGGAAATTTCGTAGACGGAAATTTGAATGGCCATGTTGGAGAATCAAACGTAGGCTATGAAGACTGTCACGGCGGTAAAGGTTTTGGAAGTAAAAATTCAGCTGGCGAGACATCCTTTTGGCATGAGCACACGAATAATCTTTTATAAAACAAAAAAGCCATGTCATTACATGCAGCAGTGGGGGCCGCTAGACCAGAGATTGGGGAAATAATTTGCCAAATACTAGGGGGAACCTACTACTCGATTGGTGGGGTCAGCACGATGCCATGTATAGACTCGGTCTTAAAGCGACGGATAACCCGTCGTTTCCCAGAGGCGAGTCTTATCTGGATCTATTACTGTACGACGAACGTATACGACTGACAGGTACGAATTTATAAACGCTAAACTGTCTGCGCACATTCATGTATGACAGCGACCATTGCGGTTTTAGCACTGAAATTACAGTTCCCAACGAAATTGCGGAATTGGAGGAGTTTGTGCAAAGATATTCTTACAACTACAGTAAGACTCGATAGACACGCTTCTCCGCAACCTTGTCAAGAGTACTCTCCTCAAACATGCTCCACCAACCGCTCAAAAGGAATTTGTCAAACGAGGAGATCGATAAGTACTCGTACCTAAAACGAATGGACGAGATAATTAAACAAACTATGGACACTACAATACCGCGGTATCAACGTACGACTAACGAAGACGTGTTCCGTAATCCTACTTTTGATGCACTGCACCGACAGAAAACTAGACTTCTGACAAGACTTAAAAACTTGTACAGACAGTTTACAGACAAACAAGATCCAGAGATTAGGACACTGAAGTCGTCGATTAAAAATATTTAAACGTTAATCGAAGAGAATTACAGAATTGCTGTAAGTTTGTATTGGAACAACAAGGTACGGGCTGTAAACACCAGCAACCCGAATATGTTCCCACAAATAAATAAACTATTTCGGAGAAAAAGTCAAAACAACCTTCAGTGTCCTAAAATAGCCCGGACTACAGACAACGAACGATTACTAACAATAGCAAGCATTGATACAAATGAGGCCGCTGATGATGACGACTTCTTTGTGATCGAGGATACACAGGAGAAGGTTGAGGCCATAGGGGCGACTTTCCAGGAAGTATAAAAGGCCAATGACCTGGACAATCGCGTCTTGGTGCACAACTTCTATATTTGAAATAAAGTGGAGAACTGGCGATCCGAGGGCTCTGGTTTCACCCGGTTCAGCGACGAAAATATGGCAAATAATGTCATTGCCAGAGAAGGTGACCTACCCCCGTTTATTTCGAAGGAAGAACTCCATGAGATCTTCGACATAATCAAAAGTTAGAAATCAGTGGAGACCGATGGTATTCCGAACATCGTGCTTCGTCATCTTCCTCTAGAAGCGGTGGACATTTATACCACCCTGTTTAATAATGCAATGAATAATGCACATTATCCAGCGCATTGGAAAACGGCGGTGGTTCAACCTATCCCCAGAAAGGGAAAGGATAGATCCAATCCGGCGAATCTCCGGTCGATAAGTCTCCTTCCGAATATCAGTAAGGTGTTCGAAAAAGTAATCAATAGAGCTCTGACTGGGTGGGTTGAGGACAAACATAAAGTTCCGGATAATCAATTGGGTTTTAAGGCAGGACATGCTGTCTCACATGCCGCGTCTAAACTGGTGTCCGATATCAGATGGAATAAAGGCAAAAAACAGTGTACTGGTGCCTGCCTAGTTGACTTGGAGAAGGCTTTCGACACTGTATGGTTAGAAAGTCTTTTCTACAAGCTGGCTAGTCTGGGGATCAGTAAACCTCTCTTGTACATTCTTTATAATATGCTAACCAACAGACAGTTAATCGTGAAAAATGGTAATGTGACATCTGTTTTAATATTTCAAATTAAAAACGGTCTTCAGCAAGGCGCGGTCAATTCCCCGATCCTATTCAACATTTATACAAGCGACTTGATGGGTTCACTCCCCCATACTATTGCGAACGCAGATGACTTGATGGCGTACAGAACAGGTCCAAAAATCGAGGTCATTAATACTCTCTTACAGCGTGACTTCGATAAGATAAGACGATTTTGCGATGACTGGAAGTTGAAAATCAACTTTCAGAAGTCGGAAACCATTCTTGTTAGGACGCCATTGTCTGGAGCCTCTAGGGATACCAGAAAAAATTGGCGAAAGTTCTCGATCATTGGACAACACGGACAGCCTCTTGCCTGTCGAAATGTAGTCAGATACCTTGGGATCTGGCTAGATCAATTTCTGTATTTTAACAAAAGTGTAGATGCTGCTCAAGCCAGAGCTAAAGGCGGTTTTGCCCTCACAAAGAGACTATTTTATAGCAGCCAACTCGATGCGAGTGTAGAGGTAATCTAAGGCCCATGCTGGTATTTGGGTGTCCCGTGTGGTTTAATGTACGAGCAAGCTTAATGGAAAAGATTCGGGTGTTTGAGATGGCTTGCTTTAGGGCTTGTCTTCGCTTGTACAGAACACCAGAGTCGGAGTACAAAAAGTTTTATCCTAATGAGGTCCTTTACAACAGGGCGAACCTAATACGAGTGGACAACTTCGTAGTTAAGCTGACTCGAAGGCACATTGCAAGAGCAATGGCCTCGACGAATAACCTGATATCTGGGACTTACTACCCCAATTACCTTTATCATGAGAGTGTGCGCTCTAACGGCTTCGTTCCACCGGAAGCATTCCTCTACCTTGATCAGATAGGGTTGATCCAGGATAGATCAGCGGTCCCGTTAATCTTCCATGTCGCTCGGACAGCTGGGGACAGGCGACTCAACTACAACAGAGACGTCGCACACGACAGTGTGGATCGTCTCAGGTTCAGTAGGGCGGTGGGCAATCACGATAAGAGGGATGTCGTTCGGCAGCACCAGCATTTCTGGTGGTTGAATGATGGGGAAGATGTTTCGTCGTCGTTTCCGTCAATTACAGACCAGCCTAACTAATGAGGCAGAGCTGACCAATCTGTTTGCTTCCTAAATAGCGATGGCCAGCTTACATAGGTTTAGGTAAGCATTT
Source organism: Volucella inflata (assembly GCA_928272305.1). Taxonomy (NCBI): domain Eukaryota; kingdom Metazoa; phylum Arthropoda; class Insecta; order Diptera; family Syrphidae; genus Volucella; species Volucella inflata. The sequence continues at coordinate 67,218,959 of OV743719.1, forward strand.
AAGGAATATATATATATATTAGTATATACAAAGGGATATACTAATGTTTGTATACAATTGTGTATAATGTCTATGTGTGGATATGTACGTATTGTATGAAGGTTAAGTAGATTAAGGTTCATTTTAAGTTAGATATTAAGTTTTTATAAAAAGTAAAAAATATTGTCCATATGCTAAGTTTTTTGATAGCAATTTTTTCTTAGCCTTAAGTTTAGAAAATAAGTAATCATAAATACAATGTAAATTAAGTCGAAAGACATAGAAATACCAATTTAGAGTAGCTTAGAGTGCCTGTGTAGGGCCAGTAAGTTAGAATAAGATTGTTTAGTAATTTTAAGCTAGCATTTAAGCATTTTTTGTTAGTATGTAAGAATTAATGATTAAGAAAATAAAATGCATTTAAAACTGAAAAAAAAAAACTGGGGGCCGTAAAATGCAAATAGACTACCACCTTTGCAAACGGTTAATGAGAAATAGGGCAAAAGACTGTGAAATAATTCTAGGAGAACCGCTTATTACTCGCAACTGAATTTTTAACATCGCAGCCACAAAAAATTCGAGTTGCATTTGAAAAGATCAATTGGTACAATCTCTCAAAAGAACGAGCCTCAAGGGTTATCGAAAGAGCGAAAAAAACACTTCTCAACAAAATGATAAATCCTCAAGAATTGTGGTACAACATGCACTGGACATGCATGAGATACGCAAACTCTCTTCTTGTAATCAAATAAGGGCACCATCACATTGACAAAGAAACATGGTGGTGCACTGACGATACCAAGTGTGTGGGTCAAGTGACGATATCAAGAAAGCTCGTCTCGCTATTAAATACGATCGTTGTAAAATCGTCGCAAGGAAAGAGTGAATTTCCGAAGGATCGGCAGACAGAAGACAAGCTGGTCAAGAAGTTTAATAGCAAAAACTTGTCAAATATTGTTAAACTGGCGGCGAAAAGATGGATCAAAAACGTACAGAGTCACTTGCCAATGAAAAATAAATTTACGTAAGGTGGCTTGAATACAGCAATGACCTACCCAACGAACATTTCACACGTGAGGCCATCCTTGTAGCTGATCCATTCGACTTAAAAAGAAATAATAGCAGCCGTAAGAAACATGAAGCTGGGTAAAGCGGTTGGATTTGCATCCCATCAGAGTTTTGGCCGAAGATGGAGTGTTTCGGCTGTAAACGTTTGTAAAAATTTCTTAATAAAATAGAAAGAGGACAAAGAATGCCGGATCAATGGATAAGTAGCTTTTTAAGTCCCGTTTATAAAGGAAGAGGTGACACTCAAGAATGCAATAACTACCGTTCAATTAAATTAAAGTCACACGATGAAGATCGCCTAATAAACTCTTTAGGCGAACTCTTTCATAAAATAGTCAAACTAAACGAGAGCCAGTGCCGATTTGTGGAAGAAATAACGACGGTATATGCAATCCCAAGCTTGGTGATAATAACGGAACTGCACTGAGATGCGTCGAAAGATTTGCACACGGTTTTCGTCGACCTCGAGAAAGCAAACGCATTCTAGAGATCACACATGGACGGCTCTCAGTTCTCAAAAGGTGTCAGAAACTTATATACCACCTTGATCAGAAAGTCCCCATTTAAATTGAAAGGAAGACTCTACACCACGTTTGTTCGGCCATATGGTTCACAGTGCTGGAGAATGTACGAAATATTTAAGAGCAAAATGACGATTGCTTTAGTTTAGATCAGCGAATAAAAAAAATTCAGTAATTGAAAACCCTGAAAGGAATAGAAAAAGTCCGTTTAGTCATGTGGAGCGCAGACTGCCGGAAAACCAAGTTGAAAAGGCCTTGTGAGCTACGGTCGTCCCAACCACAGGAAAAAAAAACTTCGGATTACGTGTGCAGACACATTTTTCCAACCCAATAAGCGGAGCAGCAGCAATGCATCAACAATGGAAAACTCGTTATGCATGCATTCTTATAACGAGAAATGGGCAAGTAAAAGGAAAAGAAGAAGTTGAATTTGGTCGCACCTCAGGTTGACAACTTCTGTTAATTTCGGAGGGATATCTCGTCTCAAATAAAAAGCAGAAAAATTCATTCTCATCCATACCAGTAGAAAATCTTGCAAGATATTGAACTCTTAGTCACTTTAAGTGGCCTAATTAACAGTTCGTAATTTTTTATTTTGACGTCGTCATCTAACATATCACGAATTAGTACTTTCTGTTCATTTATTTATCTACAAACTATAAATTTCATGTGCACGTGACTGAATCTCTTTGAGCTTCAACGTTATACTTACCTCCTTTGGAGCTTGTGGCCTTTACATAATTAATAAGCAAAAGAATATCGTCAATATCCTGGAAATTTTACCATAATCACATCATTATTTATGCTATGCTTTGTACAATAAATTGGCAGTTCCAACAATTGCCAGTACCACAGGTAGACTTATACCAGAACGACGTTTGCAATTCGTGCAAATTTATTTCGAAAATCGCAGCTCAGTTAATGTAGTTTACCAGACACTACCTCTGTCAGTTGACATAACCATATATCTGAACTTGAATAACTAAGAATCAGTTTTGCACTACGTATACTCTAATAGGCATCCACAGAATCATTGTTGGTGCGCAACAAAGAAAGTGTATTGAAGGGAACCCAAAAAAGTCAACATAATTCGGAACGCAGTGGAAGATTTTGCGATAGGGATCGCAAAACGAGGCAGGAAGATCAGGTTATTGCATGAATTGAAGCTGCTTGACCATCATATACGTCCTACGATCATTGACCAAAAATGATGTTACATTGGGCTTACTTTAATTAAAAAAAAAAAAAAAACAGTGTGACGCTGGCAGTCCGGTATGGGAATTACTTTAATTGGACAAAAAAAATTTAGAAGCCACCAGACTCTTGGTGTGCTTTATGTTTTGTTGGAATCAGTGGGCAATATTTTTTTGCGGAGCAAAACATTAGACGATGAAAAGCGCTTAAAATTCATGATTACCGACTTTTTTGTTTCCCGATTAAATGAAATTGATGTAAAGAAACTGTGTTTTCAACGATAGGCAACACAGGGCACCCTGCAATCAATTAGTCTGGTCTTAGTTGGCCTTCGAGATTATGTGACTAAGCATCTTTGGATAACATTCTGTCGTATAATGTGGTATTAATTGCTTACGTTTATAAAAACGGAAGCCAACATTCACGTTATTACTAATATACCATCCCAGCTACTTGTACTTCCAGGCTGCGCTTAGTTCGAGTCAGCTGCATCGCTCATCTTCAAATATCTAAGATGAGTACTAATGACGAATTATTATTTTTACAATGAAGCCAATGGTGATGTTTTATATATTATATTTTACTTCTGTATCTCCAAACAAAACAATTGGGCAACTGAATTCACATTAAAATATTTAAGTTTAACCAACTGCTTCATTTTAAACGTGCTTGTGCATCATAATAGTATCCAATTACTCAGGAGTACTAATTTCAGGCTGTCGCCAACCAGAAACAGTTATAAGTAATATTTTCCTGTAATTGGTAAATAAATAATTTTTTAAAAAAAACACACACTTTGTATATGTAGAACTCATGTTGAGCAAATTAATTTTGCCATTATCCATAACCTATACAGTGCATACGTTTGTAACATATCTTCAACCATTTGCAAGACCTGTGTTTGCCTCCTAAACCTCTTGTGTTGGGAATTTTGTGTTTTATTGTAAAGCAGACGTCATGGAACAATGTACCTATGTATCGACTGACTGTCTTTAACTGTCCTACCAGGCAAATTGCCATTTCGTTCCTGCTGTGCACATTGACCTCTGACTTTGATTGCTGCTGTAACATTTTCACACAAGTCTTATAGTAGTGAACGACAACAAACCGCATACTGACATGTGTATGCATGTACACCTAAGAGAAATTTGAAAATTATGCTAAAAACTGATAACGAACAGCAATTCCATTCCTATTGACAATGGCAAAATACCAAGAAATGGGCTCCAGTTAAACTGGCATCCAACAAATTAAACCATCACTCACTGGATAATTCATATGAGAACTGTCAACAAAATCCTTTTCTCCAATCCACAATCTACAGAGAGATTACAAAATACGAGTATATTCCCCAGGAGAAAAGAGAAATGGTCTGCCATAAACCAGCTTCCTAAAACACTTGTTTTTGTCCTTTCAATCAGGACACTTAATCTCTGCTCAGAGACTGAACATAGGCTTATGGGCACTTAGACCAAAGCCAACACTGAATACGACCAGAGGATAAACAGGGAATCACCAAGAATTTTGGCTACGTTTCCGGAGAATTTTTTCGTTTTTACAGACAGGAAGCCAAAATTTATGGGAATACAGGGTCAATAACACTCCATACACCCACTCATATGTACATGTAGATGCACAAGGCTTTGTCTATAACATATATATAGGGATGCATGCAGCATATCCTGCATTCAGAAAATAAGAACAGATGAAAAATATGAGTGCTACCACTCCAGGAGGTGCACTACAATTTCCTAGAGACTTCGGAGAGATTTAAATTACAACCGCAATGCGACAGGAACAAATAATCATCAAAATTTATTGCAATTTTCCAGTTTTTTTCTTTGTTCTCTTCTTCCTTTCCTGGTACTGCCTCTTTGCCTCGTATAAAAGGAAAAAGGATTGTTATCCAGGATTGTTGTCTCCACCTTCCATACTGGAGCCTACTCTGTGCGATGTGCATCTCCCATGGGAGAAAGATTCAGATACGCTTGTCGGTGTATCCTCAGATGCTATGGTGGTGTCAGAGAGTTTTTATTTTCGTTTTGTCGCGCGTTGTGTCCCTAGCCCCAAGTGCTTAGTGCTGGTTAGATTGTGAGTTTACGTGCCAAAATATGCGCCACACATTTCGGGCAACATTTTTATGTCTCCTGTTCTTATTTTTTTATTTCGGAGTATTTTCAAGGTTTGGTGGGAAGAAGAAACGCTATGAAATCAATAGCCATAGTATGGCGTATGGCTTAGGGGAAAATGTAGTGTGTAGAACTTTCAGGCTCCATGAATTCTCTAAATATTCGTTTGCCCAGCCAAAGGTGGTTGACTTTGCGTGTCCTTTAAGAGAACAATGGCACCTGTGACACTTTACTATCGGCTTAGGTTGCCACAAGCTGGCATTTAACACCTCAGTAGCAAATGCGGCTATTGGCCTTGAAGTGGAATACAATTTATTGAGCAGGAAGTTAAGTATTTCGATATCAGGTTGTGTGACAGATATACATATATATGTACGTTGCTACCATGCGGATCCTCGGATTTGTATTAACGTAGATATGTACGAGAAAAATACCAAATATCATTTGTCCGTAAAGTCAATAAACGAAGAACAATTGAACCCAACGAATGCACAAAATGCTACCGTTGCATTTTGTTCATATGCATGGCATCAACCCTGTTGAATCCGCTAAGGTTACCAAAAATAACGGTTGGCCAGTGGGCTACAAATGTTTAAGGTGGCGCAAAAGTCGTTACCTGTTCTTTGGCTGTAATTTTTTTTTAAGAATGAAAAACGTTGGTTCTGCTTTTGGACTATGTTTATTTATATCTTAAATTGTTCTCCATTAAGTCGAGAAAATGACGGCTAAGTGGCCGCCACCAGAATTGATGACCATTCGGGTTCGATTTATGGCATTTTCCGTCACTCTTGCCATAACTTCGGACGATAGGTCCTCCCATTCTTGACGGATATTCTCTTAGAGGGCTTTAAGAGTTTGAAGCTTGTTGACACATACTCGTGACTTCAAGAAATCCCACAAAAAAGTCTGGAACGGCTAAATGAGGCGATCTTGCAGGCCAGTATAAATCGCCAAAACGAGAGAAGAGCCAGCACGGAAATACAGCCCTCAAAATTTAAATTGTGGTTCATGCAGTGTGCGCCGTTGCTCCATCCTGTTGGAACCACATGTTCTCCAGTTTCAATTCATCCAATTGATGAAAGAGAAAGTCGTTGAGCATAGCCCTGTAGCGCTCATCTTCCACAGTAGTCTTTTAGCCAGCGGCGTTTTCGAAAACATAAGGCATGATAATTCCTCCAGCGTAAAAACCACACCATGCAGTAACTTGAAGCAGGTGCAATAGCTCTTCCTGGGTTATACGCGGATTTTCGGTGACTCAGACGCGATGATTTTGCTTATTCAGATATCCACAGAGATGATGATCAGATGAGCCTCGTCGATCATGATGATTTTCGAGATTCAGCATGTCTTGAGCATTGGTTACACGCGCTTGGCTATCAACAACTAACAGCTGATGCCCTGTCTTCACTTTATAAGGGAATATCTTACAGTGTTTTACCAAAATTCTCTGTAAAGACCGCCGATTGATGACCAATTGCGTAGCACGTCGTCTGGTCGATACTCCGAGGTCCTCGGCGACACCTTCAATCATAGCTGCGATATGCTCAGCAGAATGGTCATACAAAACAACATTGTAACAATAGCTAAATTTTTTGTTCAAAACAAGTGCGTATATATTAAATGTATACAGATTTTTGTATGAAATTTGGCACAGATGTCAGTAGTACTACGAACCTAACAAAAGCTATTTGCCATAATCGAAGAGCCTGCGTATTTTAGAAATAAAATTTCAACTTTTTTTTTCACAGTATAAAGTTTATAAAGAATTGCATTGGAATCGAAGCCCGCTCTAAAGACCCCAAAGAAAGCAATCAACTTTCTCGTTTCGTTATCTAAATTTCGTCGGTATTAATGTTGCAAATATTTATGGTAAGTAATTGAGCAGTTTTCCTCAAATCGTGCTTAAAACTCTGATAATTTGATGTAGATCTCTTGTTGATCAAAGTCGAGAACAATTTTGCCATAATTCCTTTGAACGCCGATGTCTACCTTGTCGTGTGGCGGACAAATTATTACAGTGGTCTCAGAAACTCGTTTGAATTCGATGTTTAGATCTACGAGTTCTGTTGTGCTCGAGAGGCATTCGGTCAATCTGAAGTGGACCTTGACACTACTGTTATCCCGACTTGAATCTACGATCTGTGCACTACAACATGCATAATTGGTAATTTGAAAAAATTCGCAAACCTTATCTACAACTCTGGTATCAAAGTCGCAAAACATCCATATATTCAAGGATAGTCAAGCAGCTATAAATGCTTTTAACTCGGACATCCCTGACTCCAAATCAGCTATGTACTACTTCAAAATCCACAAAAAAAAAAAAAGAGCTCAAGGCATGAAACCAAACTAGCGTGGGTTCCTGGGCATGAGGGCATTGGTGGTAATAAAATGGCCAGACAGGGCTCAGACACTTTCTTTAACGGACCTGAACCCTGTTGCTGCACCCTCAAAACTGCAGTAAATCTAACCGTAAATAAATGGGAGCACTCAAAATGCATCTCATATTGGGAGGACACTTCAGGTCTAATAAAACCGGCAGAACGAATCATCGTTCTGCCCTTCAACAAAATGTCGGCACGATATTAGAAACGTAGTTCGGTACCTTATAGGACCTCACGGTTTAATATAAGTCCTTAACAAATTAGGAGTAGTCGACTCCCCGGATTGCCAACTTTGTCTTGAAGTAGATAAAACAGCTTAACACATTTTATGTGACTGTCCACTGTCCAGCCCTGAATGCAATCAGATAGAATACCTTCTCCAGAGAACAACTCGACATCATTGTAGTAAGAGATTCTTCTGCTAGTAGAGTTACTAGCTTCATTCGAAAGGGAGAAATCGAGTCATTCGTAGTTTGTTTGTCCACATAGATTTTGGACTATATGTAGCTCCAGGGACAAAATCAGTAGAGGTGTGGTGTACCGATGTAATGATCCAAAGCGTGATATTGAAAGTTCACAGAATCGTTCTCCACATAAGGCAATGGTTTCATGACCTGCGCAGCTTGGTTCCAATTTAAGCCAACAAACAGTATTTTTCATAGCGCAATAACGGGAGCTATTCACTATTACGTTCTGACCGGCTTCATTTCTGAAGAAATATATTCCACCAGCTCATAAACCACACCAAACCATTTTTTTGTCTGGATATAATGATAATGTATCCCTTTGGGCTACTTCGCACCTCAGTTACGGTGGTATTGACTAACGACGCACGAAACCATTAAGTGAAAAATGGACGCCACCGCTGAGCAAAATTTTGGTCGAGAACATTGCAAGGTGTAACTTTTTAAGAGCTCAAAGACTAAAACGGAGACGTCTCGAAAGGTCGGCCGGCTTCGGTTTTTGCTTTAAATATGCCAAGTTGATGCATATGACAAACCAAGCTGTTGAGAACGACGCTTAATCGATTTTTTCCCGTCATCGCGTACACTCTCCACTACCGCCGCTATATTTTTCTCATTGCTTGCAAAATTGTAAAATATTCGGTCGCATGTTATCCAATGACTAGGATTGGAATTCAAACTTTTCATGGTTTAAAGAATTATGAGTTCGGTAGGCCGATTATATGAACCAAAAATTGCTCTGAGCGCAAAAAAGTTTGAATAGAAACCAGCAGCGAAGGCATTCATAGTTAAAGAAAGAGGCTTTCACAACTTAGACCGTTGGGTCATTGCAATGCTTGCAAGGTATAAAAACACAAAATGTTCCTTTCACAAAGATCTATTAAAATGCCATCAAAGATGCGCACCTTAATATTGCTACCAAAATTTCACGTGCCTTTTACCTCTAGTTGTATAGATCAAAGAACTTCATGGCTACAATACGATAGGACTAGTTCAAAGCTTGAAGCATTGGACATTGCACAATTTTGATAGTTGTTTTGTTTGGTACACTTCGGCATTTCGTGCGGTGAATACATTACGAGTAAATCCGAAAAGAGATAAATGGCAAAGGGTTTAAAAAGGCCAACAAAAATTTATATTTTCACAGATTGACCCAAAGAAAGGAAGAGAACGGCTTTTGGCATCTTCTACCACGAACTACTAGCTACTCTTATGGTGGCATAGTAAATGCGAATGTTGTCGGTATCTCCTGAGTATAATACCATATAGTCAGGCCTTATCAAAGACTTTGGAATATGAATTCTGATATACTCGTACAATAGTTAGAAGCGCAATCGGCAAGGCAAAAGACAGGCAGTAGCAGATGAGGCGATGTAGAACCACCAGGAGTCTAATGCGAAGTGGGAGAGTTAGGAAGAAGCTAGTTTACTGATATTAAATCAACTTTAAATGGTCTATCAGATATGGTCACATCTAGGTGGGTGTAGGGAATTAAAGGTATCATGACTAATTGTTTATCGAAGAGATCAAGGAAAATTTACAGGAACTTAGGATCTACAGAAGAGCTGGACAATTTTCAAGAAAAGATTTGAGGTTTTTCATATTTTTATCCAGGGAATGCAATGGACATTCTTGGGAGCCTGATGAGGAACCAAACCTTATACTTTTTTACTAACCAAATTGGGTATTAGAAAAATATTTATCGTGACACTTCCATTAGCTGAATTGACTGCTCAAATTACCAAGTAATTAAAACAGAACAACACACAACCTTTTTTTAGAGCATTAGCAATGAAAAACGAGAAATTTATTAAATCCTGCACCAAATGATATTTTTCAATTCGGTTAACCATGAACTAAAACTCCATGACCGGCGATCAAAGGTCCAGGTAAACCAGCAATTTGAACTGTTCCAGCTACTGGAACTCCCAAGTGACCAAGAGCAATGGGTGCAGCAAGTGGTCCAATGACTGATGCTGAGGCGACAGCCAAGAGGACAAGAGCGAAGAAAATCAAGACCTGCAAAAATAAAATAATAAAAATACGTTTGAGTATGAATATGGTATGATAATCAGAATTTACCTTCATTGTTGGATGGTGTATTTAGTGACTTGCAGTTGATACAATAATGAAAATTCTACGTTCGTACCCCAGTATTTATAGTGAGCTCATGATGCCATATGTTCTATGCATTGCATCATTCTTGCTACTGTTTAATTTTATGGGCTTGAGGAAGCAGTGTGCAAGGCATAACTATCACTAAGTTCAGATCTTGAAAAGTAAATCATTGGTTTGATTTGTGACTATAGATAAAAAGTTGTAACGAGCCGATAAACGGCAAGAAAGGAAACGCTCAGACCCCTATGTACCAAATATTACAAGAGAATTTTTGCTGTGTTGGGTGTTCAAATAGACAGACAATGTATTGCTTTGCCAATTAAATGGGTTTAGCCTGTCCACGGTCCACTGAACTTAAAAAAGTTCCTAAATTTCAATTGCAATTCGAAATAGCTAACATTTCAATCGGTTTATCAGGTTTTCTCTATAATTCGTCAGCTTATAAACAAAATATTTTTCAAATTTCATATCCTTGTATGTTGATGGAAGGCGATTAGCCTTCATAATGTACCGAACAATTCAAATTGTATTAATTGGACATCACACAAAATCCAATGCCTACTTTGGCGTTTACTTCAACCCATAAGCCGATCTGCTGACGATTTACATTCGAGTGTTTAGGCCTTAACGTTTTCGACCAAGGAAATTGCGATTCAAAGCATAGACACCTATGCATATAGGCCCACTGAATGGTTTCTTATTACGGCGCGGGATACCTTAAAAGTTGTACAACGTCGGGTCAAGACATTCGTAGTTTGGTCTTGTGCTTGAGTCTCTTCTGTTTCAAATGTTGAAGTAAGATTCGTTTACTTCATTGCAATGTTAAATTACTAGAAACATGGCATAATTGTGGCCAGCTCTTTCATACTCAAAGATGAAGGTCTGTACGATAAAATGAAATACGTAGAACCACAGTGACATACTCTGAGAAAGCACTAAGAGCAGCTACGGTGAATCTTTATTTTCAGCATATTTCTATTTATAAATTTCAATCCTTCAACCCCGTGTGGGGCATAGGATGAAGTCAAATTTATTCGATCCTTCTCGATCTGCAATCAGATACTTCAGCTGTGGCCACGTTTTACACTGTCTTGCTGCTTCGGCCAATACTGTTGATTTCCATGTTGTTCTTGATCTACCAACTCGCCATGTACCTTGAGGATTCCATTCGACGGACTGCTTCGCGATGTTATCATTTGGTTTCCTAATCGTATGTCCAGTGTCACTTCCGCTGTCTAACTTCAGTCAACAGCTTTTGATCAGTTATATGCCACAATTCTTGATTTGCTACGTATCGCAAGCAGCAGTTTACGTATGCCTGCAGCCTTCTCGAGGTGGAGGTCACATGCATACAGCAGTGCGGATTTGACATTTTATTCGAAGAACTTGGTTAAATTTGATTGGAGTTCCATACTCAAGGCATAAGTCCAAACGCGCTGCGGGATTTACTTTTTCTGCTACTAACATCCAGATCCACTCCTCCATCGGACGATACAAAGTAGCATAGATAGTTAAATTGCTTAACCTCCCCAATGGGCGTCTGTCTCACAATAATGCGCTGATGTGCTGAGCGGCCAGTGTGCATTATTTTGGTCTTGTTGCAATTGATTCTATGACCAGTCATCTCTCAATTCAATAGCAGTGATTTACTCGTATACATCTCATTCACCCCGCTGTTGGTACTAGCCAGGAAACAAATTTCTCACTCGCTATCGCCATTAAACGCTCTCCATTGGATACCATGTCTCTCAGATGTAGCTACGGTGACAGACAGTACATCGTTCATCGCTAGTAAAAAGAGGATCGGGGACAGAATATACCCTTGTGTCATTCCGTGTTGCACTTCGAAAGACACGGTATGAAGAACAGCAACAATCTTCGGGGCAATCCCTCTCCTATCTAAAGATTTCCAGATCTATTCGCGGTTGACTCGGTCACTGGCCTTCTCAAAGTCTACGAACATAAAGTAGAGCGGTGACGTAAGCTCGGTTGAGTGTTCGAGAATTATACGGAGGGTGTTGATGTGATTGACACAAGACTGACCACTAAGAAAGTCCGCTTGATACCCATTGATCGTATTTTTGAGTTTGTCCTTTGTCCGTTCGAAAATGACAGTTGCCAGTATTTTTGGAAAATCAAACAAGACGGTAATACCACGCCAGATCTTAAGGTTTCCTTTCTTTGGTATCTTAACAATAACTCCATCCTTTCAGTCCTTGGGATATCGTTTTCGTTTTCTCATATATCCTGTATTATTGGAAGCAGGATACAGGCCGTTGTGTCGGGATTTGCTTTCAGGAACTCTGCTGGAATGCCATCAAGTCCAGCTACTTTGTTGACTTTTAGAAGGTTGATCGCAGTTTTGATATCTACAGCTAAATACAGCCCCGTGTTAATAACCCTGTGAGATCGCCGTACTGTTATAGTGATCTCACAAGTGTAGGAACACTGATCCCTCTTATGCTCATTTTTACATGGGGAAGCGAAGCTTGGTCTCGAATTTTGTAACAATGTACTTGGAGCAAATTAAATACATTTTTCAGGAATGTGCACTAACTTTCTTGGGGTAATTCAATCTCTGTACCACTAATGGTGAATTTCTCTATCTCCTGAGATAATCATATCGAATCTGTTGAGTTGTTATTGCACATCTTTGGAAACGTAACCGTTTTTGGTTGAGCTGCTTTGAAAAGCAGGTCGCGATTCATTGTTTAAATATATCTTTTAAATCATAAAATAATTGCAAGATTATCTATCGGTTCTATGGTTTTTTGAAGGCCTCAATGATCAAAAATAGTTTTTCAAGGAAAAGCCGTCGGCATAAGATGGCCAGGCTTAAGCTGTTAGGATAGTGAAGAAAACCTCATAGAACAGGTGCTGAAAATATGAGGACAACAACTCAGTTGGCGACAAAATGAACGATTTGACTTGAAAGAAAATAGAAAAGGTTTTCGCTGGCGACAATTACCAAGCTTTAGCCTAGCAAAGACCCGATTTTAAAGATTGAAAATCCCCTTAGCTCCTAAAGGCTGGGGGTTGCGCCGCCGGGGTAGCTGCCCGGGCATGGAAAAAACACAAAAGTAACGAAGCAATAACAATCCTCGGATACGGACGGATCTAGGTTGGATTCGAGCTAATCGACTTTGGGGCGGGACAAAACATTGTCGTAGGTAGAACGCGGTTCCCCAATTTCGATGTTCACAAGGGGACTTGGAGATCACAATCGCTGCTTCTCCTCTCGAACAAAAAAAATACCCTATATAAGACCACAATCATCCCAGGCCTGCTCTATGGCGCAGAGGCATGAGCATTACCAAAAATGGATAAGGGGGCTCTTGGCTGCTTCGAGAGGAAAATTCTTCGAGTGATTTTCGATCCCGTCTGCAAAAATGGTAAGTGGAGGAGAAGATACAACGACAAACTGTCTGGACTGTACAGCGACATTGAACTGGCCAGAAGAGTGAAAGTCTAACGACTAAAATGGCAGGGTCATGTAAAGCGGATGAACACCAGTGGTTCGGTCCGAAAAGTCTTCAAATCCGCCCCTGAAGCACAGCGCAGTAGAAAAGAACCGAGACTCAGGTGGCGCACGAAAGTGGAAACGGACCTCAGATAAATTAGCGTGCGAAGCTGGCGGTAACTAGCAAAAGATCGAGCTAGTAAGAGCTAGATGAGAGACGAACACCGGCTTCTAAGGAGGAAGAAGAAAGAGCATGAGAAGCGCGCATCGAGGAAGTTGAGAGATGCTACTCCAGGAATGAGGTTCGGAAGTTTTACCAAAAGGTAAAACTAACATGCCACGGAAACAAATCCTAACCGAAGCCTGTAGAGATGAAGAAGGGAACATCGTAGTAGAATCGCAGTCAATGCTGAGGATTTGGAAAGACCACATCTGCAGACTGTATAACGGCGATGACGGACCAACTACCGCTGTCAGGCAGAATCAACCTTTAAACTTGGACGATGATGACCAACAATTCCGTCCACCCGACCTGGATGAAGTGAAGATAGCTATATCGAAGCTTAAGCCCAACAAAGCTGCTGGAGCGGATGGCCTGACTGCCGAGCTCTTCAAAGCGGCAGGCGATGACTTGGTAAGGAGCATGCACCAACTCATCTCTAGAATATGATCGGACAAAAGTTTGCCCGATGAATGGAACCTCAGCATTGTTTGTCCGATTCTCAAGATAGGAGACCCTCTGAACTGCTCCAACTACAGAGTCATCAGTCTAAAATCGCATACAAGATCTTATCTGCTGTACTGTGTGAACGCTTGAAGCCGTTCGTCAACAACCTGATAGGTCCATATCAGTGTGGCTTCCTTCCAGGCAAGTCCACCATCGACCAGATATTCACACTACGGCAGATCTTGGAAAAGACCCATGAGCTTCAGATCGTACACACCACCTATTCATCGATTTTAAGGCCGCGTATGACAGCATCTATAGAGACGAGCTATACAGAGCAATGTCTAGTTTCGGCATATCTGCCAAACTCGTCTGTCTGTGCAGGATGACAATGGAGAATGCACGCTGCTCCATCAAGGTCGGTAAAGATCTCACCAAGACCTTTGATGTCCAGAAAGGATTTAGACAAGGCGATGCGCTGCCGTGCGATTTTTTCAACATCGTACTTGAAAGAATAGTGCAAAACTCACGAGCAAACACAAGAGACACTATCTTTCAAAGGTCCGTCCAACTACTCTCATACGACGCTGATATTGACATAATCAGGAGAAAGCAGCGTGATGTCAGTGGCGTTTTCGCAAGTTTTGAGACGGAAGCGGCGAAAATGGGTTTAGCGGTCAATGAGGGCAAGACCAAGTATATGCTGTCAAGCAAAAAGGACAACCAACACCGACGTCTCGGACAGAACGTCACCCTCGACAGATATAACTTTGAGGTAGTTAAGGACTTTGTCTACCTAGGCTCCGCTATAAATACAGACAACGACACCAGCGCTGAGATCAAGCGAAGAATAACTCTTGCCAACCGCTATTTCTTTGGGTTAAGAAGGCAATTGAGTAGCAAAGCCCTGTCTCGGACAACAAAAGTCACCCTTTATAAGACATTAATAATCCCGGTCCTGCTCTATAGCGCAGAGGCATGGACATTATCAAAAATGGATGAGGGTGTTCTTGGTTGCTTCGAGAGAAAAATTCTTCGTGCGATCTTCGGTCCCGTCTGCATTAAAGGAGAATGGAAGAGGAGATACAACAATGAACCTTACGGACTGTACAGCGACATCGACCTAATCAGAAGACTGAAGATCCAAAGACTGAGATGGCTGGGTCATGTAGAGCGCATGAACACCAATGCTCCGGTCCGAAAAGTCTTCGAATCCGCCCCCGAGGGACAGCGTAGTAGAGGAAGGCCAAGACTCAGGTGGCGCACGCAAGTGGGAGAGGACCTCTGCCAACTTAGCGTGCGAAACTGGATGCAGCTAGCCAGAGATCGAGCTGGCTGGAGAAGCTTGTTAACTGAGCCCCACATCCACCACGGGCTGTAGCGCCACCTAAGTAAGTAAGTAAGATCGCCTAAACTGCACCAACTAACAGGGAATAAATCTATTTAATACCTAGAAACCTACATCAACAGACAATCGGTTACAATACCGAATAAAGTTTCAGATTTCCTATCCTAGTTAAATCTAGAGTCACCACCGAGAGTCGACATTAACATAATTGTAATAGCACAGCGTGTTGGCAATGGAGTACTTGCGACTATCAAAGCAGAATCAGGAAAGAAGGGTTTTGGATGAAATGAAGGAAAAACAAAGTTTATGCTGTCAATGAAAAAGGAGACACAATGATGCTTTGTGCAACATAAAGTTTGCAGCGAGTTCCCGACCTACGCTCTTTTATCACTATGTTGAAAGAATTTTAAAATGAACAGATTTCTATTTCGTCTAATTTATTTGATCTATAATATGCATTTGAAAATATGTCCCTAGTTAAATAGTATTCAACCTTTCCAACCAAACCTTTTTAATGCCACTTAGTATTCAATCCAATTTAATTCTCTTTACAATTTCCATAATTATTTTAAAAACAATCTCAGAGATGCAAATTGGTTCTACTATCACATCTAGTAGTCTGGTTTACAATGTAACATGCATCCATAATAATTAGATCCTCTAATCATTGCCACAAAATGTGTAACCTATATTTTATCAGCAAAGCATGACATTTTATACGACAACTGCTAAAATGCAACTTTTCCTCACGATTATTATAATTTTTTGCTGTCAGCCAAAAACCTGATTTTCTCTCTTGAAAACCCCCAAAGGGTGTAACTTCAAATCAATGGTTGCGGTTGCTAAGAGCAAACACAATTTTATTCCATTCAACTGAATGCAGATATATGATGCAATACCACATGTGTTGGCCTTACAATTTAGGTCACTATATATAGGAAATGTCTGTCGATGAAAAAATCAGAATTAAATAGACTACAAGTCACTTCAGCAACCTAAAAATCCATTCCCAACGATGAAGGTAGATTATAATCCGTATCAAAATTTAAGTTGGAGCTAATTTGATTTACTTTACTGCAGGTACTCATTTTCTTTGCCCTTGTTGCTTTGGCTGTCGCTTCAGCATCGGTTATAGGACCACTTGCTGGTCCAATCGCGGTTGCCCCACTGGGAGCGCATTTAGCTCCTGCTGCAGTTCCAGCTCTGGGATTAGGTGGTGCTGCTGTAATTGCTGGACATGGACTTGCTGTCCACGGATTACACGGTTAGATTGACAACTTTTGGATTAAAATTTAAATTTGTTACTGGACATAGTCAGACATATGGAAAATCTAATAAAATTCTCGTTTTTTTATTTTCACTTTTAAAGCATAATAACAACAAGTTTTAATGTGTATTTATAACTCGTATAGGTCAATTATTTTTGATGCATTGCAGAGCAAATGTTTTGAAAATTATGTTTTAATTGATAGCAGTTCTTGTGGTATAGTTATGTTCTTTTCGAAAAGCAGTAAGTGGGGATAAGGAAAGGGAAACGTACTGTCCAGGAGTATTTAGTTGCATAGACATGTTGAAAACTCCATGGAAATCGTTTTCCAGGCTATAATAACATACATTTAGTTCTAGGCTTTGGTTAACTTTGGGCCTGAGCCAGACATTTTAAGGTTTTTTTTTGATGGACGGCTACTGAAAATTGAAACATTGGCTGGATACTCATACTAGCGGATGGATTCATAACATACGAGTAAACTTATTTGAATGCTGAGGTCCTAGGAGTTAATGAGTCTCAGGCAACAAGCCCTTCCAATCACCACAATCTGTCACCAGCTGCCTCTAGTACCCATCCTTAGATGAGGTTATACTCGGTTAAGAATTGGCCGAGTGATTCCTCATCAGTTTTCGACAAGTTCCAACCCTCTTTTGCTCTATGCAAAACCGGGTCTCATTTATGAGCATTAAGGTTTTACGAGAAAGGGCTCTATTACTTGATTGCCTCTTATAACCAAAGAAACAGAGATTGGCAAGAATAGTTCGGCGTCTGTTTTGTACTCGCATTTTGTTGCTGTTTGTAACTTCGGAACCAAGGTAAACGAAGAATTTAGCTGATGTTTTAGCGAAGCCATCGGGATTAAAATTAGGCATTTGTCCTTGCCTACCGTCAGACACATTTTGGTCTCAATATTCACAAAAGCACAATTGACGGTTTAACAACTACATCAAGGTCGTCCGAGTATGTAAATTAATGTTCGGACTTAAAATCGTGTTTCTTTTGGTTTGCATGAGTCTTTCTAGGGCGATGTTAAAAAAAAAAAACCCGTGACGGCTCGTCGCTTCTGACATAGAAGGTTTTGGTTAATTCATAATCGAACATGACGCCCCAGTAGTTATTATTCATAGTTATCATCCACAATCTGTTGAGTTTGGCAGAGATATCAAAACTAAACATAACGTTGTATAACCCCTCCCTGTTAAAACTCTAATAAGCGGTTTTGATGAATGGTGTAAAACTTTAGTCGACAGTGGACTTTGTTGACCTGAAATCGTTTTAATGTTGGGTAATCTGAGCGCAAGTGGTCCAGAATCTCACACAAAATGGCGGGAAAGAGTTTTGTAGCCGTAAGTTGATGAAATTAAATGACTTCCGGCATGTGTCTTCTGACCATATCTTACGGATGCGCTGGTTCATGTTACAAATAAGGTCACATGCACCTACTTAAAAAAGCTCAGATAGACGTCCGTCTGCGTCAGCTGCATTATTAGACTTACGAATTTAATTCCTTAGCTTAATTTAGTTTGGGCGAATGGAACTTGTCGTTGTCCAGGGTGAATCAAATGATATTTCGACCATCACCGCCGTCCGCAGACGTATACTTTCTACAAAATAATCTCAGTACCGACTGTGATTCTACTACAAAGTTTTCTTTTTCATTTTAACGAGTTTCTGTATGATTATTCCTGGAGTATAACCTCTTAATATCTGCGACGTATAAGATCGTGATTCGAGTTGGCTGTTCGGAACGTCCCAACTTCCAGAATAATGTAGGGATGCCAATGTGGCTGTTATGTTTCCTTGTTTATGTTGAGATAAGAAAGCTTTGTTCCAGCCATATTCATACTTTGTAAATAAGCTTTAGTCCGTTACCAGACGTGGTGTCGTGTAGCCTATTCTTACCAACTCTCCCACCAGAAACGTCTTTCTCCCTATCTTTGAGATTCTATCTTGGAGTACTTCAAACATTGCTAATTTGTCTTTTCGAATAGCTCGTAGAAACATTCGACACGTTCGTGGCGTCGTCTTTAACTACAGTAAAGACTGTAAGGACTTGAGGGCAAATGTCATAAGACGGTCGGTTATTTTACTCAATCAGTTCCCGGGAATCTCCACTGGGAGCTAGGTCAAACACTTCGGTACGATCTTTATTGTTGCAGTGCTAGCCAATTCAAGATAAAGGCAGTCCACAATTTCACGATCAATCGCCATGCTGGGCTTACACGATCAATACTGATGGCATCACTTGCCTTCGTAGTATTTGACTGTTCGAGGAAAAGCATAATGATTGCTTATTAGTTTCGGCCGTGGATTCGCCTAAGAAAGCTATAAAAAAAGTAATAATCGACTATGGGTTTTAAAAAACGGCCTTGCTGTTATTTTTGGTTTTTGGAGGGGTCTTTGTCTAGCCCCAAACTTGGCAAATGTTGATGTTTTTGCTTGGGGTTCATGTGATTGGCATAAATACAGACAGGCCTTCTGTAGTAAATCTCTCTACTGCGCTTGGATTCACTGCCCTTGTCATTTCGTTGAAATAGTCGATAAATAAGATAATGAGAGAAGATTGTTGCAAATGTCCTTCTTGTTGAGTTCCTTCATCACAGCGAATCTGAAAACTAAAGTTTCTACACCAAGGGCTGTAATAGAATCGTTTTGTTAGGTGTTGTGAATACAAAGAGAAAATTTTGCGTGATAGATGTTGGAACAAGTGGACGGATGTCAGGATGGTGGAGTCTTGCAGAGCTCAAAATTTGAGAAAAAGCCTAAAATTATACCACATAGTGTAAATGAAATCAAAGTACCTCTAAGGCAAAAATCAGAGATAATAATTGTGCATACTACTACTGTTTCCTTTTGAAGTAATCCCAATCCTGCTCTATTGCGCAGAGGTATGGACATTATCAAAAATGGATTAGGGTGCTCTTGGTTACTTTGAGAGGAAAACTCTTCGAGTGATTTTCGGTCCCGTCTGCATTGAGGGTGAGTGGAGGAAAAGGTACAACAACGAACTGTATGGATTATTGCGTTTTGTCGCTGGTAAACGACACTGCTTCCAATTTGGTGGCATGCAATCGATGCTTTGGTAAGGACGATGAAAGATTGTCCTCTAGTATTCGTTGGGAAACTGTGGTGAACCATAAATAATGGCATCGGGTAGGAAAGTTTCCTCCCCCTTTCCCCGTCGAGTTCTAGAATGAACTCATCAATTGCTATTACCTTCAGCGCAGTATTCTTTCATTGCTTTGCATCTTTCCAAGAGATATTTCGATTTATTTAGCATGCACAGCTAATCTTTCTTCAATTAAAGAGATGTAATAGACTCATTGGCAATGAAAAATTTAGACCTGTGGTTCCAATATTATGGTTCTGTACGCCAAACTTATATGGGACCGTCACCATACTACACCAGAAATACTTGACCATCTCAACCCACTATTCGCCGTTTTGTTGACCGTGGCACGCATAAGACGAGTGCATGAGGAAACGAATTAAGCATGCGTTCAAAAAGGTGTTGAAAAAGATACAAATTTATCGAATCGACATTGTTCACAATACCTTGGTCTTTTTCTGTCCACTTTATGGAATATTGAAAGCAAAGATCTTGGATTGAAGGCTTATAAGATCCAGCTCATGAGAGACCTGAGGCCGGATGACCATCTTTTGGGTCAAAATTTCGGTGAATGGGCTTAAAATCGGCTTTAATTGGAACTTTTGTTTTATCGAAGAACTGAGGCTCATTTTTGGCTGAATGTGTATGTCAATAAGCAAAATTGTCGCATTACTAATGAATTCACTTGAGACTATGAAAACGCCATTACATCCCACAGACATGGAGCTGGAGTGGAGTTATTGGACATTGTTTTCCAAGAATCAAGCTTATCAATGTGTAACGGTCATGGCTATTCGATACAGAGAGCACTGATTAATGACTTTTTCGTTCGGCGAAGAGATGTGGTTTTAGCAAGATGTCCCATCCAGCGAACGAAACAATCAACTCGTTGAAGGAAACATTCGATAAACATATAATTTTACGTAATGGGCCTACAAATTGGCCACCAAGATCTGTTCATATTTTTGAAGTTTTATTCAAAAATTAGTTCTAAAATGCATGCTCTCTATTGAATGTAAGCAAATGTCTTTATAATGAGATAAATAGTGTTTTGTTTGGTTCTGAATTGGTTCTGAAAGAATAAGCAAACAGAATTTTGCAAACAGAGCTAAAATACACAGCAGTCTTAACTTCGTGAATCCTTGTTCACTTTTCTTCTGATGAATCCTTTTTATTTAATGCTTTTACCTTAAAGCTGTTTTTAAACATTCTTACTCGTATATACATTTTTCTCGTGCATTTCATCGGTGGAAATGAAAAAGAACTTTTTCGCTTTGTGGTATATTTCATTCTTAATTTGTACCCACTATAAGTATTATAAGTATACAGATACATCGTATTTCTGTTATGCACACACTAGTGCATTTCAGATTTGTAACATGCTCTTGTACCACCACTTAGCTGCTTAGAGGATGACACCGCGTTCCTATAAATACGAGTACATAAACATCTTTACATGCTGAGTAAATTAGTACATATAGGTAAGTTTGTACTTCCACGAACGCCACCTATCCCGGATATTTTATCTTCTCAATGTTCTATGCTTGAAAACTA
The DNA here is from genome assembly GCA_928272305.1 of Volucella inflata. NCBI lineage: Eukaryota > Metazoa > Arthropoda > Insecta > Diptera > Syrphidae > Volucella > Volucella inflata. The sequence goes on from OV743719.1 coordinate 67,240,224, forward strand.
AGAAGCGTTTAATAAAAGTCGTATTACCAAGTGCAGTAGACACTTGGGAGGCTTGCTGCAGGAGCAGGATTTCTCTACCGACACATGACGTTGATTTACATAGTTGGAACTCTCATTTGAAAGAGTCTTACCAAAGAAGTATTTTCTTAGTAATTATAACATATATCTTTAATTGTGTGCACAAGGTAAAGATATTATTTAAATAACATCGACTGAAAGTGTGCTTTTGTAGAGAATCAACTAGATTTCAAAATGAACTGTCATCTTAGAAAGAAAACATGAACGGAAATCAACATTTTTATGATAGTTAATGAAAAGTCAAAGTAATTTCCTGTAACAACAGATTACTAAATTAAGATGCTGACATAGTCAAAATGCATTTTATTATATTTTCTTTAAAGGGATCGTCCTTTTATATCTGTGTATTGTATTGGCAAGGCATCTTAAATAGCTTTGAAGTCTTGTTGAAACTTTGGAATTTTTTTGTCGTCGGTTTTTGTGGTTTTGTTGGACCCAAGTGGAGCATTCCAAAGCATCAGACATGAGTTATGCCTCTTAATATCCTGTTGATACTTCTTAAAGGTCTTGTCTTGGCTTTCATCGTCGTTATCAGGATGTCGTTTACTGTAGTAAACGTCGTTGTTGCCTTTCGTCTCTCACTCACATAAACATGAGAGCTTATACGACTATTTATAGATATGAACGTAACACAATGTTACATTTGGGCAGACATATAAAGAGGATACGTCGACATATGTGTGGTATTCTTGTGTGGATATATTAGTCTGACGTTAAATTCTCATTATGTCAAGATGTGATGATGAATTACCATGCAGTGGGTATACCCACTAGAATTCACTTTCCTTTATTTTCCTTTCGTCATAAGAGAAATATATTCCCAAGACAGGAATAACATTCAATTCGGTAGAGAATATTGGCTACTATTTTGCTATTAACTACCAATTTATCAAAGGAATCGACTGTTTCGTACAAGCCGTAGGTGGAATGTCAAGACATAGATGACTTGTATTTATTTGACTGACCGATTTTGAAGTTCGTCAAACACATTGGTCCCTCATGCAAGACGTCAGATATCCAATTACCAAAAAAACAAATCCACAAATTTTCAACACAAACTTCTTAGAGTATTTTTCATTCATTTAACTCTCAAGGGATTGTCTGATAGCACACAATTTCCACCAATGAAATTCAAAGGTTTTTCAACCTTCATTTGAGAAATTTGCATGAGTTTCTGAAATGTAAAGAGAACTGATCCAAACATACAAATAATATACCCCTTGCCATATAAGCAAACGACGTTTGTCAACGTCTATTACTTTAAGAGTGAAGAAAGCGTAGGCCAGACAGTCTATCTAGCCATAAAGAAAATCATTTGGTGTGTCACAATCCCTATCATAGAAAGAATTGAAGCAGTAGTAAATGCCGATTATCGGCGGAGCTGTTACAGGATCTCGCGATAAAGGCATCTTTTAAGGACTGTTTGACAAGTGGCCCATCTTGTTGGAATGAGACCAAGGGCTGCAATCTCAGGCAGCAAATATTCCGTTTTCGTGGAGCGATATCGGGCTATATTTACAGCTACGTAATACACACCAAAAAGTCTTGAAACCCCGTGAACATACTTTTCCTAATTTAATTTTTAAAATTCGGATACTTGACTATGCAACTAGACAAACACATCAAAAGTTATCTTTTAATACCTATACTATAAAAGCAAGTCCATTTATCCTTGTCATCACGGTTTCTCAAAAACTGCTAGACGTAGGGACTTGAAATTTCGCACAGTTATGCCTTATTTTGCCTTAATGCGAGATAAGAACGGATTTTCAGAAATTCAAGGTCTAAGTGGCATAAAAGGAGTTAAGATTGAATTTCCTGACACTAAAAGTTATTTACACAGTCCTAGCTCAATAATGGCTCATCGGATTTAAAAAAAAAAAAGTGAATTTAGTAATTTCGCTACTGATTAATTTAAGATATAAATTATCCTTGCCTATCGTTGCAATAGTGTGTGTGTATATAGGGACACGCTACAACCTGATTGTTTTGATCTTTAGTGTGTGATCTCTTCAGTAATAAAAAAAAAAAACAATCAAAAATGAAGTTTTCAACAGTATTTACAGTTTTACAGCTTTAAATTAAATTGTGCCTACCATCAGAAATTGTTGGGGTACAAATTCGTCGATGACTGCATTATTGGCAAGTATGTTGGAGTATTATTCAGACGCTTCACGTGCTGACGAAATAAAGGCTTGCCTCACATCATCCTACTTGTGGCCAAAAACAAAGGAGTTACACCTTAAGAAAAATAGGAGAGTACATTTGGGAAATGAAGTGTATGGAGAAGAGTTTGCGCAACTTCTTCTAAAGATAGGCGAGGGAAGCACAGCAGAGTAGGATGGAAAAATAGAAATTCCCCATAGTTTGCGCCACATTATGAGCGACATAAAGGCGCTCACTGAAAATGTTTATCCCGATTTAAAAAAAACATCAGTGCCAAACCAATTATATGGCTGAAGGAGCGAGCTATATTAACACCAAGAAATGATGCAGCTAATGAAATCAATGCTTACCTCTTACTTAAGTTTAACGCTCCTGAAATTGAATATAAGTGTATTGATTCAATAGTACATGTAGAAAATGTTTTAAACGACTGCAATTCCCAATTTAAGCCTTTTTTGCCATGCCTATAAATAAGGCTCAGGGTCAGTCCTTAAAGAAGGCTGGGGTTGATGTAAAGGCAGACTGCTTTTCTCATGGCCAACTATATGTGGTATGTTCACGACTTAGCTCATCTCGTAATCTGTCCATTCTACAGCCTGAGGGAAGAACATAGCTTACAAAAAGTTGTTGCACAAATAAGGCAACGCACTGGCATCTCACCACCAAATAAATTCACAGCTCCATTAATATTCATATTAATACTCAGGCTTAAAAAAACCATGTTACAGGTGTAGAATGCTATGCTGACTTTACCTCCTTGTGGTTCAATCTGGTTAACACTAAAATTGTCAGCTTCATCAGTACGAATTCGGAAATTCTAACATCGTTTATACAAATTATGTTTAATCTGAGACTTCGCAATTTAACCTTAAATGTACATAAAATTACGAAAATTTTAAAATATAAATGTGCGTAGGTATACATGCTTCAGAATTTGCAACTAAAATAGTTTATGACCACGAGCGAGGCCGGGTGGGTCAGCTAGTTAAAGTATAAGAACGAAAATTAAATTATTACTTAGAGCTGGACCTTTGCTCTTGTACATTGTATTTGGTATTGATTTAAAAAACAATTTTTCTCAAAAAGAAGATGGAAATTTGTCATATTCAGATTCTAAGCACGCCTTAGTCCTTTTTGCTTGAAATCGAGTAATTTTTAAGTTGATTCTCCAAATAGCTTCTATCTTATTTAAATCTAAATCTTGTAATTGTGGAGGGGTTTCGAGCACCTTTCGACAGTTATACAGCAACCGCATTGTGCCTGGGGTTTTCGTGCCGTAATGAACCATGCTTAGACATATGGTAGGTAAGCAAACCGTTTGTGAAAATGTCTGATTTTCTTTCTTCTTTCATTCGAAGAAAACGGCGGCTGAAGCTCATCAAGACCTCCAAAAATTGTACGGAGATGCTTCTGTAAGTGATTCAATGTGCCGCAATTTGTTCCGTCGCTTCAAGTGACTTCGATGTTGACAACCGTCCACGTGAAGGAAAGGCAAAATCCTTCGAAGACGCTGAATTGGAGGCATTGCTCGACGAGGATCCGTGCCAAAACCAAGAAGAGCTTGCTTCAGCATCAGGAATAGCCCGTCAAGTTATTTTCAAGCGATTGCATGCGTTGGGAATGAGTCAAAAAAAAGGAACATGGGTTCATATGACTTGAAGCCAAGGGATGTTGAGCGTCATTTGTTCGCCTATGATAAACTGCTCCAGCGGCAATAAAGGAAAGGTTTTCTTCACCGCATCGTGATGGGTGATGAAAAATAGATTCATTACAGCAAATCAAAGAGAACAAAGTCCTGGGGACTGCCGGGTCATGCTTCTACGCTGCGCTCATGCTGTGCATTTGGTGGGACCAGGTCGGTGTTATTTAACTGTTGAAACTCAACGAAACCATCACTGGAGAATGGTATCGACTTTAATTGATGCGGTTGAGCCGAGCACTGTGCGAAAAATGGCCAAAATACGAGTAAAGGACCGAAAAAGTGATTCTAAAGCATGTTAACGCTCGGCCTTATGTTTCGAAACTCGATAAAACCTACTTGGAAACGCTCGAACTGGAAGTCTTACCACACGCTCCATATTCCCCAGATATTGCGCGCTCTGATTGTTACTTGTTCCGTTTGAAGTTACATGGTCTGGCTGATCAGCAGTTCCGCTCATATGAAGACATAAACAAATTATTTAATTCGTGATTAGCCTCAAAGGAGGAACACTTTTACCGTAACGGTATTCGAGCTCTGCCAGAAAGATGGGAGAAAGTTGCAGCTCGCAGGCAATGGGCAATACTTTAAATGATCCATTTGTAACCATTTTTTCACAATAAAGTTGCATTTTCATAGAAAAAAAAGAGGAGAGTGTAGTATTGCCACGTAACCTATTAATTTCTGGCGTAAAAAATTAAGGGATTTTGAAGAAAAAAATGAATTAACTGTTTAATTAAGATGGATTTTGGCTTTCAAAAAAGTGCCAATATGTTCCAGTTATCGTATCTTAGCGTAAAAAGAGGACAACAATTGGTGTCCGATTTCTTTTTTGAGCAACTGTATTTCGAAATGGACCAGAGAATTTGTCACCGACATTGTCATTAGTTAAGATATATTTATCATTTGTAAACGTCTCTCAAATCAAGAAATTTCAAGTGTCGTGATTTACATGCATTCAGCTTTTAGTTTTTGAAAATTCTAGAGACATCAAATAAATGTGAGTTAACATTTTTTTCCCTAACAACAGTATATGAAGATTTGATCTTGGTTTGAGATTTTTATCCATCATCTATCTTTGGTATTTCCTTAGCTTGAAATAACCTTCTTTAGTACCAACCAGTTAAGAATTTTTTTCCAAAATTAAAATATAAAGAAACCTGTCGGTTATGGTTGGGTATACCGTTCGATTAGCCTTGAAAATGCTAAGCAACTACCGAAACACAGCCTTGCTTTTCTTTTGTCTTTCAATTTTATATGGTTTATTTTTTTTGCTGTGATATTTTCTAACAAAACGATTCAGTTGATAAGTCAAAATGAAAGGATAATTTAATTTAAGTCCTTTCCCAAACTAAAAGAATAAATTTTTCGTTCTTTGCTCTTTTATGGCAGCAATACTTCTATTCGTCCGTACACAATAGAACCTTTTCAATCTTTTCAAGTGAGCTAATGAAACGAACTTAAAAGCAAACGTGTCTTTGGACATTTAGGATGACTGAGTTCAACCCTGTTTCAAGTGAAAGGTTTGGGTTTCGCTGAATAGGGGATGTAAAATTGCAGTGAATTTAAGTTGTTCTCATAATAATTGCCAGAGAAGCAAGTTAAAACGTCAGTGGAAAAAAGAATGCACTTATTCTATGACATGCACCAAATGACGTTGCATGGTAAGGAAAAAATAAAAAATAAAATAATTTCACATAACAAAAGAAGAAACATAGACGAAAGCCCTTAGGGATGAGGGTGGTTAATTTTTCTTGTTGGCCGTAAGTTCGCAGTGTCATTGTGGCTAGGTTCATGAGAAGTCAAGTACATACATCCTGGACTTGGAGAGGAAACAGGTAATTAATTCACTTCCTTTTGCTGAAATTGCAGGAATAAATGTTGGATGAAGAACGAGTGTGAGACAGAACAGAAAACCCTGTTGCAATTAGACTGAATTATTTAATGAGAATAATTGTTCTTGGGAATAATAGAAGACAGCGGCGGCACTGCTTAGAGGTTTCACATTTTTAGGAAAATAGAAACAAAGGATATTGTGTTATTGCTTGAGCAACTTCTATTTGGAAATGCAAAGGATCTATTCGAGAAAGGAAGGAAACGCAGCACTTGCAATTACCATTGTGGGTCCAACACTGGTATTAGAGTTAACGAAAGTTTAGGGGTGCCTTAGCTCTGTAAGAAATTTAATTAAAAGCTCTTAATTGTGAATGAAATTTGAAGCAAGTTTCATTCCTCCACATGACTAGGTCGCATAAGGTCGGAGTTGGTCTTAATATCTTTTGTCTCGATAAAAATAATTTTGGGAAATGCCAATGTAAAGTCTATGAGGAGTGAAACTTTACGTGATACCCTCGGATATCCTTCTTACTAACTAGAATAGAGATTTATGATATTAAACAAAACTCTCAGTTTAACTAATGAGAGCTATATATGCTCTTAAGAGCAGGCAGTTCTATACGCAATCACGATTTGTTCACAAAAAAAAAAGATCTCATTTCTCAATCCTCTCAAAACTAAGGCTGTGCTGTTATACGTTTCTCTGACGAAAATAAATTTATTAGTTTAATCCAAGATAACAGGGCTATGATTAAACTAGTTATTTGGGACTTCAAAAGCATTGTCTCTGCTCAAATTTAGAATAAGGATTTGCAGTTTTTCTGGAAAACGACAAAGCTAGATTGGCGTCAGTTGTAAATAAGCGCATTCTTGACGGCAATCGACTACAATATTTTGTGTTAAAAGAATCAGTGGATGGGCAAAGTAATTAGTAGAACTGCCTACGTCCTCGGTAAGACCATCTATTGATGGTTGAGTGTCATATGAGCATAACTGCAGGTGGCGAAACTTTAGAGAAGACTAAGCGAATACTCCCTGATGTCTCTAAGAGTTTGTAGACTTACCTGCTTTCCCTCAGTAGTAACGGCTGTAGGCTGTTTACTGGCGTCGCTACAAACACTAGTTGTGCTTAGTGTCTAACTATGTAAGACATAAGTGACACAACACTGTGTGCTATAAAAATATTAACGACTCCACAGGGCATCAATCAATTAATATTAACTAATAAATTGGTTAAAAAATCAATTGCATCGAATTATTTGCAATTAATTTCAATTCAGATTGATTTTAATATTTTTTTATTCCAATAAAATTAATCAAAAACTTAATTAATTGTTCATTTTTAATCGCATTCGTATTTAAAATCTTGTATACATGTCTTCTCTCTTTTAAACAAGTGGAAGGGGACATTTCAAAAAGTCCACCCAACCCAAAGTGAAATTATTAGCGCTTCAATTTTTGGCTGAACAAAGTGAGGAATTAAGTATCCAGAGATTCAAAGATGTTTCTGTAAACAATGTTTTTCCAAGCAACTATGCTCGACCTATCGAAATCATATAGGTTATCAGACTAGATATTCGAAATGCGAGTAGTGTTAAAAGAAATTTTGAGAGAAATGACGAGAAGTATAATCGAACTAAGTGAAAGTTATGATTTGTGGGTATTAAAGGAATGATTTTACTATTTTCGATTTTAACTGTCAATGTGAATTGCTATTAACAGATTAACAATTAAATATTTCAATTTCCGAAACCACAATTAACAATTCAGTTTGTTAGACAACTAACAATTAATTTAATAGTAAATTTCTAAAAATTTTGCCGAACACTGCTCTGTTAGTATTCGCCTTGTATTCGCATTAGGCTGCAGATACTCGGTACTTATTTAGTGGACACTAGTTATGTAGGCACTTGAAGCACACTGAAGCGGTTATGTATCTTTCTACGAAAAACTGAAGTTGGAAGTTGCATTAAAAGGGACTAATTCCTTGTCTGAGTCCACTGTCCAACAGAAGTAGGGTTGGAACTGTTAGGGTATGATGTTACTGTTGTTACGACTTTTTCAATTTCAATTCACGTGAAACCCAAATATTGAGCTTTCTTAGAAGGCCATGTTAAGAGTGATTGTGAATTAATGTCTGTAAGGCATTTAACTTTTTTACAAACTCTCGCATATCAATTCAGTGATCTGATACATTTAAAATGAAAATGTTGTTTCTTGCAACACATTAGGTCTGTTTGTTAACTTGAAATATCGTACAAATTCGTACAACTTTTTACAAATTCCTGTTTGTTTATTCCAAAAAGTTGCAGCAAAAAGATTCGAGAGAGAGTTCTGCCTCATAAATTTCTGTGGGTAAGCTGTGTAACAACCGTCAAAGCAAACAGCTATTCTTCGAAAGAATATATTTGATTTGTTGTTATTTCTTGTGATTGGTATTTTTATTAATTTTGTGCGGAAAATGGATCAAAAACCACATGAAATTTATTTGGTGGAAGAGCCTCATCAGTTGGTAGAGGACTGCCAGAAAACTGTATGATTAGATGCGCCCACAAAACTTTTATTGGCGCTTCTAGAAGAGTACCAAGGCAACGTGGTAAAGAGTTTCGAGTTGAGCACCAAAAAAAAAAAAGTGGAAACCCATAAGCATGGAATTACTATCGGCGCAAGTGCAGGCCAAATACTGCAGCTTGGAACGGCAATATGAGGAGACCAAATTACACAACTCGAAGACTGGGCGGGACAGGGTGACTTGTGTCTACCAAGTGTATGTATATCTGCTTTTTACTTTTAAAATCAGTTGATTCCAGTAGTTCTAAGTGTAAGTAATTAATTTTTCTAAACAGTGAAATGGACAAAGTTTTTTGGAAAAAAATAGGTGTTTTCCCCGAATACACCCTGGATAATGGGGAAATTCAAGGGGTGTTCCTTGAATCAAGAAGAAAAGGTCGCAGAATCTTTGGGTGTCACTCAAGCAGCCATTTTAAAACGTTTAAAAGCAGCTGGATATATTCAAAAGCAAGGAAATTGGGTTCTACATGAACTCAAGCCGAGAGACGTCGACAGGCGGTTTTGCATGTCCGAAATGCTGCTGGAACGGCACAAAAGCAAGTCATTTTTGCATCGGATTGTTACTGGTGATGAAAAATGGATCCATTACGACAACCCCAAGTGCAAAAAATTATATGTGAAACCCGGCCAACCAGCCAAATCAACGGCAAAGCCGAATATCCATGGCGCGAAGGTAATGCTCTGTATTTGGTGGGATCAGATGGGTGTGCTGTATTATGAGCTGCTAAAACTGGGTGAAACCATCAATGAACAATACTATCGAATACAATTAATCCGTTTGAAGAGAGCAGTAGCCGAAAAATGCCCGGAATATGCGACCAAACACAATGCAATAATTTTCCATCATGACAACGCTCGGCCCCACGTTGCTATTCCGGTTAAGAACTATTTGGAAAACAGTGGATGGGAAGTCTTACCTCACCCGCCTTATAGCCCAGACCTTGCTCCTTCTGACTACCATTTGTTCCGGTCGATGCAGAACGCCCTCACTGAAATACGGTTCACATCAGAGCAGAATATCAAAAATTGGCTTGATCCATTCTTGGCTGCCAAGCCGGCGCAGTTCTTTTGCGATGGGATCCACAAATTGCCAGAGAGATGGGAAAAAGTCATAGCTTCAGATAGGCAATACTTTGAATAATACTAGTGTACATGTTTTTCATAAATAAACGTTCAAATTTTGAAAAAAAACCGCACGAATTATACCCAATAATAAATTAATGTTTTTTGTTATTTTGTTAAAAATACAAAAAAAATGAAATAAAAAGTGAATTAAAAATTAAATTAAGTTTGATTTAAGTTTGTGTACTCCGGCGCTGCATTTCTTGGCATATTGCATCGCGCACAGCATTGTCTCTAGACATTTCTTCATGTTGAATAGATTCAAAAGCAATACCTATCTGACTGGGGCAGGAGTTCAAATAAAAATTCGATGTCGTCTTCATCTGCGATGTTATGTAAGACGCAACATGCCCTAATAAAATGGCATAGTTTCGTAATGCCTCTTAGCTTACACAACGAAAGCGCTGTTTTAGAATTCCGAAAGCGTGTTCGATCGCAGAGTCACCTAGGAAGTAGTATTCTGAAAATGAGGTTGATATTAAATTATATATTCATAGATATATATATACACATACAATCGACCCTATATGTAAAAGAAACAGAACCTCCGTTGGCAGTTCCTTGTTTTTGATATATAGGCGAATTTTTAAAAACCCTACTATCGTGAGAAGAGCCAGGATATCCTACGAATATGTTTATGAATTGTTTCTTTTCGTCGCAGGTAGCTTGCAAGATAAGAGTGGTGTTCCATTTTCTGTCGATATAGTCATCTTTGCAATATTGTGGCGGATCTATGATTATATGAGTTCTATCAATACAACCTGAGTTGGAAAGAGTGATTTGTACAGAATGGTGCATAGCGAAGCCTTGTAAGACTTACCTATTGCTCTGGAAAATCCGCATTTATTCAGAAAAAATTCACTGTACGCCTTCTTCTTCTGTTCGTTTGGTCACTTGATGACGTCGGGGCTCATGCTGCTTATGATCATAGTTGCTCTGTTTATCATGTGACAAACCGTTCAAAGGGATGGGTCGAACCGAGCTTTATGTCTAGCAAACTATAAAAAAATTGCTAAATGCTTGCTCGCGGTACAGTGTTCGTCTGGACGAAGACGTTGAAATTGGGATTGTTCAAATTTGTTACTGAGTTTTTCAAATAGCTTTTTTGAAACTCTGATGTGTCGACGGGATTCCTTTTCCGTATATGAATGCACTACTTCTTCAAAATATTTCTTTAAACACTGCACCCAGCAGCAACTTTTCCGCACTATCTGAATCATCAATCAATTCTAAAATTTCATTTTCATATTCGCACGGCGACTCAATAAATTCCATAGCAATGGTTAATGATTTTTGTATTTAATCATTTTCTTTTATATGTATTGGGAATATAACTTAATTCGTGCGGTTTTCTTTTTTTCAAAATTCGAACGTTCATTTAAGAAAAACCTGTACACTAGTATTATTCAAAGTATTGCCCATCTGACTTTTCCCATGACTTTTTTCCATCTTTCTGGCAATTTGTGGATCCCATCGCAAAAGAACTGCGCCGGCTTGGCAGCCAAGAATGGATCAAGCCAATTTTTGATATTCTGCTCTGATGTGAACCGTATTTCAGTGAGGGCGTTCTGCATCGATCGAAACAAATGGTAGTCAGGAGGAGCAAGGTCTGGGCTATAAGGCGGGTGGGGTAAGACTTCCCATCCACCGTTTTCCAAATAGTTCTTAACCGGAATAGCAAAGTGGGGCCGAGCGTTGTCATGATGGAAAATTATTGCATTGTGTTTGGTCGCATATTCCGGGCTTTTTTCGGCTACTGCTCTCTTCAGACAGATTAATTGTGTTCGGTAGCATTTTCCATTGATGGTTTCACCCGGTTTTAGCAGCTCATAATACAGCACACCCATCCTACCAAATACAGAGCATTACTTTCACGCCATGGATATTCGGCTTTGCCGTTGATTTGGCTGGTTGGCCGGGTTTCACATATGATTTTTTAGCACTTGGGGCTGTCGTAATGGATCCATTTTTCATCACCAGTAACAATCCGATGCAAACATTACTTCCTTTTGTGGCGTTCCAGCAGCATTTCGGACATGCAAAACCGCCTTTCGACGTCTCTCGGCTTGAGTTCATGTAGAACCCAATTTCCTTGCTTTTGAATATATCCAGCTGCTTTTAAACGTTTTGCAATGACTGCTTGAGTGACACCCAAAGATTCTGTGAGCTCTTCTTATGTTTGGCAACAATCTCCATGGAGTAATGCTTCCAGTTCTTCATCTTCAAACTTTTTTGGCTGCCCAGGACGTTCATCGTCTTCCAAACCAAAATCATCACTTTTAAATCGGACAAACCACTTTTGGCACATTCGCTCAGCTAGCGCACGTTCACCATAAACTTCCACCAAAAACCGATGACTTTCAGCAGCAGTTTTCTTCATATTAAAGTAATGAAGAAGAACTCCCCGCAAAAACACTTTTTCAGGCACAAAGTTCACAATATTTGAGTGAAAAAAAATTATTCTTGTTTACGCTTCAAATATACTGAAATGACGTACAATGACAGTAGCTTTCCAATGCATGTTCCAATGGAATAATACAAGTTACGCCATCTCTTACCGAACCGCACGAATTAAGTTATAGACTCAATACAATAGTCAAACCGAACTAACACAACCAAACTCACTAATTGACTTGTGTATAACAAATGTGGTTTACTGCGTTTGTTTACTTTCTTGCGAGTTTCTCTCTCTCTGAGTGAATTTTCTGCCACCTTTGAATTTTGACAGCTTCTACCCATTTCACCACAAAAAGTAACCAAATAGACCTATTACGACTTCGAGTATGTACTTTAAATCTACGCAAAACCTCAGCATAAGATCGAGACACATAATTAATATTTACTTACGGGAGACTCACCTTTTAGGAGCTCTTATTATGTACTTTAAACATACGTAGGTTCTACACACACACACACTCACACACACTGTGGCGCTATCAGGCCGGTATGGGCCATAGCCTCCGCTTGACACATCTGAGCGGAGTCTACGGTTTATCGCCGAGTCCGAACGGCACTACTCACTACTACTTTCGTAAGCAATTTTACTTTCGGGAGTTTGCCATTGCCCGCCGAAAGGGTGATGGCGATTTGAAAAACTGTTGGTGACCCAGCCAGGAATCGAACCAAGACTCTCTGCGTGATAGTCTAATGAGCTAACTATCGCGCCATCGCCATCGCGCCGTTCTACATACCTCATTAAAAAAGAGGCTATGGTCTGGAATGTTAGATGAAAACAAAATGCAAAAAGTAACAAATTGGGATATCTATTACCGTTTTCGAAATAGCTTGCAGATTTACAAAGAAACACATCTTCCAAGGATTAGTTTGAAACCACAACATCCACAAAAAGATATACAATAATGAGCTGCACTTAGGTCTCGATACTTTACATTCATAATTATCTGGAAATAAAACATGCACGTCGTAAGAGTCCTTAGCGTAAGACAAGAGCTGCACTGAAGAGGCATGTGCCAATAGAAAGGAGTAGAAAAACTTCTGGGAGAAAAAGAACGGCTTTTGTACTCTTCCCTCTTTGATAACAGTATTTTCAGATGTTTGCTGTTGGGCAAAATCTTGAAAAAGTTGAACAATAATGCCACTGGCTCAGATGTTAACTTTTTGTTTAGCTTCTACCTTCATTAAACTACTTGAAAGTTCTGCTTATAATATTCTTATTCCTGATGCGCTGCACAGCTGGGCATGCTTTCCATATCGTAGTTTAGATACAAATATTCCAATTCAATTATTTTTTAAAATTCTTTGATATTAACTGCAAATTTCATTCAATTTCTCCAATATCAAAAGTAAGTCAGAGCTTTAAATGGACATCATTTGCTTCAAGTTCTTATTCAATCATTTATCACTGAATAGCGCTCATATTTTTTTATCTGAATTCATTCATCCGTAAATGCCCTTTCATTTCTCCAGACACTTTGATTTCCTTAGTAAAAGATCATGTGAAAAAAATCGAAACGAAATCAAGCGCAAAGGATACAACATCCTGCCGTCTTTACATACACCAAGAGCCCTTTACGCTTCTACACCTCAGCTCAGCTTCGTTCAAGTGGAATTTTGTAAATCAAGTGGAAAGTTTAACACCTTCCTCAAAAAAAAAAAAAAACAAAAAGAAATTCTAAAATATTTCAATCTCTTCTTACTTCTTCTGTCTCCCGCAAAATTTCAGTTTTGAAAATATGCGGAAATATGGTATTTCAATGAAAAGTCCTTTTTCTAGAAAAGAAGAAATCTTTCCTTTAAAGGATTTTGGCGCCATAACCCAGAGCAGAGTATTAGACAGGCAACTTATTTTGACACTGAAAGAAGAGAGAACTGATTTTTGGAATGGTGGTACAGCTTCCTTGAGAACGATATCCACTCTCTGACAACAGATGACATTGATGAAGCTTATAATGATGATAATGATGGTTATGGAAGGACTGCTCCTTAACCTGACGATGATGCCTGTGGCTTAGTGAATTTTGATGGTAGTCCTGCTCTTGTAACGCTATTACGTTAAAAACTTCGGTTTCAACATACCTTGATCATGTGCTATGGAATCTCTGAAAATAGAACGCACAATTTATTTTTTAACATCCACTTTTGAAGGTAGCTCTAGGTGTTCCTTGTTGTTGGCTAATCTTAATATCACAGTGAAAGCAACAAGAAGATTTTCTCTTCCTATTTCCTATGAAAATGCATTTTTCAACAACAAAAAAGAGAAATTCCCGTTACAGGTTAAGACAGAAATGTTTAGACACTTAAAACCCATGACAACCAACCCGCCCGTCCCACAATGCATTTGCAGCAAACTGCATGAAGGGATTTCGTTTGCGTTTCTCTTTGGTTTGGGCAAAAGATGATGGAAAGCATAGAGGGCACCAAAATAGCGACTTCACCGTTGGTTTTTGTATTTTTTTTTTTTTTTTAAGCCTTCATGCATGGCAACCTAGGATGCTGTAATGCATGGGTGGGTGTACTAATGCTTAAGTGGTTCTGGAATCTGAAATGTTGGAGGTGGGAAGTTTCGGATAGGAAAAACTAAAGGATAACCCTTCTTCATGCTTTTCATTGTATGACAGCATGAGTGTCAGCCAGATTGTTTAAGTCAAGGGAAGATTAACAATCGTGTTTTGTTGTGTTGCTCTCTTTGATGGTGTTTCGTGCAGATTTAACTGTGTGGTGTCAAAAGCGGGTAGCAAAAGCGTGGCTGTTAGCTGAGAAGTCCTAATTGTTTCGCGGCAAAATAATAGCTGACTAAGTGTTGATTGTGCAGAGGCTAATCAAAACACCGTCTGACTTCCGTAAAGAGTCTTAAAGTTACTTTATTTATGAAAGTTAATTTAATAACAATTTTAATAAATTATTTTAAATTTGGGAAATATTGTTAATACGAGTAGGTTCGAACTGACTGCAATCCGACTGGCGAGTATAAAAGTACACTTGTTTCTTCAAGAACAACTAGACTACATCCTTTATTGTTTTGGAGAAATATATTTCTTTTCCGGCTCAGACTTTCGGTTAACTCAGTTGGGCAAAAGGAAAACCAAAGCAAAGAAAAGTGCAATTTATATCGGAGATTTCTTAGTACTTAGAAGGCATACTAAGTTTATATACAATAGTAATAAATGGATTGGGTTCTGTAAAAAATAGGGGAGCCCTAAGAGGTGTAAACCTAATGATATCCAGTATTGTAAATGTTTCTTCACATCAATTGTGCTTATTTTATCTCAACGTAGTAGCCGTCAGGTACTGGTCGGTGTCCATTCTGACTCGAATTGCTAAGCTTAAAAGCACGGGTGCTGATTAGTTTTTAACGGACCAACGGTAGCGCTTACATCCCCTAACAGGGAACTGTCGTCGGTCTAAACGATCCCTCGTCCTAGGGGTATCAAAAATGAATCTGGCTTTCCAGGTTGGAGTTGCACCGCCAGGTTAACTTCCCGGCCATGAAAAATATACAAAAGTTCCGAAACACAAGCAAGCCTCGAATAAGGATGGATCTACTGTTGATCTACTGTTTATAGCGAATCAAGGACGGATGTGCATGAGGTGCAATGTAAGGCCTTTTAATAGGCCACGAGTAGGCCCTAAACTGCTGCAAGGCAAACATTACCGCTATCCAAAAAATGTGATGGGAAGGGCTGGACAGAAAGAGGATGAAAATTGAGATATTTCCTACGGCGATTGTTATCGGCGGCAAAAGCAGCGCCTATTTGAATGCATATCTGCTGTTGGAGGCAAACTTAGGCAAGAAGTCTTACGTTCCCGGCATGTGAACGAGCGGCTCGTAGCAATCCATATCAAAGCTAAATTTTGCAACATTAGAATTATATGCGTGAATGCCCCTACAGAGGAGAAGGATGATTACAGCAAAGGCAGCTTCTACGAGCTCTTGAACCAGACCTACGAGCAATGCCCTAGCAATGACATTAAAATTGTCCTCGGCGATTTAAATGCAAGGCCAAAAGAGTGGAAATCTTTAGTAGTTTTGTCGGAGGGTATAACCTGCGAGGCACTACCTCCAATACCGGATTCAGGCTAATCAACTTTGCGGCGGGTGAAATATTGTCGTAGCTAGCACGCGTTTTCTATATCTCAATATTCACAAGGGGAGAACTCTTGATCAATCAACCGTCAACCAGACCACATTGCGACGACGACATTGCAAGACACTCCTCCAGTATTATGGACCCGAGCATTTCTAGGAGCCAACATCGACTCGGACCATTAATTTGCTGTAGCCAAGGTACGATTGCGGATATTCCGAACAGCGTCAAAATAATACTGTGGGAAACTTCGGCGTCAGACGGCTGGAACCGAAAGAGATTGTCAAATCCTTTTCCAAACGAGCGAGTATGTCTTAATTTCTTAAGAGGTCCACTGCTGCCAGCATCAAGCCTCGAAGAACAGAGGCAAAACTGCAAAAAAGCCATTCGAGATGTGCCACTCGATGAAACCCCTGGTTTGATTACGAGTGCCAGTAAACACATGCAGCTAAGCAATATTCACACAAGCCGCCGCTACATAGAAGGACTAGAGCTTCTTATGAGCTCTATGAGCAGAAGAGGAGAGACGAACACCGGCTTCTCAGTAGGAAAAAGAATGTACATGAGAAGTGCGTGGTCGAGCAAATTGAGAGATACTACTCCAAGAATGAAATTCTGAACTCGGCATTGTTCGTCCGACGCTCAAGAAAGAGGACCTCCTGAACTGCGCCAACTACAGAGGCGTCGGTATTCTTAGGTTCATTAACGTTTCTCAACAAGCTGATAGGGGTATATCAGTGTGGCTTTAGATCAGGAAAGTCCACCATCGATCAAATTTTCACAATACTTTAGATTTTGGAGAAAACCCATGAGCTTCAGATCGCTACACAGTACCCATCCATCGATTTTAAGGCCATGTTTAAGGACATAAGTTCTACTGAGCAATGTCTTGGTAACACAATGCGCTGGCATGCGATTTCTTGAAAGAATAGTGTAAAACTCACGCGCAAACACAAGAGGCTAAATCTTTCAAAAGTCCGTCCAACAACGCATATACGCCGACGATATTGACATAATCGGGAGAAAGAAGTTTGATGTCAGTGATGCTTTCGCGAGTTCTTAGACAAAAGCGGGGAAAATGGGCTTAGCGGTCATCAAGGCCAACACCAAGTATATGCTGCCAAGCAAAAGCAACACTCAACACCGACGTCTCGGACAGAACTTCGCCCTTGACAACTTTAATTTTGAGGTAGTTAAGGTCCTTTTCTTTTGCCAGCGCTGAAATCAAACGAAGAATAACTCTTGCCAACCATTGCTTCTTTGGACTAAAAAGGCAATTTTGACTAGCAAAGTCCTCTCTCAAACAAAGTTAAGCAATTTTAACGTTGGCTTCCATTCTTCGTACCACTGACTGGCATTCTATTAGATTTTTCATAGAAAAAAAAATTTACTATAGTTGCATTAATGCTTCTTAACGAATTTGTTTTTTTTTATTTTTGAACTCTACGTCTAAAATCCTAATTCTGCTTAAGGGTTGTCACTCCAGAGTTAAACTAAATTACTTCTGAATTTATTATTACTCCAAATTTCAAACGACATCACTCATAACAACTCCTAATCAATCAGGCTTCATAATTTTAGGAAAACAATTTAACACTTTCCGGCAGTAACTGTCATGTTAACTAACCATCAGGGGCGCCATCATTCCTCTCTAATTACGGACCATTGCTCAATAACTTTGTCCACCATTTTGCGGGATGACCCCCTGTCAGTCAATGACAATTCATCCTTACTGAGATTACATGCATAATTCATTTAAGCGTTAGGCTTCCGACTGCCATGGTGCCATGTTACTTGCCCTAAACATAGCATCCCTCTTCTACACCATCAAATTGCGGAAACGTTAAAGTCCAATAAGACTAGCTTTTCTGTCAACGTTTTGGGACTTTGTTCGTAATGAATGTCCACTTTGTTCGAAAGTGTTTGCATTTGTTACAATGTAACGATGTAACATTTTCGCAACTTGGGTGTAGAGGAGTATTGGAGTGAAGTGCACTTACTAAACGTCGAGCCATTTAATTCAGTCATTCAACGAGATACTCGCACTCTGAGTAAGTACGTTACAACTGCAAATCCTGAAATGTTCATCTAACTTTGGAAACTATTTGTAACTACCTTGTTTTGAGGAAGTTTTGTTTCGTTGTTTTTGCATAAATAACATACATTAAGTTCAATTTAGTATTGAGACAAGTAAAAATATTGGCAACATGAATGGATTAAGATATATCAAAATATTAATGGAAAATAAAGACATTTCGTAAAAACTATCATGTCTTTCGTAAAACGATAAAGATCATAATTACAATCATAATAGGTATAAAGCCTGTAATTTAAAAAATTCGTTTTTTCCGCTAGGGATTGTCTTACACTTCCAATTAATTAGCTAAGCCAATAAGTTTAAGCCCTTATTGCCGGTTCTGGAAGGTCGATTAAGGTCCCAAGTGTTATTTCAAATATGAAAGCGAGAGTTTTATCCTCATCTCAATCATAACACTTTCTGCAAAAATCGTTTAAAAAGAGATCTTTACCTTGAGCAAGATGCCTTCTCAGAAAGAACTACCATAGGCAACCCGATTATAGATTTAGAATCCTGCTCATGCGAGGGTTATCCTAAAGTATGACATCTCGGGCTATTTTTCTATCTGCTGTTGGACTTGCATGTTGGCGATGGCCCGAAGGCCCCGCTCAGATGTGACAAAAATGAGAACATGAGCAACACCAATGAGTGTCAAGAAGCTAGGCCATGGCCCATACCGGGCTGCCAGCGCCATAGTGTTTTTCTTTCTGTTTTTTTGTTAGTCTTGCAAATTGCTCTTTACTCTTTCAGGTATTGTTATACGTATAGATATAAATAATGATCTTTTACAATCACACTATTTTTTTTTTTGTGTAATTAAAGGATGCGGTAATGCTTCGCGTAGTTCAGGTGTAAAGACTTCTTTAACTTTATTGCGAAGTGACAGAATAGCTCTGAATATATCCAAAATTAACTTACTCTTCCCCTTGATTCTTAGTTGTTAAAAAAAAACACAAGAAAATTGCAAAATTCTGATTTGAGTTGGTTGCCAATTGCTTTTTTAAGATTATTTCATGTAAATGTTGACTATGACTACGTTTTGAGTGTTCCATACAGAGAGTCCGATTTTGAGTCACCAGCACTGGTGCACTAACACGTGTACTGTTGTCTTCCAAGACTGAAATTGACGCTGGCTTATCGGAATAGATAAATTATTTGACGTAACCCCATACAAAATAGTCTAAACGCATCAAATCGCACGATCTAAGTGGGCCAATTCACGCCATCTTGCTGAAACCACATGTTGACCATGCACGAGGAGCATTTTAGGTTAACAAATTCGAAATCACTGAACAATAGTGGGCGATATTGATGGTAACATTTTACTCACCGTCATCTTTAAAAAAAAAATCGGGCCAATGATTCCGCCGGACCATATACCGCACCAAAGAGTGTTTGTTTTTGAGCCAAAGACGGCAGTTTTGTTTTTAACATACCCATTCAACCACAAAAGGGCTTCGTCCCTAAAGAAAATTTTTCGATTAAAAGCGGATCTTCCTCCAGCTTTCTAAGGCCAACTCCAGGAAAATTCGATCCTTCAGTTCTTGCACGAGTTGTATGTGAAATGTATGTAGTCGAGTAATTTGTGCATATGACGACGAATGGACAATTCACGGTCTTCATTAACACTGGCAGATACAGCAGCAACATTTTCCTCAGGACAAACTCTAGGAGTACGGATACGTGGCTTGATGTCCAATAGCGTGAAATTTGTGTGAAATTTTGTTTGGTTACTATGGTTTGAATTGCTTGTTCAGTAGGTCGATTTTGACGACAAACAAAATATTTTTTACTTAGCACGAATTCTGATATTAAAATTCAATAATTTGTAATCGTTGTTCGGATGTTAGTCCTTATATGATGAAATGGAAGTGCTAACTCAGCATGTTTAATTTTGACACATGTCACGAATCACGGGAGAAGCAAACAGCAACGAGAAGAGCCACACAACATCGTTGAATTGGATAGAACTTCTGAACGGATTTTGAGGATGTAAGGACCTTTGTATACTCTGGCTACCCTATTAAATATAATAATGATATATCTAAGAAGGTAAATGCATATAACGTCCTTATTAAGAAACACTAAGGACACTATTTTAAAAACCATTCTCATCCCTGTCCATCCTTGTTGATGGATTATAGAATAATAAACGTAATTTACATTTCTGTCTTGGTCGGACAAAATGTGATAATCCCTGAGAACATAAACCCTGATTTTTTAAATCCGGATTTCGCTAAAGTGCAAAGTACCTAAAGTTGGCGAACTCAGTGCGGATGATCATATTCCCAACCGTGAAAGAACTGATTTCTTCAAGTTCACTAGAGTAAAGGTCTAAGGCCTTGCGTTCTGATGAAATACATCGACACTGTTGTCGCGGATTAGCGATGACGGGAATTTGTCAACTAACCAATTAGCCCTGTCCAATATAAGGGCACAGTGTAGTGCTAGAAAAGGATGTGTTACAAATCTTTATTAAATAGGTAAAAAAATCATTTATATATACAGTTTTCTTACATATGTTTCCCTTTACAAATTGGTACACTAAATATCTTAGTACTAAAATTGTTGAATTTGCGTCCACGTGCTTTCGCTGCCAATAAAAAAAGGAGAGCCGGAAATGTATGTTAATTTGAAAGCACCGTCTTGCCTCAAAGTAGCTCCATCTCTGAGTTGAGGGTGGCAACAACTCAATTGGCTGACAACACTCCTTACGCAGGGTTGGTAACAAGCACTTTATCAAAATAATCTTGCCCCACATTCTTTCTAACCTTACTTACATTTTTCACACAATCATTATAATATGCTCTTTCCCTTAGTTGCTTAGGTTACACCGATAGAAAAAAAGCCTCCCACCCGTTAGTCACCACCGGAGCTTAGACCTATTCCTATTCTTCCTTTCCTATCCAAAGTCTTCGAAAAATTGCTTCACAAATAAATTAGTGCTTTTGTCAAAACAGTAACCTGACCTGACAACAGTCAGATTTCAGGTGAAACCATAGTTGTGTATTTCCAATTCTGAAAATTACAAATGATCTGAGAAATGCTATGGATCACGACCTGGTTTCCTTTCTTGGGCTCCTAGATTTCTCACAGGCATTCGATACTGTCAATCATGGAAAACTTTTTTCAAAATTGGAACTGAATCGGCAACTCTGCTGCTAGCCTGATCCTTTCGTATCTAAGTGGAAGAAGTCAAGCCGTATCTATTGGGAATAAAACCTTCCGGTGTGTAAAGCTAAAATCAGGAGTACCGCAAGGCTCAATTCTCGGACCTTTACTATTTGTAATGAATGATCTCCCACAAGTAGTCCGACACTCATCCATTCATTTAGATGCTGATGACGTGCAGATTCAGTTGAGTTGCAAGATAGGAATCTTAAAAAATGGAATCGATAGACTTACCTAATAGCGATCTGAAGGAAATTTCGCAATGGTCCGCAAGAAATCCCTATAAAGGCAAAGTGCTTGATAGTCTGCAAAAACAAGCTTGACAGTAGCCATTTCCCAGCTTTATATTAAGGTAACACTTATCATATAACACTCATCATTTTTTTGAATACTCTATCAGGAGTATTCTGGGTTGTAGTCTGCACACCTACTACAAGTTTTGTGCGCTAAAAACACTAAACCACATCCTAATTTGCAAGGAACCTCATTATCTGTATGAAAAACTTCGGTTTCCAACTTCATCGCGTTCTTTTGTTTTTATTCAACCAAAGCTTACGTGCAGAAACTCTGAGAACAAATATTTTGTTTATGTTGTCAGAGAATGGAACACTCTTCCCTTAGACAT
Source organism: Volucella inflata (assembly GCA_928272305.1). Classification (NCBI taxonomy): domain Eukaryota; kingdom Metazoa; phylum Arthropoda; class Insecta; order Diptera; family Syrphidae; genus Volucella; species Volucella inflata. The sequence goes on from OV743719.1 coordinate 67,262,114, forward strand.
AAGGAACCAAGTCATTTGATAAAGTCTTATAGATATCTGACCTTAGGCACCTAAATGCGTTTTTGTATTTTTTTTATATAACCTTATCTCTTACGTTTTAATATTCTTTTTTTTTTTCTTTTTTTTTTCCTTTTTAACTACGATTATGATCTATCTCCGAATACTTGCATAGTTTGTTATATTCTAATCTATAATTAATGAAGACAATATCTGAATTATTTTAACTTAAATAAGTAAGCTTTTACTTAATTAGACTTAAACTTACATAAATCCAATGTAAAAGATTCTTTGTACCAATAAATGAAATGAAGTGGAATGATAATGAAAATGTTCTTCGCTGGTACTGCAGTAGTGCACAATTTTGAGTCATGACCATTAAGAAATGACAAAACTAAGTTGACTGCTTTTAAGCGGGCATAGTGATATTTGTGAAAGGAATGGAGCACTTTGAAGAATTCCTTTACAATGGATACAATTTAAACTAAATTAAACTTAGTTCTAATCTTAATAATGTAGGGCGTAAGGTTGCGCTAAGGAGAAATGGCAAATAATATACATTTGACTGACATCACTAAGAATAATTGGAAGTCGATTCTACAGAAAATCTAAAGACACAAGCAACTAACAATTTATAAATTGAAAATCTATTAACACATGGTGCTATTTGTTTTTTAAACATTGAAATGACGTATTCCGGAAGGTTTTGATCTGTAACATCTATATTAATTGTTACAACTGAGGTATTGTCTTTAAAAAGCTGCCTTACGATTCCTTAAATCTCCAGCTAACCCTTCTTTACTCACACTTATTCCAAACTTTCACTTTCTAACGTGTTTCCTGTCGTTATACTGATACAAACGAGCATCCATGTGTATTGAATTATATTATTATGTAACCAAAACAACAATTGATTCTAAATCACATTTACACTCGATAATGTCTTACTTAATCCAGCTTAACTAGAATTGCTGTGGCCAACTCAATAACTCCAACTCTCAACAAGGAACTTACAGTACTTAGTGCAAAGAATACCACTTGCACGTCACCACAACGAAATGATGTCCACTTGTTCAGTCGTTTCACAATATTATTGCCCATCTTAAGTGGCAGTGTCTTTCTCCATCGAAGTAAGGGTCAACTTCCTTTCCACTTTCGGGCCATTGTTGTACAAGTTCGCTTGACCACTCACTCTGTCCCTGACTGCTGCTAAGAGAACTAATAAAAACCCAAGATGTTCAAGTTTGTACAGAGCGTAAAAGGCGAAACGAAAGAAGAAAATTCATTTTAACTTCCTTGAAGAAAATTTTTCTTCAAGATACTCGTACCGAAAATCTCTATCCATATAAATGTGGAGGATGCGGCTGAGAATTCTTTGGAATTGTTAAGGCATTATGTGTTATCCCACAAAACCGAAAGATGACTTGGCTATCTGACCGTGAGGCACGTGTACATCGTGAATGTCCTGTTTATGATTGCATATCTAGATGATGATATTTTTATTACGAAATTTTCTCTTTTAATATTTTATGAAGTCATCCGATTAAGGGCACAAAAGGCGCGTATACGCTTCACGGTCGTTCCCCAATGTCGAAGATTTGTTTTGCACATGCCTTTGCCATATTTATTTATTTTTGCCGATGAATCATTTGCCCATATCACGCAGGTGGGACACAAATATAGGAGCAGCTATAAAGAAATCATCTATGTATCCACGTAACTAGATATCTGGGCACAATATATGCCAAAGTGACCTTCTGTTCTTCTCCCTTGTACGAGTATATTGGAAAATGTCAGAATTATTATTTTTTGATTTGTCATGGACAGATAAGAGTTTAATCGGTGGTTTGTTTTATTTGTTTCCCTTTCATAACTGTTGACAAATATTAAATAGCCAAAGGATGACTTGGCAGAGAGAAGGCTAGTTTGTTTGTAAGACCTTTACAAACAAGAAAGAAAGATTTTTTTAAATTTATTATGGTGTGCTCTTGTTATGATAATTTCTTATGTAGGTACTTAAATAAAAAAATATTGCAGTACTTATTACAACAGTTTTAATTTCGTACTTTTTAGCTGCCGATATAGTCCGGGGTGAGCATTGTTCTCAAGCAACATGTCGCTTCAGATAGGCCAATTGCTGACTAGCAAACTAAGTTTGTTGAGGCCTAAACTTGCGCTCGCTGTCTGAGGTAGGGTCTTACTCTATTGTGTAGGATCTGAAGACAGTTCGGACTTAAGTACTGTCATCATGTGATAAGGCTTTTAAGTTGACGAATTAGCGTAGTCCATTCCGCTATACAGTTCTTTTGTACTCAGTCTCTTCTCTACATATTGTCGATGGACAGGGGCCTAGATTATTTGAAGAGCCTCTTTTGACAAAGTCCATGCATTTAACAAGACTGAGATGGGGATTCTTCTACTAAGTTCTTAGGCCAAAAAACACTGATTGGCAAAAATTACTCCTCAAATGATTTCAAAGGTGGTGCTTCTGTTTTTATGTCCAAGTCAGACATGTTTATGTTTACTTTAAAGTAAACGAAACGACGAACTGTGATTTTTAATGAAGTCATACAATTTGATGGCCCAACGACTTATGTAGGCAGTTGATGATCCGGTAGGCGGGTGGACGTTCGACTTTACTTTAGCAATATTAACTTCTATTGGCGCAAAGAAATACCAAGTTAAATTAGAAGCACAGTTTTAATGAAAAACAAATACAAAATACCGTGCAAAAATTCCTTTGAGGAAACTGAACACGCAGAAATTCTGTCTAGGATATGGAATGTCTTAAGGCCAAGAAATATAACAAACTGCAGAAGGCAGGCAGTTGTATTTTCGCAGAAATATATTTTCACAGAGTATTTGAGTATCCAGTAACTGTAGAGTTCTTGAGTTCTAGCGAACAAAAAATTATTATGAAGGGAGACATATCCCCCTAAGTTTTAGGCCTACGAAGTGTTACACCTTTGATTTGTTGAGATCGATGAGAACATTATTGAGTGATGTTTCACAATTTTCATCATGATGTCTGTTGCGTGCTGCTCCATTAAGGTCGTTAAAGATCTCACCCAGACTTTGATGTCCAGAAAGGATTTAGACAAGGCGATGCGCTGTCATGCGATTTTTTCAACATCGTACTTGAAAGAATAGTGCAAAACTCACGAGTAAACACAAGAGGCACTATCTTTCAAAAGTGCGTCCAACAACTCACATACGTCGACGATATTGACATAATCGGGAGAAAGCAGTGTGATGTCAGTGATGCTTTCGCGAGTTCTTAGACAAAAGCGGGGAAAATGGGTTTAGCGGTCAATGAGGGCAAGACCAAGTATATGCTGTCAAGCAAAAAGGACATCCAACACCGACGTCTCGGGCAGAATATATCTTTTAGGTACTCGTAGTTAAGGACTTTGACTACCTAGGCTCTGCTGTAAATACAGACAACGACACCAGCGCTGTGATCAAGCGAAGAATAACTCTTGCCAACCGCTGTTTATTTGGGCTAAGAAGGCAATTCAGTAGCAAAGCCCTCTCTCGGATAACAAAAGTCACCCTTTATAAGACCTTAATAATCCCGGTCCTGCTCTATGGCGCAGAAGCATGGACATTATGAGGGTGTTCTTGGTTGCTTCGAGAGAAAAATTCTTCGGGTGATCTTCGGTCCTGTCTGCATCGAAGGAGAATGGAGGAGGAGATACAAGAATGAACTCTACGGACAGTACAGCGACATCGACCTAGCCAGAAGAGTGAAGGTCCAAAGACTGAGATGGCTGGGTCGTGTAGAGCGTGTGGACACCAATGCTCCGATCTGAAAAGTCTTTGAATCCGCTCCCGAGGGACAGCGCAATAGAGGAAGGCCAAGACTCAGGTGGCGTACGCAAGGAGAAGGGGACCTCAGCTAACTTAACATGCGAAACTGGAGGCAGACGCTTCTTGACTGAGACCCAGGTCCACCCCGGACTGTAGCGCCACCTAAAGTAAGTATATAAGTAAGTCTGTTGCATGCAAACTACGCTCTAAAAATCTTCAACTCCCTTTGGTTCCCTTGTTGTCTGCTTTACTTTTTTGCCTTATTGCCTTTTCTTATGTTGTCCGCGTTCTTTTCTCCCCTCATTCTCTGGGTACCACGGTACAGCTGGGATCAACTGGATTCTCTGATTCTTTAAATATAGTTCCCTTTCTCTACCTACCGCTCCAGAGATGAGCATTTCGCTATCCCGGATAGAGCCAGGCGGACGACCTGGAGACTCTGACGGGCGGACGGACCGTCTGCCACCTTGATGCCCCGAGATAAATATACTGTCGGCCTTTACCATTAAATATTTGTGACAACCCCTAAACCTCCAAATACAAGAAAAGACAAATTTGTTAAGAAAGCCCCACGATCATCAAAACGACTACAAACAAAATAACAAAACAACGACCAATAGCCCCGTTCCTGTTCGGGGAAGTATTAACAACCCTTACCATGCGTATACACAATTCTGTTACTGTGCTATTGAGGAGTCCCTCGCCTGGGGGTAAACCCTGAGTGCAGGAGCTGTGGCCATATTGAGTTTAGTGTGATGTCACTTACTTTTTCATTTTCTACTCTTCAAGCCCTTTTATGTGATACCCATATTAAGAGGGTTGACAAAAAATACATCATACGGCATCTAGTGGCGGCGAACCATTTTTACTGCATATTGTATTGTCACCAGATCGAAAAGTGTATGCAAAATTTCAGCTCCGTCGGATATCAAGAAGTGGTTCCAATTCAGCTTGCGAGATTTGACCCTAACAATCAAGGAAACATAAATCTCCTTGTTTTGATCGTGTTTTCCCAATTTCGCATAAAAACTTGGTGGCGTCCACTTGGTGTCGATTTACGTCTCTTTTACCGAAACACCCATTCGCTGTGTGTGCAGCTTGGAACCAACTGCTTGTTGCAATTCCGTTTCTTTTGCGATTTTCTTTTGGGCCTCCATTCTGTTTTTCGTATTCCCCTTTATTCGTTTTCCAACCGCCATCCGTGTGGTGTACAATATTTGGCTGCTGGTAGCCACCCTTAAATAATAATTTTATAAATTTTAAGCCCGCGAAAAGTTCCAACATGTCTTCTGGCTATGACATAAATAGTGAACAATTAAAAAAATCTGCATTAAAAACAGAAATATACAGAATATTCGTGATATTCTCCATAGCTCAGTGTCGATATATAGTTTGTGTATATTTAATAATAGTCTGCTGTAAACGAGGAATTGTTTCAAGAGGCTGCTAAGGCAACAAATAAAAACTTTAAACATTTTTCGTCGGGATCATACAAAAAAAATGTCGCGAAAATTTCGCAACAGAGATCTAAAGGGTGATCCATCCTAACACCTTCGAAATGTCGCCTATGAAAAAACCGTGGTGTTCACCAAAGATGTTGTATTCTCCTCATAATTGCCATAAACCGCACTTTATTAATGAATCGTAAACGGTCGTTCTATTAGCGATAATTAGAGTCATTAAACCTTTCTAAGAGGCACGTCATGCTCTACAATTGATTACTGTCTTATTCGTGGTAGGTGGTTTGACGGTATCTCAGATCTAAGCGTGGATGAACTGGTCTAGTCAGATCACTTACCCTTAAACGCCCAAATTAATCTGGGAGCCAAAAAAAAAACCGGCAAAACCTCTTGATGTCAAAATTAAAATGGATAAACCGGTTTAAAAATGTTTATAATCAAAAGCTCAATGAAGAACTCAGTTCTAGAAACCAAAACGGTTTATGTTCTATAAACGGAGTGAACCTTCTTACATCCTGCATCTTAGACGCTGCTAGGCCTTTCCAAAACAATAAGATCTTATACGTGCGGCGATGGCGATGGCGCGATAGTTAGCTCATTGGACTATTACGCAGAGAGGCTGGGTTCGATTCCTGGCTGGGTCACCAACAATTTTTTTCAAATCGCCATCACCCTTTCGGCGGGCAATGGCAAACTCCCGAAAGTAAAAAATTGCCTACGAAAAAGCTTCTAAGGAGTGCCGTTCGGACTCGGCGATAAACCGTAGGCCCCGCTCAAATGTGACAAAAATGAAAACATGAGCAACACAAATGAGTGTCAAGAAGCTAGCCCATGGCCCATACCGGGCTGCCAGCGCCACAGAGTTTTTTTTTTAGTGCGCAAAAAATCAACCGTGGTTTGAGTGAGAGTGTCAGGCGGCCAGGAAGAAATCTTTTGCTTATTTGCGATTGTTGAAAGAAATCGCAGCAGTTTTGCGTAGAGCCCTTACAAATACGCCAACCAAGAATATAGAAAAATACCATATGCTCAGAAAAACAAAAAAGGTTTTCGAATCAACTGGCCAAAACTGTTTCGGATATTACGGACAGTCGCTCTTTGGGGAAACATTAAAGACTTCTTAATGGCACGTCATTCGCGCAAGATATCCATGTTGAAGTGGGCATCCCAACAGAACATTTTAAGCAATTGTTTAACCCACAAACCAGTGCTACCCATTTGTACTACGCGTTGCCATTCCAAAGTGTGGAGGTGTTGGACAGAAAAATTCGACTCCAGGAGGTTTGTAATGTCGTTCAACGATGTAAACAGAACAAGGCTCCCGGAGAAGACCGAGTACCTTACGAGTTTTTCATGAATGCCTCTGAGGAATTTTTTGAGAACCTAACAGCAGTGTACAATAAGATCCTTGAGATAGGGGAGGTGCCATCACCTAAGAAAAACATAGTCTTCCCTCTTTTTAAGGAAGGCTACAATAAAGATCCTCGGAGTTATAGGGGCATATCCTTGTTTAACTCCATAATGAACATTTTAACGAGAGTTGTTCTGCAACATTCTGAGCGAATTTCAAGCGGGCTTCCGGAGTAAGCACTCAACGGTAGACAATTTATTCTCAGTCACTAGTAACGCGGGGTACTACATGGAAAAACGAAAAAAGCTGTACGCGTTCTTTGTGGACTTCAATCCGGCTTTCGATAGATAGTTGATAGAAGATCGCTGTTCTACAAATTAAGCAACTTAGGTGTGTCAACAAAAATCCTCAAAGTCCTACAAAGTCTGTACAATGAAAATTTAACAGCAGAATGGGATGGAAAAAATTTGTCACAATGGTATGAGTCACATATGGGTGTAAAGCAAGGCTGCCTCATAAGTCCTCTTCTGTTCTCTCTATTCCTCGATGACTTGGCAACTTTTTAACTAAGAGAATTGAGTTTGCGGAACTTCAAATAAAACTTTTAATGTACGCGGATGATATTGTATTGCTAGCAAAAACACCGACATTGATGCAATTGATGATAAACAAGTTACAGCATTATTGCAGGTTGTGGAATCTATATGTGAATTAAAGTAAGCCCCAATTAGTGGTATTTCGATATGGAACTGGACGTTATGTGGCAAAATGAAGAAATTGAGAGAGTTAAAGAATACAAGTACCTTAGAGTTATAGTAACACCAAAACTCTCCTTTACGAAGCATCTTGGGAAAAAATTAAGAGAAGCAAAAATGGCCATAAACTGCAGTTGGAAAGGAGTACTTAGTAAAAAAGATATTGCATTGAGTACGAAGTATAGAGTTTTCGAAGCGGTAGTCAGATCTATTGTGCATTACGCAGCGCAAGTTTGGGGTTACACTCACTATGAAGAAGTAGATAAATTACTGAGACATTTCATAAAGAAAATATTTCGACTACAAGAGAACACGCCGAACTACATGCTTCACCTAGAAACCGGTTTATTGGCTTTGTACTTATTCACCGTGAACATGCAGTTTATGTACGTTCTAAAAGCAATTTCAGTCCCCGACTATCGATTACCACATGTTGTTGCAAAATATCTTCAGTTACAGTTACAGTTTGCCAGAAAATGGGATAATCTATGACACGACCATGCGAACATACGCTCCGTGTAGATAATGTCGCCTCACTAAAGCGATCTTTATAGAAACTTGTAATAAAAATACATACCGCCTGCCGATCTTTCTTTGAGCAGAAAGCACGACAAATCCTGACTAGATGCACGTATAGAACTCTTACCTATGACCTGGGAGACGAAAACTACTTTAAAGATCAACACAGTGCAAATACGATTTCCCTAATCAACAAGGCGCGGGGAGAGCTGCTATATTTAAATGCAAGGTCTCATAGAGCAGAAGTGAATTATGAGTGTGCTGTGTGTAATCTCAGGACAGGAGAAGACATTCACCACTTCTTGGGTGTATGTCTCATTCTAAAAAAAAATCACGAAGAGTAATTTGGGGAAAGAACACTCTGTCGTATACAGAAGTCCTTGCTACCCTTAATGGAAACAACTGGAAGGCATTGCATCTTTTTCTGAGAATAGCTTTGCAGTATAGGCAACAAATTTTAAATGGAGCCTTTTAGTGCTACGTTTAGTTTTAATGGTATTAATTAATATGAAAATAAATATTAAAGAAGCAATCAAATCTCTTTTCTGGCTGACGGCAAATGCCAATGTTGACATAAGTTTTGTAAATTTCAAACAAAAAATTAATGGAATAATAATACTACTACTTAACGAATAAAATTCTGTGAAATCATCACAATAAATGTGTGCGTGATTTCATCAAAATTTCCCCTGTAGCACTTGGCTCACCCTTTATTTCATTGCCTTCTATTGAATTCTGATCCTTTAAACGTTTTAGAAAAATGCCTCAAAAAACAAAAAAATAAAAGCATTCTCTCTGACGAAATATTTTCTTTGCTCGAAATTTAATATTAATTTTTCAAATGTTGTGTTCTTCAAAATTCGTCGAAATAATTCAAATTTGAAAAGAGAAAACCGTTTGAGTTCTTTTTCGAAGAAATAAATAAAACTGTTTTGTGTCCAACATAACGTTATTCATTAGATTCATTCTTATACTCTTTTGTATCTCAAAAATGTAATGATATAGAGAAAAACGGATTGATGACTTGGAATCAATTGCCCCATATTACTTAGAAGCCAGTTCATAGTACCTAGTTGTTTTTCAGTGCGCAATAATTTATGGCCGATGTTGATCTTAAAAAGAGTCCTTACCTTTCAAAAATCCAAATACCAACTCTAAAAAAGAAACCATTTTTATGTTTATTAACTATTTTCTTTTATTTTTCCTTTTTTCCTTCGGCATTTCATTTCTCATTTTAAACTATAGTACAAAATGTTTTTTTTTTCTTTTACTTTTTTTTCTATATTTATTTTATATATTCTCTCAATGTACAATTATATTCTTAAAGTGAAGTAATTTATTTCATTTTTCTTAATGATTTCTGATCTAATCATTTATTTTTTTAATTTTTTTTATTTTATAATATACAATATGAAAGTCAAGTTTTTATAGATTTTATTTTTATAAATATTTAAAAAGGCTCACTAGAGGTTCTAAATATGGAGAAAATATTTGTTGTGAAAAAAAAGTTATTAATTTTTCTGATTTTTGTTAATTTATGATTTTGTATTTTATTTTTTTCTTGTTGATTTTTCTATAGATACACTTTTAAAGTTTATTTGTCGTTTTTTTTTTTACATAATTGAATTAAGGTTGTATGTATACAATTATTTAGATTTTTTTTATTGTGAATTATAGCATATTTAAAATCTATGTTCTCTTTTTTATATACAAGTTGATTTTGTTTTCTTTTTGAATTCGATCTATTTTAAATATTCGTTATTGCTTTCTTATTTTTTTTAAAGTGTTGTCTTGTATATTTAGTTGGGGAAAATAAGAAAACTTATATAAAACGTAATTCTGAGGAAAAGAAATCATTATTTTATTTATTTACAAAATTTAAAATTTATTTTTATGAACGCAGCAATGGTTCCCGAAACAGAGGCTATTTCTTCAAGCTTATGGCATGAAAAAAATCCCCCATTTCAAAGGGATGCGCCTTTAAAAATATGGAGCGAATAATAAAAAATCGCTGCTATAGAAATCTTTTCAAATAACATTTTTATTGATTCTATCACTATTACAATCATTCAGTAACTTAAGCAACATCACTTAAAAAAAAAAAAAGAAAAAACAATAACATCATATTCGTCATAAAAGAAGGACAGAGAGATTTGTTATAGTTCTTTTCGTTTTTAAATATTGCATGTTTATTTCGAAGGCAAAAAGAAACAATATTTTTGATTGATTTTGATTAAATTTCTCTCTACATTACAAGTATATACGCTTATGCTGGAAAATACTCGTAACTAAATGCATTATTATTTGTAATACGTATTTTTTTTTATTTAATAACTGTTCGTTCTTTCTTTTGATTTAGATCTGTAATTCTAATAAAAATTGGACATTTTATTCTTTTTAACTTCAACTCCATTACCTAAATATAATTAGCCTATTTAACAGGTACTAATAACTCTTTAATAAAACAAAGCCAAAAATAGTAAAAATGAAAATTTGGAAATTTAAAAAAAATTTTTTGGCCTTCGTTATGTTTGTATTTATTCACTTTTTAAATCCCTCTTGTTTATCCTTCCTGATTTTCTTTTCATTTAAATATATATATTTGTTCTTGTATTACTATCTACGTTACGTAATTACATTGATGATAATTTTTTTTAAATTTCATTTCAAAACGAATTTGTCGATATATTTTTTTCTTTTCGAATTTGTGTTTTTCATCACCAGAATTTGGAAAAATTTACAATTTATTTTTTTACTTTATCCAAGTGCCTGTTTGAAATTTAAAAGGCGAAACTATTTCTTTTGGTGTCGGAGGAATTCTTATAAATAAAATTAAATATTAATTTAAAATAGTTAATAAGAATTAAAATAAAATATTCTGTTGTATATACTCGTATATCAAATTTATAAGTTAATGATTGTTTTCAATAAAACAAAAATTTCATTCAAAAACACTTTTTATATCAGCATTTCGTCTCCATAGTAACCAAAGTTATATTCATTGAGATATATAGGTAGAATGGGCTCGAAGAAACACATTCAAGCCCTACAATTCACAGGAAGCAGTGGGAATTTTTGCAACACTTCTGTCCATAATAACCAGTAGACTTACCTCAACATAAGGCAGAATTTCAGATCCAGTCTCACATTAAAATAAAATCCGTTGACTAGCAGAGCAGCTTAGAAAATGCTAAAATGTCCGAATTTTCGAAAACCTACAAGCTCATCATGTTTGGATACCAGGTCTATAAGGACTTCCAATATTGAGCCAGGGTGTTGAAAAAAAGTTGGTGGCGGACGAACCCTATATGGGTCAACGGCAGCGCTCATATCCCAAAATTGGGTTACTGACACCGGAATATCTGGCCCGCTGTCCTAGGGTCAAAACTAGGGCCTGGCCCTCCAGGTTGGGGGTTGTGCCATTGGGGTAACTTTCCGATCAAGAAAAAAAAAATCTAGTTATGAGAGAGACGTAACCAGCCTTGGATAACGGAACTCCTCAAATGACAACCAGACCCGGAACGTCAATGGACTATGATATTAGAGCTTGCACTTGGAATGTAAGAACGCTCTACACCCCAGCTGCCACTCACAAACTTGAGTCTGTCCTCGCGGTGTACAAGGCAGACATTACCGCGATCCAGGAGATACGATGGATAGGATCAGGTAAGATGAAAAGAAAAGTTGCGACATTTATTACAGCTGCAACAAAAGACTGCATGTATTAGGATGTGCATTCGTCGTGGGACATCGGCTTAGGTCAAAACTCATTGACTTCAACCCGATAAGTGATGGTGATCCGCATCAAAGCAACTTTCCAAAAGATAAGCCTAATGTGTGCACACGCCCCTTCCGACGAGGCTGAAGATCCCATCAAGGAGGAGTTCTATGACCTCCTGGATGGAGCCTACGGAACCTGTCCGGAGTACGATGTAAAAGTTGTACTCGGGGACTTCAATGCTAAAGTCGGAAAGGATAACATCTTTGGCGGGTTAGTTGGTAAGCACAGAATCCACAAAACGACAACAGATAACGGCTACCGACTAATCGATTTTGCAGCAGCTCATAACACGGTGATAAGTAGCACTAGGTTTCCAAGGCTAAGGATCCACACGGCAACATGACACTCTCCAGATGCTCGAAACGCCAACCAAATCGTCCTTGTGCAAATCGGTGCCAGGCACGCATCCAACATCCTCCGAGGAAAACATGCCCGATAACTGGTCTATCAGCTTTATATGCCCCATCTTCAAAAAAGGTGATCCTTGCAAGAACTATCGAGGCATATTTCTGCTTAATGTCACATATAAGATCCTATCCAACGTACCGTGTGAACGCCTTAAGCCCTTCTGTAACACACTAATCGGTACGTACCGGTGTGGATTCCGGCCCGGCAGATCGACTAAATTTTCACATTGAGGCAAATCCTGGAAAAGACCAACAAATTTAAAGTCGAAACACACCACCTATTCATCGACTTCAAAGCCGTGTTTGATAGCATACATAGTCAGGACGATGGCCGAATTCGGAATCCCGGCAAAACTGATTCAGCTGTATCGCGTGGCGCTGGAAAACACGCGCTGCAACGTGTAGTTTAGAAGTATTTCCTCCAAACTATTTCAAACATGCACCGGATTTCGGCAAGGAGCTGCGCTATCATGTGACTTGTACTCTTGCACTGGAGCAGATAGTGCGGAGGGCAGGAGTTAACACGGAAGGAACTATCTTCAATAGGTCCGTTCAGCTGCTGGGGTATGCGGAAGATATTGACATCATCGATCGCTCCCAGCGTGCCGTGATAGAAGCGTTCACGGCGATTGAAGAACAGGCGAAATCCAATGGCCTTGAAGTAAATGAGGACAAGACTAAGTACATGCTATCAACAAACAAACAAGCATCTGTCCACCGCCTAGGACAAAACTTCACTACTGATAGGAAAAATTTCGAGGTAGTTAGGGAGTTCACCTACCTTGGAGTAAACATGAACTCCACGAATGACAACGTAGTGGAGATCCGGCGAAGAATTACCTTAGGAAACCGTTGCTACTTCGGCTTAGCCAAACAATTAAGTTCAAAACTCCTAACTCGAAGGACGAAATGTGAGCTCTGCAAAACCCTTATCCTGCCAATTCTGCTTTATGGCGCCGAGTGCTGGACGATAAGCAAGAAGGGAGAGCTGATACTGGGTTCCTTCGAAAGAAAAATACTTCGGCGGATTTTTGGTCCTGCGTGCGAGGAGGGCGAGTAGAGGGGAAGATAAAACCGCGAACTCTATGAGCTGTACCATGATGTGGATATAGTCCAAAAAGCCAAAATACGGCGACTACACTGACTCGGCGGCCACATCGAGCGAATGGACAATAACGCTCCAGCTTAGAGGATTTTCGGATCCCAGCCCCCAGGTTCGAGGAGACAAGAAAGACCGAACCTCCGTTTCAAGGACCAAGCCATCGTGGATGCCAGAGCGCTTGGTTTGGACAACTAGAAGAAGCGTGCCGGGGATCGTAGAGGATGAAAGGCTGCAGTGTCTCAGGCAGAGACTACACGGGTCGGGAGCCCGTTAAGGAAGTAAGTAACAAGCTCATCCATCTTTCATGTTAAGAAAAGCTGATAAAAAATACATCATCGAAGAAAATCCAGAAACTTACCACTATTCACACTGGTCAACGGAAAGGAAAACCCAATGGACTCTTAAAGCACTTCCACAGATAGTGAGTGCTTTGACAACGCAAATAGATGCAAATCTACTGACTTCAACATGCTCTCCTTTGGGAAAGAGTCCTAGTGTATTCCAAGTTCAACTACACGCCATGCAAGAATGCCCTAACCTTATCTACAACTCTGGTATCATAGGTGCAAACATCCACGGATAGTCAAGCAACTACAAATGCTCTAAGCACGAACATCCTTAACTCCAAATCAGTCATGTACTTCATTTAAACCCTACAAAAACTTAGCTAAAGCAACAAGACCAAACTTTGGTGGGTTCCAGTTCCAGGCCAAACAAACTATCCTGCCCTTCAATGAAAATGTCAATAGATCTTCATCTAAGTCGGTATGATATCAGAAACCTTTTAAGATATCATATTTCCTTGAAGAAGACGAAACAGCTGAACAAATTTTATATTACTGTCTAGCCCTTAGTGGAATCACCTTCTTCAGAGAACAACTAAGGGATTCCCCTGCTGTTAAAGCTACAAACTTCATTCGAAAGATAGAAAACCTATTAGCCTAATCACAGTTCTTACAAACGCGTACAAAAGATCTTTTGGGCCGAAGTGCCTTATCACGCATTTTGCGAGTCAGAAATTAAAAAAAAAAAGGCAAATCTAGGACGTGAGGAATAAAACAATAAAATGGCTTCCTTCAACGAGGTGTACTGTGCATCCTTTTGTAGACCATACTAGAAGACAACCTCATGCAAATGCTAAAGGGAGTTAGAACTGTCAGATATGCAGATGGTATCTCTGTTACCATTAGGACCATCAATCATCTCATGAATGATTCATTTCGACGAAGGGCAGGCTACTGTACTAAGCAAGTATGAAACGTGGCTTGGACTTTTTTTCGACGGGCAAGCAAACCTACTGGCCCACCGACACAAATAAAATACCTGACCTGGTCGATTTTTTCTTTACAAAAGGGGTCCCCAAATATCTCGCGACTTTAAAAGAATTCTATGATCTCTGCTCAGATCACTCGCCAATAATATTTAAAATCGGCAGGAGTATAGCAAAGACCGAAAGACCGCCCAAATTGACGAATAAGGAAACAAATTGTGATGGTTTCAGAAGAAATTGCAAGGAAAATATTGCTTTAAAAGTTCCACTTACGACGAAGTTGACAAGTTCGTGGAAATCATCCAAAGAGCTGCGTGGAACAAGACTTCCTTTCGAACAAGAGGAATAAAACACGGAGAGCAAACATACGCGACCGATATAGAAGGCCTCCTACGAGAAAAAAGGAAAGCACGGAGGAGATGGCAACAATCACGTGCGCCCCCGCATAAATCCTATATGAACCGCATATCAAATAAGCTAAAGAAAATGCTGCGAAAATATAAGAATATATATAAATGCTTCCATGAGTCTTTTATACGTTCCAAGCCAATGGAGAGTCGCAGAAGTCATAATGGTTCCAAAAACATGGGAAAAGTCCAAATGACAAAAACAATCATACAGACCCATTTTTTCGCTCCTGCCAATATTGGATAACAAATGTAATTGAAAACGCGCTAGAGGGAAAAAAGATATGTTCAAGCGTTTTTATCGATGTATCGCAAGCCTTCGACAAGGTATGGCACTAGGGCTTAAAGTATAAGCTACAACAAATTTTACCGAGAGAAATGAATAGAATACTCGAATCTTATCTTGAAAATAGACTGTTTCGGGTTAGATATGGGATTGAATACTCTGAATTCAAGGAAATTCAGGAAATTGGCGTTCCACAAGGAAGCGTTCTGGGGCCATACCTATTCTTACTGTACACTAGAGACATACCTCTAGATGAAGAGACTGTAGTAGCCACATTCGTGGATGACACGGCGATCCTCGCCACAGGACAAACAGTTGAATCCTCGACTGCAAAACTTCAACGAGCTCTGAGCAAAATATTTGAGTGGACGAAGAGCTGGCGAATCTAGCTAAACGAGACTAAGTCAGCACACATCAATTTTACGTACAGAAAGAAATCAGTACATGAAGTAGCTCGAAATTGTACCAAACCAAACAATATGTCTGTCCTACAGACATTCTAGAACAAAGCGCTTAAAGCAATCGTAAATGCTCCATGGTATATAAGGAATCGTGATATTCACCGCGATCTGGGAATTGCAACCGTGAAAGATGGAGTAACAAGCTTTGCTCGTATACTTCGCACTCGTCTTGTGCATCATTGCAACCAGGAAATAATCCAAGGATTGGGCAAGCCAAATCTTGTGCGGCGACTTCAAAGAACAAGCCCGTTTGACTTAGCGCCTTAAGGAGAAACCGTATGAAATAACGGTAATAGTAGGTGCCTTCGCTGGAAAGCTACCTACCAAACGCGTTAAACTACAGAAGCTTGAGCTACTTGTTAAGGAAACTTAGTCGTAGTCTTATAGAAAATGGGAGGCTTTTAGTGAGTAAGAATCTCACACTACTATGAGCGCGTGCTTATGGTGGGCGCTGCTTCGCCACTGTGGTAGGCAGTAGGTGCTCGTGCTTATGGTGCCTGCTATGGTGGTGTGGTGGTGCTCTTATGAGCCCGTGTTTATGATGCCTATGAAGGTTTTTACCTACCCACGGAGACAAAAGAAGAGATTCCATAAAAACCGATCAGACAGCTAGATGGAAATGGTTTAGACAAAAAGGCCTTTCAATTTAAGAGTAATCTTACACAAAAAACTCTCTTGAAGACCCGGCTCGACGATGTAAAAAACAAAGCTAATTATTGGAGCCAATGCTAACTATGGAAGTGTGTGTTGTAGGTCCAGAACAAACAGACGCTAACAATACTGAAATTCCAATGAAAAACTGACGTAAAAGAGTACAAATATCATAGCTAAACATTCGGATGGTCAGTCGGTACTGGAAGCCCTAAAGAAATGCAAAATGAAAAGCATTCCTCAATCAAAACGTGCCATTTGGAATAAGTGCTGTGCGGAATATTCACTATGATAGAAAAGCTGCGCACTTTTGGGCAAAGAAAACCCTCCAAAATCAATCACGCATAGCAGCAATTTGACAGATAAAGTGTGAAATCCAGGACCGTGCTAGAGTATGGTTAAAGTCAAAACTACACGACCAACAAACAAATTTAAATAATTTGCTACAGTATCCCAGTTGCTATGTTTTAACCGTCGCCGTCACTCACTCTCTTCTCCTTTCCAATCAGACAGGAACACAATTGTGGAGGAAGAGATATGAACACCATCATGTACAATGAGTTGGGCCTTTAGGACTGAACAATTAAAAGAAACAAAAAATAATATGTTAAAAATAGTATTACGGTTCTTTTCCACAAATTATACTGTTGTTATTTTCGTTTTGTTTGTTTTTTTTTACAAATTTTTCTTCTTTGTCTACATTACACTACGTTTATTATGGATAATTCCTATACTACTACTACAGTGATACATAATCACTTCCACCCTGCAATTCAGTTTGACCGCATGTCTGCGATTGTTTCGATGATGATGATAATGATGATGCTCCTATTCCTGCTCCTCCAACTCCAACTCCACCATTAGATAAACCATGCTGCTGCTGGACATCCCTTTGTTGCTGCTGTTGCTGTTGTTGTTGCTGCTGCTGTGATTCACGTTGGCTAGCAAACGTTGTTAACGGTGTTCCCTCATTAAATAAAGTCTCATTTTCTAGTCGCTCCTCATCGGGCAGTGATAGTGTGGAATTCCCACTAGCCGTTATCCGTCTACCCATATTGTCGTATTTCAAACAAGCACCGCCAAAGGCGGAACTTTTTGGCCCTAATGGCCTCATTGTACCACCAATGCAAGTAAGTGACGTTCCATCTGCGTCTTTGGCATATGCCATTGGCGGTGGCGGCACTTTCATGCAATTAACACAGGTGGGTGCCTTTAAGCCACAGCTACTCGAACAGCAACTTCCGGTTGCTGTGCCACTGCTGCTATTACTGCTACTACTGCATCTGCCACCCGTCGATGAATGTTGCAACTGTTGTTGCTGTTGCTGTTGCTGATGGTGCAGTGCATGTTGCAGTTGTTGTTGCTGTTGATGTTGTTGCTGTAATTGTTGTTGTAAGTGCTCCTCCTGGCTATATCCTTGACTGTAGGTTGTGTCCAAATTATGGTAACTAACGATTTCATCGTGTGGATATAAATTCGTCTGGACTGTAGGGTCCTTTTTGAGAATGCCACGTCGTTGATTGTTCCTTGGCAAAGTGGCAAATGACGAAACATTGCCTGGCAGGAGCTGTTGTTGAGCTGAACTGCTACCACTACTGCTGCTCGCTGTGCTGCCATCCACCACTCGTTTTGGTATATTCAAGAGATCAGGATAAATGTTTATGTCTGAGCTGTCAAGCATGTCCTGGGTAACTGAAACAGATATGAAGATGTTTCCGTATGCCGGATTAGGGACTACGTTTGAACAAAATTCTGGTGGCGGTGGAAAGACTCCGACATTTAGAGGAAATTCTTCCGGAATCTGATTTGGATTGGTACTGGGAATGCTTACAACTCCGCATTGTCCTTCGGCAGTGATAAGCTGTTGCCGATTTGGCATATGCGAGGATGGACCTCCTTGCATGGGGATTCCAACCTGTTGGTGATGTGGGCCATGTCCTCTATGGTGATTTTCGACGGTAATTTCAATTGGCTCAAAACCAATGACTGATTCAGTTTTGTTTATGACTGGACCATTGTTATCAATTCCAGCACAGCTATCGCCGCGGTCGTTGGTTGTTGTTGTAATGCTAAGATCCAGTAGTTTCTTCTCCTGATCATTGAAGCTGACGCTTCCTTTGATGTTCTTACTAGGATGCCTTCTTTGTCGTTGAGTTCTCTTGCAAAGACAAACGACAAATGATATGAGGATCAGAAGAAACACGGTCCCAAAAGTGCCCATTATGAGTCCAAAATACCAAAATGTCTCCGGAGTCTTAACCAATACATGCTGTACAATTTCAGTCAGATAAATACTTATATTTTGGCTTGCAGAACCAACTACATTTTGAGCTGCACAGGAGTAAGTCCCCGCATCTAGACTGGTCATATTAAAGACGGTGAGATTGCTCCAGAGTTTGTCGCTGGCTATATTGTCTTGGTCAAAGATGACATTATCGTTGTCTAGGATTTTTCCGTTCAATTCCCAAGTTACTTCCGGCATAGGGTCACCATAAACCAGGCAACTAAATGTTGTGTTGCTACCAATATCGATATTTTGAACGTCTTCGTTGCTGAAAATCTCCACTCTTGGTGGACATCCAAATTGATCCTCTTCCACCGCTTCCCAGTGCTTATCTTTGTGCTGGTAGGGACCCTTGCAAGTTAGACTTATACTGTTAAGCTTATTTTGGACATACCAAGTTCTGAACTTTCTCAATTTGCAATTACACTGCCAAGGGTTCTCGTCGAGTACTAAAGTCTTAAGGTTCGTCATATGCTGAAATACGTACTCTGACAAACTTTCAAGCAAATTGTTCTTTAGATAGAGAAACTCTAGCAAGTTAAGATTGGCCAATGCCATTGGATCGATGTAACTTATCAGGCAATTGTGTAAGTCCAACGTTCGTAAGTGGGGTAGAATTGGAAATTGGTAAGCAACTAGCTTCTTCAAGGGATTCCCGTTTAGATAAAGTATTCTTAAGCGATCATTACCCATGAACGTGTCCTTATCGATCATTTCGATTTTGTTGTCACTCAAATCGATTTCAACAAGGATTTTGAGATTTTTGAATGTTTCCTTGTGAATATACTGTACGTCGGACTTCTTAAGGTATATTCGTTGCAAATTCAATAGCCCTAGGGTGGTGAATTCCTCTCGATTAAGATTTGGAATGTGGTTATCGTTTAGTACAAGAACCTGAAGCTCTGTGCTGAGAGTGGTGGGTATTGTGGTCAACTGAAGTGAACTGCAGATAGCTGATTTTTTGCCATTTGTCCATTTGCATGTGCAATTCGAAGCACAACTTGCTGACCAATCATCACCCATAGTTGGTGGGATGAGAGCGGTGAAAAGAAGAGCAACTGAAAGAAATATAAAAAAAAATTACTTAAAGGCATTAAATTAAGATAAAAGATACAAATAAAAAGGAAAGTCAAAATAAATAGGTTAATTCGTCGGCGGCATACCTAGTGTCAATGTTGATTTTAAGATACTCGTAGTTCCCTGATTTATTTTGTTTGTATAAGGACGAACACTTGGAACACTGCTAGTACAAGTTATCAAAGTTATGTTTATAGAATCCCCTAAGACGGGGAACAATTAGAAGGCATGATAAACATGGATTAAATGGATTAAGAGTTTTTGCCGTAGACACTGTCGCCTTCCATCTGATCAAGGGGCTAAGGGTACGAGTATTTTACACTTATGTTTTTGAGAAGAGAAAAAGAGACTATTCGAGCCATTCTTCAAGAGGATTTAGGCAAAACAAAGACTTCTTTTGGTTGGTCTCTGTTGTTGTTGTACCGAGTCATACAAAACTAACTGCTCGTCAATGCTTGGCATTAAATTAAGTGTGTGTGTTAAATCCGCCGTATTTACCTGATTTGGCAGAGTGCCATTTTGTTCCCGAAGTTGAAATTGTAGTTGAAGGGATGCTTTTTTGAAGACATTCCGACCATTCAAGCAGTTTCGACATGGGTACTGGAGACGATTCCGCAAAATGAGCATTAGAATCACTATTGAACCGCTGTAACAAGTGTATAGAATCGGGAGGAGAATATTTGGAATAAAAACACCAAAAAATCAACAAAAATCGTGTTTTAACCCTGAACCAAACATCAACACTAAGGCCCAGTTTAACAACTTGCGCACTCATAGGGTTGGTGAGTGAAATACCACCCGCGGACCAAAAACTGTCGGGAGATGGATACTCCATAAACATCTAATATCAAAGAGAAGAAAAGGAGAGAGTTTAGGTGCAGAGGTCGGATTCCCAGTACTAGCGACACTGTGACTGCGATGAAAATGGAAATAATAGTGCTAACGCACCTGCTACTGCATTGGTAAACTTGGATGCCGTAGCTAGTAATGTTACCAGTAATAAGTCCAATGACATGAATTCGGTTCATGATCCGTTTAAGGAGAGCACTCGTTAAAACTCCCTTCCTAAGGTATAATATGCGTTCGCATTCGGAATCGACGCCGTTGAAAAGAACTGATGCGATAAATGCGACTACCACTGTCCACGGCCCTCAAAACGGCAGTGACAAATAGTGGAAGACAGCAATGCTGAAACTCGGACCGAAGATCGACGGTCTCATCGATAACGTCCATGGGGAAATTAAAAAAAAAATTGGGAACGCTGATAAAATCCATTTTCCAGGAGGCGGAATCCAAGGCTCCCCGTTTCGAAAAAGACGCGGATAAACTCTCCGAAGCGGAAAAATATTGGTGATCTATCCTACGCTGATATGCATAGCGGATCCTTCACTTAAAGAAGTAGAGTCAAGTGTAAATCGAAAAAAAACTGAAGCCGGAGACCTCTTACTCTTGCTTAAAAAGGATGCAGATCCAACAACTATGGTCTATAAGATAAAATTAAGGAAACGCTGGAAGAAAATGGCAACGTTCGGTCCATCATACAAGAGATCTTGATAGAATGCAAAGATATCGACGAAGTTACGTCAAAAGAGGAGATCTGTGCCGCCTTAACAGAACAAGCGAACATCGAGTTCAAAACCATGATGGTTAAGAGCATAAGGAAGACTTATGGTTGAACGCAAACAGCTACCTTAAGCTTACCAATGGAAGCTGCTAACAAGTTAATAATTGGAAAAGTGCATATCGGTTGGGTTCCTTTTCGTATTCGATAAAAACTCACGTTGAAACGCTGCTTTAGATGCCTCGAGCTCGAACACTTGGCAAGCAGGTAGCAGGAAATGTCCAGAGTACAAAACAGAATTAGAAATGAATTCGTATGAATATCTTAGAACTTAATCTTAACCATTGCGAAGTAGCTCAAGATCTTCTACAACAAACTATTCGTGAAGTAATAACTGATGTAACGATTCTCTGTGAGCAATATAGGAACCTGACTGGAAACAACTGGGTCACCGACGCAACGGGAAGATCTGAAATTTGGGCTTGCGGAGACGCTTCCATACAGGAATACTCGAAGGAACCGGAGGATTTCGGTATCTGCTATATTCCACCCAGCGCTGCTATTGAAAGCTTTGAAATGACCTTGGATAGTCTTGACTAGTTGACGACACTAGAGGCAGGAGTCCGGTCATAATCGCGGGAGATTTCAACGCATGTAGAAATGGAATGGGGCAGTCCGTATACGAATCATAGAGGGACTGCTTTACTCGAAACATTATCTTGTCTGGACATTGTTTTAGCTAACAATGGAAGTATAAATACCTTTAGTACAGCTAGATCCGGATCGATCATCGATATTACTTTCGCAAGCAGCGACTTGTGACCATGATGCAATCCTTTTTAACGCAAGGCAAGAAGGCAAGCGCTGGAAATGAGGAACCAAAAAATACTGCGCGATTATAACCCTCGACGTGAAGAACGCATTTAACTCGCCAAATGGGGAACGAATCATGAGCTGCCTGTATCGAATGCAGGTACCGGGCTACGTCCTTAAAATAATTAAGAGTTACTTCGCGAATAGAGACCTACTCTATGATTCTGATGAGGGAATTATGTCTTACGAGGTTACTGGTAGTGTACCACAAGGCTCGGTCCTGGGTCCCCTGCTGAGACAACGAGAAAAGAAAATATGAAAGAAATCAGAGTATTGCAGCCTGACAACAACAATGGGACGAGTCGCTAAAGGGAAGGTGGACGCACCATCTCTTACCAGTGATCGATGTATGGATTAAACGGAACCACGGCGAAATAAATTTCTACCTGACCCAGTTTTTAACGGGGCACGGGTGTTTCAGAGAATACCTCTTTAAACGCAGACTCAAAACCAATCCAAACTGTCCGCATTGTGAAACAGCTTCGGAAAATAGGGAACACGCTTTTTCTTATTGCCCACAATATGAAACCGAAAGAATTGCTCTACGGAACCAATTTGGGGAGTGGCCTACTCCCGATAATATCGTTAGTTATATGCTCGAGAGCAATGAAAACTGTACCGTCGTTAGAAATGCGGCGGTACGCATCCTCAACGATCTAAGGAGGCTAGAACGCCAACGTAATGCGAATAATGCGAACAATAGAGTAGGCTTAGTCCTTATTTCGAAACCCGTGAAGTTATGCCTAGCGGTAGAGGAAAAAATCGGCTTGTCCTGTAATGGAGGTGGTTTTAGTCTGTAAGAATCCGGCATTCCCAATGGGCGTCTCGGACCATTGGTGCCTCATGCAAGGTTTCCACCCACCATCACAAAAAAAAAACAGACTATTTTTGTTTAAAATTAAAAACAATCTTTTTTTACAACAGAAAACTTTAATGATTTTTACAACATATTTTTATTGACTGACACTCTAAGCAGTCTTTTCCTTGGTGCTCTCTACACATGGCTTGTGAACAGCGATCGCAAAAGAATCTCATCATCCTTTGAAGTCTTGGAGGGCAGAAGGCGTATATTTTTCTTCCTTGTTGTGGAAGCCCTTGGTCAATATTTGGGACATCCATTTTAAGGATTGACGCAAACTTCTCGGCAAATTTTTTTTTCTCAATTCTCCTTTGAAGAAGCGGCGTAATCAACTCATTGTGCATAACTTACTTAAACTGCTTTCTTTTAAGTGGAATAGATTTAACTTTAACACAGTTCTGCACATACAATACAATACAAGTGCTATGTTTAGAAGTTTGTAGAACAAGCACAAAGGCCACCTTCTTGTTTTGCGGCTGCATGATGTGTTATTGCACATCTACAGCTCCTTTTGTTGTATTGTACCATTCTATAATATCCGGCTTCTTACTGCTCTAATTTATTCAAGGTTTTCATGGTAAGTTGACAGAAGAACAAAAGCTCTATTCCTATTTGTTTGATATGACACTAGTGTTTTGGCCCCCTTTAGACAAAACACACTTGCGCTAACTTCTCTAGACTTAGAGTCTACAATTTCGTTGTGAAGATCTGGTTTATTTTTTCAGATAGTTTCTATCAAAGTTAGTCAGTATTCCGGATTAAAAAGCTCATTAGGCAATGGTATCGATGTGAACCAGTTAACACAAGTATTGTTTCTGTTCGACCCTCGTATGGTTCTTGTCAGTTCCGTGACGAAATACTGAGCCATGGTCCCTTATAAGTTGCTTTACCGATGTATGGAATGGCGTCTACCATATTCTGAGTTTGAGTGTCATACATCATAACTAACTAGATGCCATATCTGTTAGGTTTCTTTGGCATATACAGGGTTTTCCAACTTTTTTTTTTAATAAAACGTACCCCATTTGAGATATTTCAAAAACTTTATTATCGGCTTGAAGTACAATCAAAAGATTTATGAGTGGAACTCGACTTCATTCATATGAGCACCGCGTGCACGTTTGCAGCGGTCGATTCATTGGACCCAATTTTCGGCCGAACCGGCCGCTATTTCATGTTCAATGTTGGCTCTGAGCTCTTCCAACGTCATCGGCTTGTTGGCAAAAGCCAATGACTTAACGTAGCCCCACAGAAAATAGTCAAGCGGCGTTAAATCGCACGAATGAGGCGATGATGATGATTTTTCGATGAAATTCACCAATCGGAGAACGTACATCGCTTCAAATGGTCCATCGGCTTCAATTCTTGAGTCAGTTTGATCTTGTATGGGTGTAAACCGAGATTCTTACGCGAAATACGCCAAAATGTGGTCTGAACGATGCCCAATTCTGGAGAACGCCGTGGAATTGACTGATTTGGATCGTTTGGTACGGACGCATGAACGGCAGCGATATTTTCAACACTTTGACCAACCCGTTGTTTCACTGACACGGCAACATCATACAACGAATATGTAGACTCAAGTTTTTGCTCTAAACTTGTTATTGCCTGTTTACTAGGTCGAGAATTACGACCGAAAATTGGAATTAACGCTCTTAAAGTTGCAGTCACAGACTCCGAATTTCGGTAGAAAATTTTTATAATTTGCAGACGTTGCTAGTTCGTGTACTTTACCATGATGAAAATGTTGAGTTTACTGAATAAATTGACAGTGACAGTTTGATGATTAGTGAAAGAGTGCGTTCACAAATTAAATTACAAGGTGTCAAGTCAATATTGGAAAACCCAATACATTCGAAAGGGTCAGCGCCCTCGATATGACACTAACTGTTCGTCTATAGTTCAATAGCTACCTGGTTTGTATAAATCATTGCAGCTGATGATAAACAAGCTCCAGATTTCTCTAAAAGCAGTGAATGGGTCTTCATTCTTTCTTTCCTCTCTGGTTTAAGGGTTGCCAAATAGTTAACAATCCAAAACAAAAGCAAATCTAACCTTTGAGACGTGGAATATCTTAGAACCACCTTTCTCCTTTACTTGTCTAGATCTTTCTTCTTTCATCAGAATCCGAATTTGAATCTAAATCTACTAGTTCATTCAGTGTTATTGGAAATTTAATTCTCCGTTGCTTCATACTTTCTTAATTTTTAGGATCAAAGTTTCACTTCTCACTTCCGACATCATCAAAATCAAAAAAAGTTTGAAAAGCATACAAAGAAAGCATCCACAGATGGAACGATCTCCCTACTTAAATGGTTAAAAACGCAATGAAGGTATTGGTTATATAACTTAATTCGTGCGGTTTTTTTTTTTTGAAAATTTGAAAGTTCATTTAAGAAAAACATGTAAAATAGTATTATTCAAAGTATTGCCCATCTGAAGCTATGACTTTTTCCCATCTTTCTGGCAATTTGTGGATCCCATCCCAAAAGAACTGCGCCGGCTTGGCAGCCAAGAATGAATCAAGCCAATTTTTGATATTCTGCTCTAATGTGAACCGTATTTCAGTGAGGGCGTTCTGCATCGACCGGAACAAATGGTAGTCAGAGGGGGAAGGTCTGGGCTATAAGGCGGGTGGGGTAAGACTTCCCATCCACTGTTTCCCAAATAGTTTTTAACCGGAATAGCAACGTGGGGCCGAGCGTTGTCATGATGGAAAATTATTGCCTCGTGTCTGGTCGCATATTCCGGGCATTTTTCGGCTACTGCTCTCTTCAGACGGATTAATTGTGTTCGGTAGCGTTGTCCATTGATGGTTTCACCCAGTTTTAGCAGCTCATAATACAGCACACCCATCTAATCCCACCAAATACAGAGCATTATTTTCGGGCCATGGATATTCGGCTTTGCCGTTGATTTGGCTGGTTGGCCGGGTTTCACATATGATTTTTTTGCGCTTGGGGCTGTCGTAATGGATCCATTTTTCATCACCAGTAACAATCCGATGCAAAAATGACTTCCTTTTGTGGCGTTTCAGCAGCATTTCGGACATGCAAAACCGCCTTTCGACGTCTCTCGGCTTGAGTTCATGTGGAACCCAATTTCCTTGTTTTTAAATATATCCAGCTGCTTTTAAGCGTTTTGAAATGGCTGCTTGAGTGACACCCAAAGATTCTGCGAGCTCTTCTTGTATTTGGCAACAATCTTGATAGAGTAATGCTTCCAGTTCTTCATCTTCAAACTTTTTTGGCTGCCCGGGACGTTCATCGTCTTCCAAACCAAAATCATCACTTTTAAATCGGACAAACCACTTTTGGCACATTCGCTCAGCTAGCGCACGTTCACCATAAACTTCCACCAAAAACCGATGACTTTCAGCAGCAGTTTTCTTCATATTAAAGTAATGAAGAAGAACTCCCCGCAAAAACACTTTTTCAGGCACAAAGTTCACAATATTTGAGTGAAAAAAAATTATTCTTGTTTACTCTTCAAATATACTGAAATGACGTACAATGACAGTAGCTTTCCAATGCATGTTCCAATGGAATAATACAAGTTACGCCATCTCTTAGCAAACCGCACGAATTAAGTTATATACCCAATACATAGAATTTGAGAAACATAGAGTTAGTGGAAGGTACTGAAATCGGATTTTGGTACTACTTTTGTTTTCTACAATCAGTCCGGGCTATTATTTGCCACACTGTGTTTTAGTAGAAACGACCAAACAGTGAGTACCCTTAAACCATCAAAACTGATAATCACGAGCTGGACTTGAACTGGCCTACATGCACAATGGAATCTCGGCGATCTTCAGTGTCAAAAAACTCTCCACAACATGCTACAATTGCAATCGAGCTGCATAATATTTGATAAAGAATTTGATGATGGCGTCGAATATGTCAGAAGCGACGAATCTGTTACAAAATCGAAAAACTAATCGTAGATTGCGTTGTTAACTGGTTTGTTTCAAAAAGCAACATTTGTCTAGTTTTACTTAACACATGAACAATTTTTATACGCGTTAAATTATAGAGAAGAATTTCAACAGTTGCTGCTATAAACAGTCTCAGTATAGTGGTCTGATTGAGTTTAGCAAAATTTCAAGAAATATTTAGTTTTTCTATCAGGCATGCTGCCGGCGACAAATTTGGATTTTAATTCACACAAATAATAAACTCTAGTAAAACAAATTCAACAATTATTACGCTTACCTGACAAGCAAATTGCGACGCAATATATTTTCATATTGATAACATTCAGTTATGTGTCCTTAATCCTTTCAACTAAAACACTGCATTTTTTAATCGAATTTTCGTTCCATTTTTCCTAGACATGCGTCCTTAATTCTGGTTTAAAATAACTGTCAAATTTTCCACTACAAATGTATTGGTTCCCACATGACGCAGTCAATTGTAATAAATTGTGCCTGGACCAGCATCAAACAGTCGCTCGACGTTGTACAAGAATAATTCAATAAAACTTTTGTAGCAGATTGTATAATTTTGGCCTTTTGAAGAATAATCAATAGGAGTTTACAGGACCTCGAATCCTTTTAACTATCTCGATGACCACACCTGAAATAAGGAAAAAAAAACAAAAATTAAACTACGCTTCAGGGATACAACAGTATGATGACAGATATTCTAATTTGCATGGCAAAATTGTAAAAAAAAAAATAAAAACCTAAAAAAAAAATGTAAAAACACGACAAAGCTGGATAACAAAGGAATTGTTAATTAATAGTGTAAAAGAGACATACGGGCTTAAATGAACAAAGTTTCAACTTGGTGTTATTTTTGTCCTTTAAACCAGAACATGTACAGGGCAACAGAGGCACCAGAGACAAAGTAATAATTAAAATTGTCCCAATTCTGTTCATTGTTTCATTGGAAATAAACGCGACAAAATCTTTTGGTAAGTTGCCTAAGGACAGAAAAAAAAATGTTTAATTTGTCGAAAAAGAAAAACACCAGAATCCGAAATACATTTGCGTTAATTAATTAATGTAAACAGAATATTTAAATCAACTTCAATGGACGACAGGGTCAGCTGCGAGATCTTTATCCATTGGGAGGGTTAAGTGGGGAAAGAATTTTTACAGCTAACACAGATTGATTGTACAGATACATTTTAATTTAAAATTTGCGCGAGAACAAAGGAATGACAGTTTAGAATCGTAGTTACATTTTTATTTCTACGTTAAACGCCTTGTATTTTTCTACGAATACATTCTTATAGATATAGCGATGAATTAGAAGCGGATTTAAGAAGATTGTTTACATTGGTAGATTTCATCGTTTTAATTTAAGAAGGGCTCTGTAAGAGGTAGAGAAAAATTGCAATTCCAGCCTGGCTGACGTGACATAACATTTTGTGTCACGAAATACCCATTTTCTTGAAATTCTAAAATTCTTATTGGTCCTGAGAATGTTCCATTTGTAATGATTGCCGTGTTATCTTTAAGTACGCAAAATTAGGCTTGGAGCATTGCGACAATTTGCTTTTTGACTATACGGCAATACGTTGGGTAGTAGACTTTTGCGTTATTGGTCGTTTCGGACGGCTTTCACCAACTGCTGTCTACTTAGCTGACGATATTTTTAATTCAAATGTGTAATAGAAGATCCATTGCCACATAATGATGTAAGAAATCCATTTAATCTGGCTTGAACAGCTCCAAATAGCGCTCTGAATCGTCGACGCGTTGTTTTTTTTTTTCGGTCCGGTGTAAGTAAGTGGCACCCACTTCGAAAGCAACTTACGCATGCTCAAATGTTCTTGTAAATTGTAAACACACTACCTTCTAATATCTTTAGGGTGTCAAATATTTCACTCAACTTCACTTTACGATCTTCCAAAACTATTGGATTGCATCACATGCTTTGTCCGATTTTATAGTAAAAATTGAAAAGTCAATATTATTTTACCGTAAATTTTTATTCAATCAAAATAAGATCCGTTGGTATCTATGGCATTCTTTCAACGTGATACAAGGTCAAATATTCCTTTTTAGTAGAAGTGCTGACTTTTTGAGGCAAAGAAATCTTCAAAGGCTTTTATGACCTCTGCTCGGCTCCGGAGGACCTTCTGCCGGCAAAATAAGTCCAGGTTGCCGGAAAAGATGGTAATCCGTTGGGGAAATATCAGGAGAGTAAGGTGGATGCGGAAGAATTTCAAATCCCAACTGCAGCAGTTTTTGGACCGTTACTTGTGAGGTATGGGGTCTAGCATTGTCATGCAAAAGGATCGGAACATGCCTATTGACCAACGCAGGTTGCTTTTCAGTCAATTTGGCATACAATATTTGATAGCGTTTATCGTTCCTCCTGGTTGAAGAAATGAAAATTGGATTTCGATGTCTGCCAAATCGTCACCATAACCTATTTTGGGTGAAGATCTGGCCTGTGGTGTGCTTTGGTTCTTTATCTGCATCCACCCTCTGCCCAGATCTTTTACGATTATCATATAGTATCGACTTTTCATCACAGGTGACTATCCAGTGCAAAAACGGTTCGGTTTGGTTTCTTAATGTAAGCGATGGGCAGATTTCCAGGCGCCGTAGTTTTTGAGATTCGTTTAGTTCATGGGGTTCCCACTTTTCGAGTATTTTTACTTTTCCTATTTCCACACCGTCATCCTCAAATCCGTCATTGATGTTTTTCATTACCAACAACACATTATGTTCCATTTTAAATTCGTTAAGGAAGAGGTTTTGAATTTGAACTGCCGAAAGCATGGTAAATAACTCCTGGAAAAAAAATAATGGTACTTGTAACGAACCCTTACATTCTCACACGTCAGACTCTATTTTATAAAAAAAGAAAATTTAACGTTCTGGCACAGATTTTTTCTCGGGAACGTCTTATTTCCGACTGAGGGATAATCGGACATTTCATGTGTTACAACCCAATATTCTGTTGAATTTCCGGAACAACGGCCTATTTGGGTCGACCAGAGCGTACAGAATCATTGGTGTTTGTAGATATGATCGATAATAGTTGATTTCTCTGGTGCAGAGTTTCCATAAATCTTATCCAGCTACTGTTTGGGGCCTTAACAGTATTTTTCCCACGAAATTATTTTTATTTACCGTTTTGAGATAACAAAAGTTGTTTCACTAAAACCATTGTAACTTTAAAACAAATAGTTGGAATGACATCAATTTTTGACCCAGAAATTGTAAGGGTCTGTCAGACCAGAGACTTATTGAGTGATGTGTTATAGTTGCTATAGGGTTGATTATTAAGTCCTATCACCGCGGTTGTATTCCTAGTAAGTCAATAACTGACCACAAATCATAGAAAAAACTTAAAAAGTCCGACCTACTGATTCTAGCAGCCTATATAGCAGTATCTTTAATTTAAATACATTGTGCAAAATGACGATAGAGAACGCTCCATATGGCTGCTCAATAAAAATCGGAAAAAAATCTCGCTGTCAGAAAAGACCCAATGCAAGATAATGCGCTAAAATGAAACATTCTCAACTTCATTTTTGAGAAATTTATGCAAAATTCGCAAGTCACATTTTCAAAAAGTCTGTATGAATTCTTGCATACGCAGATGACATTATAATCATTGACACGGTTTGGATTGTGGAATGAAGCAAAACATCGGAGAAGAAGGGTCTTTGTGTACCTTCATCAGAAATATAACAGAAAGTTATTTTGCCAATTACTGTTATTTCAGGAAAATTAATATTAAGGCTTTGTTAAGATATACTAAAGAGACTTCCCCCCGTAACATCATTTTCTGTTGTGTTTATAGCTCATGACCATAGATGTCAGCGAAAGTGGATGAAGGTACAAGGTGGCGCAAAATTAATTATCCAATTTTGTTATTGAATTACTTTTTTCGAACTTTTAAAATTTTTTCTGTTAAGTGGAAAAGATGATATCCGCCAAGTGGCTGCCGCCAGTGTTGATATACAATTGCGTCCGTTTTATCACATTTTCCATGACTTTCCACATGATTTCCGGTGATAACTGTTCGAATTCCTGTCAAATATTCTCCTTAAGGGCTGCGATTATCTGAGGCTTGTTGGCATAAACCCACGACTTCAAGTAGCTTCAAAGAAAGAAGTTTAGGATGGCTAAATCGGGCGATCTTTCTGGCCATGTCAAATCGCAAAAGTAGTTGAAACCACATGTTCACCAAACCCCGCTCATCTAATTCCGTTAGTAAGAAGTCGTTTAACATGGCCCTTTAGCGTTCGCCAGTAACAGTGACCGTATTTTCGATGGCGTCCTTAAAAAAATTACAGCCCAATCACTGCACCCTTTGAGTGGATCTAATCGCTCTTTGCGCATCACACGCAGATTTTCAGTGCCCCAGAAACGAATCGCTTAAGCGGAAATGCGCCTCTTCGCTTATGATGATTTTCGACAAAAAATCTTTCTCTTCGTTGTTGAGATGAGATTGAGGATGGCTTGGCAGTAATTCGCACGCAAGTGACAGACAGGAGGCATTAACTAATGTACGGGAACATATGTAAGTCTTTCACTTAGATTCGCTGTAGGGTCTGGTGATGCCGAAATGCGTGGCCCGTCGTCTTGTTGATGTTCCTTCGTTCTCAGCAACATCGGCAGCCACAGCCGCGATATTCTCGGCCGAACGACCAGACTGAGGTTCCACTTTGTTCGAGTCGAGTAGCTAAGCGCCGGAATGTTTGCCCAGTTGGCGCGACACGATTAGGAAATCGACGTCGAAATTCGCGCTGCTCTAACACCATCGACCGATTATTGGTCAAAAAATTCGACACAATTATTCCACCCTCTTGCGGTGTATAGCGCTCCATTGCTTATCTGTTTGTATACTGCAGCTGTCTAGTTTGACGTCTGTCTAGATTGACGTACGACGCAATTTTCAAGGAGATTTAATGGCAAATTCTACCTGCTATAGAGTGATATTGCCCTAAGATGGGTTATCCAGATGAAGTGAACTAGCCCCAAAACTTCAGTCCGAAGAGCATTTGATGCTAACCTAGAGGGGCAACAAAGCAAAAGCATACGTCGCCTTGGGAGACGCGTTCTAATGAAAGGGGACCTCAACTGACTTGGACTGCGCAATTGGAGACTGTTAACTAGAGAAGTTTTTTCCTAGATGAGACCTACGTCCACCACTGGATTATAGTGCCATAAGTTAAATCATAAATTGAACAATCTTAGGGCTACTTTCATCGCCTACTTTATTGCGATTGATTGTCGCCATTCAGTCATTTGATTCTACTATTGTGAATCTCCACGTGCATTTCACTTACTTACTTTAAGCGGCTCTACAGGAGTGGACCTGGGCCTCAGTCAACAAGCGTCTCCAGCCAGCTCGATCTCTGGCTAGCTGCCTCCAGTTTCGCACGCTAAATTAGCTGAGGTCCACTTCCACTTGCGTTTGCTACCTGAGTCTTGGCCATCCTCTACTGCGCTATCCCTAGGGAGCGGATTCAAAGACTTTTCGGACCGGAGCATTGATGTCCATACGCTCTACATGACCCAGCCATCTCAGTCTTTGGATCTTCACTCTTCTGGTTAGGTCTATGTCGCTGTACAGTCCGTAGAGTTCATTGTTGTATATCCTCCTCCATTCTCTCCCACTGCAGACGGGACCGAAGATCGCTGGAAGAACTTTTTTCCCGAAGCAACCGAGAACACCCTCATCCATTTTTGATTATGTCTATGCTTCTGCTCCATAGAGCAGGACCGGGATTATTAAGGTTTTATAAAGGGTAACTTTTGTTGTCCGAGAGAGGGCTTTGCTACTCAATTGCCTTCTTAACCCAAAGAAACAGCGGTTGGCAAGAGATATTCTTCGCTTGATCTTAGCGCTAGTGTCGTTGTCTGTATTTATAGCGGAGCCTAGGTAGACAAAGTCCTTAACTACCTCAAAGTTATACATGTCGAAGGTGACTTTCTACCCGAAACGTTGGTATTCAGTGTCATATACAACATATACTTGGTCTTGCCCTCATTGACCGCTAAACCCATTTTCGCCGCTTCCGTCTCAATACTCGCGAAAGCGCCACTGACATCACGCTGCTTTTTCCCGATTATGTCAATATCGTCGGCGTATGCTAGTAGTTGGACGGACTTTTGAAAGATAGTACCTCTTGTGTTTGCTCGTGAGTTCTTCACTATTCTTACAAGGACGATTTTGAAAAAATCGCATGACAGCGCATCGCCTTGTCTAAATCCTTTCTGGACACCAAAGGTATCAGTGAGATCTTTACCGACCTTGATGGATGTGCATTTCAGCAATTATTTTTCTGAATATTTTGATAAGGTAATTTCAGAATTTTCTTGTAGTTATTGCATCGCCAAAAGTCTTGTCTAGTTGTTGGCTATTCAGAGGAAAATCAATGTTTGCGTAATATCCTCCACTGAAATAAGTTCTTGATTACGAAATTCATTATGCATTGTGTCAATAATTCCCATTGTCAGATAGGTTAATTCCACTGAAAGCTGACAATTCGCGCATTGGGTTTTTTTTTCCATGTAAACACTTCCTCTTACATAATAATTGTTACCTATATCCAATCAAAACCTTCAACTTTAACAGGGGAACATTTTTTTGTTTTCATTTACAGCCACAGATAAACACATCCTCTTCCCTTCTATAGAGAAATAAAGTTTTATCCTTTTAAACACACTTTTTATATAAACACACGGTGGACAGGCGAGTTTCTATTCTATGAAAAAGTCAGCCGAAACAAAAGCGTCCTTTAATTCTGCTCCGCTGCCAGTCAATTGTCTTCAGTGAGGTGTAAAAAAAAATAACCACCACGAAATACACCCTATATATGGTATTTTCACAAACTCGTAGAAAACCATATCCTGTGTCGAGATAAGATTTTAACATGTTTCCAATTTTCAGCTTTTCTGAGTCCTAAATGAAGAGCCTTTCGCTTCGTCCGTGTGTGTTTTTCATTTAATCCTTGTTGTCCCTTTTCCTTGAAGCATATCGCTTTTCCTGGCATATAATCTCTTTTTGAACTCGTGTTAACTATTTTGCTCATACCCGTTTTCGGTGGGACCAAAATTTGATCTTAACCAATTCGATGAAAAGTTTGAATGCGGCAAAGAGTGAACAAAAACAGAAATGAGTCCATGAAACCAAGGTAATGCAATTTTACTTTCAGTGATGATGATACTCTGTCGCATTTGAATCGGAGCCAACTTTTTAACGGGTATCATGACTAACAATGACTAGGGTCTATTGGTAGCTGTCATAGAACGACAGCGACGTCATGAAGATGCCATACCAGAGCTCAAGCTCAGTTGTGCAGTTTGTTACATCAATGGCGGTGGTTGTTAATACTTTGTAGGACTATGTTATCTCTACTCTTGTATTTTTTATTTTTTTTTTTTTTAACAAAGCATGTTCAGATATAATTTTTTTGACAAAAAAATCAAACAAGAATTTTCATTGCATACGTGAACATGAACCGCGACAAAAGCGAGTCGAAAAAATTGGAAAACCAATTAAAAAAAAAAAACATCAGCTTGTAGAGGTGATGTACATATTTTGTTTATTTGTTTTGTACGATTGAATTGAATTTTTTAGGAGAATTAATTTAATTGGGACACTTATTGTGAAGTTCTAGTACTGCGATGAATACATGTGATCCGAATTAAATTTGGAAATTGCAGTTAACAAAAAAATACACAATTTTATCGATTTATTTTACGGTGACAGACTCAAGTAGATGTGGCGGTAACTCTAGAGGGGAATTTCAGTTGTAAGTAAAATAAATTGGATAAATTGATTGAAAATGATTCGAGTCGAGCACTTGTTAAATTTTAAAACAACTTTTCGTTGCTATATTTTGGATTGTAATCTATAAAAAAAATTTCTTCAAATGAACACAATAGTAGATCTGCCCAACATGCTTGTAGTAGAGAACAAATATATATAGAGTACCTATGACCGGAAGTGTTTTCATTTAAATGAAGTGCAGTTCATGTTTATGTGTAACACATCTTGTTATTTTACGAATCTCGGATGGTCCATGCATGTCGTCTGTTTTGATGACCATTATTGAGCCTTTTAGGTGCATTATGTGAAAAAAGAAGGTAGATTTCCAAATCGAGAACTGTCATAAATGTATTGTCATGTAACTTAAATATACTTTCTGCCTTATGCCTTGGATTCACAAATGGAATAATCGGCCTCTTAATAAACTTCTAGCAGCAGAGGCAGAAGCTGATAGGGCGCCATTAGTCAGATGTGATGGCCAGAAGAGCACTAGACCAAGGATTTTGAGCTTGTATCAATTGGCAACAAGGCTTCATTAAGGCCTGCTTTCCATTCCACGCATACTATACGCCTTAACAAGTGTAATCGCCAACAGTGATTGTGACTGGATTTGATTGAAATGTGTTCACAATTTTTGAGAAGTGCTTCATTGATCATTCGGAGTATATTGGCTTACACGAGTTTGTACAAAATGAGATTGAGGGTTGTATGGGGGTGTGTTTTGATTTTCTATATTTTATCCAACGTGAATGTGCACCAATGTATGATGCGTATAACCGAATTGTCGACCCCTTTGCCACTCTTATTCTCTCTGACGTCAACTCTGAATTTGTCTGGATCCATTGTGATGAATTTTTCGCAATATATCATCCCATGAAAACAAAGTAAGCATCGAAATTGTTTTGGGTTTTGCTTAATTGATATATTTCAAAAACCGATCAGCTTTATGGTACAGATAGCCACCAACGGTGAAATTGATTCTCCCGTCTTTCAAGAAGATTTTATCCTGAATGATATTTTATGTAGGAGATCAGCAGCACTCCTATCTCTATTCGAATGTTTTTTTTCGTTTGTTGGAACATTTAGGAAATTAAAAGACTTTTGAAACATTTAAAAATAGGGGAAAAAACACTTCAAATTAGTCACAGTGAATCATCTTGATAAACTAGTTTCGGTGTTTTCGTTGTCAGCGTCCCCATAACTGGTACAATACGATTTTTTTGTATTGCCAGGGGTTAACGGTCCCCTTGAGCATAGTTAAGGATAGGTACAATTCCAATAATTGTAGAATCGCTACACCATATCATAAGAAAAATGTTTTACTGTGTAAGATAGTAGCTGAAGTGTTTCCATAGATTCTAAGAGGCCCTGCTTCCCATTTGGTCCGATTTGTTTAATGTTCAACTCATTCGACAATAGAACGTTTTATCAATGCTGAACACTTCAGTTTTGGATGACGGATATTAGGAGAAGAGAAATATAAGCAGCTTTTATGTGTTTAAAAGGGAGATCAAGGAGTTTTCGATTTCTATTTAGAACGATAAAGGATTCAGACTCATTGACTTTGCGATAGGGCGAAACGTTGTTGTAGCTAGCACGCGGTTCCCACATCGTGAAATTCACAATGTAACTTGGAGAATTCTTGATCGATCAACCGTCAACCAGATTGACCACATTACGATTAACGGAAGACACTCCTCCAGTATTATGGTTGTCCGAACCTTCCGAGGGGCCAACATCGAATCGGACCATTACCTTGTTGTAGCTTAGTTACGATTGCGGAACTGTGAAGACTTTCGACTTCAGACGGCTACAATCGGAAGAGATCGTCAAATCCTTTTCCGATCGAGTTTATCTTAATCTCTTGAGAGATCCACTGCCACCAGCATCAAGCATCGAAGAACAAAGGCAACACTTCCAAAACGCCATCCGAGAAGCCGTTACTGATATGCTGGGTTTCATGCGACCACCACAACGAAAACCTTGGTTTGATGATGAATATATACACACACATGCAGATAGACAGGACGCAGGCAAGGCGGCGCTGCAAAGAAAGACTAGAGCTGCACTCGAGCTCTATGAACAGGAGAGGAGAGACGAACACCGGCTTCTCAGGAGGAAAAAGAAAGAGCATGAGAAGCGCGCGGTCGAGGAAATTGAGAGATACTACTGCAGGAATGACTTGGTAAAGAGCATACACCAACTCATCTCAATTAATAAATAATAAATATACTCAATAAATAAAAACTCAGCATTGTTTGTCCGATCCTCAAAAAAGGAGACCTGAATTGCGCAAACTATAGTGGCATCAGTCTTCTTAACATCGCATACTAGATCTTATTTACCGTATTGTGTGAACGACTGAAACCATTCGTCAACAACCTGATAAGTCAATATCAGTGTTGCTGTAAGCCAGGAATGTCCAACCTATGAACTTCAGATAGATACACACCACCTATAGAAGACAGCATCTATAGAGATGAACAATACATCTTTCAAAAGTCCGTCCAACTACTCGCATACGCCGATGATATTGACATTAGTAATCGGGAGAAAGCAGCGTGATGTCAGTGGCGCCTTTGCAAGTATTGAGACAGAAGCGACGAAAATGGGTTTAGCGATCAATGAGGGCAAGAGCAAGTACATGGTGCCAAGCAAGAAGGACCCTCAACAAAGACGTCTCGGACAGAACGTCACCTTCGACAGGTATAAGGACAAGGCTTCGCTGAGATCGAACAAAGAAAAACTTTTTCCAATCGCTGCTTCTTTGAACTAAGAAGTCAATTGACTTGAAAAGCCCTCTAGCGAACAACAAAAGTTATCCTATATAAGACCGTTATGAACCCGGTCCGCTTCTATTGCACAGAAGTGTGGACATTATAAAAAAATTGGATGAGGGTGCTCTTTGCTGCTTCGGGGGGAAAATTATTCGAGTGATTTTCGACCCCCTGTGCATTGACGGTGAGAAGAGGAGGAGGGCGTGCAACGCTTGTTGACTGAGGCCCAGGTCCACCCTGAACTGTAGCGCCACCTAAATGAATAATGCAGTAGAAGAAAATTGTATCTTAGATGTCACTCGCAGGTAAAATTCGAAACTTGGCATACATATGGGTGACGTTTCTGTTCAGTTCGCATAGGCAAGAGTTTATTTCGTATAGCGAAAAAAAAAACAAAGCAGCAGAAATATTCTAAGGAAATGACATCGTTTACTGATCAGTGTCCATACAACTCACCTTATGTGCTTTCATAGATTCACAAATCTCTGAGTCAATACTCAGTACTTAGTTCAGAAATTGTACATAGTCAGCGGGATACAATGGCTTTGTCTAATACTCTCGCTGGTGATATATTTTTCTTATCCCTGAACGAAAGAAAGACTCTACGGAATTTAGCAATCGGACCTGCGAAAGTTGATTCGAGTGTAGAAAATCTGAAGAATGATAGAGAACTTCCTACTAGGCCTAGGAACTAGGCCATGAACGAAAAGTTAGCATACGAAAACGGCACTCGGGTTGCTTCCTTGTTAACAGAGACAAAGAAGTACTAAGTCCCGAGATCGAGGATTTAGCGATCGCTTATAGTACAAAAGCTCAGTATAAAAATCAGCAGAGGAAAAAAAACCTTACAATCAATTATTTACATAAAGCACCCAAACATGTGTGTGTAGTCTATATTTAAGAAAATAAATTGTCATCAATCCAATCCCTATATAGAAGGTCCTTTTCTATTTACATTCAACTCAATCGAGAAATAGTTCAGTTAAGTTGTGCTGTACCGAAATAATTCTCATCCACCCAACTGCATGATACATCTATCGAGGACCAAAACTATTGTAGATCCACTTAAATCGGAACGGTCAATCCTTTTCGAACTGTTATTGTCATCCCATGAGTTATAATCACAACAAAAGCACAAAATATTCTCGTAATCCTGCAGCTGCTGCTACCAAACACCAAAACGAAAACGCAAACGGAAACATATATATGTACGTACATATGTATATTGTCTTTATTCTACCAAAACTAAAAGTGACCCTTCCCCAACCTTGATTACAGCTCAATGACAAATGAAAAAGTGGATTAGACTCCAATAGCAACAAGAAAAACCGAGTCACCATTGGCATCAACAAAGGAGGGATTGAATAAGAGTCCTTATGTCTATCGCTACCCATATCTACAAGAATGTCCAGTTGAACTCGTATTTTTGTGGCCACCTCTAGTCGTCCACTTGTTGTACGTAAATATTCTTTTGATAATTCATTATCATTTTATCCTTTTTCAGTTACTTGTACACATTGGTATATCCACTCTGTATACCTCCGTACTCGTACCTTTCGGTTAGGTAAATTTGTTTTTCTTTCTTGTTGGTTGTTTGCTCATCCTTTCTTCTAGGATATTGTTCTGTTGTTGTCCTAAAAGTATACGTATCAGCTTGACCCTGAAATTAGAACATCGTTGTTATTTGGAGAGGGATAAAATTTCCGACCGACATCACCAATGTCATCGCACCCTTGTTCAACGAACTCTCATTCTATCATCCAGACGAAGGCCCAAAGGAAAAGTTTTGTTCATAAATTAAATGGGAATGTTTATTATTACAATGCGGTCAGCATGAAATACTAAGTGTCCTAGTAGCAGTCGATATGCTTACAGGAGAAGATATCCTGCTGTCACGATGTCTTGTTACTTTAATGTCCTCCTTCGCCTCCTTCCTTAACATAGTGATACACAGGAAGAAACCTAAGAAATCCAACCAGGAAGAAAGTATTTTTCTATAGGTACCTTCTACTTACTTTCATTTCCTCTGCTTGGTCTTTCAATAAAATCCATTGACTTAGTTGCTCGTAGTTCTTTCGCTTTAGGTGACTGTTTGTCGTTGTCATTTCGGTTGCTTCTGTTGTTATTTATAAAAGAGAGAGAGAGAGAGAGGGACAGTATCGAAAAGGATAATTTCTTTGTACACCAGGATTATGTAGATGTAACATTCGTTAATGAGAAACTTACTTGTCCTTTCGTATTGTGATGATGACGTTGATAATAATGACGTTCGTAATGCCAAAACATGGTTAAGAAAGAAAACGAAAACCCTATTCTTTTGCTTTTGCCTGTAGATTGTGCTTTTAGGATGGCAGGAATAATGTCCACATTAAGAACATAAGTTGTGGATTTGTAGAGATATTTCGCTTGAATGATGTAAGCAAATGGAATGACATTGCGAACATCTTTTCGGCTTAGAGAAATTCTATGCAAAGAAGATGAGCCTTCAATTGTGGTGTAGAAATCAGAGTTTAGATGTTCTTTACCTGCTTATATATCCACAAGAGACTCTTAATGTAATACGCACGTGCTTCTCGAATACTTAAAGCCAGGATTGGTGAATTATTGAAGCTGAATCTAATGGGGGTTAAAAGAGGTTAGTTGGACACAAAGATACCAGGTTGTCCACAAACTCTGCCGCATGACAAGAAAAACCATTAAGTTACAAGAACAACTGGTTACATTTACGAGTGCTCACCACCCCGATTATATTTAAGTTAGAATACGTAGCTTAGGTAGGTTAAGTAGAATAGGGTATAGTTTTAAGTTTTATATAAAAATTTAAAAAAATGATAAAGTATCTAAGTTTTTTTCTAAAACTATTTTCTTAGAAATATTTCCCACTTATTGATAAATAAGACCATTAGTCGTAAGATAGTTTTAAGGCCGAAAGGCAAAGTTTATTGATATTGTGAAGTTTAGAGAGTTCGGTAAGAGCCAGTAAGCTAGAATAAGTAACAGTCATTGTGAAATTAGATTTAAGCATTTTTGTCTAGGATGTAAGCTTA
Source organism: Volucella inflata (assembly GCA_928272305.1). Lineage (NCBI taxonomy): Eukaryota > Metazoa > Arthropoda > Insecta > Diptera > Syrphidae > Volucella > Volucella inflata. Next base: position 67,302,596 of record OV743719.1, read on the forward strand.
TAATGAAAGAAGAAATAAAAATGAATTTAAAAGTAAAGTAAAAGTAACAACTGGTTACATTTCGTAAAAAAGGAAAATCAATCAGAGGAAACCACTCAGGAAATTGGAATACCTCTTAGCAAAACTTATTTGAGGTAGACCAAATGAGTACTTTGTTATGCTTTGTAAAAGCCAACTACCTTCTTATTTTCTCTCTGAAAATTCCAAATTGCCTACAGATATCATTTCGTAGTTGTACGTATTTGTTAACCATCTTAAAGAACTGGGCATAATCTGCCACTTACTCTCAGATAAAGATCTGTTTTTCTTTAAGGAACAACAGAACTCGAACATTATTTCTGCTGTAACCTCCGAACCTTTTATGCAAAGAACTAGGTCGTTTTCTTAAGAGAAGAGTTCAATCTGAGTAAACGACATTTAGTTTTTGTTTCATAAAAATTAGTTCTATGCAAGTACATGAAAAAGGAACTCTAATTTGCCTAGATGTCAACAATTTTCAAAGGGTTTCACAGGAATTTTCCTTTCCCTTAAGACAGTAAAATTGTTACTTTTAGTTGTAAGTACATTTAATATAAGCAAAAGATTTGGATTTCTATTTTGGATGATGTTTAAGAATTTAAACGTAAGTCAGGTCTCGCCCATGAATGACGTTGTCTAAAAATAGAGGGGGCAGAGAACTACTGATATACTGTGGCCATGGTTCGATTTGGCCAGTAGCAAGTTGCTGGTCATATCTCTTGTTGAATGGCACGACCACCATAGTCCATACCAGGACTTTAAATTTAGTACCCTGGGAGTCAGGAGCCGCGTGGATTTCTCGCCGAGCCTGACTGATTGATCCTAACTCATTTCAAATGTAGAACATTAAATAAATTGACGTAGAGGGATTGCAAGCGTATCCTTGCTCCCATGGATGTATGTACACGCCCTAAAATTAAGTCCATCAAGGCAGGTGTTCATCTAAAAAACAAAGCCTCGTAGAAGGAGCATCTGTCGATATGTGCTGGTTCCTTAAATGACGAGAATGAGCCTCTGCAGCCGAACATCTTGCAGTTCTGCTAATAAGCCCTACTTCACGCCTACCCGTGGCGCCATCTGGGAATCTCACTAGAGATTGCGAAGTGAAGGGGGCAAATGGCGAGTTTCCTACGCCATAAATCAGGGTTAGTGTCGGAGAAACAAAACAAGACCTTATCCGGGCTACTCCGACATATTTGGAGCTCAGGCCGGTAAGGATTTCCAGGACTTAGTCAGGGTCTTGGAAAAGAGATGGTGGCGGACGAGCCCTATATGGGCCAACGGCAGCGCTAACATCCCGGAACTGGTTACTGGCTTCGGTGTAACCGACCCCTCGTCCTAGGGGCATTAAAATGGAACTGGTCCTCCATTTTGGGGGTTGTGCCGCCGGGGTAACTGCCCGGCCATTTAAAAAATATTAAGTTACGAAGCATCAACAAGCCTCGGATATGGACGGATCTACTGTTGACAATCCCCGCAAACGATTTAAGGACAATTAGCTTCGGATATGCACGTGGATTGTTAGATCCCTTTATAGACCACGTGCAGCCGAGCAACTAGCGGAGGCCCTAGACTGCTGCAAAGCAGACATAACCGCCATGGGATGGGCCGGACAAAAAGAAGATGAAAAACTGCGACATCTACTACGGCAATTGCTATCAACGGCAAAAGCAGTGCTTACTTGGATGCGGATTTGTTGTCGGAGTCAGACTAAGACGAGAAGTCCTCAGCTTCCGGCATGTGAGCGAGCGCCTCGTAGCAATCCGCATTAAGGCTAAATTCGCCAACATAAGCCTTATATGCGCGCATGCCCCCACAGAGGAGAAAGATGACGACATCAAGGATGCCTTCTACAAACTCCTCAACAAGACCTACGAGCAATGCTCTAGCTATGACATTAAAATTGTCCTCGGTGATTTTAATGCAAAGCTAGGAGGAGAGGGTATCTCTGGTGGAACAATCGGAAAATATAGCCTGCACAACACCACCTCCGATAACGGATTCAGGCTAATCCACTTTGCGGCGGGGCGAAACATTGTCGTGGCTAGCACGCGGTTCCCACATCTCGACATACACAAGGGGACTTGGAGAACTGCTGATCAATCAACAGTCAACCAGATTGATCACATTGCGATCGACGCAAGACACTCCTCCAGCATTATGGATGTCCGTACGTTCCGAGGAGCCAACATCGACTCGGACCATTACCTTGTTGTAGCCAAGGTACGGTTGCGGATATCCCAAACTACGCCAAGACAAACTAATGCTGTGAGAAAATTCGACGTCAGACGGCTAAAATCGCAAGAGATCGCCAAGTCCTTTTCCGATCGAGTGTCTCTTAATCTCTTTAGAGGACCAATGCCGCCAGCATCAAGCATCGAAGACCACTGGAAACACTGCCAAAACACCATCAGAGATGCCGCTTCTGATGTGCTGGGTTTCACTCGTCCACCACAACGAAACCCCTGGTTCGATGACGAATGCCGGCAAGCACATGCAGCTAAGCAAAAAGCACGCAATGCGGCGCTGCTTAGAAAGCCCAGAGCTGCTCATGAGCTCTATGAGCGGAAGAGGAGAGACAAACACCGGCTTCTCAGGAAGAAGAAAAAATAGCATGAGAAGCGCGCGATCGAGGAAATTGAGAGATGCTACTCCAGGAATGAGGTTCGGAAGTTTTACCAAAAGGTAAAAATAACATGCCGCGGAAACAAACTCCGAACCGAAGCCTGTAGAGATGAACAAGGGAACATCGTAGTAGAATCGCAGTCGATGCTGAGGATTTGGAAAGATCATTTCTGCAGACTGTATAACGGCGATGACGGACCAAATACCGCTGTCAGGCAGAATCAACCTTTCAACCTGGACGATGATGACCAACAATTCCGTCCACCCGACCTGGATGGAGTGAAGATAGCCATATCGAAGCTTAAGTCCAACAAAGCTGCTGGAGCGGATGGCCAACTCATCTATGAAATATGGTCGGACGAAAGGATGCCCGATGAATGGAACCTCAGCATTGTTTGTCCAATTCTCAAGAAAGGAGACCCTCTGAACTGCGCCAACTACAGAGGCATCAGTCTCCTTAACATCGCATATAAGATCTTATCCGCCGTATTGTGTGAACGCCTGAAGCCGTTTGTCAGCAACCTGATAGGTTCATATCAGTGTGGCTTCAGGCCAGGAAAGTCCACCATCGACCAGATATTCACACTACGGCAGATCTTGGAGAAGACCCATGAGCTTCAGATTGATACCCAGCACCTCTTCATCGATTTTAAGGCCGCGTATGACAGCATTTATAGGGACGAGCTATACAGAGCAATGTCTAATTTTGGCATCCCTGCCAAACTCGTCCGTCTGTGCAGGATGACGATGGAGAAAGCACGCTGCTCCATCAAGGTCGGTAAAGATCTCACCAAGACCTCTGATGTCCAGAAAGGATTTAGACAAGGCGATGCGCTGTCATGCGATTTTTTCAAAATCGTACTTGAAAGAATAGTGCAAGACTCACGAGCAAACACAAGAGGCACTATCTTTCAAAAGTCCGTCCAACTACTCGCATACGCCGACGATATTGACATAATCGGGAGAAAGCAGCGTGATGTCAGTGGCGCTTTCGCGAGTATTGAGACGAAAGCGACGAAAATGGGTTTAGCGGTTAATGAGGGCAAGACCAAGTATATGCTGTCAAGCGAAAAGGACAACCAATACCGACGATTCGGGCAGAACGTCACCTTAGACAGATATAACTTTGAGGTAGTTAAGGACTTTGTCTACCTAGGTTCTGCTATAAACACAGACAACGACACCAGCGCTGAAATCAAGCGAAGAATAACTCTTGCCAACCGCTGTTTCTTTGGGCTAAGAAGGCAATTGACTAGCAAAGCCCTCTCTCGGACCTTAATAATTCCGGTCCTGCTCTATGGCGCAGAGGCATGGACATTATCAAAAATGGATGAGGGTGTTATTGGTTGCTTCGAGAGAAAAATTCTTTGGGCGATCTTCGGTCCCGTCTGCATTGACGGTGAGTGGAGGAGCAGATACAACGACGAACTGTATGGACTGTACAGCGACATGGACCTAGCCAGAAGAGTGAAGATCTAAAGACTGAGATGGCTGGGTCATGTAGAGCGCATGGACACCAATGCTCCGGTCCGAAATGTTTTCGAATCCGCTCCCGAGGGACAGCGCAGTAGAGGAAGGCCAAGACTCAGGTGGCGCACGCAAGTGGAAGAAGAGCACAGCCAACTTAGCATGGGAAACTGGAGGCAGCTAGCCAGGGATCGAGCTGGCTGGAGAAGCTTGTTGACTGAGGCGCAGGTCCACCCCGGACTGTAGCGCCACTTAAAGTAAGTAAGTTCTGTTCTCTTTAGGTCCACATCATATAAAACCAGCATACACTCCCTATGGCGTACACCAAGGCAGTGACTTTGATCGTCTCTTATTCATCATACAAATTGTTTAACTTTTTACTACTTTTTAAGTATTTTACTTGGTGCCCATGCCCACTTAATTTACCTCACCTTATAATCAACAACTTAACGTCAAATTTATCGTAATATAGTTTATATTGTGACATAAATGCGCGGTTTATGTGTTGTCTGTGGTTCACATAGGTACACGCGTAAAATATTACGAGAAAATCTGAAAACTGAAAGAAGACCGCTTAAAACACGTTATGAAGTCCTGAAGTTTATCACCCTATTTGTTCATCATATTTTAAGTACTGAAACTATTTCCTGTCATTTACATGTCCTCGCCAAAGAAATAATGTTTATGGAATAATACGCCATATTACGAACCCACATTACTTGTACCTATTGGTTTGTTTCTCAATCAATTAAGGAGTGCCATCGGAAAAATCCACCCATCGAAAATTAATAAAAAAATATAGTAAAAATTGAACTTAAGAAATTAAAAAAAAATAAAAAGTATTTATTTCATTTCTCCAAATCTGCAAAAATTAACAAAAAAAAAATTATCTTTATTTTTAACAATTTTTTTAAATTTTTTTCAGGAACACCTTCCATCATTGTTTTTATGGTCCCATCTGCCACCTTTCTACAGCTATTTTTCCAACATTTTTTTAATTTATCCAGGGTGTTGACAGCTCTTTTGGTGGCCCTTATCTCTTTTTTGACCAGGGCCCAATATCTTTAAATTGGCCTAAGTTCTGGCGAATTCGGAGGATCGGCCTCTCTGGGTCTCAACGAAACGTTGTTTAGCTCATACCAATCCATCGATCGCTTTCCATAGTGACATGACGCAGGATTAATCCAAAATAAGGGGAGTTTTTGAGGACTGTTGTAAAAAGGCCTCAAGCGCTTCTGTAGGCACTCATTTACATAAATTTCGCCGTTTATTGAGCCAGTCGTGATGAAAGTTTTACTTCTGAGTCAGCAAGTATACATTACTTGCCAAATAAGGAATTTGTTTCACTTTGGGTTGGGTTCGAAACTTTGCTTCAACATTTCCTCTACCTTTGGCGGTATAGATTGCCTGCCCCGGAAGCTGGTCGAAATGAGCAAAAACATACGATTTATCGTCCATAACAATGCATGAAGATTTGGTTAAAGGCAGAAGTTTTGCTCGTTGTTTCGCATTCAAATTTTTTTGGCTTTCCGATCTGGAACCTTTTTAACTTTGTATGTTTTCAAACCCGTACTTCTCTGCACTTTATGAACTAAAAAATTTGAACATTCTGCTTTTTTTGTTAAATTACGTTCAGAAATGCTCAAAATCTTAGTGACCTTTTTGGGTTCATAAAATGTGTTTTTCGACCAGACCCCCCTTTTCTTTCAACTCACAGGTTCTGTTGATAATTCTTAATAGCAGTAGCAACTATTATTGTCCTATTATCTTTTAGTTGCTTTGCGATTTTCATATACGTCCAACCTGGGCATGCTAATGATATTTTTTCTTACTTCCTATTCAGATTCCATGTTAATTATGTTAACTACATACTATGCCAAACAAGGATTTTTCTGTAATTTTTGGAAGTAAATTCGAAATGAGAGTGGGTAAATTTTTTCGGTAAACTTTTTCTCATTCTTTCATCTGAGGAACGCAAAAATATGACAAATTGCCCATTGAGTGTAGGTCAATTTAGCCACAAAAATCACGTTCACATCAATGATTCTGTTTTGCAAAACTTGGTCACAACTCGCATATTTTCTGCCACAGAAAAAAGGAACAACTTTTCGCCGAACATACAAAGTCTGAGAGATTCACAAAAAATGTTACAGTATTTTGTGATGATTAAATAGATTATTTAAGATGAATTTTTAGCTTACTTTAAGTACAATATAAATGGTTTACACTATGGATGCAGACTAAATATATTGGTATAAAAAACAACAGTATTCTACAAAATCAAAGTTGTTGGAAAGTTAACCGTCAAACTAATGATTGTCTGGATGTATTTTCTACCAAGTATACTGTTCCTGTTTTTCCGGACATGATCTTATTTTTTCCCCGTTTAACTTAACTACTACTACAAAACAATCGAAGTTCATGTTTAGAGACTATAAAAACTTAAAGACGAATCTATTTAACCAACATCTTATAAGCATTAGTTGTTTACCTCCAAGTTGAATACTTCCACAGCATAGTTACACACTTTTTTTATAAACATGTTGCTATTGAATCAAAATCTGTTAAATGATCCAAATGTATAATGCTACAAGCTTCCGACTAAAACTGTTTGGAAAAATTGGTAAGAGTAAGGTGTTGGTTTAAACCAAGCTTCCAAGGTAAATCCGGTCGATTCCGATGAATTAAAAAAAAAGAATTCGCTAAACGAATTCAGGCCCTGGCCCACAATACATCCAAACCTCACTTGGAATTGGAATTGAGCTCTGTAGAGTTAAACAAATCGACGCTGTTAGAGACATACTGATAATCAAATCTAAAGCTGTTAGTATCGACAACATTCATCCACTTTTTATTAAAATAATATTACTGTTATACTCTGCCAGTAATTACATACACCTTCAACAATATTATAACAAAATCTGTTTTTCCGAGTCCCTGAACATAAGTTAAGACCATCTTAATAATCCCTAAAACTAGAAGGGTAGATAGCTCATCAACGGAATACAGGTCCGATGCTATCCTCTCATACTGATCGAAAGCCTCTATGCTTATCAATCGCGATTCCGAAAACACAACAGCTGTACATGAGCTATTTTCAAGGTATCTGACGACAAGCGAGTTGCAATTGACAAGAAATTGCAGACGCTCCTTTTAAGATTTTTTTAAGGCATTTGACACCGTTAGTCAAGAGTTACTTACAGTCCATTTGATAAGATCGTATACGGCAAAACTCGTTTATGAAAACCGGTTTGGAAGTGGCATTTGCATTAGCAGATAAAAAAATACTTCTGCTAAGATGTTTTGAATAAAAAAAATTTAAAGAGTGTTAAATTTTTATCAGAGACGGAAGTATTTTAAAATGAGTGTCGCGTTGGCATCACGTTATGGAGCAGTATTCTTGTGCACGCATCCAAAAGGACCGAAAATGTCATACGGAGCAGCTGCTAAATACATGAAAAAGTCAAAAGCATTTGTTAGCAAGTGTGTGCACCGTTATTTCCAAGTTAAAAATGTGGATGATTTGCCGGATCGTGGGTCTACGCCAAAAACAACAAAAAAGCAGGACAAAATGATTCTACGCGTGTTTGAAAAAAATCCTCTTCTATCGTTACGTGGAGGACAAGGGATTATACGTAAAACGGGTCTAAATGTGTGTTGTGATACGATACGAAGACGTTTACTAGCCAATTATGTAAAATTTCAAAGCACAATAAAGAAACCACTACTGTCAAAAAAACACGTAGAAAACGATTCAGTTGGGCCAAGGAGAATTTGGACAGAGATTGGAACAACGTTATTTTTTCGGATGAAGCTTCTTTTTGGGCATGGTCTCCTATCACTCATACCTGGTGTACACAATCCAATAAATTAATCCAGCGGACCGTCAAACACCCGGCAAAGGTGCACGTTTGGGGATGCTTCTCAAAACAAGGATTTGGCAATTTGTTCATGTTTACAAATAACTTAAACGAACCCAACATGGTCAAAATTTATATAAGAAGGCTTTATTACCATCTGCCCAAAGGTGGTTTAAAAGAAGGAATAAGAATTGGTTACTGCAAGAAGATAATGACCCGAAACATCGCAGTCGTTTGTGCAGTGCGCGGAAACAAGAAAATGACGTCGATGTTTTAGATTGGCCATCACAGTCGCCGGATGCAAATCCGACTTAAAATGTTTGGGCATTCATGAAGCTAAAGCTCCAAGGAAAGAAGATCTCGACTGTCAAACAATTATCACGAAAAATACGAGTTTTTTGGAGATCTTTGTCTCAAGATTATGCTATGAGATTAGTAAGAAAGCATGCCTCGAAGACTCCAAGCAATTATTGGTAATGGAGGAGAGTGGACAACATATTAATTGAAAAGCATTCAAGTAAATAAACAAAATAAACCAGTACAATTGATCTTTTTTTATTATTATAAGTTCTTCTTTAATTTTTGCCGTATACGATCTTATCAAACGGACTGTATATTTAAGCTAACAAGCTTTTATAGCATCTCCTCATGAGCCGGTAACCCCATGTGTTCGTATTAAGTTGGAAGAAAGCAAGTGGGTTTGACAAACAGTCGTTGGAAGGATTTTTGAACTTTCAACAGGTGTTCCACAGGAAACAGTACTAGCACCCTTGCTTTTTACAAATGATCTCCCCAATGTCATTAAGAGCTGCAATTTTAATATTTTTGCGGACGATGTTCAGCTTTATATAAGCTTTTAAAATTCTCGTATGGATTTCGCCTCTTTACAATTTAAGTATGACCTTAAGCGGATTCAATCCTGGGCACAGGAAACCTGCTTGCAACTTAATTCGGCAAAAACGAAATGTTTATTTGCAAATAGAAATGATATACAGTTTCCTTCTAGTCCGGCTAAGAAATGTACCAACTGAATTTGTGAGTAAAGCTAAAATTGGGCCGAATGTATCCGTTCAGATATCAGAAAAATGTACGACTGCCTCTGAAATTTGTCTCAATCTGGAAGATGTTTTTAATTAGCAAAAGAATAATGGGACAAATGTAGTACACAACCTGGCATAAATATCCGAAAGCTGAGATTTTAATTGCTTATCAAGCTTGTGCTAAATTTAAGGAAGAAAATGAGTTTTTTTGACATTGTTTAATTTTGCAAGCAATTATATAGGGCAAATTTATGCGAAGAAGAAATAATCTTTAAAAATTTAAAGTTAAAAAAAAGTCATGCAACCATGTACGTAGTTGGTTTTAAAGTTAACAGAATCTTTCTCAAAATTAGTCTCTACCTAACTGAGTTCCAATTAACATGAAAACGGCAAATTCTTCTACACATGTAGTTAAAAAAAATCGATAATTTGCCAATTATTTTTCAACCCTGCAGCTATAAATTTTTACTCGTAAAATACTTGTTTCATTTCAATTTGACTGCTCGTGCTGGTGTAAACATGTGCCTTCATAATTGTTTACACTGGCTTTTATTTTTTTTGGCGAGCAGTTACGAGTACTGTTTACTGTTCCAGCTAAACTTCGTTTGGATTTTTCGTGCACTTTGTTTTGATTGATAAGTTCATTCAATAAAAAACAAATGCCTGAATGAATCGTTCCAATAAACAGTTTCATAGCATGGAGACCGTTCATATTGCCGCATTTAATTCTTTCAGAGAAGTCCTGAGTAAATATTTTGTCAATAATTGTCACAGTATTCAAGTCACGATTGGGAGCACTGTAAGTGTTTGTATGTCTTCTATCGTCGAAGAAATGTCTTCAATAAATCGAGCACACAAATGGACTTTGGCGAATTTTGCCTAAAGTATTTTCTAAGTATATTATTTCGAACTTCTTAATGCGAAAACTTAGTCGTGTGATTCTCTAAGACATGCAATTTCGAAGACGAGCAATTGATAGTCAGTTTTTGACTTCAAGATCTTTGTTAACTTATCGACGACGCGTTCGAGCGTTACAAGTAGTGTTTGACCAATGACTCGAGTAATGTTGGCCTCCAATTCCTAAATCGTAGTCGTAGACTTGAAACAAATTTTGGCGGCCAGTTCAATGATCCAAAGCGTGGCATTATATCATTTCAAGCAGCAAATATTCCCTTATCATGGCACAATTACTGGCCTCATTCATAGTAACGTCCCATCCGGCCGCAGTTTTGAACAAATATGGACTGATGATTTCATTAATAAATCGTTGTTTTGTCTGGACGTAATGGCAGCCCATTAAGAATATGTTTGTTTTATTTCTAAAAAAAAATGTTGGTCGAAAACAGTGAATTATCTTAAAGCTTTCCAAGAGCCTAACCACTGCAACGTAGACGATTCGGAAGGTCGGTCGGCTTCAGTTCTTGCACAGTTTCAATTCTGTATGTTTTGAATGAAAGTCCTCAAGCAAAATGAGTCAATTTATCGCATATGACAAGCTAAGCTGCAATCGATTCATCATGGTTATCGCGTATACTCAACACTACCGCCGTTACATTTTCTTCAGTACGAGCTAGTGGTTTACTTGATAGCATATTCTCTAATAAACCAAATTAGGGTTCAAACTTTTCGATGGAATAATGGAGTTTTATGCGTTTGATACGCCGATTAGGTGGAACAAAAGTTGCTTTCAGCGCTCAAAACACATTTCCAATATAACGTTTTTTTCGTTATGCAGCTGAATAATTTTTAGACGCTGAACCCCGGTTCTTTCTTTCTTTCCAAGTCCTTCTATGACGAAATTCTAAATTATTCTGAAAAATATATATCATATCAATATTACACGATGCTTGCATAATTCCTCATGAAATCTCAACTGGAATAAGTGCTTCTAAAGGAATCACCATTAATAAAGGGTGAGCCAACAGATGGTGTTGATGTTGCCTGTCAATTACTGCTACTTACTGAATTCAATGTGGTTCATCTTTTTGACAGATATCATACAATATTTGGCAATTTACAGTTATGGTCTCCTTTACTACCTAACAACGCATTTTTATTATTAAATCTTTTTTACGAAAATGGGTCATCTGTAAGAGTAAAGTCAAGATAATCCCCCTAGTGAGTCAGGAATTCGTTCAATGGTAAAGCGTTTTGAGGAAAATGGTTCGGTATCGGGTCAAATCCCATATCATCGTGCTTATTCAGCACGTATGTACACGTCAAAACATCACCACTGTGGTTGAAAATATTCAAAGCGAGCCAGGCACCTCAATTCGTCACCGAAGTCAAAAAGTGGGCCTCACTTATTTTTTTTTAATTTTTTTTTTTGGTGGGTAGATGTGAAAATCTTCATATGCACTTTGAACCCGTTGCTCATAGTAGTGTGAGATTTTTGGAGTATTTTATTATTACAATGACCGCGAAGACGAATATGGAGTATGCGAGCAAAGTTCATTATTTCGTCCTCGACCGTAACTATGCCTAAGTCTCTGTGGATATCACTGTTTCTGATATACCATGGGACGTTCACAATTTGTCTTAGAACTTTGTTTTGATAGGTTTGGAGAATATTTCGGTTGCTTGGTTTAGTACAACCTCAAAGTTGTATACCGCACGTCCATACAGGCTTAAGCACTTGCTTATATATGAGCAGTTTGTCATGTGTGCCTAGCTTGGAATGCCTTTCTTGTAGCCAATACATTTGTCTGAATTTATTTGCAAGTTCATGACGTTTGCTTCATTTGCGTATGGTATTTGTACCGCGGTAATGAAAATGGGAAATCTAAATGAGTAGATTTGGTCTCATTGAGAACAATTCGCCATATCTTTGCCCAGTCGTAGATTTTATCCAAAGCCGTTTGTAGCTCTCCAGTAGCTAACTCAACTGAAGTATCTGCACCTAGTATCGCCGTATCGTCCGCGAACTTGGCTACTATGATACCTGATTCTTTCGGTATGTCTCGAGTATAGATTAAAAACAATACTGGGGCAAGTACACTTCCTTGCGGAACTCCAGCAGCGATCTCTTTAAATTCCGAGTATTCGGTGCCATGTTTAGCACGAACAATTCTATTTTCCAGGTACGATTTCAGAATCGTTGCAGCTCTCTCGGAAGAACCTGACTTAGCTTAAAATTCAAGCCTTCGTGTCATACCGTATCGAAGGCTTGAGACACGTCAAGAAACACGCTAGAACATATCTTTTTCCCCTCAAAGGCTTTCTCAATTTCATTCGTAATTCTATAAACCTGGTCAATTGTAGTGTGGTTAGTTCTAAAACCGAATTGATGCTCAGGAATTAGACGTCTCTCTTCAATGATCGGTTGCAGGCGCTTCAATAGGATTTTTTCAAATATTTTAGATGCTATCTAAAATATGTACGGGTAGTACAACAATAATTGTGGGCCTCACTTATGGCGCTGTAAGGCGAATTTTAAAAGTCGATCTTCATTTGTATGCCTAAAAAAATCTGGATTACACAACAATTGAAGCCTTTGGACCATCTACGACGTCGCCAAGTTGTTAACTAGATGTTGGATCGCCATGACAATTTGTCATCGAATTTGATCTTTTCCGATGAAGCCCATTTTGCATGGGTGTGTAATGTGTGGTATCGGAAAACCCATACGAGATTCACATAAAACCAATTCATCCCAAAAAAGTCACTGTATGGTGCGGATTATGGGTTGGCGGCATCACTGGCCCCTACTTTTTCGAAGATGAGGCTGACGAGACAATTTCAGTGAATGGAGAACCTTACCTTAATATGTTGCCTGGTTATATTTTTCTTAAATTGAATGAATCCGGTCTGGACGTTCTCTGGTTTCAACAGGATGGTGCCCTAACAAGCCATCAAGCAATCAATTTATTGCGGTCAAAATTTGAAGATCGCATTATTTCGGTTAGAGGAGAAGTTGATTGGCCTCCAATGTCATGCGATTTGACACTTTTAGACTTCTGCCTGTAGGGCTATATGAGGAGTAAGGTATATGCCAATAACCCAGTGATAATTCACGATCTCAAACATAACATCCAAACCATTTGACCCACTTATGCTTCAGAAAGTCATCGATAATTTTGACGTTCGGGTGGTCGCTTGCAACAGAAGCAGTGATGGTCACATGAGCGTATTCCCTTTCATAATTGCCATAGATCGAACTTCATTAATTAATAAAAATTTTCAATATTGATTTCACAACAGATGTGTGTTTAATTTAAAGGAATCTTCTACACTAGCTCACCCTTTATATACATTTTCAAAGGATATGTATTCATCAAACACGTGTTTATTTACTACTTCCATTGGCATTATAATCTATGTTTGGTGGACCGCTTATTTTAACTTAATTTTTTTAATTGTAAGTTTCTCTTTGGGGAAGCACATTCATAGTCATCCTACGTGTAGGGTATTTTAAAACAAGAAAAATCGGATGGCACTTGTTTAAAACCAACAGTTCGCTACAAAATTCTGATTTTTTTTTCTTTAATTAATTTTATGAAAACTGTACAAGGGGACTTGTACATAACCTAACATCAGCACATGAATTTATAATACAAGTACAATATGTTTTTTATTCCTTCTTCCGAGACGGTTGTTGACTGATCATGTCCTTGTATATGGTTTTTTCCACTTAATACTACGTATGTACGTTTCATATTCTTCTGTGTCCTGTTTCATTGTGATTTCTTTATCTTCATCTGAAATATCATTTGTCAGACTTGTAATAATCAAACGAAACAACAAAATAAACGTACAAACAAAACAAAAAAAAAAACAAACATCCTTAGGGACAATTTATGAATTATGATTACCAAAGTTTCCATCACTGAGAAAATATACAATTCCACATACAAATGTATACGGATACACTCATAAAAGAAGGACACCATAAAGTTTGAATGGATGTGTGTTTTTTTGCGCTTATTCTCTTCTGAATTTCATCCACTCGAACACGTACTTACTCGTATATTCCCAATTGGAGTCGTTGGTGTTGGTCTTGGATCTAAAACCCAACATCAAGCACCAAGGTCTTTCGAATTCACCCCACTCATTCACTCATTACGCTTCAGAACAGTGCTCAAGAGAAATGCTCAATAACAATACTTCATATGTGAAAAGCATGCCTCTGAAGTAAAGTCGTAAGGAAGAAATATACTTCTGTGAAGGAACCAACTTCGAAAAACCAGGAAGACAGCAAAAGAAAGGACGAGCCCATGGCAATCAACATGACTGGAATGATTAAAACATAAATTGTTTCCTGGTGGGCACCTGCTATGGTGTGGCATATTGCAGTCGTGGAGGCTGGTTTGGGGCAAATAACTTTATAAGTGAACGTATTTGCTTTTTAATATTTTTCATATTTTTTATTCATCTTTTTGTGTTGGAAGAGAAGTCTGACGTACAATCCTCAAGGATATAACCTCGGGTATAGGGTGTTTTCCGTTGCGTGTGTGACCATTTTCTAAAATACGAGTAGGTATATAGTTTTCTGTTTATAGAGATGATGACGTATCTGTTTTAACTGGTTTGAGATTTGACTGTCATGTGAATTCAAACGGCAAACTATGGAAATGCAATTTGACGGAAAGGAAAAGGCACATACGAGTAGGCACAGCCATACAGACGAACGCAAAGGCAAACAAACGCTTCGTTGGAACTTGTGGCATAAGATTTATTAAGTTAATTAAAATCAGTTTATAGTAAATAGTGTATGACTATATTAAAATACTCTATTTCATGGAACTTTGCATGAGAATATATTGCATACCATATTGGAATGAAGGCACTTTTAAATGGCAAAATTCTATTTGAAATGCGGTTAGGGGTATCGTGAAGTCTGACAGTCTCGAACCCTGATTCTAGAAAATAGCTTTTAGCTCTGTGCATGATTTAATTAAATTTCTATGCCTAAAGACATTTTAGAAATTGTTTGAACAGATTTCAATTTGACTTTATTAAATATGGAAATTCTTTTCATTTTAATTAAACTGAATTATGTGGTCGAAGTGTTTTGACTGTGAGTTTAATTACATTTGGTTTTCAGGGAAATGATAAATACATAAATGAACCATTGTGTATTTTTATTTTAAAACAAAAATTTATTTATGAAAAAAAAATATCAAAGTTAAGAATGTTCGCTTGTAAATGAAGAAATGAAGCAAAAAAACTATTAATTTTCGCTATTCAATCATTAATAATATTGGGAGCTGAATAGATATTATCCAAGCTCTGCCAGGAAAGTATTGAAAGAATCCAACTGAGAGAGGTAAAAGGACGTCAGTCACAAATTTTTGGAAAGTCGCAAAAGTGATAGCTATTCCGAAGCAGAGAAGGACGCTACAAAGACAACTTTTTATAGACCTATAAGCGGCTTCCTGTCAGTCATATCCAAAGAAAAGCTCCTGCAAAAAAGATTGCAACCAATTCTGACACAATCTAAAGCGGTCCCAAATTACCGAAGACAACAGACAACACTCAACTATCGAACAAATACACAGAGCAGCGAGCAAGATATCAGCCTTCATGGACGACAAACAATTCTGCGTATCAGTATGCACTGACATTACTAAGGCCTTCGACTCGGTTTGGCATAAGGGGCTTTTATTAAAATTTAGCAGCATCACTCCAAGGGACTACTTCTTAGGAAACCGATGTATGCGTATGCTTCAAGGACCAATGCTCATAGATCCATCCGATTAAAGCTGGAGTACCTCAAGGTAGCATCTTAGGGCCCTTGCTCTATCAACTCTTCACAGCAAATATCCCAACCACTGTCCGAGAGAGGGCCATGATTGCTAGCCTTGCTGATGACACAGTTTTACTTAACTACGGAAACAATTTTCAACTTATAACTCATAAACAAAAACAATTACTAGACAAAGCAATTGAGTGGTTCATATAGTGGAACATAAAAATCAACGAAGAAAATATAATAAAAATTATCCACACTACCAAAACAAAATTCACACATTCATATACCATTAACAATAAACATAAACAGATATCAATCCATACAGTCGCTAAATGCTTGGAGATCTACCTGGAGAGCAAATTGACTTCGAAGTTCCATATACAGCAAAAACGTATTCAACTAAAACACAAATTTAGACAACTATTTTGACTTCTACGACCCCACCCACACGTCTCGATAACAAAGAAATTAGTCAACTGTAAGAGTGTAATGAAACCAATATGGTCTTATGGTATCCAAATCTGGGGAACCTCCAAGAACACAAATCTGAACATAATTCAAAGACAACAAACCAAGTTTCTAAGGATGATCACCAACCCTGAATAGTATACCTGTAACGATGATATCTATCGTGATTTACAAGAATAGGGTTGTCCAATAAGGTCTTGACAACTTTTTTTAAAATTAAACGCAAACCATTTGAGATATTTCAAAAACTTTATTATCGGCTTGAAGTACAATGAAACATTTATGAATGGAACTCGACTTCGTTCATATGGCCACCGTGGGCACGTTTGCATCGGTCGATTCATTGGACCCAATTTTCAACGACTCGGCCACACATTTCGTCCGAAACTGCCGCTTTTTCACATTCAATGTTGGCTCTGAGCTCTTCCAACATCGTCGGCTTGTTGGCATAATCCAATGACGTAACGTAGCCTCACAAATAATAGTCAAGCGGTAGTCGCCATACTTACGCCGCTTCAAATGGTTCATCGGCTTCAATTCTTGAGTCAGCTTGATCTGGGTGTTAACCAAGATCCTTACTCAAAATACGCCATAGTGTGGTCTGAGCGATGCCCAATTCTTGAGAACGAATTACGACCGAAAATTGGAATTAACGCTCTTAAAGTTGCAGCCATCGAACTCGAATTTCGGTAGAAAATTTTTATAATTTGCAGACGTTGCTCGCTTGTGTACTTTACCATGGTGAAAATGTTGAGTTTCCTGAATAAATTGACAGTGACAGTTTGATGATTAGTGAAAGACTGAGTTCACAAATTAAATTCAAAGTTGTCAAGTCCCTATTGAAAAACCCAATATAATCACAGTTGACCAAGAGATTAAAAAGATCAGCATGAGACACATGCTTTATTCGACATAGTAGCTCTAAGAAGAAGACTCAAACGAAGATCATCGATTTAGCGCCTCAAATATAATATTATACAAAGTTGGGCAATATTAATCATCCAATTTTGTTTTCGAATTACTTTTTTAATAAATAAAAAGAAAAAGATTTTTAGTGATGGAAATCTTCATTTGGACCTTTACAATTCTCTCCGTTAAGTAGAAAAGACTATATCCGCCAAGTGGCTGCCCTGTATTCATACACATTTGCGCCCGTTTTATCCCATTTTCCATGACTTTCCGCAAGATTTGTGGTGATAACTATGGAATATTCTCTGAGGCTTGTTGACATAAACCCGCGACTTCAAGTAGTCCCAAAGATAGAAGTTTGGGATGGATACTGGCCATGTCAAATCGCCAAAGCGGGAGATTATGCGACCAGGAAACGCCTCCTTCACAATATCCATTGTGGCTCGTGCGGTTGTACCGCCTTGTTGAAACCACATGTTCACCAAGCCCCGCTCATTCGATTTCGGCAGTAAGAAGTCGTTTATCATGGCCCTGTAACGTTCGCCAGTAGCAGTGATCCTTTTGTCTATGGCGTCCTCAAAAAATACGGCCCAATCACTCCTGCAACACACAGTGGCTTTGAGTGGATGTAATGGCTCTTCTTGCTTCACATGCAGATCTTCAGTGCCCCAGAAGTAACCGCTTAAGTAGATATGTGCCTCGTCGCTCATAATGATTTTCGACACAAAATTGTTATCTTCGTTGTTGAGATTAAGGATGGCTTGACAGTAATTCACACGCGACTGACGGTTCGGAGGCATTAACTTATGCACTGTTCGCACTTTGTACGGGAATATTTCCCTGTAGGGTCCATCTAATGATGCCCAATTACGGGGCGCGTCGTCTGGTTGATGTTTCTTCGTTCTCAGCGACATCGGCAGCCACAGCCGCGATGTCTGGTGGCGACCACGCCCTGCATGGTCTCCTGTGGTTCTAGTCGGTTCGAGTCGAGAAGCTGGCGCCGGGATGTTTGCACGTTGTTGGCGCGACACTATAAGGAAATCGATGTGGAAATTCACGCTATCCTAACACCACCGATCGATTTTTGGTCAAAAAAATCGACACAATTATTTCACCCTCTTGCGGAGTATAGTACTCCATTGCTTGTCTGTTTGAATACTGCAGCTGTCGAATTCACAAATGTCAAATATGATTGACATACGACGCCATCTGCAAAATTATAACATCTTCCGATATGGTGACTAATTTTGCACAACTTTGTACTTTCACAAACACCAACGGCGACGGGGACACTTCACCACTAATCAAAACAGCAAAAAAGCTCCTGACTACGATTTTCTACTGTTAAACTACTGAAGTAACTACCGCAATTAGCCTTCATTTTTCTACAAAAACGCTGACAATTTAAGACAATGTGATATGTGCCGGTCTTAAGCGGCTTATACACTGGTCAAAAAGTCATCAAGCATGTGAAAGTGTGTTAATAAATTCTGTTTGACGTTTGCAATACACACATCATATATGAGTCTTCAATTATTCATTTTTACTTCAATTTTGAAATGCAAACACGTGCGGTGTGAAAAGCTTCAATCGGCAGACAACTTTATGACTCCAAATATTTCCGGTAATTTAACTCGTAGTAGCAACTATCCCCGCATCCACTTAAAAGTATCTATCCAACATATGTACTAACAGTCTCTTTGAAAAAATTTTTTTTTTTTTAAATTCTTCTCTGGTTCAGGAATCTAGTGAACAAAAGACAAAGAAGGAGTTAGATTAAGTATAAAACAGAAGACAGATGTACTGTGCGAACATCCTATATAAAACATTCTTTCTTATTGGATAGGCCTAATTTAATACGCCCTACAAAATCTCTTACAAAGGGAAAAGCCCTAAAAAACAAAGGAATAACTGAAAATGACTGGGATGGGAATGAAAAGGATATGCTGAATTAATAGGAAGTTACTAAAACACAACGAAGGCAAGTAGGAAAGACCTACGAATTAATTAGATTAACACTGATGTTGACCACAGTGCACAGCGCAATTTGGTGAGACTGGCATGTGAGTGGCATTATAATAAGGACATTTGTCAGGCGTTCCATCTATTTTGAGACATGCCACTGGGACGTGACATTCGGTCAGCTGTCGCATGACATTTAGTCGGCTCATTTTGTTCACATTCAGTGACCTTGAATTTGATAAAGGATTTCGCTTAATTAATTTTAATTCCTTGCAAGGAGATTAACTTTCATCTTGTTAAATTATACAGTAGAGTTGTTGGATACCAATTAATCCAATACTTTGTTGGCAGTGTATTTTGGTTTTATTTCTAAGTATTTGTATGCTTGTACGTGTCTGTCAATTATTTTTGAAGGAAGTACTCGCTCAATGTGTGCATGAGTATTATCCTTGAAATGATCTCTTGTCATTCGAATGATTTATTTTTATAGGGGCGGCAGTTAAAGTCGAAGTAATTATATGCTTTTTGTATTTTCTTAAAGGCAGGCGGGAGTTAAGAAAATTATTTTCTCAAATTTAAGATGATAAGCTGAATTTTGTTCAAAGTATTGTCTTTCTTTGATAAGCCGGTTATGTTGCCTTTAGGAGAAAAGTTCCTGCTTGTCTTTTACCTTTGAACACGAGTAAATGAACACATGTAGATCAACTTCAGTACGAAATTGCATATTACAAACTGATTGCCGATATTCTTTTTTTGTGTATCATATTAACTGGACAGAATTTTGACTAGTGGTACGCCTTTATCTCGTTCCTATTTTCGTAATGCACTCCTGTAGGGTGTTTGTACATTTATTTATTAGTTTCTTAATTTTTTTTCAATTCGATAATGCTAAGAACCTAGGTTCTGACTGGAGAGTAAACGTGCTTAATTATTAGACTGTATAGAGATGAGCTCACAGGATAACACTATAACTGATACCCGCAGTATCTGAAGCTTACACGAGGCTTAATTGACCCCGAATGAACATGAATCCTAAGAATTAGAATACTGCACAGTTTGGAACAATTTAGAGAAAATAGGAGAGGTTCAGCCCGTTGCAGTTTAACTACAGTGTAGACAAAAAATTTATTTCGAAGTCTTCGAAAGCTTGTATTTTTATACCGAAAAAGTCGAATGGGCTCCAAAGGAATCACACTGCTTAGCGCTGGATTCTAATTGAATATCTCTTCTCCGATGTCTCGAATTGAAAGGCTGCCAACATCTTAAACAATGCTGAGTGGAAACACTGTTTGCTAGATAAAGTAAAGAATTTAAAGCGGGCAGCTCGGATATGAAAAATGATGAATGAGAAAGCAAGTTTGTGCCAGAGACTCCCCCCTAAGAACTAACTCATTCAAATAGATGATGTGTTGATCTGTCTTGAAACCTAGAACGGTGCACTCAAAATTTGTAGGAAAAAAAATCACATAGGAAAAGAAAGAATCGGAAAACAAATTCGGGCTCTTCTCCTGATGTGGCCCTAAACAGTACGGCAAATAACCATTTTTGTCAATATGAGGAATACTTGTGAATAAGACTTGGATTGCAGATAATGGCTAAGGATGCTGACGACAGCGCCCTTCAGTAACAACGAAAATAGACTGCTTACTGGCATCGTGAGAGGCATCATTCTTTTGTTTAGCGCCCTTGAATGCTATCTTTAAGTGACACAAAATCCTACGAACCTCTTGCAAGGCGGATGACGATAAAACAGACCACCACCGTTCTAAGGCATTAACTCATATTTCTACGATGAGATATGAGCTGAGAAGTACACACACATGTAAGGAATTCAATGAACTGCTTTGTGCTCTATCTCGGCAAAAAAAAGTGAACCTTGTGTGAATGCTTCCCTAAATAACAAAGGCTCCTGGCTTAAGGAACTTAATTGAATTCTTGCTAGTTAGATTTTCTAAAAAAAAATTTTTTTGAATTAAAGAGAGAATTTAAGAGAGCCCTTACTTTCATCCTTAACCAAAAATTTAATGATTGTTCTTCGTCCGGTTGTGCCTCTCAGTGGACACTTATATATCTTCAAATTAAATCTTCTGAAATGGAAAGCTGCAACTTTTTCAAGCATTAGGTTCAATAATACTCAGCATTTACATTTGGCCATCACTCATAATTGTGATATCTAGCTGCCTGTTACAGTTTTCAGTTTTTCGGCTATATTTTCGGGATATCAGCTGATCGGGTATAGACCATAAAAGCCCAAGTGCTTTTTATTGTTTTCAGAAAAATTAATTTTGGAGCTGCTTGACAATGTACTAGGTGGCACAAAAGTTATCACTCTATCGAAAGAAGCAAAAATTGTTGCAAATGGCGGCAAGTGTCAATTCTACTTTGACATTTATGAAGTAAACAGATACAAAATACCCGTCAACAGGACATGAATCGCTATACTCCTAAGGAACGCAGAATAATTGCTGCGGTTTTCTTTTGCAGAGGGATTCGTCGGTGGTGTTGACGCATCGTGAATCTCAGCACATATTTCTGGTTGTCCGACACTTATAAGCCAAACATTACGATGTTTAACCGCTCGTCTTGAAAAGTATGGGACAACACGAGATGGTGCCAGGTCTAGCTGGCCCTGAAACAGCCGATCTGCTAAGAATATCGCAGCTGTGGCTAAAGATGTCGCAAAGGACCCTGGAATATCGACTAGATGACATGACACGCAATTGGGCATCAATCGGCGTTCTTTACAGAGAATTTTGGTAAAGGACTATAACATATTGCCTTACAAAGTGCAGAAACTACATCAGCTGTGACCTGTTGACTGCAAAGCACGTGTGACATACGCTCCAGCTCCATACGCTGAATCTCCAGCTCCACCATGAGGAAGACAACTTCTTAACGAAAATCACAATGACCGACGAGGCCCATTTCCATCTCTGAAGATATGTGAATGAGCAAAATTATCGCTTCTGGAGCGCCGAAAATCTGCGTATATCCCATGTTGCACTCGTTCAAAGTTACTCCAAGGTGTGCTTTTTACGCTGAGCCGCTCGCTGGAAGATAGAGATTGACTTACTGAGAATGACTTTGCGATGTTCCTGTTTTGAATAAAGAATCAGCGGCGAAGTAAACTTCAGCTACTTGAATGTCGTTTAATCTGGAAAGTCTGCAGTGCAGCGTAAACACACTGCATTAAAGGTTTCATAGCCAGCGTGAGGGCATAAGTATTATATTGTAATTACAGTCTCAATGCCTTCAAGATCTACGAGGGCGGGTCAATAAGTCCGAGACTTTTTGAATTTCTGACCTCTTTACTGAAACAGCAACACTGCTCCTGTCAACAGGCATCTGTCAGTTGACTCCTGTCAAAATTTAAACTTGCTGCGTCAGTTAGTTTGTGTTTGACAGCTATTTTTATCAGACTACTCACTAATTTGAGGAGAAAATGGAAAAAAGTGAATTTCGTGTGCTTATTAAGCATTATTTCTTGCGAAAAAAAACCATTACCGAGACCAAGGCTAAGCTTGATAAATACTATGGGGACTCTGCACCATCGATTTCAATAGTAAAAAAGTGGTTTACTGAATTTCGTTGTGGCCGCACAAGCACTGAAGATGCCGAACGTCCTGGACGCCCAGTTGAGGTCTCTACACCCGAAACAATCGAAAAAATTCACGATATGGTGTTGGCCGACCGAAGATTGAAAGTGCGAGAGATTGTGGAAGCCGTAGGGATCTCGCATGGCTCAGTGGTTTCAATTTTGAATGATCACTTGGGCATGAGAAAGCTTTCCGCAAGATGGGTGCCGCGTTTGCTCACAATCGACCACAAACGCAATCGTGTAACAACTTCACAGGAAGGTTTGGCGTTGTTTAATCGCAATATGGAGGAGTTTTTGCGCCGTTTTGTAACCGTGGACGAAACATGGATCCATCACAACACACCAGAGAACAAACAACAGTCAAAACAGTGGGTTTCTAAGGGTGAATCGGCGCCAAAGAAGGCCAAGGTGGGTTTGTCAGCCAATAAAGTTATGGCGACTGTTTTTTGGGATGCACGCGGGATAATCCATATTGACTACCTTCAAAAGGGAAGAACAATCAATGGGGAATATTATGCCAACTTATTGGACCGATTCAATGACGATTTTTTTGATTTTTTTTCATCGAAAAAGGATGATAGTGAGTATTTACATTTTTCTTTTGAATAGATCCATGTAGGCCATACTTACGCTAAGGCGAAAGTGGGTACTTACCTACGAGGCACGAGGGCATAATAAAAAGTTCTCGGCCTGACAATGAAAGACTGCGATTTTCAGTTAAAAAGTGATTTTATTGGTCTATACAATATCCATTGACTTCAACGCACTTGGTCCAGCGTTTCTCTTAAGTCAGTATTCCTTCCCAAAAGTGAGAGTCTGAAAGGCTCTTATATTCATCTACACCCCTCTCAACTTTTTCATTGGCTGGGAAGCCAAACAAATTTCCTCAAGTTTGGGAACTGATTGTACCAAATCGGGAGAATTGGGTTGGTGGTTGAGCAAATCGTACCCTAGGTCCCGCAGTTTTCCCATCGCCTGCGCGATGATTTTTTTCTTCTTCAACCTGGGCCTCTTATCGCGAATTTTCGCATCCAGCTGGTCAAGAAAGTTGGAGTAATATTTGCCCCTAATTGTTCTGCCTTTTTTAAGGTAATCAATTAACAGGATCCCTTTCGTATCCCAAAACACTCTGGCAATGACCTTTTCGCCAGACGCGACCGACTTCGCATTCTTTGGCGCTGTACCATCGGCTTCCACCCATTGCTTCGTGGTAATAAATCGTCGCACAAAATTGGTCGGATTCCTATTGAATAGGTCCAAGGATTGATTTTGATCGGCATTCGGCAAATGCGGCAGCCATCTTCCGCAGAGCTTCTGCATCCCTAAGTATTTGTTTCTTCCGATATTCTCACAGCTTCAGCTATCTAACTCACCATCACCCACCTATCTTCCAACACGATATCATGTAATTTTTCGATGGTTTTGGGTGTAGTTGCGGTTTTGGACTAACTTGTTGAGGTAGGCCCCTCTTGTGGGAGCGTCACGGTGGCTGTGGTTTAAACCTAAATCACAGGGAGGGTGACCCTGCTAGGGCTCAATAACCGGAGTGGAGTGGCTATAAGTGCTGGGTACTGAGACCCTTACATCAGAGGTTTTGGGTAGGCCTCGACTCATACGAAGGATGGATTTGTGCGCTCAACACATTTCCGCATTGGTATTATTTTGTTAAGTAGCAAATAAGCGATGGCAAGGCGTATCCTTGCTCCCATGGATGTATGGGCATCCCGTGAGATTAAGTCTTCACGACAGGTACTCATGAAAAACACAGGACATATCTGTCCTTTATGTGGGTCATTTCTAGGGACGACGACCACCTTTAAATTCAGCTGCCCACTGTGGCGTGGAAGGAGCAGAGCACCTGTAAGCTTTGTTAACCTTGGATAAATATTCTTACGGGTTAATCCATCCAAAACGATCGCACGATATTCTAGTTTATCTAGTGGCCTGCTGCAAAAATTCGTGTAAACAAACTATTGAGAGAAAAGATTGATACTTGTCATACGAACTAATGACACGCGTACCATAAACTTTTGCTGATTGGAACGCCAAGAACTTTTCACCTTGCCCTTGTCAGGTGGCCTTCTGACATTACCTTTGTGGTCAACGTCAGATGTAACATTTCTTCCTCGTAGCAAAGGGATAATTTTGGTTTTCATGAAGATGTGATATAGTTAAGATTCAAGACCACCTTCTTTCTCTCTAACATCGGGGTATGGCTTATAGCACAGAGATGCATCTTTTCTTGTTCAAAGAAGAACTCCAATTGTATACTTATTTATTATCTTCAGTTAATAAAATACCCAGGAGCCAACATCTAACAAAATGTTATCTATTCCAACCAAGCAACAGAATTCCCTTATGCATTATCCTGAAACACTTCCAAACTTAACTTCATTTTAAAATAACAGAATAAACTCTGCGCTGTGCACTCTATCAGATACCAATAATCGAAACACCACATCAGATACCGAATTTAAATTGCAAAATAAATAGACCTGAATCTCATTGCATGGCACACACATTGCCTTACCTTTTCCAATTCCCATTCGATTCCGAACATAAAGGAGCTATATTCAGCTACGAGTATGTAGGCCTTCAAAGCACAGCTTGCTCTGTAGATACAGTCGAAAAACAGAAAATAAAAGGATACAAAAGATCTACTATGAACGTGACAAGTAGCCTTAGAAGCTCCCACGAAGTAGTCGTACAAACTCCTAATAGTGTTCTCATGTGCTCAATTAAATTATTGAGAGCACGCGAGTACAATAAGAAACACGACCTTATGATAAAGCAACTAGAATGGGAAAATCAGGAAAATGAAGAAAAAAAAAACCGAAAAAAACCACTCACTCCTGACCCAATTTAAAAGAACCCTGCTCTAGACACTGCTTTTGTACGCTCGAAAATAGAAATATAGTAGAAACCAAAATTGTTGTGTCTTTTTCATGGCAAAGTAGATTCGATTCCCTATCTGAGGCCAATTGTGTGGGCACGTTCCTTCCTATAGCAAATCAAAGAGATCCTAAAAGGATTTGGACAGGATTATAAATGTTTTCTTTTTCTTTCTATTTTAAATGCCAGGTATGCTTGAATAAAATTCGAAAGATCCTTCTAAAAGTATTTTGGCAATCGATATTGCTCAGATAAAATGCAACGATTTTGGAACTTGCTTTCAACCAAAACGAACAAATTTAAACGGCAATCAATTTTAAACAAGGACTCTTCGAAGAAAAAAACAAAAACACAACAATAAATTTCAGTCTTTAAGGGATGGCAAAATAGGCAAAGTTACTTATATCTCTTGACTTGGTATTAAGTTTATCAGAGGATGTATCTGAATGCCGCACTCTTAACATATTTCGGA
This sequence comes from Volucella inflata, assembly GCA_928272305.1. Taxonomy (NCBI): domain Eukaryota; kingdom Metazoa; phylum Arthropoda; class Insecta; order Diptera; family Syrphidae; genus Volucella; species Volucella inflata. The sequence continues at coordinate 67,328,598 of OV743719.1, forward strand.
AAGAACTTCTACCTGTGGATGAAGTCATTCCATGCAACCAAGCTTACATGAATTATTTTCTCTGGGCCATCGTGGACGTCCAACAACTGGAGAGAAGAGACAAAGAATATTGAATTGGCTATAAAGTGACGATGCTTATGAAAAATGTTGATAACAATAATAGAATCCATAGCAAGGTTAGTAGTAACTTTGTGGGATGACTAGTTGAAGGACTAAAGAACTGATGAAACTATCTTGTTATGAACAAGGAAGAGCCATTCAAGGATAGGAAGTGCATAGTGCTAGCTTTGCTCGTCGCAGTGCAAATTGGATTCAATAAAGTTCTCGATTTTATGATGACATGGCCATAAAGCTTCGACAACGCAGAAGCCACTCGTACAAGCAGCGAGAAATTGAATTTGCAACGAAGATAGAGGTTAAGTAAAAGCTGTTAAGGAAATACATAATTCGTTTTCGTTTTATAGCTTTCTCGTGCAATTCAAAGTTTGTGTTAGGATCATCGATTCGGAAAATATGAGCAGAAAAAGTTGCAGTACCTATACGAGTATACATGTACACAAACAGTAGTTTTTGGATAACATTTATTGAAAGTTACTCGTACTTTTCCCAATACATGCTCTTAGATGACGTGTCTTAGAGCGATTTAATTCAAAGACGAAGTGGAGAATGAAAATAGAATAGAAATTTTTGCAAACAAATGTAGATTCAATGTCCATCGTGGTGTAGTATATGTACGAGCCATCGCCCAATGATCAAGGCTTCTTCCATCAATTACGTTGTCTAATAAAAAGCGGGGGTAGGCCGTGCAAGGGCTCATACCCGAAATGGAGTGGCTCAGAGTAGATTCAGGTACAGTTTTGGCCAGATTTGTTTGGTCGCTATACATGTCGATCCAGCCGCGCATCTAAGCTTTACTCTTCTCTTAGCATCCAGCTTAAGTTTTAGTTTGCACGTAGCGGTAGGTATACCAATGTTACATTTTTCAGGTACCATGGGTTGGGTATAGAGGATCCAATTTTGGCAAATTTGTCGATAGCCCGACACCCAGCAAAGGTGAATGTTGAACTGCTATACCATTTCCACGAGAGATAATCGGCAGCCCAAAACGGTCTTTGAGTTAAAAGAACATGAATCCAGAGATTTGATAGGAGCCTGACTGTCAGAAAAGATAGGGATATCCATCGAAGATATTACCTTTTTCTTCAGCCAGAACAGTGCTTCCTTAATTGCCAGAACTTCCGCCTGGAACTCGCTATAGTGATTGGGAAGCCGAAAGGAGAGGCTTAGGGTAAGCTTATCGGTGAAGACACCACCAACGCTCGCAATATCGGTCTTAGAACCGTCATGTCAGTGTAGAAGTTGATTTTTTTGTCATCCAACAAGGCATTTCCTAGAGGGAATGCTTACGTGGAAGTTTTTGTCAAACCAGTCGTAAAGTCGAAGTCGATATTTTCTAGTTGGATTCCTAGTGTTAGCAGCTGCTTTTCTGATAAAAATGTCAAGAGGCGTCAAGTGAAACAGATCATCCAGAGCAGCGGAGGGAGTCGTGAGTAGGGTTCTGCTTATGCACATACATGCTGTTCTTTGGACTTTATTTAGTTTCATGCAGTTGAATTCCGTGTTCAAGGCCGTCTACCATACAACCACCCCGAAGGTGAGTATGGGTCTTATAACCGAGGGTATCTAAATGGGAAATTCGAGGTCGGAGGTCCCATATGTTCGCGACCGCTTTCAAAGTTGTACTAAGTTCCAGTATATTGAGAAACTGTAATGTCTGTCTGGCTTAAAAATTTCATCGATTTTGAAGGAACACCAAACAACTTAAATACTACAATCCGTCGCCCTACAGAGATTGTGAATCGACTTTCGTCCCCCTTTAACCCCTCCACTGATGAGGAACCTGTAAAGAATGTTATTCACTGGTGAGCACCAACTCAACAGAGGAATTGTACTAGTAACTAGCAGTACTACTTCGTTTAATAACTACAGATACATACTATCAAAAAAAAGTTCTACTTGCCGTACACACACAAAATAAACTCCAGATGTTGCAAAATCCAAATACCCATAAAATTAGATTGGCTCTCTCCTCATAGTTTCAATGCCAACTTCTTCACGTTCGACGAGATGAAATTGTTTAAAATGAAAATTAGATATAAAACATCATCTGTGACGTCTAGTAAGGTTTCATATAAGGTCTAACTGTTCAATGTTTAAGTTAAACAAGGTTTTGGTTCATTTCAAAGCACAATCTCCACGCGATGTTTGAATCAATGACAAGTAAGAAATCAGTGGAAATCGATTGCTTCTCCTACTAAAACCGGTGGACCTATGTTGGTACATATTGTATACCATATTGTTGAGTAACTAAACTACTGGGCCTTTTCAGTGTCTAACAAGCTGCTGTAACATATTAGCAGTAATTTATTTGTTTTGCATACTTTTCATTCGGTCGTCGCACAAGCGTGCTCTTATATTTACTTGATGAAACGCTAGAGGAGCAAAGTTCTGCTGTCAGCGACATTAGTCAACCCCATAAGTGGAGCCGCAGCGATGCACTAAAAATGGGAAACTTGTTACGCATAAGTTCGTATAACGAAGAAACGGCTTATTAAAGGATAAGAAGAAGTGGTGAACATATGAGTGCAGATAATAATTGAGAGCCAGACGTGAGTGAATCGTCGCAGTTAGTTCAAGAACTTTCAAAAACGAAAACTTAAATTCCAAAGACTTCAGTAAGATGAGGAAATTACGTGCTAGATTTCAACTTGCCACCTTTTGATTCAAGTAACAAGCCCCTTCTCAAAATAGGCTTTATTGAAAAAAATATTATACAATATATAAAAACCCCCGCTGAAGCTTTTTTGCGTTTTCTTGGAAAATCTCATTAAAAATATGGCGAACAAACAAATTTATGTGCGGATTAAAAAGGGTATCATTATTTTCATGTAAACGTAGAACCAGCTCGTCGTGTGTATTGGAAGAATGAAAATTGTTTTTCTTCACTTGTCTCGAATGGAAAGAGACTAAATGGCAGACAACACGAATATTGATTTGAATGATCGCTTATTCAAAAATTCGACCCATTTTTGTGAGCTGAATTAAAATTTTAACAAATTGGTTCATAGTGATTCCCTTCTATTTTCGTCATCATAGGGCAAGACATTCATTCATTCGCGGTGATCCTATTAGGTTCGGTTTCAAGTTATAGTATTTGGGTGATAACAATGTCCCTTAATGATGCTCTCTCTATCTTCTACAGAGATTTATTCAACTCTATATTTCTATATGTCCCCTTTTTGCGCAATAAGACCCCTTCCACGAGCCCCCCGTAGTATAGTCGTAAACTTCGCTCTTTACGTTACAAGAGAAATAAATTATGGGCAGTTTTACTCCGATCCAACTCTAGCGCTGACTATTCAAACTATCTCGTATATTCAATTCGCCCAGCTTTGTAACGTACTCTATCAGCGATACCTTGATAGTGCGCAATCAAGGCTTATAAACTATCCTAAGTCTTTCTACCACTTCGTTAACTACAGAAAAAAAAAATCTGATGGTTTTCCTCCATCCCTCTCATACGAAAATATATCATCAACCGATCGGCATACTATAGCCAACTTTTTTGCTACTTTCTTTAAGCAATCTTTTGCTGATAATTCCTTCGTACCAGATCCCTCTTATTTCAAATACTTACTTAACTCCCCCATCGGCACACAAAAGGGGATCGAAGAGCCAAGTCACTAATTACCTCCCTATAGCTAAACTTTCGCATATACCCAAACTCCTCGAGACCATTTTGTATGAAGCTTTAAGCTTCCAGTGCAAATCTTTTATTTCCCCCAATCAACACGGCTTTCTGAAGGGTAGATCAACTACCACTAGAATTCGTGTCCTCAGTTCTCTCAGCCTTAGAAAGTGGTAAAGAAGTTGACGTTATAACAACTGATTTCAGCAAGACTTTTAAGAAGATATCTCATAAACTAATCCTGTTCAAATTGTCAGTCCTGGGTTTTGAACCCATTTTGCTTAAATAGATATCTTCTTACCTGGATAATCGAACACTTCAGGTGTTCCTCAAGGTAGTCACCTAGGTCACTTCTCTTCATCCTAACCATTAACGATCTTGAAAGGGTCATTCTCCACTCAGCACTTTCTGTGTATCTCCTCACAACACGACTCCCGCCTCCGTCAAATAGATCTCAAGATTTTTTCCACCTGGTGAATCAAAAACTGTTTAGAACTCATTGTCACCAAATGTCTATCGATTACCTTCTCACGTAAGTGCAACAAGTCTCCTCCCCGAATTTACGTTCTCCGCTGTCAACCTATATCCGTAGTTCAGACTATCTGCGACCTTGGCATATTATGCGACATGGAGCTTAATTTCCGGTCGCATGTTGATGAGATAATTACCGAAGCAAACTCATCACTTGGCTTTATTAAAAGATGGTCCAAAGAATTTTGCAACCCGTACGTGACCAGATCACTATACATCACTTACGTTCGCACCCTTCTCGAGTACGCTAGCCAAGCGTAGTGTCCATTTCAACGAGTTCATGTATCTCGAATTGAGAGGATCCAGCGGCGTTTTCTACGATTTGCTGCTCTTCGAGGTCTACCTTGGAGCGACCCTCTCATCTTACCTCCCTACCGAGACCGTCTCAAACTTATTAACCTGAATACCCTCGAGGAACTATGGGACGCAGCAGAAATTCTTTTCATTCACCGACTCCTCCCAGACTCCATCGATTGCATGTCTCTTTACAATTCCATTTTCTTTAACACTAACCCTCAAAATTTACGTTGCCCCCGTCTCTTCTATCTACCAGTCCACCGGACCACATATGGCTCTAACCAACCAATCTCCCGTATGCTGCGTAAGATTTTCGATTTTAGTCGCAGCACACTTACCCTCAAATTCGATCTCCTTCACCATCCCTAGCTTTAAGCCCTAGTGATAAGTTCCACACATCACCAATCCTTTTTTTATTATTAGTTTTTAAGTCATAGTTGTTAAGCTTATATTAAGCCAAATAAATGGGGGCGTCAGCCCCCACCAAAATTCAAAATTCAAAATACATGCTTCACGTAGAACCTTACTGCGGATCTTCAACAAAAATTTAAACTCTGCGGTTTGAACACGGTAGAGATGTCGTTTTGGACTGGGTTCTCATTTGGGATGTACGACAGGAACCATGCTGCTTTTGTAATTGGCACTTGGCATTCATTTGTATTGCAAAGGCCATCACTGTCACTTTCACAAAGCATCAGAAGGCCAATTTGGCTTACAATTACAACTACGAGTATAATACTGATAGTAGGAAGTTTTAGACGCCAGCCTGACAGTTGTTGACATGCACTTAGCGGACCGACGAGGTCACAATGCAAGACAAAAAATTACGAAATGACAAGTGCGATATGATAACATAGTCAAATAAGAACTTGCTAAACAATGTTGCCAATATATAACAATAATGCAAGACCCTACTTATAGTTAATACCACCTTGATCAGAAAGTTCCCGGAATAACCACCGTGTGGCGCTCACATTGTTCCGATTTGAGTTCTGTTTTTTTGTTAAGTTGGTACATCTGTTGTTGATATTCCCTCTAAATCTTAGCATCATAGCTTGACATTTGCAAAAGTTATGTAGCCAAGAGTACATCTGTCTCTGTGTGTGTTGGCGATTTTTCCATTACTTCCTTTCTGATCAAGGTAGTACGAGTATATGGGTGGCGCCTATCTTTATGATCAATTTCTGGAAACATATACGTGCCAGGTACGTACAAAAAATGGTGGAGGGCATTTTTCACATGGGCTGTAGATGCACGTTGCGTTTAAGGCTGGCTGCTTTTCCGAAAATCAAATCACAACATTCCGCTCCTGAAATTTAGAAAGCAATGAATTCTCTTCCTTTGCAAAAGATAAGTCAAGAGTAGGACTGTCTAGCTCTTCGAGTACAACAGCGGTGTTAAAAGCATACGGGTTGATGGGAGATGCTTTTTCACCCAAAAGATTTTCATAAAACAAATAAATATAAATAAGAATCACTTGTCTTTTATACAAAACAGTCCTTTATTTGAACATTGGTATTTGCTTTTACCCTGGACTTTATAATGCAGTTGTCGCATTATAAGCTCAAGCTCTCGTTACAGAGGGTGGGCCATCTGTTAGTTTGTTTTTCAATCATTTGTTTTTTGACACTGACAGCTCTTATGTGTTAAACCTTCCGATAAGCGAAAAAGTCCCAAGGGACCTTTTGATTTTTTGAATCAGATTACCGACAAGGTCCCTAGGCACCTGCATGTATTATAGAGAAGAGATTATGGAAAATAAGGGAAAAGGGTTAACAGAGATATAAATACATAGGAATTGGGCAAGAAAATAATTCTGTTATGGTCCTTCTTCATATACCATCCTTATCTATGTCGTATGACCAAAGAAATGATTAGGAGGAAATCAGTCTAACAGTCGAACCGGAAACAGTATTAGCGCATCCGTTGATGGTTATTCTACGTTATTCTACGAAAATTATTTATTGTTTCCATTTTTTGCATTTTGTCTGAAAAAAGGGTGAGCCTTCGGGACTTGTTTTGGCCTGGTCATGCATTTCTTATTTTCCCCTACCTAGTTTGGGTGGCATTGCCAAATTATCCAGAAGGTGCTATTGATGTGTCCGATGTCGAAAGTCAAGTGAATGTGAAAATGGATGATGATGAGTTCGATGGTACAAAGATCCACCAACGAATACCTAGTTGCACTCGTCCTCATAATAGGATACACTAGGAGCAAGCCAAGGCCATTGAAAAACTTGGTTCATGGTCCATTTACCATCTATCGATCTCTTATCACCGAAGATATGGCCCACATCATCATTCGAGAAACGAATCGCAAAGCCAAGCAGATAACAGCTATATGGAATGAAACAAATCTTACTAAGCAGAAACAAAATAAAGTGCTGTCTCTAAAGCGTTTTATGCGTTTTAAGCTATCATTTTGTATTCTGGAATATGTAAATCAAACAGCGAGCCTACAAAGGACCTATGAGCCCCAACATATGCTCTAATATATGAAACCTTACAATCGTTTCATATCTATCACAAAATTTATTCGCTTTAATATTGCCATAACAAGGCCGGAGAGATTACTCATTAGCAAAACTGCTGCTATTGACGAATTGCGGCTTATGTTACAGGCTTAGTTGGCAGCAGCTTACAATCCACACGATTCGATGACCGTGGACGAGCAACTTTTTCCTTATCAAGGACGGGCACGTTTCACACAATACATTCCATCTAAGCCAGTCAAGTTCCGAATAAAAGTATGGTAGTTGTGATATTCGAAAAGCCAAACACAAATCCTTGTAGGTCCCTATGGACCTTGTTGCTAATATAACGCTATCGAAGCTGTCATTGATGGGAAGGTTAAAAACTGGGCATAAACGCGGATCGATTTAGACTGAAACAAAATTCGGAAATGTTGCAAAGTTACTTCAAAAGTGGATGCTGAGTTGATGAATCAGTGGGAATTTCGAAAATATTGCACCAACTCTAGCTGGTGTATGGAAGTTTTAGAAAAAGGTTCATCAGGCTAGTTTGCTGTTTCATAACCGAAAATATCTCCGTGTTCGTCTTGTACGCTCAACGGATACTATTGCAGCTGTTGCATAAAGTGTGCCTCTTAACTCAAGAACGTCAACTGAACATCAGTCGCATTAGCGTGGGGAGGATTTTTCATAAAGATCTCAGATTATTCAATTACAAGGCCTAATTGACTTGAAATTGTTATCGTTTCTCTGTTTGGGTTTTAGAGCAGCTCGAAGTAGATGGCATTTTTGCTCAAAAAATCATTTTTTCAGATGTGGCGCGTTTCCTAAGTAAACAAACAAAATTTCCATATTTGTGGCTCGAAAAATCCACACGTAGTCATAGAGGGGCTAATCCATAACGAATGTGCGACTGTTTGGGGTGTTTGGAGTTGTGGCACTATTGGCCCATTTTTGCCCCAAAACAGCAATGGCAGAAACGTTGTTATCAATAGAGAATGCTAAAAAAATATGATTTGGACTTTGGCGAGTTATGGTTCTATAAAGAAGGTGTTTCTTGCCAATAAGTCACACTCAGTTCAATAATTGCTTATTCAGTCATTTTGGTAATGCTGATTCGCCGCCACGGATCTGCGATTTGACGCCGTGGGACTTTTTGTGTGGGTCGCCATTAAAGACCGTTGCTATATGAACAATCCAGAGACGATTCAGGTACTCAAAAACAATGTTGGTCCAGCTATTCGTGAAAAAGGGGCCGAAGTCATCGAAAATATATTTAAAAATTGACAGGTTTGCCTATGAAGTTTCTTCTTATCCTTTTATTAACCCTTTCCTCGTTATACGAACTTATGTGTAACGAGTTTCCCATTTTTACTGCATCGCTGCGGCTCCACTTATGGGGTTGACTAATGCCGCAGACAGCAGAACACGTCTACATACTGCTCGGTCCTGGATCGCTTCAGTGGTTAGCCCCAGGCGTTGTTGCGCTTTTGCCATCTGAGAAATCCAGGAATTCTTTTTCCGACCTCGTTTTCTTACAGTTGGAGTGACCGTAGTTGATAGTGCCTTTTTAACCGGATTTTCCGCAGATCTTCTTTGAACGTGGCAATACCAACTTATTCTATTCGCCTCAAGCTGTTGGGTTACCGAATTCTTTATATGTAGACTTCCTCTTATACGCGTAGATCTAATGCAATCGCGTTTTGTGACTCCACTAGACATCCTTAACATTTTCATTTCCGCTGCCGTCATTTTGTTTTCAAACGCTTCGTACATTGTTCAGCACTGTGAACCGTATATAAGAGCTGGTCTCACAACCGTGGTGTAGAGTTTCCCCTTTAATTTAAGTGGAAATTTTCGGTCGCAAAAGATTCCCGAATTTTCACGCCATTTCATCCATCCCACACTCACTCTGTGGTTTACGTCGTCGTCACATTTCGCTTCCATGTTAACGATTGATCCTAAGTACTTAAAGATAGTGCTTTTCGGAAGAACTATTCCGTCTAACATTATATCCGGAACAGGTCGCAACGGATGCGCAAATGGGCACGTCAAATGCTCCGTCTTTGAACGACTTATTGTAAACCCGTTTCTCCATGAATCTAAGGCGTTCTATAAATCTTCGACGTTATCGCTAAGTATAACTGCGTCGTCAGCGAAGAGAATTGGCGTTACATTTGCTTCGCGCATGCAGTCTTTTAAAAGATAGTCGAATCCTACGTTAAAGAGGACAGGGCTAAGTACGCTTCCTTGATGCACTCCGACATTAACTGGAAATTCTCTCGTTAGTCCAGCAGAGCTTTTAACCGCAGTTTTCACGTTTCCGTACATGTCTTGTATTATTGTAACATACGTTTCCGGTACGTTTTGAGACCTCAGCGCGGCCCATATGAGATCCCTAGGCACTCGATCGAATGCTTTCTCGAGGTCGATAAATACCATGTGTAAATCCTTAGACGAATCTCGGTGCTTTTCCATTATTATTCGTAGGCTTTGGATAGCGTCCACCGTCGATCTTCCTTCAACAAATCCACACTGGCTATTATTGAGCTTTATTATTTGCCGAAGACGTTCGTTTAAGACTCTTTCGACGATTTTCATTGTGTGTGACATAAGCTTGATTGAACGGTAGTTGTTGCATTCTCGAGTGTCGCCTTTTCCTTTGTATAATGGAACCAAGAAGCTACTTCTCCATTGATTCGGCATAGGTTGTTCACATTTTAATTTATTTAAAAGTTTTGATAGCCAAACGCTGCCGATCCCCTCCATCTTCGACCAAAACTCTGATGGAATGCCTATGAAGTTTATTGAATGAAAAAGTATTCCATTATTTGTGCTTCAATTACCTTTCAAATAGAGAAACAATCGTTGGAAAATATTTATATTGCCTTCTTAAACCAATAAAGGGCCCACCTTTTAGATAGTTAACCATGGTAAACTGAACCAGAGTCCTTAACCAATTCAATGACAAAGAATTAAATAATTATAAGAAGCTGGGCACAATACAAAAATCATGTAATGAAATCTCCCTATTACATATCAAAATTATTTTTTTTTGATTTTACCATTTATACACTGATTCTAATTGGGCAGTTAATCTACAAAGACTAGGGCTCTCAACTTAAACTGAAACCATTTCACAGGAATCATTAAGACCCGCACATAAAGCTTAATTCGTTACATATTGCGAGGCCATCAAAGACCCCTTAATTAACGAGACACTCAAACTTATAATTGCTTACAAAATAGACTTCTATAAAGTGTATAACATTTCTCTGATATCCTTTGATTCTCGACTCCAAGCAGCAGCAGCATCCCCATCTAATTAAACTTGTTTCAGTGCACTTCAATTAGGAAAGAAAAGGGAAACATAATATAGTACGAGTATATCCCTGAAATTATTGCCAGAAATTTGCGTCGTCATTGCGAAATGAGTCCTAGATTACAGCGGTTTTCTTTGAGACGAAAAAAAAAAAAAGGTAGCATAAAAATGAAGTCGATCTATCATTGCCTTTTTTATATCTTCAAGAGAAATTTTTATATTCCTCCCTCTTTCGTTTGCTAAAATCGAATAAGTATCCACGTGTTTGTCAGTATCTTCTGTACGAGTACAAACAAACCTTTAAGGAATCTCCTTAGTACCGAAAAACATTGAAGAATCCTTGAAGTTCTCCATGAAAACAACAGGTGTGGACGATGATGATATCAGGATCTGGATGCTATGATGCCGTGATACAGCAGGGATAAAAGGGACAACAGGGTTAGCAAGGAGCAGTGGCCCAGCTTATCGCAATTGGATTTCGTTTTCCAAAAGGAGGGACGACCGAAACGAGAGAGCATTGGATTTTTATTTGATTGCTCAAGAGTGTGAGTTGAGACAAGTAGGGATACAAACAGCAGCAGCATACACCCAATGCTCGTTTCATTGAAGGTTATCGTTTCCTGCAATAATCCCCACCGTAATCGATATTCATGTGCTCGTAGAGGGTGGCATAACAGTTTGATTTCCTTCCTAGGATTAAATGTGCACTTGAATTAATCATCGTCAAAATGAGAGTTTGATGTCGATGGTTAGCGTCATCATTCAATTTCCATTTGCTCTTTGAATTGAACTTCATGGTAGGTAACTATAAATATTTGTCATCGATCAGTCGTACAGTCTTGACCTGGCCAGGTGAGGTTGAAATACGAATAATAAGGACCAACGACTCACGCTTAATTTTATTTCTTTTTCGGATCAGTATATCACTCCTTTTTAAAGATAGATTGATGAATGGCCAACAAAATACACTAGTCTGCGTAATGTAGAAAAATATGGACGAGGGTCAAAGAGAAGAATTCCATTTAAAGGTAGTTGTGGACTTTTTTGGCAAAGGATATCAGACACTGTGAAGGGAAGAAAGGGAAAAACAAACTTAAGAGTATTATTTAAAATGGAAAGAAAAGTGCTTAAGTAATGAAAATTGATGTTGCTAAGATGGATGAATGTTCGGCGTTAGGAAGCGACGACTGGTTACCTATCTGAAAAGCAGTCGAATAACAACAATTTCAGCAAATCAAAATGATTAAAGGAGCTTCCAAAGAGGCAATAAATTTAAAACAAATTTCAAGTAAGGATGCCTGATTCTCAAACTTGTGTATCTTATTATGGAAGGAAGGATCCTATGTACATACATTCGTGGTTACCAGAAACACATTAGTGGGGTTGAATTGAAGTGGGGTTGGAAATTTTCAAATATTTATTACAAGATTTTGTAATTGAGGGGCTAAAGTTTAGGAAATACATTACCATCGTTTATAGTCATAAATATTACTTAACGGACTTTGACCATCCAAAAATGTAGCAAATACGAGTATCATATCTCTCAGAATTTGTCATTTTGGAAGAGGGATGTAAAAGGCACTCTTTTAGGCAGTGAAGAACGGACTAAATTGATAACTTCAAGATTTTATTGGTTTTAAAACTTTTATGCGCATATACTTGGACTGGAATGTACTTTCTGAATGATGTTTTCCAAATCGATATGCGGCTTGTCCGTGTTGGTTTTTAATATTTTGGTAAGTGGTAACAGAATCGACGGTAAAGGCAGCGCTTATTCCAAGAAGGGAGAATCGCAGTCGATGCTGAGGATTTGGAAAGATCATTTCTGCAGACTGTATAACGGCGATGACGGACCAAACACCGCTGTCAGGCAGAATCAACCTTTCAACCTGGACGATGATGTCCAACAATTCCGTCCACCCGACCTGGATGAAGTGAAGATAGCCATATCGAAGCTTAAGTCCAACAAAGTTGCTGGAGCGGATGGCCTGACTGTCGAGCTCTTCAAAGCGGCAGGCGATGACTTGGTAAGGGGCATACACCAACTCATCTGTAAAATATGGTCGGACGAAAGTATGCCCGAGGAATAGAACCTCAGCATTGTTTGTCCAATTCTCAAGAAAGGAGACCCTCTGAACTGTGCCAACTACAGAGGCATCAGTTTCCTTAACATCGCATATAAGATCTTACCCGCCGTATTGTGTGAGCGCTTGAAGCCGTTCGTCAACAACCTGATAGGTCCATATCAGTGTGGCTTCAGGCCAGGAAAGTCCACCATCGACCAGATATTCACACTACGGCAGATCTTGGAGAAAACCCACGAGCTCCAGATCGATACACACCACCTATTCATCGATTTTAAGGCCGCGTATGACAGCATCTATAGAGACGAGCTATATAGAGCAATGTCTAGTTTTGGCATCCCTGCCAAACTCGTCCGTCTGTGCAGGATGACGATGGAGAATGCGCGCTGCTCCATCAAGGTCAGTAAAGATCTCACCGAGATCTTTGATGTCCAGAAAGGATTTAGACAAGGCGATGCGCTGTCATGCGATTTTTTCAACATCGTACTTGGAAAAATAGTGCAAAACTCACGAGCAAACACAAGAGGCACTATCTTTCAAAAGTGCGTCCAACAACTCGCATACGCCGACGATATTGACATAATCGGGGTAAAGCAGCGTGATGTCAGTGGCGCTTTCGCGAGTATTGAGACGGAAGCGGCGAAAATGGGCTTAGCGGTCAATGAGGGCAAGACCAAGTATATGCTGCCAACCAAAATGACAGCTAACACCGACGTCTCGGGCAGAACGTCACCCTCGAAAGATATAACTTTGAGGTAGTTAAGGACTTTGTCTACCTAGGCTATAAATACAACGCTATAAATACAGACGACGACACCAGCGCTGAGATCAAGCGAAGAATAACTCTTGCCAACCGCTGTTTCTTTGGGTTAAGAAGGCAATTGAGTAGCAAAGCCCTCTCTCGGACAACAAAAGTCACCCTTTATAAGACTTTAATAATCCCGGTCCTGCTCTATGGCGCAGAGGCATGAACATTATCAAAAATGGATGAGGGTGTTCTTGGTTGCTTCGAGATAAAAATTCTTCGGGCGATCTTCGGTCCCGTATGCATTGACGGTGAGTGGAGGAGGAGGTACAACGACGAACTGTATGGACTGTACAGCGACATGGACCTAACCAGAAGAGTGAGGATCCAAAGACTGAGATGGCTGGGTCATGTAGAGCGCATGGACACCAATGCTCCGGTCCGAAAAGTCTTCGAATCCGCCCCCGAGGGACAGCGCAGTAGAGGAAGGCCAAGACTCAGGTGGCGCACGCAAGTGGAAGAGGACCTCAGCCAACTTAGCGTGCGAAACTGGATGCAGCTAGCCAGGGATCGAGCTGGCTGGAGAAGCTTGTTGACTGAGGCCCAGGTCCACCCCGGACTGTAGCGCCACCTAAAGTAAAGTAAGTAAGGTAACAGAATTACTTTTGATTGAAAATGTTTGATTAACCCTAGAACACTAAGGACACACAGTTTTAACAGTTTTAAAGTATTTAGATGTCCTTTATAATAAAAATTGTATTTTGCACCTTTTTAATAGGCGACAAAGTTTACAAAAAAAAATCGCAAAAATAAAAAAAAAAATTTTACTTTACAAACTTAAAAAATAAATAAAATTTTATTGATTACTCAAAAAAACTAAACTTAAATAAAAAAAATTGTATCTTCGGTATAAAAATAAAAAATCACCCTTTTTTGTGACTTATTTTTAATCGCATCCGAAACAGTTTGACAGTAGGTGCTGCCGCATTTTGGGCGCTTGTACACGCTCATGCGGCGTTTTTTGGTAGGACAAAAGCTGCAGACTGACAATTTTCCCTTTTTTATTAGGGGTTCGTCAGGCCCAGGCGAAGAACTTTCGGCAGTAAGAATGTCCACATTCAGCACTTGATGGAGAGCTTCACGAATTCGTTTGTTAATTTTCACACAAGTCATTACTCAAGCTTTTGAGAAAGTTGTGCTTACTCATTGGCTTGATACATATTCAACATCCCGTAAAATACACACAGTGGCCAACGCCTTATTTTACGACTTGTTCTTAAATGGTCACACATTTGAACATATTTATCCACGGCACCTTTTGTCGCATTGTATGACTCTATTATAGTATGCTTTTTTCCTAAATTTCTAAATTATCCTGAGCTTCTCTTTCTTCGTCGGACGGTTCCTCCAACCACCTTATAACTTTCTTCCCTTGGGGATCCATCTTAAATATAAACCCAATTTTCTCCATGTAAGTCACGCAAATATCCAAAACTTCTATGAAAACTGAAAACTAAAAGTGAAAAAAAAAATACCTCTGTCACTAAGGCTCGCCTCCCAGGCGACGCGTACCGCTATACTATATTTCTGCAACGCAAATCTAAAATTTGAGTATACGTCCACTACCCACGACGTTTCATAGTGAAATGAGTTGGCAAAGAGCTGCAGCCCGATGGGAGTGGGAAAAGTACAGTTAAATGCAAAAAATTTATTTTGAGCGGCCTTACAGGCGAGTGTTAGTGTTCTAGTGTTAAAATATGGTCAAAGAGCTTATACACCGCAGTAAAATAAGGCCAACAGTTTAAATTTAGATTCATTTCACTATCACGACACAGCTCGTCCGTCCTTCGAATATGACATATGACAGTACTTGTTGCAACTATAAACTTGCGAAGTAAGATGTAAAAGAATATTTTATATTTACAACTTTTTAGGCAAGGAAGGTAAAGCGTTTTTGCTCGTAAAAGTAACTATGTTACGATGAGATCAATTTAGTAAATATGCAGCAGGATCCCTCCAGATGACGATAAGGACAACATCATCACATCAGGCAACTCGCAGAAACGCAATGCATTCTTGAACAGATATTCAGTTCAATTCAAAGAACAGCTATAAAAACAGTCAATTATTTTATTACTTAAGACGAGATCTTCAAATGTTATCTTTTTGATATTCCGTGGGACGAATATTTACTTACGTGTTATACATCCTATTGTCATATGAGCAACCGACTCAAAACATGGAATTCGATGACAAATGAATTGAAGTTACGTGCTCGTCGTTAGAACCTGCCACGCCACGGTGTGTCTATTACACATGGGATGAAATCGAGCGTTTACTATCAGCCCGACCAAAAATAGAAGGAAATCCCTATTTTCGATCTTTTGATCAATCTGGAGAAGCCACATTCATATCAGTACTAAAATTTAAGACATGTTAGATCTCCACCAATCTGTCACGGCGCCCTATATGTACTAGTATGTACTAAATTTTTTTGGTAATTTACCGAAAGTCGAAAATTCTTCCTTACGATGTTCGTTTAAACCACAACTACCATAACGCTCCCATAAGACGGTCTCTAGGAAGTCAAACGGAAATCGAGTTCTATGGACTTCAGATCCCAGAATTCAGCCCCTCATTTGGCTTCCAGTAAGAATCCATAAGTCTCAAGATTGGCCACTAAAAGCATTCAAAATTAAGTTGGTAAGACCATTGTTTACCAGTCCCAGGTCTGATGCCATTTTACGTAACACCAGCTATTGCTCTGTTTCCTTTTATTGTAACAGTGACCATGAAAAAGAGAAAGTATGTGTAGTTGAGTAAATGTGCAACACCTAAAAATCAGTCAGAATTTCGTATTTTTATTAAATATTTCATTCTACTTAAATTTACTATACTTACATGCTTACCGAATCGGATCTTCTTCACTCAACCACCAATTATTTTTGTGCTGCAGAATAACATCCTTTTTATCGCGTTCAGAAACCGCCCAACCAAACCTGAGAAGTTTAATACCGCCGTGTGCGACATCTCTGTTTTAGTTGAGTCGTCCCTCGCCAACTGTATGAGCTACATGGAAGAATAGTGGGACCACAAAGCTATCTGGAACCAGCCCTTTTATGCCAAATAGAGGAACGCTTCAGGGTTACGAAACCTTCTCATGATATAGGTAGTTGGGGTAGTAGGCCCCAGATATCAGGTTGTTAGATGAGGTCATTGCCCTTGCAATATACCCTCAACTCAATTTAATAAGGAAGTGGCCCACTCTTATTAGATTAACCCTGTTATATAGGACCTCATTGGGACAGAACTTTATGTATTCTGATTCATGTGCTCTGTAAAGGTGAAGACAACCCCTAAGGCAAGCTTTTTCAAACACTCGAATCTTTGTCATTGAACTTGATCTCACATTGAACCGTACGGGACACCCATATACCAGCATGGGACGGATGAGGGAGAAATTTTTCACCCTCTCATCGAGTTAGCTCTTATAAAATAGTCTCTTTTAATGGCCAAAAACACCTTTGGCTCAGTTCAGAGCAGTTTTTACATTCTTGTTAAAATATAGACATTGGTATCCAAGAAATCTGACTAAATTTCGACAAAAGTGTGGCTGGTGACATTGTCCAAAGATCAGGAATTTTCGCCAATTTGTTCTGGTGTCCTTAGAGGCAGCAGATAACGGCGTTCTAAACAGAATGATTTCAGACTTCTCACAAAAGGGCGTAATTTGTTCGAAGTCACTTTGAGAAAGACTATTGGACCCGCCCTGTACGCTATGCCGCTCCTATCTGCAGATCTTTTTTAATGTGAAATGTCATTTCGCAGGTAGAAATTGTGCAGAAGGAGTCGATTCCCAGGTCGTGATTTGAACCAATGACCTCATTGGTCATATATTGTTAACGATAAATCAGAACTATGGCCTCAACCTTCTGTTGAGGATCCTAGATCACAAAGAAACTTTCATCATCTCCAGCTTTAATTGGATCTGTACCTCCAGCAGTCAGTATTCGTTCATTGTCCGTCGTTTGAGGAAAATTTAAGTTGAAAAAAATCAACAAGCCATTCATTACTAAGAAAAACCCAGAACACTTTAGTAAATAGAGAGCTATTTGTTGTCCTTCATCTTTCGATAAGCCCATGATGAGAATATCTACGAGTATGTGAAATCGCTATGCAACGCTGAAAAACTAGAGGCGAGGACCTGGAAGCCAATGTTGCTAACTACAACGGTTAAATGAATTTTATTTAATTTAAGAATTTTTCATCCAAGAGATATATACTCGTATAAAGGATGAGCCCACAAATGGTGTGGATGTTGGCTATCAATTACTGTCATTTGCTGAATTCAATGTGATCATTCTTTTTGACAGATATCATATAAACTTTGACAGCTTTAGTCATTAATTCGTCTACAACACAACAAAACATTTTTGTTATTCAATCTCATAACGAAAAGGGGCAATCTTTAAAAGTAACATTTCGTAAAATTCGTGAATTTTTCGGTCAACATAATCGTTTTAGTGAGTCCAGAACTCGTGCAATGGTGAAGCATTTTGAAGAAACTGGTTCGGTATCGGGTCAAATTTCATATCAGCATGCTTGACCAGAACGTACACGCCAAAACATCACCACTATAAGCGAAAGTGTTCAAAACTAGCCATGTTCCTCAATTCGTAGCCGAAGTCAACAATTGGGCCTCACTTATGGCATTTAACCGCGAATTTTAAATCAAAAAAGAAATCAAAATTACAACACAATTGACGCCTTTGGGCTATTTACGACGTGGCCAATTTGTTAACTGGATATTGGATCGCCAGGGCAATTTGTCATCGAATTCGATCTTTTTTTGGTAAAGCCCTTTTTTGGATGGATGGGTACGTAAATAAACCAAATTGTCATTTCTGGGAAAACCCATTCGAGATTAACGAAAAACCAATGCATCCAAAAAAATTGTGTCCATTTTGACACAAACAGGATTCTGAATAAGCTCAGTGTAAAAATATGTAGAAAGGCTTTGCATAGAGGACAATGGTATTAGATTCACAATTACTAGATACCTCACACTTTTTGCTTTCAATAGCCAATTACTACCGACTAAATTCCCATCAGTAGTAAGCACTTCATCTGATATACACACAAAGCATATTTGTAGGTATTAGTGTTACCACTAATTTTCAGCCTTTTATGTGGCATACTGGGAGCAATCGAAATCTTTAAGTCGTGGATAGTGGCTTCTTCTCCGCTTACACTTAAAACACGCCAAATTGGTTTATATTTAGATGAGTTGATATGCCGTGTTTACAAGCTCTTTTATTTCTTTTTAATGTAAACTACTTTACATTCGATTCATTGCTTTATAACAAACAAACCTTATTGACAGCATATCTATAAAAATTGTCAACGATTTTCTGGCATTCTAATGAAAAGCACTGGTCGTCAATTATCCAACATTTGATTACAGAATTTTCATTGTAAGTCAGACATTTCTGCAACTATACATAATTGTTATATATAATTACAATATTTCAAAATTCCATATAAATAGATGAATTGAGTGTGCCACAATTAATTCTATTTTGCTACTTAAAACAATTCTGCTGTCGGAAAATATACAATAACCAAACCGCACTTCGAACTCCTTGTGGCAATTCCCTTTGCAGTAGCAGATATTTTCTATCTAAAAACTCCTCAAACGCTAACACTTCACTATAAATGTAGTACATTTACCCAAATTGCTACCCGACTCCGTTCTGCTTCTAGAATAAAAAAAAAACAGAAATTCATCTAGTCGCATACGCAACGCAAATGGATAAACGTGGAGTACTATACGTCTTTTGGCATACAGACATGCTATCCATATAGTAAATACGGAGAAACAACCGAAACTGTATCACTTTTAAGAAGACCCCTACCAATAGTCGGTTCCGTCCCGAAGTAACCAATTTGCTGCAAAACAACATGTGGATTGCAATTGCGGAAAATGTGTACACAAAGAGGAAGTATTCCAAAAAAGGCGAGCAACCATCAACCTAGGAATGAGTAACATGGGTAACATCCTTGCAGCTAGTACAAACATTGCATCCTTTCCAATACTCGTAGCTGACCCAATTCCAAAAGAAGATAAGTTCATCACCTGATACCCAAACCTCCTTCAACATATATACGAGTACATGTATGGAAAGCGGCTCCGCAGAAACTCCTTAGAACCGTAAGTTGAATTTTTGGTGGCAAGAAGTGGGTTCTGAAAATGGTATCGTTCCAACATTTCATGTTTATCTCACCAAATAACATTTTAATAGCTTTGCGGTTCTGCAGTAGAGTGCCAGCGATAAAACTTTCTTCTCTCCGGTACCATGTTGAAGAAACAGAGAGGACGAAGGTGTAGAAACTAGCAAACAGCAAACAGACTTTGCAACCAAAGTAAAATGAAAACTATGGTATGTGGCGGCGAAAATACAAAGTCTGATAGCTTAGATGGGAAAATGTTTCACTACACTCAAAAAACAGGAGGAATATTGCTCCTGCAGCTCATATATGAAAAGCAGATTTGGCCCTCAGAACCATTCCTTACAAAAATAAAATAAATATCAAAACTAGTAGTGATACAGTCTGCCGAGGTGGAAACCAAAACGAGCACGATAGGTGGAATAAATACAATATTCTCCATTAATGTTGGTTCAGTGTTCCCATTTTAGTTTTCTTTAACAAATTTTCACTGTTAACTCAGGATTTCCCTGTCAACAGTACCAGCTTAGATTTGAGTTTTTCACATCTATCACACGACAGTCTCATATAGAGCTGTTCAAAGTATCCTCAGATTCATATAAAGCTAAGTTTGTCCTGCACTAATACTTACTTTTAACGTATTACGAACATAAATTTGCAGTAACCCAAATGTAACCAAAGGAGTGAAGACATTTATTGAAGCTTGGGCAATTTTAGTTAATGGGAGCGCTCATACCTCCACAAAGGCCCACTGGCATTATCTTTTTAAAAAAGCGATCAACAAAACTACCAAAGGTCACCATATACAGGGACAATTCTCTAAAGGGTGAAATGATTAAAAGGACTGTACACAGGTACGAGCAGCACAGTCACTCATTAAGACGATAATCTGTCATCAGCACCAGATTTACGAAGTAATAGATTAATTCATAACAAGTATTAGCGTATTGCAGTAAAGTCACAAGTAGAGTAACCTGACCTCTATTATGGCCGACAAATATTGTTGGAAACATCCCGAAAATTTCTGATAAATCACAAGAACATAACAGATGAACAGCTAGACATTGTCAACAAGACTATGCCTCTTCTGATGTTCAGGGGTTCATCAGACCACCAAAGCCGTGGGGAAATAAGGAGTCGGACAAGCGTATGAGCTGTAGCACAAAGCGTACAAATTTGCGGCGTTTTTAAGGAAAATAATTGCTCGTGAACTCTATAAGCAAAGGATGTAGGTGAAATACTGGCGCCTCTAGAGATATGTTTAATATAAATTTTATTTGAGAATTCAAATGGAAGTGAAAATAAAAAACAGCACTGATGTTGCTGATGGAAGCTTGGATGTTGAGTTTGAATTGATGCTAGGACTACCTCAGAATATTTCTTTTCTGTCGAAAAGAGAATAGACAAATCTTATAAATGGAAAACATTTAACATTTCGGGATAAAGCGTCTAGGGTACCAGTACTCAGCACCTCAAAGCCAGGTACTCGTCGCCTGTGCCGATAGTCACCTGGACATTTTACTGAGGAGAAGAGCCGCTGGCCTCTTAGAGACGCCAAGAAGCATTTGCTCGGTCTGCTGAAACCCCAGTAGTTATGTCAACTGTAGCTATGCTCATATGAAATGCAACTGTCAATAGAAAATATACCCCAGGACACAGGTAGACTAGGATCCTCGTCCTCTCAGCATCGCCTGTGATTCCATTATCACCTGGGACACAGAACGCAGAATTTAGCCTCCCAACTGAGTTTTGGGAAGTCTTACATTCTTGAACTAACTTCGAAGTTGTAGGACTGTTTGGCAAGGCTTCGCCCCTTTCACCGATTCTTCGCAATAAACTAGGTGGGGTGAAAAGTAACCTCCTTGACCGCCAGAATGCGCTGCTACTGAAAAAAAGGTTATGGTGTCTTAAAGGCCGTCCATATCTACGCAGACATGCCAAATTTCAGTGCGATAATGTCTTTAGTTTTGTTTTGACAGCTGATTGTTGTTGACGTGTTTGGCATCATGTTGAATATTTACAAAAACGATTTTCGTTCTCTCATAAAACATTATTTTTTGAGAGGCCAAACAGCGAAGGAAACAAAAGAAAAGTTGGATAAATATTATGGGGCTAATGCTCCGCCAGATTACACCGTCAAATATTGGTTTTGAGAGTTTCGTGGTGGCCGCAACTCCACTACCGATCAAGTCCGCCGCGGCAGGCCCTCCGATGCAGTTACAGAGGACAATGTCGAAAAAAAAATTGAAATGGTGTTGGCTGATCGGAAAGTAAAAGTGTGCGAGCTAGCAGATACCACAAAGATTGGTACTGAGCGCACACGCCATATTTTGGACAATATTCTGCCGCTGGGTACCGCGCATGCTCAGTACTGACCAAAAACACGAACGCGAGAGCACTTCGAAAAAGAGTTTTGACTTGCTGATGCGGAATCGGGCGGACTTTTGGCGTCGATTGGTAGCTGGATCCACTATTACATACCAGAGAACAGAATGAGTGCCCGGCAATGGACTGAAACCGGCACGAGTGCTCCGAAGCGGCCGAGGGAGGCCCATTGGGTCGGAAAGGTTATGGCGTCGGTTTTCTGGGATTGTCATGGCATACTCTTCGTGGACTACCTCGAAATAGAAAAAACCATTGGAAAAAAATTTGAAAAAATATTGGAGGGATTAAAGGCAGCAGACCTTTCGGGAAATTACTTTTCGAACGGGATCAAAAAGTTGGAAAATCGCAGGTACGACGGGGCAGTATCAGCTTCACCTAGAATGTTTATTGGCAAAACCCCAATGCTACGCTCACAACAGTGTACATATCAGTCCTTACGAATGCCCTGGAGCATTATTGTGGTGAATAAGAAGTCGCGTCTCTTCTATAAATGCGGCCTTTTTCCAACAACATCAATAAATCTTTTTAGAACCTTAGGTAAAATATTTATTCATTGTCTGTCCTCAGGAGCAGAATTTAAGGTGCACACCAGCTTGATAATCAAATGGCGAGACTGTTGTTTTGTTTCAGTATCATAACCACAGGCTCAGGTTTCGTCACAGGGCCTCTTTTCTGCTCTTAAGACGGCTATACCGCAGACCACATCCAAGAGCTTTCTACTGATATTACTCTCATTTCCGTGTTTCACGCATACTTTTGTCCATATACGAGTAGGCCTAAACTTTTGTAGATTCTAGGTGGCAAATTTGTTTGAATCAAAAATTATAAAAGTGGGAACTCCGATAATGACACAGGGTAACAGATTGACAACTTTAAAAGACTCACCAAGAAGGAACAACACATCCTCCTCCATGAACAACATTTTAGGAGGCCTGGGTAGTTATTCAGAAAGGTGTTCCGGATAAATTCGACGAAACCAAGCATTTTACTATCTTTCATGATACATGAATGAGTGTGCCTTTTCATGAGCGTCGTCATCATACAGATTTCCATAAGCATTCAAGATTCGATGCCAAGAATTCAAATAAACATCGACAAGAAGCAGGAAGGAGTGCAACCAGCCTAAAAGAGAACGACAACAACGACAGATATGAGGACGACAACAACAATGAAACACCGTACGATGTGGAACAAATTTCCATTTCACGGCGGATTAAATGCTGTAAATCGATATAGGCACACCCAAGGAAACCAAGGAGGAGTTTTAATTTTATTGCAGGGCACGCGTTCTTTCCCAACAGTTCAAAAATCCATCAACACAGAAAATTTTAATCCATAAATATTCATGATGAAGTTGGGGATGCTTGAAACACGAAGACCCGTATCTAGTTGTCATTTATGCCTAAAGTTCGTGGTATATTTTCCCAGACATATAAATTTCGACGAAATACGAAATACGAAACACGATAGCGATGACTGGTTTAGGGGCTTTCAATGTTGTACAAATCGGAATGAGGTCTTGAAACTTGGGTTTGGTATTGTACGTTGTTGAATGTTTGCTACTCTTCAGGAGTTGAAGTAAATTGAATAAACAAATCAGTATTGAAATTGAGATGGAAATTGTCGAGATTTTTAGAAAATCTTTTACCGAATCTTAAGAAGTAGCTTAAAACAATTTTGTGTGTTTGGTTTTGTTCTCTTAAGAAACTGATTTGCGATGGCTAAAGTAGTAATTATCCGCTGTATTTATGTTAAATGGCATTTTGTGGTCAATGAAATTGCCCTAGCTTCATCCTCTTTACAAATTTTTGGATCAGCTTCGATCTACACTGGCTATACTTGCTGACCCCGATTTAAGATAATCGCAATTATGTGACCCGCGGAATCGTATTAGCTACCGATATGTTAAATTTATCTATCCGACTCATAAAAGGCAAAATGACCAGGAGCTCAATCTGTGCCAAACTGACAAAAGTCTCTGAGGTATTGCGGCTAAGAATAGTCCTCTTCATCAATCCAAAGATGCCTAGCAAGCATGATCACAGTTTGGCCTTGATGTAATTAATAATGCCGCGATCTCTGCTCCTTGGGAACAATGACAAATTACTTTTGGCCCGAATGAGAAGGCTAATGTTCTAGATGGTATTCTTGAGCAACTCTATGATTCATATAATTGAAGCTGTTCTTGGCACAAACCAACTAATATAAACGGGCTTTCATACAAAATTTAACGTAATAAGCTTCCAAGTAAAACACATCCCTACCGTCTAGGAAGTTGTGAAGAAATCTGGGCGAAGTTGGTATCTTTAATAGAGGACTTTGAGGTGGTAACGGAAAGCGCCGTCATGCCATGTACATTTAACTGAAATTAAGTCAAATTTATCTGGAGTAGACAGTACACAAATTTGTTCTATAAAAATGCCGCTATTAAAAATTTACATTTATTCATGCCAAAATCGTTTCTTCGGGAAGTTCTAAGAAATCGCAAATGTCTTACCGGTTGCTAAAAAGCCAGCCCAGAAATTTAAGGTAATTTCAGACTTACGAGTATCAGCATATTACCGCATTATCTTCAGTTTCGGTGACAGAAGAATTCCCTCTATAAAATGCTGCAAAAAAGTTTTATCCGGCGAAAAATTTTCAGCTCTGAAACCTTTTTCGCAAGGGATACCTCAGGAATCGATATGAGGACCGTTTCTATTCTGTTTTTTTTTTTTTTTAACTATATAAAAGTTGTGCACAATTTTTTTCAGTGCACCTCTATGTATATGAAGTTTAGCTTCATTTAGATCGTCCTTTCCGTGCGGCATCGGATAAAGAATAGTGCGGCAGTGCGTCCCAGCTTGTCGTAAGAGGCGACAATGGGACACCTATCATATACAGGCAACTATGACACCAAAAATGAGCCTGTGACACTTTAACACCTTAAAACTTTCCCACAAGTTTGTATGCAATCAGTGGGTTCCCACGTCTGGAGACTACCGGTGGGGTAAAAGAACAGTCAATCAATTCGAAATGAGCATACAAGTGTCAAACCACTCAAACTTTAGATACACTTCATGGAAATGATCGCAATTAATAGCACTACCCCGCTGGGTACCACGATTGCAATTCACTCGGGTGATCCCAGAGCAAGCAGAAGTGCTTGTGTCAGAGCCCGACGGATTCCGGGGGCGGGCAAAATGAAGTTTCCAAAATATTTTCATAAACTTCGGTTTGCAAGTTGGAACGTCGGATCGATGACCTCAAAAAGTTAAGAACTGTAAGCGATTATGCGTCGCAGAACTCTACAAATCCTGTGCGTACAGGAAACGAAGTGGTGTAATACAGGAAATAAAGCGCGTTTTCTAGATTTAAAAACTAAAGCATTTAAGATGTTCTACCATGGAACGGTCAATGGACGAAACGGTGTTGGAATCGTTGTTGCAGCGGATCTTCTAAACAACATCGTTGGTATCTTGAAAATAAGCGACCGCTTGATGAGTGTTAAACTCGTCATACACAATGAAACGTGGAACATTGTTAGCGCGTACGCCCAACAAAATGGATGCGACCAATGGGAAAAAGATACATTTTGGTCAGAGTTCGGTAATTTGCTTAGAAATATACCTATCGATGAGATGCTCTTCGTAGGCGGAGATTTAAATGGCCACGTCGGAGAAACAAATGTTGATTATGAGGACTGCCACGGCGGTAAAGGCTTTGAAACCAGAAATTCAGCTGGCGAAGACATCCTTGTAGCGTGTAAGGCTTACGGCTTAACCATCTTAAATACAATGTTTATTAACCATCAACGACATCTTATCACTTATAGCAGCGGAGGCCACGAAACGCAAATAGATTATCACCTCTGCAAAATGTCGATGAGAAACCGTGTTAAGGACTGTAAAGTAATACTTGGAGAATCGCTAGTAAGCCAACACCGTCTGCTCATTACAGAATTCTTCACAGCGGAACCACCGAAAACACGGGCATCGTTTGGAAAGCCAAAAATCCGGTGGTATAATCTATCGAAGGAACGAAGCGCACGATTTATCGCACTGGCTAAAGAAGTACTTCAAAATATAAATGGTATAGCGGACTCACTTAGCCCACAAGAAATGTGGAACAGCATGCACGAGGAATGCATACCTAACACTCGCAAAGTCCCATCTGGGGACTATATCGAAATACCATCGATCGGAGTGATGATATCGAAAAAGCTCGACTGGCTCTTGAATACGAGCGTCTTAAAAAGATCGCAAAGAAAGTCCTGGCTCGAACTCGAGCGACAGCAGCGGAAAGCCTGTACCAGGAGTTGGAACACATATCCTCACGATCGGCAGATAGAAGACAAGCTATCCCAGAAGTTCAAACGTCGTACAACATACTAAAGTGCCAAAAATTTTTAAGCTCGCTGCACAGAGGCGAACAAATTCGATGGAAATAACCTCACCGAAATACATAAAAAATGCAGACGGTCGTTTACTAACAAATGAAAAGGAAATTTGTGACCGGTGGCGTGAATACTGCAAGGAGTTGCTTAACAAACAGTTTCCACGTGATATCGTGCCGACAGCTGGTCTATTCGAGGAGGAAGTTTCGGACTTTTCAATCGAAGAAAAAAGTATAGCAATCGGAAAAATTAAGCGGGGGATAGCGGCGGGACCAGACAGGATTCCATCAGAGTTTTGGTCGAAGTTGGAGGGAATCGGCAGCGAATGGCTATCGAAACTTTCAAATAAATTAAAAGATGAACAACCTATGCCGAATCAATGGAGAAGTAGCTTCTTGGTTCCATTATACAAAGGAAAAGGCGACACTCGAGAATGCAACAACTACCGTTCAATCAAGCTTATGTCACACACAATGAAAATCGTCGAAAGAGTCTTAAACGAACGTCTTCGGCAAATAATAAAGCTCGATAATAGCCAGTGTGGATTTGTTGAAGAAAGATCGACGGTGGACGCTATCCAAAGCCTACGAATAATAATGGAAAAGCACAGAGATTCGTCTAAGGATTTACACATGGTATTTATCGACCTCGAGAAAGCATTCGATCGAGTGCCCAGGGATCTCATATGGGCCGCGCTGAGGTCTCAAAACGTACCGGAAACGTATGTTAGAAAAATACAAGACATGTACGGAAACGTGAAAACTGCGGTTAAAAGCTCTGCTGGACTAACGAGAGAATTTCCAGTTAATATCGGAGTGCATCAAGGAAGCGTACTTAGCCCTTTCCCCTTTAACGTAGTATTCGACTATCTTTTAAAAGACTGCATGCGCGAAGCAAATGTAACGCCAATTCTCTTCGCTGACGACGCAGTTATACTTAGCGATAACGTCAAAGATTTACAGAACGCCTTAGATTCATGGAGAAATGCGCTAGAGAGAAACGGGTTTAAAGTAAGTCGTTCAAAGACGGAGCATTTGACGTGCCCATTTGCGCATCCGTTGCGACCTTTTCCGGATATAATGTTAGACGGAATAGTTCTTCCAGAAAGCACTATCTTTAGGTACTTAGGACCAATCGTTTACATGGAAGCGAAATGCGACGATGACGTAAACCACAGAGTGAGTGTGGGATGGATGAAATGGCGGGAAAATTCGGGAATCTTTTGCGACCGAAAATTTCCACTTAAATTATATACGGTTCACAGTGCTGGACAATGTTCGAAGCGTTTAAAAACAAAATGATGGCAGCGGAAATGAAAATGTTTAGGATGTCTAGTGGAGTCACTAAACGCGATTGTATTAGATCTACGCGTGTAAGAGGAAGTCTACATATAAAGAATTCGGTAACGGAACAACTTGAAGCGAATAGAATAAGCTGGGATTGCCACGTTCAAAGAAGATCTGCGGAAAATCCGGTTAAAAAGGCACTATCAACTACGGTCACTCCAACTGTAAGAAAACGAGGTCGGAAAAAGAATTCCTGGATTTCTCAGATGGCAAATGCGCAATAACGCCTGCGGCTTACCACTGAAGCGATCCAGGACCGAGCATTATGTAGACGCGTTCTGCGGTCTGCGACATTAGCCAACCCCATAAGCGGAGCAGCAGCGATGCAGTAAAAATTGGAAACTCGTTACGCATAAGTTCGTATAACGAGGAAAGGGTTAATAAAAGGATAAGAAGAAGAAGCTTCATTTATATCGTCCAACGAAAAACATATATGAACTTGGTTTCCGACTTAATGAGAATCTGGTGCTTATAAACAAGTTGTCTGTGATAAATGGTTTTCTTAATCCAAAAAGTCGTAATTCATACGTAATTCATCTTCCTGCTTGATGTGCGGCTGTGTTAAAGCAAGTTTAGGTCTTTTGAATCTGTAACTAGTCTCGGTTATATTATTGATTGCAATCTGTCAGGCTATGCTCATATCAACCTAGTTATTAGCCTTACTTACAGTTGCGATCGTAATTTATGGTTGACTGCAAGTTGTTTGCATATAAAAGAGCTAATGAAAACCCTGCTATTACTACTTATTGTATATATTTGTTACTTATTGCAGCTTTGATACATTTACTAAGCGCAAGTTATATGTGACTTGCAATGATGTTCTCCGGTATAATTATCTATCTACAAACCTCTTGGTTGCACTTTACGAAACTTCATCACTTCATTCTAACAGCCAATCTAACCAAACCTGGTCAGTTGCCTAATTAAAGTCCTTTTTTTTAAAATAGAATAGACTAAAATAGAACAGACGTATTCAGAACTATTATTGCCTGTTGTCTTGGATTACTGCATCTCCATCCTTGTTTATTGCCATAAATAAAATAGACCCATCTGCTGCGTGAGTTATATTCATATTTTGTTAAAATTAACAAACATGTCACTTCATAAGCTCTTATATTACATATTAAGAAAAAAACTCCATTCCCTGGAATGCCCCTTCTGACATGAAGAACTTTCAACTTGAGAGGTGCTGTAATGGTCATCGCAAATAATTGGACTGCATAAAATGATAAAATCTTATTTTCTATGTTTTGTCCCAAAAAGTCAAAACAGAAACACCCTGTAGTTGGTTTTACCAATTAAAATGACACTGAACTATATTGGTAGTAATAACGATCTGTAAGCCGCAATGATTTTACATGAATCTTAGGGGATATGTCTGGTTTCCGCGATCGAATTCGCTCTCTTGGATTTTGGCCGCGCGAGTGAAAGGTTATGGACAGTAAAGTGTAGTTAAAGTGCCTTGAGTATGGCCAAATTATTATTGAATGTGGTTTTCTAAAACCACGGCCTATAGAATACTCCTAATTATAAAGTTCAAGTTTTTAAATAATTATTAAGCGCATAACATACCAACATCTTTACATACAAATAAAATGTATAAAGTCCAATTCCGACCAATAATCACGATTGCCGAAGATCGCCAAACAAAAATTTCAACCCAAGCAGCAGCGAAAAAATTTTGATACGAAATCTGTTATCAATCTAATCTATCAGCAGACGATCAATTATCGCTTACACATGTGCTGTACCTAAGTATTAAGAGGATCAAGTACAGTCACACTTTCAACGTGGGATTCTCTGTACAATCAAATTTAAAGATTGCAGCAAAACCTTCCATGAGGAGCAGAGCACCATAAGCGCAGCGTACAATTGGCGTTCTTGTTTTTTTTGATTAATCATTTATAATATTGCATTGATTAAAATTTGCTTACTTACTCTATCTTAACATATTTGTGTAAATATCACAGTCAGTACCATTATCACAATAAATTTATTATCATAGATCGAATTAAATGTACATACATATACATATGTACACACATATGTAAATTATCATTAGATTTTTTTTCATGCATCAAGTTCTTGTGAATGTAATTTGATTAATTTTATAAAAGCTCTATAAAAGTTCCGGTTTTTGTGCGCACAACAACGGCTGAGGAGAAGAGTATCAAGGTATGTTACATTTTCATTTATTTCCACACATTTTCAAGAACTTCATACGTATCAAATATTTGAATTAAAATTTATAAAATTAAGCTTTCTTTCTATACTTCGATTAATGTCTAATTAAATACCAAATGAGTGAATATCAACTTTGATTTGTCTGTATTAATAAATTTGTGCAAATATGATAAAAGTGATAGTTTTGTGATGATTTTTTTTAAAATGAACAACTAAAGACATCTGACGAGAACATGTGTGGGCAGATGAAGTTAAATGTAGGTTAAAGAAAAGTAGAAAAGATATTTTGAAGTAGGGGGTTATTCCTAAGACACCTGGATAAAGGATTACCCATGGTGAGGAGCTCTTTTATTAGATGCTAGAGGGACTATCCAAGGCAGTTGTAACAACGAAATCTGCCATTATCAGAGTAGTGCAGTAAGAAGGAAAGGCACGTTTATTTTTTATTTCTTTGTGTGGTCATGTGGAGTGAAAGATCCCCCCCTTATCCGACGAGTTCTAGCGTGGCTTCGATAACGTGCCGAAACTCACTCCATTGCAAGGGACTACAACTTCTTGTCCCCACCGTTACAGTGCAGCCCTATTAAAAATACCATATGTTAACAGTGCCAACAAGTCAAGATGATGAACCCCTTATTTTAGACCTCAAAAATATGCAAGAGTAGGGCAATAGCTTGGAATGCAAGACTTAAATATAAATCGAAATGTGACTGACATTGCTTCTGAAGGAATTTTCCCGCCACTTTATTACTCGTATGTAGAAAATGTTGTCGTTATAGTCGATAATGAACAAACGAAATAATGGCGATTAACCAGCTATTAGCGAATGTCTAAATGACTTTGCTTGGGGAAAGACAAAATAGCTTTTCAGACCTCCTTATAAGCTGATTTGTCTTTTGATTAAAAGCATAAGCGAACTGGCGTAAAATTGATTTCGAAGACCACCGTTTGTTTGAGAGGCAACTGTGTTTCAAACGAAAAATATTATGCAGAGCTGCACTGTAAATCTGGGTTTTGTAAATTCGCGTAGATTTGCGCACGACTCAAAACCATTTCACAGTTAAATATTTATATTATTTTTGCTTTTTGGAGTCCTTTGGAATCTGATGACTCTCATAGAATTCTATTGGGGCATGACAAATATAATACTCGTAATACCTATTTTCAGTCTCTCTCTTTGTTTAACGTGTCAGCTATAGGAGGAGAAGTTGTTGCCAATGTTAGGGTGCGTTCATTTCAGAAACGTCTTAAAAATCTTTCTGAAATATTTGAGAAATACTTCGGAAATAATGAAACATTTCTGATGTAATACGGCAATATTTCTTTTGATGTAGACGGCAATGGAATATTTCTCAGGAATTTTCGAATATATTTCTACTTCTGATTCGCGAGAGGAAACTTTTCTTTGTTTCGCAAGCCTTACGACAGGGTTGCAAAAGAATGCAATCACTGATTTTCGTTATGATTGACCCTACTATGAGACTTCAACTTAAAGTCAGAGTGCGTTCGTCACTCAAGCAAACAGTACTATGAAGTTTTTTCTGGTCTGAATGACTCATTAAAGTCAGTGAAATATGTAGAAATGAAAAGTTCGTCCTTTAGAAACAAGTAAATTTCCAAAACATTCAACACTCTAATATATCTCAAAATGAATTAGGAGTCATTGAGTTATTGAGTTAGTTGCACAATGACGGAATTGTAAAAAATCCAGAAAAGCAACCGGAGAAAGACTAACTGGGAAACCTTCAAAACCGGTGGAATACCGTTTGAAGCATGTTGACATTCGAAAGGCTCCAGCGCAGTTAGAAAATGGAGAGCATTAGGGCAAACTTACCAAAACATCGATGCATTACTGATTCGCCAATTGCGATGATAAGTGACTTCGACCTAGAAGACCTACCGGTTTGTCAGAACTGCGGTTAGACTAGTAGGTTTTCTACCTTCCAAATGAAGTAAGTAACTCTACCAGCAGGGAAATCCCTTACTCTAGTTGTGTCGAGTTGTTCTCTAAGTAGCCCACCTGATTCCGTTGAGGTTTCCAGTCCTCAACATAAAATGTGCTCAGCCGTTTCAGTTTCTTCAAGGCAAAGTCCGAACTCCGGAGAGTCGATTAGTGGTACTCTTTATTGACTGACTACTGTTTTAGGTGTGCAGCAAAAGGGTTCAGGTCTTTTAAATTGGATGTCTGATCCCTTTCTGGCCAATTCGTCGGCCTTTTATTGGTAGCAACGCCCTCATGCCCAGGAACCCACCATAGTTTGGTATTATGCATTGAGCTAAGTTTTCGGAGGGTTTTGAAGCAGTCCATGACTGATTTGAAGTCATGGATGTGTAAGCTAAGGGCATTTGTAGCTACTTGACTATCCGTGAATATCTGGATGTTTGCGACTTTGATACCGGAGTTTTAGACAAGGTTTGCGCATTCTTGACTAACGTGTAGTTCAACTTGGAATACAATAGCACTCTTTAATTTGTCTCATACTTGGTGAGCTGCGTAAGTCCTATTATTGCTTGCATAGCAACTGTAGGGCAGGTCCAAAGCGCTCCGGAAATGCCCAGACATGCAAGGCGCTGCACTCTTTTGAGCTTTGCCATGACGGTCTATTGCGTGGTTATAGTCCACTATACCACAGAAGCATATGTTACGATGGACCTAGCCATCATTTTATAGATCCAGTGAGTGTTCTTTGAAGTATCTCCCATATACTGCCATACACCGACTGCATGCCTTTAAGCTTTTTATCAGGAATTACTCTCGTATTTGTTTACGTCGTCAAAGCACTCAATTATCGTGTTGTTAAGTGAAAATTAACCTAGGTTCAGGTTTCATTTTTTAGTGAAGGGAACTGTGGTAGCCTTGTTTATATTAACGGAGAGATTCTCCCCGGTGCACCAGTCATGGTCTATCTTAAGAGCATCTTGCATTCGTGTAGTGACTTCGTTTGATTTTCTTCCTCTAGTGATAATTACTAGTTCATCATCATATCTAACTATGTTAAAGACTTGGTTGCTTTATTTATTAATAAATAAAGAACGCCTCCTGGACACTCCCTTACGGCTGCTAAAGATGTAGAAATTAATCCTGGTGAAGAAGTGATTACCCGGCTTTCTTGTATCGCATTAATCCAGTTTATGGTTGTTTGGAGAAAAGCTTTTGATATGGAATCAGATCCTGTATTATCGAAAGCACCCTCTATGTCCAGAAACGCGCAGACTGCCACTTTACTAAGAAAGGAGCTTTTTATTTCTGCTGTCTGCCGTCAGCTTTAGCAGAGCTCCTTCTGTCGATTTGCCTTTTAGCCCGAAGTTTTTCAAGTTTCCCGCAGTTGTCACGCCAGGAGGCTCTCTTTGATCTTCCCAACTCTAAGTTGTAAAAGTTTAGTAGGGATTCGTATTGTTTCCAATTTTCCGAATAGCTTAAAGGTATTCACTCCACCATGGTACGCACCGTTTTACCACAGCTTGCCTTACTTTATAGTTGTTTTTGAAAGAGGAGAAGATCAGCATCCACAGTGTTAAAGGGTGTTGTCGGCAGTATGTCAGCTTTGACCGCTAAATGTTCGCAATATGTTCTTCATATTCTTAAAGTGACTCGGCTTTTTTATCTGTTTTCGGTTCAATATAAGATAGCAAATGGCTAACACTCAGCGCACATTTCTGAAATATGTTTTAAGATATGTTTTTGAAATATTCGTATCCCGTTTGGACTAAATGCACCTTAATGTATATAAAATGATAGTTAGCTGACCTTAAACTTTGCTCCGCTTGCTTAATAACAAAAATTACGTATACAGCTAGACAGACTTGCTCCAATTTTTCAACTATCTGTAAGGATTTTAACTTCTCTATTCAACCAGTTGTCCTTTAAAAAAGGCATACGTTTCTGTATGTGTATTTAATGTTTAAGTAAAAGTTTAAACTGGAAACCTTCTGATTGCCCATTAGCCTTACTAGTACTCAGTCTTAACAGCTA
This sequence comes from Volucella inflata, assembly GCA_928272305.1. Classification (NCBI taxonomy): domain Eukaryota; kingdom Metazoa; phylum Arthropoda; class Insecta; order Diptera; family Syrphidae; genus Volucella; species Volucella inflata. Next base: position 67,362,287 of record OV743719.1, read on the forward strand.
TTTAAAAACAAAGAAAAAAACCGAAAGGCACTCACATCTGACTTCTGTTCGGCCCATTAGTTTTGGAGCAGAGATTCTCTTTGTTTTTCTTATTTTAATTTTTGTTATTGCCTCATCTCATCTGTGTTTGCTGTATTTTTTCTCCACCAATACCATGATGAACGCAATCTACATTCATGTATTGTACTCTCTGTCCTATTCTCTTATGTTCTTATTCATTGAAATAAAAATAAAATCCAAACAAATTGTCCTTTTGGCACCCTTCAAAACCATTAAGGATAATGACTTTGACCATTAGCTTCTACAATTCTTATTCTCCATTCACACGTTTTGCAGTCTACTATGTTCAATGATGTCCGCCCGGTTGGTTACTTAAATATAAAAAAAAAAAAAAAAATCTGAAACGACCAACGAACCAACGAGAATGGTAGTTTGATACCACCAGTGCTTCCTGATTTTTGTATCCTTTTACCCAGCCAGAACGGAGAGTGAAAAATAAAATAAAGCCGTCCCAAAATGAATGTATTGTAGATACATATTCGTACAACACAATTTAAACTTTGCAGAATCAAAAGGACGAAAATTGACATCACAAATTACATACCGGATTGGTTGGTTGAAAATCGCTCCAACAACAGCTACAAAAAAAAAAGGACAAAAGGAAAAGGGAATTTTTAAGCTCTTTGCATTGCTTTTACAGGGCTTTTTGACAAAAGACCGAAATTATATGATTTACCATCCTCAATTGGAGAGAAAATGATCAAAAAGGATGTGTACCCAAACTACGGATACAGCGACAACGTATAAGGATGACTGAGGAAGGTGTAAGTACGTAGGTAGGTAGGCTTTTACTGCTCTTTCGATTTATCCATTTACACATCCGGCCAGGAAAAAAAAAAATGAAAAATTGTATGTGAATCCTTTTTGTGAATGCAGTGAAATCAAAAAAGAAGGAAGCAGGAGGAACCACAACAAATGCCTACGAGTAAAGAGGAAGTCACAGGGGAGAAAGTATTTGCATAATTTTTCGGCATTATCCTTTTGGGACTGATAAAATCCCACTTCTCTCCTAGGAAATAAGTTTAAAGGATATTCGTATAAAATATATTCAAACTCGTATACGCTCCTCCACGATGCATGACTTTCTTTTTCCTCCAATGTGATTCGATTGTTATGGCAAGCAGGCAAAGTGTTGCCGAAAGCAACAAACTTGGAAGTAGTACATATGGTTCCCTATAGGCCGTATGTAAATTTAATAATACATCCTCTCGTTAATATAGTTAATTACGTATATTTATATTTTCTCCATTCACACACATTTCAAGTCACTGATCTGCATTTTTTTGTTTTTTTTTTTAACCAGATCGATGTGAGTGGATTGAGTGGAGTTATAATAATCTTTTATGGATTCTTCACAAAGCCTTATAACCTACTTTCAGCCATTAGGAAAATTAGATCTTTGCTTCGTTTCTGGCTAGGTGTTATAGGGATAAAAGCGTAATCGATTTAAATAAAATTCCTTACCACTCTGTATTCTGTGCTGTCTATTGTAAGATTCCCTCCCACTGGCTGATGTTGTATGTTCAACTGTCATTTAATAAATTCAATGTGGTTGATCTTTCTGACAGATGTCATACAATCTTTGGCAATAGCATCGCTCACCACGCAACAATGCATTTTTGTTATTTAATCTTTTTACGGAAATGGCAACGATTAGTATAAGGCCTCGTAGAAGAAGCATCTTCCGACAGGTGGTGGTTCCTTAAATGACGAGAATGAGCCTCTGCAGCCGAACATCTTGCAGCTCTGCTAATAAGTCCTACTTCACGCCTCCCCGTGGCGCCATCTGGGAATCTCACTAGAGGTTTCGAAGTGAAGGGGGCAAATGGCGAGTTTCCTGCGCCATTAACCAGGATTAGTGTCGAAAAACCAAACAAGACCTTATCCGGGCTACTCCGACATATTTAGAGCTCAGGCCGGTAAGGATTTCTAGGACTTAGTCAGGCTCTTGGAAAAGAGATGGTGGTGAACGAACCCTATATGGGCCAACGGCAGCGCTCACATCCCGGAACAGGTTACTGGCTTCGGTGTAACCGACCCCTCGTCCTAGGGGCATTAAAAATGGAACTGGTCCTCCAAGTTGGGGGTTGTGCAACCGGGGTTACTGCCCGGCAATTTAAAAAAAAGGAAGTTACGAAGCATCAACAAGCCTCGGATATGGACGGATTTACTGTTGACAACCCACGCAAACGATTTAAGGACAATGAGCTTCGGATATGCACGCGGAATGTTAGATCCCTTAACAGACCATGTGCAGCCGAGCAACTAGCGGAGGCCCTAGACTGCTGCAAAGCAGACATAACCGCCATTCAAGAATTGCGATGGGATGGGCCGGACAAAAAGAAGATGAATAACTGCAACATCTACTACGGCAATTGCTATCAACGGCAAAAGCAGCGCTTACTTGGATGCGGATTTGTTGTCGGAGGCAGACTAAGACAAGAAGTCCTCAGCTTCCGGCATGTGAGCGAGCGCCTCGTAGCAATCCGCATCAAGGCTAAAATCGCCAACATAAGCCTCATATGCGCGCATGCCCCCACAGAGGAGAAAGATGACGACACCAAGGATGCCTTCTACGAGCTCCTCAACAAGACCTACGGGCAATGCCCTAGCTATGACATTAAAATTGTCCTCGGTGATTTTAATGCAAAGCTAGGAGGAGAGGGTATCTCTGGTGGAACAATCGGAAGATATAGCCTGCACAACACCACCTCCGATAACGGATTCAGGCTAGTCGACTTTGCGGCGGGGCGAAACATTGTCGTGGCTAGCACGCGATTCCCACATTCCGACATACACAAGGGGACTTGGAGAACTCCTGATTAATCAACAGTCAACAGTCATTATGTATGTCCGTACGTTCCGAGGAGCCAACATCGACTCGGACCATTACCTTGTTGTAGCCAAGGTACGGTTGCGGATATACCAAACTTCGCCAAGACAAACTAATGCTGTGAGAAAATTCGACGTCAGACGGCTAAAATCGCAAGAGATCGCCAAGTCCTTTTCCGATTGAGTGTCTCTTAATCTCTTTAGAGGACCAATGCCGCCAGCATCAAGCATCGAAGACCACTGGAAGCACTGCCAAAACACCATCAGAGATGCCGCTTCTGATGTGCTGGGTTTCACGCGTCCACAACAACGAAACCCCAGGTTCGATGATGAATGCCGGCAAGCACATGCAGCTAAGCAAAAAGCACGCAATGCGGCACAGCAAAAAAAGACCAGAGCTGCTCATGAGCTCTATGAGCGGAAGAAGAAAGAGCATGAGAAGCGCGAGTTACGTAACCAATAATAGCAACAACAACAGAGAACCAACCAATGCAGACAATAATAGCAACAACAACAAAGAAGCAACTAATGCAGACAATAATAGCAACAACAACAAAGAAGCAACTAATGCAGGCAATAATAGCAACAACAACAAAGAAGCAACCACAAAAACCTAACAAGAAACCAACCCAGCAATAGGACACTACCGGATCCTACTCAGCAACAACATTTTAAAATTAAATACAAATTGTAATTCCTAGAATTTGAATATGTGAATTGCACAGGTGAAACTCTCCCATGCATTTTTGCAAACTAAGCGTCTGGCGACATCCGGCAGATACGAGAGTTCACCTTTGCAAGTTAGGTGAAAATTTTTATAGAATCAATCTTGTTTTGTCATTCGAAGAAGTAAGTTAAATAAAATTATATTTTTTTAAACTCCCGCGTTTTCGCTCCCTTAACTCGCGCGATCGAGGAAATTGAGAGATGCTACTCCAGGAATGAGGTTTGGAAGTTTTACCAAAAGGTAAAAATAACATGCCACGGAAACAAACCCCGAAACGAAGCCTGTAGAGATGAACAAGGGAACATCGTAGTAGAATCGCAGTCGATGCTGAGGATTTGGAAAGACCATTTCTGCAGACTGTATAACGGCGATGACGGACCAAATACCGCTGTCAGGCAGAATCAACCTTTCAATTTGGACGATGATGACCAACAATTCCGTCCACCCGACCTGAATGAAGTGAAAATAGTGTATGACAACATCTATAGAGACGAGCTATATAGAGCAATGTCTAGTTTTGGCATCCCCGCCAAACTCGTCCGTCTGTGCAGGATGATGATAGAGAATGCGCGCTGCTCCATCAAGGTTGGTAAAGATCTCACCGAGACCTTTGATGTCGAGGCGATGCGCCGTCATGCGATTTTTTCAACATCGTACTTGAAAGAATAGTGCAAAACTCACGGGCAAACACAAGAGGCACTATCTTCCAAAAGTCTGTCCAACTACTCGCATACGCCGACGATATTGACATAATCGGGAGAAAACAGCGTGATGTCAGTGGCGCTTTCGCGAGTATTGAGACGGAAGCGGCGAAAATGGGTTTAGCGGTCAATGAGGGCAAGACCAAGTATATGCTGTCAAGCAAAAATGACAACCAACACCGACGTCTCGGACAGAACGTCACCCTCGACAGATATAACTTTGAGGTAGTTAAGGACTTTGTCTACCTAGGCTCCGCTATAAATACAGACAACGACACCAGCGCTGAGATCAAGCGAAGAATAACTCTTGCCAACCGCTGTTTCTTTGGGTTAAGAAGGCAATTGAGTAGCAAAGTCCTCTCTCGGACAACAAAAGTCACCCTTTATAAGACTTTAAAAATCCCGGTCCTGCTCTATGGCGCAGAGGCATGGACATTATCAAAAATGGATGAGGGTGTTCTTGGTTGCTTCGAGAGAAAAATTCTTCGGGCGATCTTCGGTTCCGTCTGCATTAACGGTGAGTGGAGGAGGAGATACAACGACGAACTGTATGGACTGTACAGCGACATGGACCTAACCAGAAGAGTGAAGATCCAAAGACTGAGATGGCTGGGTCATGTAGATCGCATGGACACCAATGCTCCGGTCCGAAAAGTCTTCGAATCCGCCCCCGAGGGACAGCGCAGTAGAGGAAGGCCAAGACTCAGGTGGCGCACGCAAGTGGAAGCTCAGCCAACTTAGCGTGTGAAACTGGAGGCAGCTAGCCAGGGATCGAGCTGGCTGGAGAAGCTTGTTGACTGAGGCCCAGGTCCACCCCGGACTGTAGTGCCACCTAAAGTAAGTAAGTAAGGGCGATCCATAAAGGTTACATTTCGTACAATTCGGTAATTCTTCGGTCAACATAATCGCCCTAGTGAGTCCAGAATTCGTGAAATAGTGAAGCGTTTTGATGAAAATGGTTAGGTATCCGGTCAAACTCTATATCAGCATGCTCGGCTTTCATGTATACGCCAAAATGTTACCACTGTGAGCGAAAGTATTCAAAACCAGCCAGGCCGCCGAAGTCAACAATGTAGGCCTTATGGCACTTTACGGCGAATTTTTTAAATTGATCTTCATTTGTTCTCCTATAAAATCCAAACCACGCAACAATTGAAGCCTTTGGACCATCTACGATGTCATCGATTTATAATCTAAGTGTTGGATCGCCAGCATAATTTGTCATTCGATCTGTTTTCGATGAAGCCCAGTATTCGATGGATGGGTACGTAAATAAACAAAATTGTCGTGTAGCGGGAGTGGTATTTTGATAATTACGAGTACATGAGAGCGACTACATACTATACTGTCGCCCTTGAGTCGACTTTGGCATTTTTTGTGATTTAAGTAGCAGCATACTGTTAAAATCACATATCCTCCCAGCCTTCCAGTTTTTATTTTTCCCAAAAAACAAAGTTAACAAGGAAGGATCGCGGCTTTCATTAAATGTGACTGCTTCACATCGTACGGCTTTTCACTTTTTGATTACTTAATTCTTGTGATGATAAACATTTATCTTGAATAAAGTCCAATCAGGGAAATTCGATGCGAACTATGGTGGTTTAACCTTGGCTCTTGTTGCAATATGATCAAATTTTTAGGTTCACAAGACGCGGAATAGATTCATAGCGGCCTAGAGATTATGAAGCAGATACAAGAGTGGATCAGTATGATTCATACGAGTAAAAGCAGATACTGGTTCATCAAATTTGAATGTTATAATACGAGTACATTTGTTTTTGATGAAGAGCAACTGAAACGAGAATATGGTTGAAAATATCTAGGGGCATGTTCTTGGCGGATCGCCAAACGAAATTGTGCGAAGTATCAGAGACCAAAGTAGAACCGTACAATGATAGAGCACGCATGCGAAAGCTATCGGCCGTATTGGTGGTACGATTGCTCACAGTAGACAAGCAGCGGATGGAGCTTTTGACTTCGAAACATTTGTTGAAGCTTTATTAGCGAAATCCACATTAGTTTTAGCATCGAACAGTCACCGTTGATAAAAGTTAAATTCATATAGGTAGATAATTACGGCGGTCTCATCGATAGATCATGACTACGGTTTTAGAAATTCGATGCGTTACGATCGCATACTAGTACCACAGTAAGTTTGAAAGCAAATTTGTAAAAAAAAACGTGATATTCTACCACGACAATACATTAGCTAACTAATTTGTCTGTCGCGGGCAAATTGCTCCGTAAAACAAATTGGGGGATTCGATTATGTCATCAACACAAGCGTACGAGTAGTAAGAAGTGATTAAAGCGTAACGTGGTTGATGATTTGCCTCGTTCTTGTCGTTCATGTACCAGTATCGTAAACATCGAAAAAGTAAAGAAAATTGTCCTCGCCGACTTAAGTCTCAAACTGTCCCGAATCTTGAAATGAGTGATACAAGCCTATGTCGAAGTTGAACACTCGTGGTGATTTGCATGCCATTAAAAGTAATATGCGGAAGTACAGTAGGGGTCAAGTTTCATGCCGAAGTTTTTCAGACATAACATCTGTTAATGTTACTCGTAGTGCAGATTCAAGTAATCGTCGTGTGAGAATCAGGAAGAAGGCAGCCGATCTTGTTATCTCGTTCGGATGGGTGCAGATCATTATGAATGATATCTTGGGCATGAGACGAGCGCGGCTTTTATGAAAAAAAAACCATCCCAAAAGATGTAGCTAAATAAATACTTAGTTTGGGCAAAACTGTTATTAATGTCATCATTGACGCTGATGAGAGATGGGTCTAATCCGATCGCATTTTGTCCACGCTTGGAATGCACTCTTCTTGTCGGCCACAAAGCGACGATATCGAAAAAGCTCGACTGGCTCTTGAATACGAGCGTCTTAAAAAGATCGCAAGGAAAGTCCTGGCTCGAACTCGAGCGACAGCAGCGGAAAGCCTGTACCAGGAGTTGGAACAAATATCCTCACGATCGGCAGATAGAAGACAAGCTATACAAGAAGTTCAAACGTCGTACAACATACTAAAGTGCCAAAAAATTTTAAGCTCGCTGCACAGAGGCGAACAAATTCGATGGAAATAACCTCACCGAAATACATAAAAAATGCAGACGGTCGCTTATTAACAAATGAAAAGGAAATTTGCGACCGGTGGCTTGAATACTGCAAGGAGTTGCTTAACAAACAGTTTCCACGTGATATCGTGCCGACAGCTGGTCTATTCGAGGAGGAAATTTCGGACTTTTCAATCGAAGAAATAAGTATAGCAATCGGAAAAATGAAGCAGGGGAAAGCGGCGGGACCAGACAGCATTCCATCAGAGTTTTGGTCGAAGATGGAGGGGATCGGCAGCGTTTGGCTATCGAAACTTTTAAATAAATTAAAATGTGGACAACCTATGCCGAATCAATGGAGAAGTAGCTTCTTGGTTCTATTATACAAAGGAAAAGGCGACACTCGAGAATGCAACAACTACCGTTCAATCAAGCTTATGTCACACACAATGAAAATCGTCGAAAGAGTCTTAAGCGAAAGTCTTCGGCAAATAATAAGGCTCGATAATAGCCAGTGTGGATTTGTTGAAGGAAGATCGACAGTGGACGCTATCCAAAGCCTACGAATAATAATGGAAAAGCACCGAGATTCATCTAAGGATTTACACATGGTATTTATCGACCTCGAGAAAGCATTCGATCGAGTGCCTAGGGATCTCATATGGGCCGCGCTGAGGTCTCAAAACGTACCGAAAACGTATGTTAGAAAAATACAAGACATGTGCGGGAACGTGACAACTGCGGTTAAAAGCTCTGCCGGACTAATGAGAGAATTTTCAGTTAATGTCGGAGTGCATCAAGGAAGCGTACTTAGCCCTTTCCTCTTTAACGTAGTATTCGACTATCTTTTAAAGGACTGCATGCGCGAAGCAAATGTTACGCCAATTCTCTTCGCTGACGACGCAGTTATAATTAGCGATAACGTCGAAGATTTACAGAACGCCTTAGATTCATGGAGAAATGCGCTACAGAGAAACGGGTTTAAAATAAGTCGTTCAAAGACGGAGCATTTGACGTGCCCATTTGCGCATCCGTTGCGACCTGTTCCGGATATAATGTTAGATGGAATAGTTCTTCCGAAAAGCACTATCTTTAAGTACTTAGGATCAATCGTAAACATGGAAGCGAAATGTGACGACGACGTAAACCACAGAGTGAGTGTGGGATGGATGAAATGGCGGGAAAATTCGGGAATTTTTCGCGACCGAAAATTTCCACCTAAATTAAAGGGGAAACTCTACACCACGGTTGTTAGACCAGCTCTTATATACGGTTCACAGTGCTGGACAATGTACGAAGCGTTTAAAAACAAAATGACGGCAGCGGAAATGAAAATGTTAAGGATGTCTAGTGGAGTCACTAAACGCGATTGCATTAGATCTACGCGTACAAGAGGAAGTCTACATATAAAGAATTCGGTAACCGAACAGCTTGAGGCGAATAGAATAAGTTGGTATTGCCACGTTCAAAGAAGATCTGCGGAAAATCCGGTTAAAAAGGCACTATCAACTTCGGTCACTCCAACTGTAAGAAAACGAGGTCGGAAAAAGAATTCCTGGATTTCTCAGATGGCAAATGCGCAACAACGCCTCGGGCTAACCACTGAAGCGATCCAAGACCGAGCATTATGTAGACGCGTTCTGCGGTCTGCGACATTAGCCAACCCCATAGGCGGAGCAGCAGCGATGCAGTAAAAATGGGAAACTCGTTACGCCTAAGTTCGTATAACGAGGAAAGGGTTAATAAAAGGATAAGAAGAAGAAGAGAGATGGGTCTAATCGAATCTAATCAACAGTTTTAGATGAGCAAAAATCGAAGAAATCACAGGAAAGTTGATCCAAAATCATGGCTTTGTTGACGATTTACTTTGATTACTGTGGTGTGGTCCACTTCGAATTTTTTTCGCCAGACCAGGCAGTAAAATAGAAGTACATATGTATTACGTGAGTATTTAAGCGTTTGAGAGAAAATGTTCGTGTTAAAAGGCCAGAATAGTGGAGAAGAAACTCGTAGTTTCGTAACCACTACAATGCACCGGCTCACACATCTCTCCGTATTCACCTGACATAGCTCCTTGTGACTTTTTCCTATTCTCATGACTTAAGTAAGAACTTTGCGAAAAGCGTTTTGAGACGATTAAGGCTACAAAGGAGAATTCGCAGAAGGAACTGAATATGATTCCATAATCTGTCTATGACAAATGTTTTTAAGACTGGAGGAAGCGTTGGAATATGTGAATTGCTTGTAATGGATATAGCTTTGAAGGGAATAAAATGAATATCGATGAATAACTGAACCGTGTTCGATTCATTTTAGAATTCCGGTTACTTTCTGATTAGAAGGTATGTTGTAGACAGATGGCCAACATCACCAATTTGGAGCCAGATGTTTGGCGAGCAACCAATTAAAACAGTTTTTGATTTACTTTCCTTCAATACAGATCGCATTTTTATTTTTTTCATTTCTAACAAAATTACATTGACATAAAACTAACCGACAAAGAGTTTCGATAAAAAAATTCGGATCGTTTGTGAGCATTAGTGAAGCGTATACCTTTCTATGATTAAATGCTTGACAATGTTAAACACAAATATGGCAGAAGATGTCAGGCAGAGTTCTTCTTGAAAAAATTGAGCGCACCTAGTCAAAATGCTTTTATTTAATTTTATCTTCATTCACATCCAAACCCAGTTGTGCCGTTTCTGTTTGTTCTCTTTGTTTTGCCCACGATAATGATGTCGTTAGCGCAAAACAATAGTCATACACACCAACTGCTGTTGGCATATATCGTTAGCGCTTTCATATGTGGTTTAATAAATATTAAAAAACTGTTGTGTATCGATTTAAATGAGTTAAACGAAAGTTTCATAGGTTCCGTGTTGTCTGTGGCGGAATTTTGTTTTTAAGCCTCCCGATATGGGTTTAAAAGCCTTTGGTAGTCTCATTATCAATCCAAACAGATTTTCGTACCTATGTGATTTTTAGGAGACTTTTACATATGTAAAAGCTGTAGCTTAATGAGTCTCCTTTCTTGAAGAGTACTTCTCAAAAATATTTATTTTACTAGTGAATTTATCACAAATCTATGATATCAAGCGGTTCCCAACCAAAATGAAATTCTCTAGCGTTTCAATAGAAGAAAGCCGACCACAATGAAACTGTGCAATAGTTTCTTAGAAAATGTTTATTAAATTAGAGCTTGTATAGGGCATGGAAAAAGAAATTTCGCCAGAACATGTAATACGAATTAGTACCTCGTAGGTACCTATCAGTTTCCTTTTCTCCGGTGCATCAAGGGATCCAGGTTGAAAGGGTTTCAAAAATCTAACAAGTCTTGTACTATACAGTACAAGCGAGCATTGCACTCTATTAGCATATGATTGCCGGATATGTTTCACCAGATTCTGGAAAAAGTTTAAGAAAACTCACCGTGTGATAGGTGATATGTGTGCTATGTTTATTTAACTATGGCCATCTAAAATGTAGTGAAAAAATTCGGCGTTCAAATCCTAATGACAGTAATTTAAAAGTGGAAATGCCAACATCAGACTTCGGAATGTGGCGCGTTTTTATGTTCTTCGTTGATAATAACAACCAGTTAGGTTAGGTTTAAACACGGATGTTTCATCACACAAACACTAGGCAACAAAGCGGGCCAATCGCCATCCCTGTGGAAGGAGTTGCATTTATATTCAAAGGGCAAGAACCTAAACAATCTCCCTGGTAAAACATCCTATTGCTTTCCAAATGTCAAGAAGGCCCTCGAAAGCCGTGCCATCTGTTTCCACTTGGTTTTCAAATTACAATAGTATTCGACTACGCGATATTACCATTCACAGCAAACAAGGTGTCCCAGTTTAGCAGTATAATCCTTAAAGGGCGTATTTCTGAAGTTCCGCCGAACAAAAAATTGTAATGGCCAAAAAGAAGTGTAGGTACCTATTGAATTACTCATAAAATCTCTTAGATATTTTTTTGTGGTCCTGAGAGAGAAAGACCTTTTTGGAACCTTTATGACTATTTTTGTTTAACAAAAAATGGCTTTTACTAAAAAATCTGTTAATCGTAAGTAAAAAAGTTTCTAAACATAATTTTTATGAAATTTTTCAAGGATAAAAATTCCAGAAAATTTATTAGTAAGAAAAATGTATTTTAAGTAAAAAAAAAAATGGAAGCGCAAATTTTCATAATTTTTGAGTTTAACGAGCCATAACTTTTTTTTTGCTGCACAGATGTATCCAAAGAATTTGAGACTTGTATGCACTACTAAATTATCTTTTCGAAATGTCTAAAACTATTTTTGTACCTGTTCTAGTTTAGAAGTTTTGGAGTTTAAAGTGGTCTCACCTTAAAATTATAGGTCACCTACTTTGATGGGCTTTAACCTGAAATGGAGTGAGAATAGACCCCTGCCCTGCATACAATTTTTTGTACGGCGGAACTTCAGAAATACGCCCTTTAAGGATTATACTGCTAAACTGGAACACCCTGTATGTGTATGTATCTGACAATTTAAGTTTTTCTGCATGTTTCGGCATGAGACAGTGCCCTATCAGGATTTTAATTATTGTCTTAAACTTATCCCTGTTAAATTTTATTGACTCCCTAGATCATTTACCGTCAAGAAGGCGCTTTAGAGCCTTGGATACCCTATGTCCTTCAAGACTCGACCAACTTAGTGTAGTAGTCTTCATGGTTTTTTCCTCGATAGTGCCTCTAACTATACAAACCTCACCATTATCCGCTTGTTCATTTCCCTCTATACCGCAGTGTCCTGACATCCAGCATAGTCCCACCCTGTTCTGAATGCATAATGCTTTGAGCATTGTGCTACAACCTCTGACTGTATCAGAGTTGATGTTGGTCGATTTCATTGCCTTAAGAGCGGCCTGGCTATCGATATAGATAGCGATATTCTTCCAGATACAGATCTCATCTGCATGAGTTCAGCCGCCATGAGGACAGTCAGAACCTCTGATTGGAAGACACAACTTGTGTCCAACAGTCTCATTGACACTCTTCTGAGAAGACACCAGAACCGGTTCCCTTATTTTCGAACCAGCTGTGAAAATTGTAATTTGATTTCGCCTGAGTACTACATTTTCTTGCTAGTCCTCCCTCTTCACATATAGTATATCATAGGGAATGTCGAAGTCGACCACGAAAGCAATTTCATCAGTTAAAATTGAATAGCCTGACAGTACTCGTAGCCCCGCTAGGACCGTGCCGTGACCCAAATTAGTGAGTTCTACCGTGCTCTTGCCAGCAAGTTTTTTGATCTGTAAATGTTCTGTGTAAGGTGCAGAAAGGTGTCCAATGCTGCCGTTGTGTTAGTAGGGTTCGCAACTGTAAAGGAAGCCGTTGGTAGTTGTATTTAAGATTTCTGTGATATGAAATACCAGAGAAGGTTTGTTGTTTGAGCACATTTAGAAATCCTAACTTATAGTTACTGAGGTCTATTTCAGCAACAATAGAATGATCTTGTAGAAAATAATGTAATAAATCAACACTTGAGGACATTACGAGAATGTTGCATACATGAGCATGAGCACTGAGACTACATGATTACAACCTTTAAGCCTAACGATGCTTTTTCAATCTCATTTAAATTTAGGGGATTTATATATTATCTATATTTAGAGCGATTATTTTGACAACCTCTTCTTAAGGTGGAGAAATGGATAAAGTATCTTAAGAGTTACAATGTTACTCCGAAACGCCATTCAATTATCATATCAAGTTGCTACTTTCTATATAAGGGGCCTACAGATCGATAACAAAAATAGAAATTAATATTATATGCGAAAGAGGTAGCTCAATGCGTACGGAATTTTTAACCTCAATGGCGTAGTAATTAAATTGTAACCTACGTCATCCGGCAGTGAAGTAGGCATCTGTCAGTTTTCGTATGATAGCTGTGTTATTTATTTATTGTAAACTGGAGACACGCGAGACTAAAGTGAATTAGTTATGCAACCTCTAATAAGCGAACCCTTTCCCAGTCACTTTCCACTTGTTTTATTATCGCAAGGAATGACATTTCATTTAAATCTGGAAATGTATTAGAGAATTAAAGAATAATTGAAGCCCTCTAATTATTCCTTTCGTAGATCAGGTATTTGTCAAACAATAGCTTTGAATAGAGTACGAGACTCGACAAGAACTCCTTTCGCAACATGACAAAAAAATTACTCATTTCTCTGCTGTTGTAAACGGTCCTTATTATCCTTTTTGTTTTTATTCGAATGGCCAACTGACTACAAAAAAAAAAGTTGCTTTTAAAATTTAGTTAGTGAACTGAATTGTATGCCAGCGTGTATGCTTCGTCCCTCTTTTATATTCTTCCTTCAAAAGCACGATAAGGGTGAAAAAAAAAGCGAGAAACGAATGCTTTCTAATCAAAAAGGATAGAGGCCAATACCACTGATCATTTTATGGTTTGGAGAAAACAAAAAGTCGAAAACAAGTCAAAAATACCAACAGAAGAACTGTAAAAAGAGAAAAGACCGATTATCATAAATTTATTCATCATTTGCTTTAGGGGTTTATGGGCAATGCCCGATTGGTATCCGCACTTGTACATAGTTTGCGTGTGAATGCTGAATTGTTATACAAATATCCTAGTGCGTATGAAGGCATTAACAAGGATTTGACTAGTTTTTTTTTTCCTAAGTCACTCTCCCCTCTATGGCAGAGCAGTCCGATCCGATGGGGGATATGATTAAATCAAATTTGTATATCAAATGAGAAATAAAAACTAAACCAATGGCTTACTCGTTTTGCTTATGTTAAACTACGGGGGGGTGAGAGGATGAAAAGGGACTAAGCGTTCGAAGAGCAATTGGTTTTTGATCCTTTTTCTTGGTGTGTTGCTTATGGGGTTCTTTTTTATTCATTGACACGTCCTTGGAGGGAATTGTAATGTTTGCATTTTAGGTTTTGTTCTTTGGAAAAAAAAAACCTATTTTTGGGGTAGAGTTTGAATGGTATATAAGGGCGATGGGATATGTGAACACATGGCTCGTGTGTGAAGTAAGCTTAATTTACATTTAGAAGGATTTATGTTCAAATTGACTTTAGAATGCTTATTTGCCTTTTATATTTTTCTACATGTAAATATAGAGAGAAGCTTCTGCAAATCTCTAAGGAAAAGATTTGAGCTAGAAAATGAAACTCAAGAGTTGGTAATTTATGAAGCAGTAATTGCTGAGTAAATAATTAAAAGTAAGCACCGTTGTTGGATTCCAAAAAATGAGGCAAACACTAAGATTTTGGGTTTTAGCAGTAAAGGTGGTTCGTAGATCCTCTCGACTGTTTTATTTCTAAAAGCAAAATTAGGGAGTGCTTCTAATAATCGCTTGTTAAATGTTTCCAATCCACAAAACATTTGGTGGATAAGCAATTAAATAATTTTTTTGTGTGGTATAATACCGAGAGAAAAATGTTGTGCTAGGTGAGATTTATAATTTTTCGGTGGCTATCTTAATGATCTTTTCAATATTAGTCGAAGTTCTTATTTTGTTTCAATCATACAATTCACATAGTAGCAACGCTTAAGCAACCGAGGACAACAGATACTCCTACATAATAGCTCATAAAACAGCGCAGGAATTTCTAAAGAAGCTAGTAGCAGATTTTGTAAAGAAAGTGGCGTCGATTTTTACTTCCAAATCATTGAATTTTTTAAACGATGTCATCTTTCTGAATTAATGAAAAAGAGTATCTTCTTGCGGACCAAGGAATTGGTATGAAGAAGTAGGATGTTACCATTGCAAAGGATACAGAGCTCAAATACAAACCAAATTGAAACACATGTCGGCAATTAAAAATTCGTAGCAAACCAATTGGCGTTCAAGATGCCAAAAGGAATGAAATCAATTAACCCAATCAATATATGTACAATACCCCGATTTTGTCACATTCAGTGACCATGTGGAGCTTTAATTTGGAGGAAAAATAAATGCAGATATATGATTGAGACTGTAGGTGTAAAGTGAAATATTCTCTACAAAATTTTTATACTCGATTGCTAGTCAACATATGGTGTCGATATTTACTGTCATTATCTTTGAGGATGATGCCTTACAATATAAGCAATTGAGGAATAAAGAAAGAAAAGGTCCATTCTTTAATCTATTAAAGATTAGTAGCGAATGACCCGCATCTATACAAAAACAATGATGTGGGTTTTTTTTTTTGTTTTGAGTTACTAAGAAAAAAAAGAAATTAAAATAATTTTACGAGTATATAACAAATTCAATTTCAAACAAGATTAACAAATAATAGAAAACAATAGAACTTAAACTGTGTTCATAAACAAATTTTTAACTTGGGAAATATCCAATGAAAATAGCCAGATTTTTATTTTACTAAGAAAAGAATACCGCATTCTAAGCGATCTTATTTCATAAGGTAATCTATTAAATAGCTTAGGTGCCGAGGCAGAGTAAAAGTTAGAAAAATGTGTTCTTTGGGAAATCGGAACTTTCAAAAGTTGCTGAGAATTAACTCTTAATCCATATGCATTTGAATTTCTAAACATTGTGTTGTAGCCACTGCGAATGAAAAAAACTTTTAGGACCTTGTAGACATATAGGTGTTTCAAAGGCAGAATTTTTAGGTCAAGAAATAATGGCCAGCTACTTGTTATTCTACTTTTTCTACAAATAATTCTGACAATGTGTTTTTGGGCTATAAGTAATGGTTCCATCACATTATTGAAAGCTCCACCCCAACTTGTCAAGCTATATTGAAGCTTCGAATTTATGATTCCATAATAAATACAAGTTAAAAGTTTCTTGGAACAGTGAGGTTGCAATAAAAACATTTTGCGAGTTGCACATCTCAATTAAGCTTTTAATTCAGTCGCGTGTGTTTTCTAACTTAAATTTCTATCTATTGAAACTCCAAGGTACTTGAAAGATTCAACAGAATCTATTTTGAAACAGTTTGAACAACATGTTGTATCTGCACAAAAGTTAACTTTTCCACAATTATGAGAGAACATTGAGAGTCTCGGGCAACCAGCTGAATGGAAATTAACATTAGTCTCAAGCAAAGGTGAATTTTTTAAGCTGAAAAGCATAAGCTTAGTTTTTTCGCTAACAATAAGTTCATGTTTGGCAAACCACTGTCTCAATAGCTGTAAATTACTTTGGATTCTAGCCACTGATTCAAATAAGGAGTTATTGGTGTAAGAAAAAGCAATGTCATCGGCAAAAGCTGTAATGTTTCCATAAAAATATTGTTTGAAAACTAAGTTGACATATATTAAAAAAAGAATCGGACCCAAAACAGAGCCTTGCGGAATTCCAACTTGTAATTCTAACTTTTCGCTAAAGACTTATTTTCATTTTTTGAAATCTAGTTGATAAATACGATTTAAACCAACTCAATACAGAATTTCTAAATCCAGCTGTGTAGAGTTTGTCCAAGAGAATTTTATGGTTCACCATGTCAAAAGCCTTGGTCATATGTATAAATAAAGCCATGGGATTTTTTAGTGTGGTAAAACCATCGCATAGATCACTACAAAATTTCAAAATGGCATCTTCCGTCGATCTGCCTTCTTGAAAACCATATTGTTGGTGGCAAAAGAAATAGTTTTTGCTTAGAAAGGACATAATTCGTTTTTTCATATTTTTCTCAAAATGTTTGGAAAAGGTTGGAAGCAAGGATATTGGCCTATATTGACTTACCGATTTTCTACAACCTTTTTTGTAAAGAGGAGTTACTTCAGCCGTTTTTAGTCTCGACGGCAAGATACCATATTTGACACTCATATTGAATATATGACACAACACGTCAACAATAAAAAAAGCAATGCGTTTTACAAGACAGTTCGTAATACCATCGGAAGTACAAGATTTTTTATTATTTAAACTTATTATCTCTTTATAGATTTCCAATGGTGAAAAAGACTGAAAAACAAAGCTATTTGTTTGAAAACCATCATCTGTAATATACGGATATGAGTTGCAATTGCCACCGGATGGTGAGGGCTTAGGTTGCAATTTCATTGCAACAGTGGCAAAAAACTTGTTAAAGGTACGAGTATTTGCAATTTTTGTGGGATCGCGAATTAAAACATTGTCTACCTCAATTTCGCAGGGGCTATCCCTACTGCTGCCATTACCTAAAATACTGTTTACAACTCTCCATTCCTTTTTAACATTTCCGCTACAGTTTTCAAACTTGATAACAAACAAATATGATTGTGTTGCTGATGAAAAGGAAGATGTTGAAAAAATGATTCAATATTTTCATAGCTCAAGGTGAATAGCCAGTTTTTAACATTTTTAGTGAAATTTGGATATCGAAAAGTTTCTCTAATAAACAGAGGCAATCTATTAAATATAAATGGAGCCGTATATGTGAAAAAATGCGAAAAGTGTATTCTATGTGCAAAGGGTACATTTACTATGAACATACTCGTATTGTTTACACGTAGATTGTACATTTGTATATTTCTACTTGGAATATTACCGCTCTGCTTGAAGAACTCTCTTAAAACTTTAAATACATATAAATGTCTGATTGGTAGTATCTGCAATATTTTGAATAAGGGCCAACAACTAGCTAATCGATTTTTATTTGAAATAATTCTTAATAAATGCTTTTGAGCGGTAAGTAGAGGACTGAATGTATTGGCATACGAACCCCCCCAACTTATGTTATACCGTATTGCAACTTTGATTGTGCAAGACCATAGTAAATCATTAACAAAACATTTTGAGAACAAAAGGGTTTTAATAGGTATATTATACGTGTGACCATCAGCATATAAGGTTTAATCATTTTAATGTGGCCCTTCCAGTTTAAGTTAAAATCAATTATTACACCTAAGTACTTAAAATTTTGAACTGATTCAATCTTGAAGCAGTTTTCTGTGCAGGGTAAATCAGCAGAGAAATTACTATTTCCACATTGATGTATGGGTAAGGAAAACTGCCTACAATCATGAGCATGGAACCATAAATTGAAATCATATAAGCTGTTACCAGATACCTTAAAACAAATTAGTTTTGTTTTATCGCTTATAATTCATTTATGGTAGGTAAACCACAACCGTAACGCTTCTAGATCTTAATTTATCGACACAATACTTTCGAAAATGGTTCCATATCCATATGTAAAAACTATGTCGTCCGCAAAAGCTGTTGGAGTGCCATTTAACTTGAGTTTGAAAATAGAATTAATATAAATTAAGAAATACAATGGTCCAAGTACAGAGCCCTGAGGAACACCGTTCTTTAATAACCTGGATGCACTCGAGATCCCATTTATAGTAGCTTTTTGTGTTCTTTTTATTAGGTAAGAACGAAGCCAATTTAACATATTTCCACGAAAACCAATATTGAAAAGTTTGCTAAGCAAGAGATCGTGGTTCACCAGATCGAAAGCTTTTGTCATATCAATAAAAAGACCAATTGTAGATTTGTTATTATTTAAACTTCCATGTAACTGACTACAAACCCTTAAGATGGCGTTCTCAGTAGACAAGCTTTATCTGAAACCAAACTGATTCTTACTAAAGTAGTTAGACTTGTCCAAAAAATAGACAATTCGAACTTTTATCAATTTTTCAAAAATTTTGGAAAATGTTGAAAGAAGTGATATTGGTCTGTAATAAGAAATAATATGTCTATTTCCTTTTTTAAAAAGAGGTATGACTTCGGCACTTTTAAGATGGTCAGAAAAGCAGCCCATTTCAATACTTTTGTTAAATAAAAAGGACAGAACACCAACGACATACCAGGCGACATTTTTTAATAACTTACTCGAAACACCATCATTTGTGCAAGAGGTTTTATTTTTAAGGCACAAGACAGTTTTATAAACTTCAACTGGTGTAATCGGATTATAAACAAAACTATTGTTGTGCTGTTCTTAGAAGCAAACGATTCATTTTCCAGCTGAGCGAGAGTTAGCACCAGTGTTGCCCCCCTAAGTGGTCTAAAATGTTTAAAAATGTAGTAAAATGTAGTACAGTTCAAAAAACAAATAAAAACATGAATAATTGTTATGCTTTATACAAACTTATTTTTTAATTCAACGGTTGTTTAAACATTTTTCATGTTGTCAAATGCAGGCTTTTTTTCAAAATTTCTTGCGCTCTTTAAATTCACCCAAAACTGAGCAATATCTTCACGAAAGTATTCTTTTAAACGTTCGTGTGAGCCCATTAATGACCTAAATTCATCGTTTAATTATTTTTATCCAAATCAAGAGAGCTCTCCTGTCACCGACAATGCCTTACAAATATCACGTAAAAGGAAAAATGGAAGCGTAGAAGACTGACTTCTAGTAAAACTGGAAGTCAAACTGGAAATGGAGATTGAAGATGTGCACACAAAAAGCACTGAATTTACAACATTACAACGAAGCGGGCTAGAAAAAAAGTCTAAGAACTAAACACAGTGTTTGATGTTGATATATTTTTATTTTCTGAAGTGTGAAATTGCAGTACAAAGTATACTTTTACCGATTGTACGTACTCACTTTGTTGACAAACAAAATGTAGTACAAACGCTACAATTGTAGCAAGGGCCCAACGCTGGTTAGCACGAAAAGCAGCAACAAGTGAACTTTGCTCAATCTGAGATGAGAGTCTGATCAGTAGCGGGCTAAGACCATTGTTTGGTTTAATTTTTTAGTGACGATAAGTTGACATTATGAGCAACAAAGAAACCGAAATGCATTGACCACTGATGAAATAGTCTTCAAAAGCAATTCTTTTGGGATAAAATGATGCAATAAAAGTAAGCAAAATAAATATTACAAGGACTGTTTAATGATAATTTGTTTGAAATTGGATAAATAGTTATGGTAAAGACGGAGCGATTGCCAACACGTCTATTCACTTAACATTGCTTCAGTGACTAATTCAAATTTCACGCAAAACCTGGTAAAAATGCATCAAAAACATTCTGATTCATGCGACAAGTGTACCGCGATGATGTTTTGAGTAGAAACGTTATTTTTTGGTGTCAAAAACGTTTTCTGGGTGGCAGAGAGACACTGGAGGATTACGGGAAGTCCAATTTCAGTTCGAACGCCTAAAGTTATCCAAAAAGTACCTACATATGTACGTGATTTCGTAGCAGAAGACCGCAATGCTTCGCTGAAAATGATTGACAAAGAGGCTATTCGAACAATATTCGAAACAAAGTTGATTTCTGTCGTACGATAATGCAACTAGTCACTCAGCACTCATTGTTGTGCAATTTCTGGCTCGAAGTCAAGTGAATGTGTTCAATAATCCACCGTATTCACGTGTTTCGACATCATGCAACTTCTCTTTGTTTTCGAAATTGAAATTGAGGTTGAAAACAGCATCTCAATGCAGGTATTGAATCGCTGTAACAAGTATATTGAATAGGGAGGAGAATATTTCGAATAAAAACACCGACAAATCAACAAGAATCGTGTTTTAATTATGTTTTCTAGACCCCGTCCGGGATATTATTTCTCACAATGTGTAAATTTTGTGAGAATTGTTGCGACCGACTGGTACAGTTTCCATCCTGAACCAAGGATTACCATACCGACCTAAAGACAGTACACAGAAGTAATTATTATTTTAAGATTCCGAAAATATTATACAGTCCTGTCGTGCTTTTGATTACGTAAAATTTTTTGTGGTGCCACAAGTTTCAGTAGAACCTAAGAACAACCAACAACCTCAAAACGAATTGTAAACATGAAAAAAAAACTTTAAAAAATTTATTCAATTTTAAATCGTATGGTACGGTGCTGTAATACATATCTATATCAATTCAATAATCCAGATACATTATAACTCATCTTGTACGCATGGTTGTGTGTAATATAATAACCATCTCATCAACTTTTTCCCCAAAAAAGTTAACCTAAAACGCCATTCATTTAGAAAACTCCTTCAAAAGCGATTTTTAAAAGAAGATCCTTTTAGAATCCTATGAACTGCCAATCTGATTGCTTTTTCGTTTGCCTATCTCTTGCAAAACCATCATTACAAAGTAAAGCAATTGACCCATTTCATTCGAAGCGCAACACGAAAAGCCACTCCACCATCAGCTTTAGTTAGTTGTTATAGCGTATTTCTCGCCTGCGTCCATTCCGCGTCTCAAATTAAATTTTCGCAATTTTTTTCCCCCAAATCCACTGACCGAGAAGAATTTTGACAAAAAAAAAAAATCATAACAACTATGTAAGGCAAACGAACAACACTCATTTGCTGAGGAGCAACAACAACAAGACCAAACTATAAAAAGGACAAAAGTCGAAGGATAACTTTGATAATTTGAAATGCAATTGCGCGCTCGTGTGGATAAAGTCGGTTGCATTTTTCTGTTTATTTACTTCCAAGCACAATTTGAAAGTGTAGCTCCATGGGTACCACTAGGTCTTCACTGAAGAGTGGGTAATGCTAATTTTTCCAAATTTATTTTTTAGAATTTTTGTTTTTTTTTGGTAAGAAATGCAAACTGCATTAATTGGATTTTTTCATAAGAAATATTCTGAATGGAGTTTGCCGTATAAATGAAGAGATTTTCTGGATCTGAGTATATAGGGAAGAGGTTATAAAAGGACTAATTAAAGCCCAAAGGAGATGTCTTTATGCTCCAAATGTTAGAGTTCATTTGGAGAAATATCTTATTTTCCCCTGGCTTTTATTTTTTCTGAGATTTAGAAGAAATTGTTTGCCCAAATGCAATTACAAGGATTTGATGGTTAATAGTGATGAAAATGTAATTAACAGCTAGGGCATGCAGTTTCCTTTTACTAAAAAAAATAGAATTTTGGACTGTAAAATTGGGACTTTGATTTCATAACATTGACCTTGGCTCTATAAAAGCCCCTGGTTGCACTTCTTTTTTTCACATATTTTACTTGAGTTCTCCATTGGCGCTTTCTTTTGGTACATCACCAAGGATATAACCTAATTAGTGAAACAGATTCATTTATACGGATGAATTCGTTGAATAAATTTTTCTTTATACCTACTATCTAATGCAAAGTTGAAAGAAAAAAAGATAATTTTACTCAAGGACACAAATGTTCATATTCTCATTTTGGAACGAAGCAAAGATGCCATTACCACAGAGACAAAGTGAAAAAAAAAAACAAATAAAATGTGGCTCAATGACGAGCCGCATTCCTAACTTAAAATTTTTACAACATCGATACCCTGCTGATCATCATAAAGCAAAACATTTAATATCGACTTCACCTGCTGTTTGTTGAATTTTGACTATAATAAAAGAAACTCTGACTTAATTGCTTTCTAGAATTTCGGAGGTAATTGTTTGGAGTATATTGGAGGGGAAATGTGATGGAATCTTTTATTAAAAATATGTTGGCCGTCCTGGTAATGCAATAAAAACAGAAATCACAGATATGTCTTTTAAGGCGGTAAGAAATCGGTCGCCTACCATTTCAAGACAAAAATCATCCCTTATCGGCTAAAAAAATATCTATACAGCCAAAAAAATCTCAAAAGATAGTTTTATGTGTTGTTAATATAGGTTTATTGAAAACTAAAAGTTAAGAAGCAGAGCTACTGATTCGGATGCATTTGATATATTCGTTTTTTAAAAGAACCGCGTTTATTAATTTAAACTATTCACTCTGAAAATAATTTACTGTATTTAACTTTAAGGACCAGAAGCACCAGATTTAGCAAGTTCAACGTATTTCAGTAGCGAACCACGGTTATCACAAATTAAAAAATTATTGAATAAAGAGCTTGTGTGGCGACGGTACCGGCTCACTAAAAATATTAGAAAAGCAAAGTCAGTTATTTCAAAGACGCATGCTTTTGAGTGGAGCAGGACATTCAAGAAGGCCCGAGTCTAGCTTCGCAAACTTGGTAACGAAAATCGACTTTCATAGGCTGAAAACTAATCTATCTTTTGAGTTTTGGGAAGAAGTATTTGCTGAAGGTGATGTCTCTACGTCTTATGATCTGTTCATTGGTATTTTAAGCGATCATATATTTAATTGTACTGGATAAGCAATTATTTATTAAAAAGGCTTAGAACAAAAAGAAACTGTATCAAAACCAGAAATCCCCCTTCGTCGAGAAAGTTACTACAGTAACAGATTCAATTCAGCCAAAGATAACAGTACTTAACATTAAGAAATTATCTGATTCGGCTTATAATGTTCCATAATCAGGTTGGTTAATAATACATATCTGTATACTTTATAGTTTCCTACCACATCTAGAGGCAGTGAAATTCAACATTTACTGTTTTTGCAAACGTTCTGATTTAAAATCATGGGTAGATCCACAATATAATTGCATTTCCAACAAAACCTTGTTTTCCCGTTAGTTTAATTGCTATTCTTTAAAATATCATGCGTGTGCGTTAACAGTCCCAATTTATTTTGTTATATTTTCGGCGATTTTACGTCAAAATCGAAAAAAAAAAATCCGGGGTTAATTAAAAAATTGCATCTTGCTTATTATAACCGCGAAATTAGAAATCAGGATAAGTCGTGCGTTCCTAAAGTTGTCTGTTTAAGGCGTTATACATATCTGAATGAATGACGCAATGAAGACATCGATAAAATTCCATTTGGCTCGCCAATGATTTGGACTGAACCAACGAACCATGCTGTGGTTTGCTATTTCGGTTTAACTCCACTAAAAGGATTTTCAGAAAAATCTAAGCGAATGTACTCGTATCATCAGACATAAAACCTAAGCCACTGTCCGATAATCCACCTGTACCTGAATACTCAGTACAATGTTCTGGGGTAGCCCAAAGTTCGCTAGATTCTATTGTAGTTCAACGGATTGTGAAGATTTTAATGATCAGGATTTTGTACAGGACAATTCAGGACCATTCTTTGTCAATCAAACAAGGCTCAATAACCGTGTTGTGACTTATCCATCGAGAAAGCAGAATTACTTAGTTCAAGATTACAGCAATGGAAGCTGTACGAGCCAGATATAGGAAAAGACGTTGTTCATTTATTCTACTCGTATATTTTTCCATGCAAGATGGTTTAGTTTTCTGCAATATTGTGAATGGTTTAATGTGTCAACTTGTTCATGATTATGATGCCAACAACAAATGGAGATTGTTTATTGATTCTTCGAAAACAAGTTTAAACGCTTCCATCTTTACCACTCGCCTATAGTGCTCATCTGAAAGAGACGCATGATGTCATGAAACTCATATTAGAAAAAATTAATTATGGACTGCATAAATGGCTGATTTGTGTAGATCTTAACTGCCCTGCAAACAGGCTATACAAAATATTGTTGCTTTCTTTGCGAGTGGGACAGCCGAGCACGATCAGAACATTTTTAAAGACAATTGGCCGCTACGGCACTCTTTCGTGCTGGGACCTAAAATATGTTAAAAATAAACCTCAAGTTTATTCAAATAAAATTATTTTGCCACCGTTACATATCAAATTGGGACTCATCAACAATTTCGTAAAACGCTTAAGCAAAGACAAATTTCTCAAGCAAAAGTTCCCCAAGCTTAGTGAGGCAAAACTTTAAGAAAGCGTATGCGTAGGTCCAGAAGATTTATCTTTCACATCTTCTCTAAGCCTGATTGAAAAAGAAGCATGGATCGCTTTTATTGACGTGACCAAAAACTTCCAACAACTATTACAAAAAAATAAAGGTGATGCTGGACTGCTACTATAGAATGGGATGCAATATGTCTTTAAAGCTGAATTTTCTTCACTCTCATTTGAATTTTTTTCGGTGCGGTTAGTGATGAACGAGGAGAACGCTTTCATCAAGATATTGCTGCAATTGAGAAGCTTAACCAAGGAAGATGAGAGCCTAATATAGTAGCAGACTTTTGTTGATAAGGGATACCCCTGAGTCCCAGTATAAAAGAAAAGCCAGTCTCTCCAAAAAAAAACATAACCATTTAATCAAAACATCATTAAAAATCAATGTAAGCACTTAAGTTTTGTAGGAATATCATGTTTTTTGATTTTCCGTTTTGACTCGAAATTGAGATGTGATGTTGGAATTGAGATGTAGTGTTATTTGAAAGGCGAATGAAAGTTAGTCAATAACATTCTTGACAATTCAATTCTGAAAAATATTGCATGTTTGTAAGTTGATATTTTTGGCAGTTTTTTTTAGAGTGTTCCTTGTGCCGATATTTTACTACTTTTTAAGGAAGGCTCTGTTGATGAAATAAGTAATTAAAGGGCTGTTTCACTTTAATCATCAATTTTTGAAAAAGTTTGGAAAAATAGAGTTTTTTAAATAAAGCTATAAGTTCTTCAGTTCTGTTCAGTTTGAATTTCAGAAAGGTAGATCTACGGAAAAAGCTCTTTTACATTTTTATTATTCTCAGATATTTGTTAACTCTGCTGAAAAGCATTAGATATGGTCGACCAAGACATATTGTTAGATAAAATTGAAATGGTTTTCGGGGATGGCGTGCCGCAGAGTTCTCGGTTCTCGGTCCCTTGTTTTTTCTAATCTAACTATATATAGATTCCTTTTCGAACTTAAGCTGAATGCAACGTCTACTGCTGTCTACAGACAATATAGCCTTTACATCTCAGCCTAATAAAGGAAACGAGTGTATCGCAAATATTTCGGAAGACCTAGAAACTTTGAGGCTTTGATTCTCTGCACATAAATTAATCATCAGCGAGAAAACAAAACTCATGATTTTACAACATCTAATAATGCTTTGTATGATTTAAATCTCTGTTTCCACGCACATGGTTGTAAAAAGTTTTGCTGCGGAAAAAGTTCCATCAATTGTTTTATAATTGAATCATTTTATAAATACCTAGGGATACTTATCGACTACAACTTAAATTGGAAAGACCATATCCAAACCAAACCATTAAATCCCATAGGTTTTTGGTGATACGGAAGATGTACTTAATTAAAATAATACTGCTCGAAAAAAGGTTTTAAAATTAATCTACTACGGTCTTGCTCACTCTAAGTTGCAATATTGTATCACAAGTTAGGGTAGTTCGAATACTAACTCTTTTCGACCCTTGTTGATAGTGCAAAAACATTTAATTCGGATTATTTGAAAAAAAAACCGCCTAACTCAGAGCTGGCCTCTTCGTATCTTACCAATGAGACACCTTTATGTTTTTAAAGTGCTGCAAGAATTCTTTAAAAAAAGTTGTTATATTCCTAGCAGGAGCTCCTAGTTATACAGTCTACGTAAAAATAATATGCATCTTACCAGGGTACCAAAACACATTTTCCATATTTCTACACTTTTACAGCTTCTACATTTTTCAATACGCTACCATTATCCGGACAGCATTTACTTTACATTCGTTTCTTAAAAAAGTAAAAGACTGGCTATTCACGGTCGACTATGCTACTGTTGAATCCTTTTTTAGAAGTGTATCATAATCATCAGCACAAGTTAATCTTAAAGTTGTGCAGATATAATCGTATCTTTATTGTTTGAAATGTTACTTTATTGAAACTTGAATTTGAGAATTTTATACGTTTTATCTTTGAAGTCAATTAGTACTAATGGCGAACTGATTGTCACTCCACATCAGATCTTAATTTTTTTTGCATTTTAACTATGAATTCATGTGTCATTCCGCATCACTCTGCATCATTGCAATCAGGAAATAATCCAAAGATTGGATGAGACAAGTCTTGTGCGGCGATTGATGATATCAGAAGTGAAGTAAAATTTCTTAGTTTAGGAGTGTCTCAGGGTTCTGTTCTGGGACCAGTATTGTTCTTGATTTATATCAATTTCTTATTTTGCTCGTCCCTTTAGAGGACCACTGACATCATTTGCAGATGATGTGGGTTTTGCCTATGGCTCAGACAGTGTTTTAAATCTTATCTCACATATAAATTGGTATCTTTACTTATTGAGAATTAAGTTTGCGGACCATAAATCGGTTATTTGCTCGAAAGCGAAAATAATGTTTTACAATTTGTCAGCGCAAAAAAAATTGGGGCCGAGGTCTACGTGTACTTTCATGCAACTGACTGCCTGAGATTTAAATTCCCTTACTGCACTAGAGATATAAATCTGTACTCTTGCACTTTTCGTAGCTGGCTTAGTTGCAGTGATAATTGTTTTATGATTGAAAATGTTAATGAATTCAAATATTTGAGACTTGTCATTGACTCGAAGATGAGTTTTAGCAGACATATAGAAAATTTGAGAAATTATTTCAGTTTACCAGTAATTGCCACCAGCAAATTGTGCTATTTGGTCGGTCTTATTATATCTCATGAGCTTCTTCTGGATTTTCCTAACTTAACAACTGTTGATTTTAAGTGTTTTTAAAGCTCCACACAGTCTCTTTAATAAAAATGAAGATCGATTTCGTGCTGACAAAGAACTAAATTCATGAACTCCTGTCGCAAGCTATGGTCCCTCTCGTTTTTTTAAATATTCTTTTCAAGCTTTTATTCCGAAGCCATTTTCCTTGACTATACCACTCCTTTATATTGTCTTAAATCCAAATTCATGAAGGATGTTCCAACATTTTCGAAAATAATAAAATTTAAATATGAAATGGTGTTTTGTTTGAAAGGTCATTCATTACAATTTGAAGAATTGTCGTGTCGTAGTACACCCTCAACAACTGCCTGTCAATTAATTTACTCTTCTTCCAAAGAGTAAATACAACAATCAATTACTTCCCTCTGGCGTCAGTTTCCACGGTACGGGAATATCATTTTTTCCCAGAAGCATCAGAATTTCCAATTTCAAGGGCGTGACAGAGAACATCCAAAGTCAATGGCAACATGAAGTATGCCTGCACCCAAAACAATTACGAAAATATCATCTCTTTGCCATACGCACCTGAGGTCGAAAATAATCATACAAAAAAGGAAAAATAAAATTACTTCTCTCACCATGTAAAACACCATAACCAAAGAAAAAGTAAAAAAAAAAAGAAAATATTTTCGCCAACCAATTTATTCGCATCATCTTTTCCCGATGACACAGGCAAATATTTAAATGAGATTATTTCCATGCCGCCTACAGATACAAAAGTTCAGTCGGTAAGAACGAAATCTCAGTTCTACCCACGCGCCTTTATCTAAATGGAAGTAGCAGCGCAACGGACAGAATGAACAATGTTGCCACTTTCAGATAGATTCTAACGGAGTAAAATTCCACCTAATGACCCCATTAAAACTTAATATCCAGTCGCTGCCATCATGGCAATTTTATTATGTGAGAGATGAAATATTTTGAACAAGGCGTTCGTTTCGGAGAAACGGTTGACATTTTATCGTTGGTCCTAGTTCTCGATGAACGTAAAAAGAATAAATAAATCTATTTTTCTATACGGAAGATGAGTTTATGTATTCGAATGTGAAGCATGTCTGTGTGTGGGAATAAATATTCATGACCTGCAGTAGAGCCCAATCAATGTTCTTGTAATCTTGTTAAGGGGTGATGTGAAGCTGTTCTTTATTCCGAACCATACCATACAATCTACGCACCTACTCGTAACATATTTCGAAATAATTTTTCTCTCTAACAGACGAAATTTGTCAAATTTAATTTTTCTTCTTTGTTGGAATTTATTAGAATTCTATGGGCATCCTAATAGACTTAATGGATGTTAGATTCAAGTGAGGTCTGAAGGAATACGATAAGCATTTTATTTAAGGAAACAGAAAAAAAAACATTTCTAGATTCTGTTCTAAAAATACGAGTAAAGTTGTTATTAAAAGGACAGGGACAGGACAGGTTGAGTGTAAACAACTACATCTAGACTAAGATATTCGAAAAATCATAAGAACTTGCCAAATTAAACCTCGCATAGTGGTTTTGAGCCGGTGTGTAATCATATATGACATCAAACTCAGCGATGCCTGTTGAAAACATTTGATCCGATATGTAAATCTTGCTTTAGAATGCCTACTGTCGACTGTCGGGTATTCTGGGTCAACCTCTACATGGTTAAACAAATCAAGTATACGATTGCGATTGCATAAGACATTTAGTCGATAAAAGCCAGATGGGAAATCTGGAAATGGAGCGACAAAAATATTGCATTCGAAACTTGCAACCTTTATGAATTTAGAATACTAATAAAAAAAACTAACCTACAGCTTAGTAATGTATTGTAGTTGAAGCCATTAACGCAAAGTCGTCTTTAGGGTGACTCTGTTATATAATGCAATACAGAGAGTTCATCCATAACGTCGAACAAATGATATTGGTGCTGGCATTGTTGAAGGCATTATAAGATTCCAAAAATATTTTACATAATTGCGGCTTAACTTCATCTTATCTTGAAAAGGGTGAATGCGCTTATTTCTTGTTATGTAAGCCAAACTCTCAGGCACTAAGGAGGTGCTATTACTCGGCAACATTAATTTAATTCTCCAAATCCACTCACTTGCGGATAAACAAAATCATCTCCAGCTGTCTTACTATCAGACTTTCTTGGAGTTTGAGCTTTTACCTAGCCATTCGCACCTCATATCGATCAAATGAATGAAAGTATTGGAGGACATTGACGTGGATACCACTAATTATGAATGCCGGAGAATGCCGAGATATGCACAAGATAAAATTTATTGAACAATTCATTTTTAAGTAAGATAGGACACCTTTTTACCCGGCATAAAAAGTATGTTACTCTGTGCTGGATTCGATAAGTTAAAACTGCAATCAATCGATTCCGCACCATTCTCAATAGCTGGGTATCTCTCGAACATCCTTTTGGCGTATTTTTATACATCTCCAACAAAGCTGCTAGAGGGGACGGCCTCACTGCCGAGCTCTTCAAAGCGGCAGACGATGACTTGGTTATTAGCATAAACCAACTCATTTGTAAAATATGGTCGGACGAAAGTTTGCCCGATGAATGGAACCTCAGCATTGTTTGTCCAATTCTCAAGAAAGGAGACCCTCTGAACTGCGCCAACTAAAGACGCATCAGTCTCCTTAACATACTCGTAGCATACAAGATCTTATCTGCCGAATGAATGCCTGAAGCCGTTGACAACAACCTGATAGGTCCATATCAGTGTGGCTTCAGGCCAGGAAAGTCCACCATCGACCAAATATTCACACTACAGCAGAACTTGGAGAAGACCCATGAGCTTCAGATCGATACTCACCACCTATTCATCGATTTTAAGGCCGCGTATGACAGCATCTATAAAGACAAGCGATACAGAGCAATGTCTAGTTTTCGCATCCCCGCCAAGCTCGTCCATCTGTGCAGGATGATGATAGAGAATGTGCCCTGCTCCATCAAGGTCAGTAAAGATCTCACCGAGACCTTTGATGTCGAGGCGATGCGCCGTCATGCGATTTTTTCAACATCGTACTTGAAAGAATAGTGCAAAACTCAAGAGCAAACACAAGAGGCGCTATCTTTCAAAAGACCGTCCAACTACTCGCATACGCCGACGATATTGACATAATCGGGAGAAAGCAGCGTGGCTTTCGCGCCACTATACAATAAGGCAAGACCAAGTATATGCTGTCAAGCAAAAAGGACACCCAACAACGGCTTCTCGGGCAGAACGTCATCCTCGATAGATATAACTCTCAGCTCGTTAAGTACTTCGTCTACCAAGGCTTCGCTATAAATAGAGACAACGACACCAAGTTTGAATCGGTACAGAGAGTTATGTACGATAAGCTGGGCATGAGATAAACTGAAGCGTGGCCGAGAGTGCTGAATTTTCTGCATTTCACTGGTGTCGCTAGAAAAATGCTTACTTTGAACCAAAACGTTATCGATGGCGGCATTACCGGTGACGAAACATGGGTGTATGAATATGACATCGAAACTAACCAACAATCATCGGAATGGCGCTTCTCAGACGAGGAAAAAAACCACCACAGATTCGATCCAAAATCGGGGCTTTGTTGACCATTTTCTTTCAATGCCGTGGTGGGGTTCATTCCGTATTTCTTCCGCCAGTTCAGACAGTAAATAAGGGGTATTTAGTGAGCATATTTAAGCGTTTGAGGGAAAATGTGCGTCCCAAGAGAACAAAATTGTTTAAAAACAACTCGTGAAACTCGTGGTTTCTTCACCTCGACAACACACAGTTCCGCAATCTCCATATTCGCCTGGCATGGAACTTTGTGATTTTTTCTATTTCCATGATTCAAGTTACAACTTCGTGGATAGAGTTTTGAGACAATTAAGTTGACAAAGGAGAATTCACAGTAGGAGCTGACGGCAATTGGAGGACGCGTTGAAATATGTTTGTTGCTTGCAATGGAGATTACTTTGAAGGGAATGAAATGAATGTCGATGAATAATTGAACGGTTACATTCTGATCAGAAGGTACTTAGTCCATACTCCTTCAGTAATGAAATGAGCCGATAACAATCAACAGAGACCACTATCGCTCCATGATATGCTTGACATAAAGAAGAATTTTCAGAAACTTTGTTACAATAAGACAATAAGTAAAACTGTGATTTTCGAGTCGTATTGCGACTACGCGCGATGGCGATGGCGCGATAGTTAGCTCATTGGACTATCACGCAGACAGTCTGGGTTCGATTCCTGGCTGGGTCACCAACAGTTTTTCAAATCGCCATCACCCTTTCGGCGCGCAATGGCAGGTAGGTAAAATTAGCTACGAAAAAGCTTCTAAGGAGTGCCGTTCGGAATCGACGGTAAACCGTAGGCCCCGCTCAGATGTGACTAAAAATAACAACATGAGCAACACAAATGAGTGTCAAGAAGCTAGGTCATGGCCCATACCGGGCTGCCAGCGCCACAGTGTTTTTTTTTTTTTTTTTTGCGACTACAAAAAGAAAATAATTTGTGGCTACAGCTCTTAATTGACTAAATTCTTTTGTCGTATTCGACTAAGAGAAAGAAGAGTCGCCAGCTCCTACCACTTCTTTTATTTACCAGTATTCAGTATTCACCTTGAGAATATGATGCTCGATAAAAAGGCAGAGATCAGCGGAGATTCCCCTAAAATAAGTTTGAAGTGAATTATGTATTCTGTCGATTTGGAGTGCCTCAAAGTTATAAGGTAATAGAGAACATTGAAAAAGTTCTGACTCATGAAACTAATAGTATCCGGATACTAATTATTGCGAAATTATAGTCCATTCATTAAATTAATTTTTTTCTCTCGAAAACTGACTTCACAAAAAATGTGAGAATCAATAAGAAGGAATAGTTTGCCATTTATTTTGTTAAATACAGTTCAATGTAGATTTTGCTATATGCTTAAATCGTTAAAGTCAATTTCTATTGTTTGAAGTGTGTACGGAAATGGTGATAATCTCCAAAGGAACTTTGTTATTTTCTACAACACAATGCTGGGTCGGAAAATCAACATCGTGTTCCTGACTTCATGTATCTTGATATCATTTTGAATAAATTTCAGAATATTATCTCATTCAAATATTAATTAGAATAATTCATTAACAAGTACATGCTTAACAACTTTATATACCTACGACTGTCCGTATAGTCATCGGGGTACAATGTCCACATTTCACTTACTCCTCTCACATGTTGTATCTAAACATGATACAATAATTATAATTGTCATTCGCATGTTAGGTCTAATGAAGTGAAATGATTTTAAGGAAGCAAAGCCGTTCATTAAGAATTGTCCTGATAATCTGTGTATGGTATCCGTAAGTGCTTTTGTTGCTCGGCTTTCCTGGATCCATGGAATAATTGCGAAGGACCTGTGTTTTTGGATATTGATATATCCAATACGAATATTCGTTTCTATGTATGTTGATTTGAATATGCCGTAGCTCCCGCAATATCTATGCTTCAAGGTATAATCTTGTGAAACGTGTTTCAGGTCAATGTGAAGGGAATACCGATGTTTGAGCAACTTATCCCCTAAGGGGTCACTTATTCCTATGTACCTGTAGGTAACGATTTAACTCATGTTTTTGTTCAGTTGTTAAATTAATGGTTGAATTAATTTCCCAGGTAATCCAAGCGATCGGGTTGGAAACAATTGTGTGTATGATTATCTGTTTAGTAGAACTGCATTACTTGTTAAAAGGAATTATATGTTTGAACATAGGATATCTTTATTTATGCATTTATAAATGAATTTATAACTAATTATTGTTTTGAGTTTGAACATAGTGTGTCCAAGCACATTGAGATTGTTGATTGAATAGAAGTTTGAAGAAAAGAAATCATCAATTCTAATATCTGGAATTGTGTTCTTAATAGTAATTAAATGAACTGAATCCAGCATTTTGTATTATCTTTTGTACCTCTGAACCAGCAGTATTAGGAGGCCAAGAGAGGCTCAACTCTTTTGATGAAATTGAGAATCTCTCTGGTGAAGATTTTGAAAACTTCCTCAGTGATTACGAGTTAGTAACGTTTAATTAAGTATTTCTTTTCCGACAATACGTTTATGACCTGGTACCAACTAAACTTTAACTCTGTTATTATGGGAGAGATCTTGTAGCGTATGGTAGTAGTGCAAAACTGATTTGGATTCAATGAGCTTTGAGCCCAGGGCTTTAATGGATGCTTGACTCTCGGTAATAAATGCGGACACCTTTTATTAACTCTTCGAGAATAAGATTTGCGTACACCCGAATGGCAAGTGTTTCCGCTTGAAATACACTGGTTGCGAAATTCTGGTGTTTTGGGCAAAATATGCCAGTGCCCACCCCTGTGTTCATCTTTGATCCATCTCTATACCAACATAAACCTTTAACCCTCTGATGCCTCCAACTGCTTTAAGGCGGGTTAGAGCTTAGATTATTAACGATTTTCTCCAACCTGATAAGATTTGCCTCTATGCATTGCTATTTATTGCATAGCTGTATATAAAACAATTTTCGCCAAACCAAGTTGAGAAAAATAACAGGTGAAAAAGTAAAATTGTTTTTTTTTTTAGAGATTAGTGAAAAACACTTTTGAGCTGTGAAGAAGTCTACCAGAGTTTCCTTGAGCCGTCCAGATGCGGGCTTAGACAGTTGAGAGTAAATCTTTCTTGTTAGTTGTTTACTCCCGATTCAGTCCTTTTTTCAGATACCAACGTCAAAGAGATCTTTAAGGAATTTGTCGAAGATGACAGATGACGAAGTTGCTGAATTGATGAAAGCTGTTTCGAGCTCTGAAGATACAGCCGGTGAAGAAGATATAGACGATGACAACAATCATCGATTGATCATTGTTTGATGAATTCAAGTGGGACTATGGTTGATGCAATAAATAAAAGTCTGAATATCAGTGCCTTAGACATTAGTCATCAAGAGTCAGGTTAAGATTTAGCATCAATGTCCATTGCTTCTGATGCTGTTTTGGAATCAAATGGCGGAGCTAATACCAAATCAAATACAGCGAACATTATCTGAGTCCAATATTATCGCTTTATGTTATAAAAAAAAGTAAACGCGACTCGAATGACACCAAACTACGTGAAGAGGAAGGTGTCACAGAGCGTTTGAGCACGAATCAATCCATCGGGCCTCTGAATACAATGGAAAATAGTGCTCGGAAACAAAACATACACAGGTGTATGTTGCATGACAGCGAAATCGTTTTTAGTAAAGAAAACAATTCCCAGATGATGCTAAATTCAATGCTAAATTCTTTCATTACTTTGTAACTGATGAGTTCATGCAATATCTGGTTGATGAAATGAATTTGTATGCGTGCCAGTAGAAAATCGAAACTCGATTTGTTACCAATTGGAATCATATTCTTCATCTCTGTGTATCGGTATCTGAATATTCGTTCTTACTAGGGAGGACGTTCGTCCGAAACAATCAGGATCACCATGACTCGAATGAGATTCGAACAAATGCGCCAGCTCTTGCACGTCAAAAACAGTTCGACTATAATTCCGAAAAGCCGGCCTGGATACGACAAATTTGCTTCGAGTTCGACAACTAATAATCTATTTCAAAGAACGCTTTGAGTCCGCTCCGTCTTTAAGTATATGAACAGATGTGTGCTTCGAAAATGGGAAGCAACTCTTCCCATCAATACATGCTGACCAAGCCACATAAATGGAGAACCAAGCCTTTCGTTTTACGTGATTGCATGGCTTTGTTATATGCATTTAAAATCCACTCTCGCCAAGGAGACAATGTTGTACCAGAAAATGTCCTCGGTCTAGCAACTTCGTCAAATGGCGCTGTTCTTTTGTCTAGCAAAATCCCAAACAACGTAGGTTATACTTAGAGGTCAGCCAATATCATCACCAGTACCACCACCCTCAAATCCAAAGAAGTCTTATTTTTCGACTTCAGAGGATTGATTTGACAACCTAGGCCATAGGAAGTTAAGTAGGTGTTTAAGGACTGCAAGGACAAAAAGACATACATATGTCACAACTGAATCTCTGCAATTCAAACACAAAGTCGTGTTTCCTTGCCTTCCATCAACGCTAATGCTAAATACACTTTTAATATTATTTTCATTCATTTTCAGCTTTCAATAGCTATTTTTTTAAATAAACTATTACTTTCATATGCTACGCCTATGTATTTTTTTTTCCGAAACGACCTAACCCCACCTTAGAGCGGTATAATAATTTTTCCCAGCTGAGAACTTCATTTAATCGACAAATTCAATTCAGATTCGATTTTATCGCATGTGTATCAGTACTCGTATATACAGATTTTTTGAATTAAATCAAAAAATAAAGTATATAAAGTGGGTTGAGGTGGGGTTCTTGTAGATCCATGATCTTCGACTAGGTATCACGAAGCACGGGGTCTTAGGTAGGCGATTGTTTACGAATATCCAACAGATCATCCCAAGTTCCAAGAAAGTTAATTTGATCCATGCGATTTGAGTGATTAATAACAGAAAGTGCACTCACTAATAGCAAGGCATGCACTTTCATTTTAAATATCAAACAATCGACTTTATCCAGTGGCTATCTCAGACAAGTCAAGTCACGACCTTTCTTAAGAGAAGAAATATGGAAAAAATTGACACTTAATGCTTTAAGAAGAAAACAATTTGCACAAAAAACCAAGGAAGTCTTCTAGATTTAGAATAAAATCCTAAAGTTGCTTTAAACTGACCTCTCGAACAAGAAAAAAACCCATCCAGGGCGTACATTTTATGGTAAACGGCAATATTGTCGCATCTATATGAAATATTCAGAAAAAATCTTAAATCTAAGATGTAATTTGTATTATACAAACACAAAAAGTAAGGTACCTTAACCTTCTTGCTGTGATAATCTGTTTGGAAACGTTTGTTAGGCCCGTTCATCTCAAACTCAGGCTATTCAAATTCGAAGGTAGGTCATTGTAGAAGTTGTTTCTGTTGTATAAAATATGTATTTCTTCAGGCTGATGGGCCAATTTAGTGAAGTTGAGTGAAATCCAGCAGACAAAATTCCGTAAGACGATAATAATGTCAGGCTTAGCTAACTGCCCGAAGATATTGTCGAGGACCTCGTAGCAATATTCTTTGACAGCAACTTATATTTATTTTCTGGGAGTGTTAGCATATATCAAGCTGATGCTGGCTTAATTTGCTCGAATCGGGATTGTAACTTTGCGTTCATGTGTTAGGTGAAAATTCAAGAATTCGTGCTCAGGTCTGCCGCTTAAGATAAGCCCGCTCACGAGTATACAATACTCCTGAATGGCAGTGATTTTTATTTTATAGCAGTCTAGAACGTTTAGTTGTACAGTTGCATGTGAGGTCATCAAAGGTAAGACAAATTGAAAACGTAGTTCATGCGTTTCGGGAGATCTTATAGGCCACTTTCTCCTTCAATAAAATTTGAAACCAAACCACCATAACTTAGTAGTAAACCCACTAAATCCTTAAGTCGTGGATATTATATTTCGGTTTAGACAGTTTTCAGCCCTGGTCTTTTACAGTATGTACATTCCAAGTGCACACCCAATCGTTATTGTCGCTATGTCATGTGTTTTGACTTAAGGTTTCACACTTAAGATATTTTGAGCTTTATTTAGTTTAGTATTAAAATAAAATAAACATGCTTCCATCCTAAAAACAAGTTAGGTTTGTAACGTAATCATTTTGAAGATAACCTTTTTTTTAGTACTAAAACACAACCGCTGACGTTAAATCGTTAAAGCTATTGTATTTGTTAACTTATGAGCCGGTTTATTAACATATACCTTCTGATCAAAAAGTACCCGGAATATACATATTCCAATGCTCCCACCAATCTTCAAAACACTCTTCATAGGCCGATTTTGGAAACGACTTCAGCTCCGTTTGCGAATTCCCCCTTATCGCCCCAATCGTCACAAAACGCTTTCCGCGAACTGGTAACTTGTGTCTTGATAATAGAAAAAAGTCAGAAGAAGTCATTTAAGATGAATATGAAGCTTGCGGAATGGTATGAATATTGTTTGTGGTCAAATAGTCGCGTACAAGATGAGATAGGTGTGCCAGTGCGACGTCATGGTGAAGAAACCTAGAGTTGTTTCTCCACAATTTTGGGCTCTTGCGACGAACATTTTCCCTAAAACGCATAAATAGGCACAAGTACATAATACTCCATATTTTCTGTCTATTCTGTCGGGAGAAATACGGAGTTAACCATATAGCGGCAATCTCAAAAAACGGCTAACAAAGCCTTGATATTGGCAAGATGATTTGTTGTGTTTTTTTTTTAGTTTTAGCTCGTTTGTAAAGCGCCATTCCGATGATAGTTGGATAGTATCGATATCGATGTTTCTGCAACGAATTCAGCACTATCGGCACACACCGCGCTTTAACTTGTCTCATGCCGAAAACATTGTGAATAACGCTCTGTACCGATCCAAACGAGATATCAAGATAGGCTGCTATTTCCCTGATAGGCTCACACGAAGATCTGCGAGGACGATTTCCAGTCATACTAAATTTCGTTCAAAAACCACAGAACGGTCCGCTTCAAACTCTTTGTACCACTTCTACGCTTGTGTTGTCGACATTGTCGAGTTTTCGTTGCCTACCAATTACACTTTCACAGGATATTTTGTTAGAAAAACACATATTTTCGGGCACATTCTTTGCTTAACTAAATTTGACATTGCGAAATTCGCAAAACACAACAAGCACATAAAGCTATCATGCAAAAATTGCAGGCAAATGGCGCTCAAAAGGATATTTGGGGAACAGATAACAGATGTGCCAACTTAAAAATAAAAGCGTTTGGCAATATCTCAAGCGCGGTTTGTTTGAATGGAAAATTCAGGGCACTTTTTGATCAGAAAGTATGTTCATCAATAATGTCTACTAGAAAAGGTCTTATCATTTTATTTTTTATGACAAAATTGCTCTATCTAACGACAATGCTTTTACAAATTCTGTTTCTCAGGATAAAAACTTTGTCAGTCACACAAATTGTATGAACTTTTTCCACCCGCAACAAAACAACCTAAAAGACTTAAGTTATACTTTTTCCCCTCTTTACTATCGTATGAGTCAGTCAATAATCTTCAACTCTAACGTCTCAATAAATATTTCAACAATTTCCAGAGCAGTACTTAAGTGCACAAAGTGCTTAAGTGTACACTTGAATGAATATGTGTATCCAATATTGGAAACTCGAAGTTTAATACTAATCTGGAAACACCCCTCCACCCCTACAACATATACTTTATATGGGTACATGTTGTGAGCGTCTACTGACAAAGTAAACAGTTCGAAAACATTTTCTTATATTAATTAAAAATGTCTTCATTAAAAATAGCTGACAGTGCATAAGTTAAATCATTAACTATGCAAATCGAGGCGAAAAGAAAATTATATAAGAACATTTATTCGCCTATCTCCCATCAGCAAGTTGTCCTTTCTCTTCAAAGTTTGTTACCACCATCGTCAGCAGGATAGCTTACTGTTGATAACCATATGAGTATGTATGTTCTAAACATATGCATGTACTCGTACATACAAAACTCTCCGACCCCTAAGCATCATAAGCTTTATCAGCCATCAAGATTCTTGGTGATGCATCAGTCTTTGTTTATATTTGCTTTGAGAAAATACGTAGAGATCCTGAGCTACCAGGGTTAGCCAGAATAAAAAAAAAAACAACCCTGTTGAAAGATTAAGAAGGATTTACCCTATTGAGTGTTCTGTTAAAAATGTTTTCCAAGACGTTTGCTTTTCATTTTAATTTTTTGTTTTTTTTTTCTTTTTAATATTAAGGCAAGACTATAGGTATCCTTGACATAATTTTTTATACCATCATCACATGTCACCCACCGCCACCAAAACTCACCACCAAAGCTACAAAGAAATTACTAAGATCTGTATACGTTTGGGAGTGGGGTTTGGGCTCATTTAAACAGTGTGACCAGTGTGAAGTAAATCCTAGATCGGAGGGATTCTTAGAAATTTAGTATTAACAAAGGCAATGAACATTTATTTTATCTGAAAAAAATTTCTTACGTTCGTTCATCAATTTTAAACGTCAAAAACCGAAGCATTTGCCCACGAAAATCCTTTATTCACTCGCCATTATGAGTCCGCAGACAAGGGCTCTTCCACCAACACCTACATATCTTTAAAATATGAGTGTTTTATAGTATAAAATATATACTGTAAGAACTAACAAAAAGTAGCGGGTCTAGAATTGGTACTGGACTGAAACTAGGAAACACCACATGAATTTACCTCAGTTTATGTCCAGCTTCAATAGATTTCTGTGTTCGAAGTTTATGGTTTGCATTGTCAACCCCATTACACCTTGATCAAAAAGTTATCGGAACAACCACCGTGTGGCGCTCCCATTGTTCCGATTTGAGTTCTGTTTTTTTGTACTCTCTCTTAATCTTAGCATCATAGCTTGACATTTGCAAAAGTTACGTAACCAAGAGTACATCTATCTCTGTGTGTGTTGGCGATTTTTTACAATTTAAAAAATGAATTTAAATTTGCAACAACGAACTTGTATTAAATTTTGCGTAAAAAACGGATTTAATGGTGTGCGAACGTTGGAATTGTTGGAAAAGTGTTTCGAGAACGATTCTCTATAGAAAACGGTCGTTTACCAGTATCACGAGCGGTTCAAAAGTGGCGGTGAATCAATCGAAGATGATGAACGCAGTGGCAGACCATCGACATCGAAAACCGACGAAAGCATTGATGAAGTAAAAGAAATATTGGTCAATAACCGCAAATTAACCATCAAAGAGATAGCGGAGAACATGAACATTGCCTATGGATCCGTCCAAGGCATTTTGGTTAACAATTTGGGTTTCCGCCGTGTAGCAGCAAAGTCGGTGCGAAAATACCTCAATTTCATGCGAAAAATAGACCATGTTGACGTCGTTAAAGAGATGATTTGTGAGGCTGAATCCGATCCCACATTTATCAAAAGGATCATTGCTGGAGACGAGTAATAAGTGTATGAGTACAACACGCAATCCAGACATCAGGCATGTGAATAGCGTTCACCAAACGAGCGAAGACCAAAACACATCGTTTTCAGTTAAAAAAGAAGGCAATGCTCACGGTTTTCATGGATTACAACGGTGTAGTGCATCATGAATTTTCGCCAGAAGGCCAGACAGTAAACAAAGAATATTATTTGTGCGTTATGAGACGTTTGCGTGAAGCAATTCGCCGAAAGAGACCAGAATTGTGGGGGGAAAACTCGTGGATTTTGCACCATAATAACGCACCGTCGCGCAGTGCCATCATTGTGCGTAATTTTTTCACGAAAAATGCAACAAATACCATCCAACAGCCACCGAATTCACCTGATTAGGCTCCGTGTGACTTCTTTATGTTTAATCGAGGTAGAAAACCACTAGTGGGAACGCATCTCAACAGCCGAGAGAAAGTAATGGAAAAATCGTAGGAAGCACACCGAATACAAAAAATGTTTCAAGGATTGGATCAAGCGCTGGCATAAGTGTGTTGCAGTCGATGGGGATGACTTTGAAGGGGACAGTATAGATTTAGATGAATAAACTTGTATTTTTAGTTTTCTTAATAATTTTTTAATAATTTTCGATCAAGGTGGTATTTTAAATTAAGTACGAATGCATATCCTTTTTAAGCATATTGTGGTTGAAATTAAACCACATTTCTTCATCCTTACATATCTTTAGATCTATTGTACTTAGTTACGAGTATATCGGAGCTAAGAAGTTTCAGTTGTACGCAACAGTCACGTTCAAAGCATGCTAAGACTATTCCATCCGGAATTTGCGGATGAAAAATTCATGACACTTTCATGTACACTTTTCAAATCGCACCACTGCCGCCAAAAAGTTTGCAAAACCTCATGTTATATCTTTTCCTCGGAATTTATATCTTTCCTCGATTTTTTTTACAACCAAAAAATACTTGCACAATCCCATGTTGAAAGCGGCTAATGATATTTTCACCAAAGAACAGAATATTTCAATTCTAAGTGTCTCATATGAATGATATATGTGGCGACCAACATATAATTGTCCATAAGTATCATAATGACTTACAATATCTGCATCTACAAAAAAAAAAATACAAAATATGGTTTTTAAATTGGAAGACAATAAGACGAAACACGTTTTCTCGACATGTCGATTTAATTAGTTCAAACTGATGCCACTTGTACGTTTGAAAGCCTTCCAATTGCTGATACACCGGTAGTTTCGTCAAGGATTCGGATTGTCTAAGGTCAATTAATTAGCCAAAAGGGCTCAAAAAATCATCCCCGATTGTCGGTCGTTCAACGTCTGCCGCAATAAAACAAGATATGATTTCTCTGCGCAATCCTAAACTATGCCTGAGGGTAACTCTGCCGTAGCTATTTATAAGAGGACCGTTGGTAGCATAAAGCTGATAAGTAAAGTTCTTTCTGTTACGAAAGATGCGTGTATGGCCACCAACGAGTATTTACAACCTGGTTTGAATTGGCATTTGGGCGTTTTTTGTAAATATGCATCTGATGGTACTTGCCTGGTTTGTAAAATGTTTCCGATTCTGCTTTTGTAGTTTGGGCTTTTGGATCTCGATGCTCCGATGCTCGGCTGGAATGTTGAATGTAAAAGAAACAAAAGCTACTTGTTGGGAGATGTCTGAAAGATGTTTGTGAATGTCGGATGTTTCTACCACGGCAATACTATGAGGCGAGAAAACCTTATGCAATTTGTCAGAAAGGTCACCAAGCGCAGTGACAGAAGATAATGTCTGCGACACCGGACAGCCCTGTGTCCGTGTTGAAAGATGAGAAAGATGAGACAGCCAACGGGCTTTGAGCACTCTTCCTCAATGTCTGCGACCAAAGTCCGGAGGCATCGTAGATTTTGGGACGGCGGCGTACGATCTCCCAAATATTCCTTGTCCAGTAGTTAAAAGATTTTTGTTTCTTTGGACTTTGGAAAAATGTGAAATAAGCGTATGTTTTGAGGTTTTACATGGCGCGTCACTGGGTGGATTTATAATTAGATCTCCTACTTCAGATGTAGATCGAGTGTCTTTTAATAGGATTGTTCGAAAGAATTTATCCGATTCTGAGATGCCAAACCATAATGCAGGTCTTTCAGCGCAAAACCGCGGGGCTCTAACTTCGTGTTAAGCTATTCTTGCATTAGCATGTTCTTCGGATTGAGCGGAGGTGGAAGGAGTTGCCATTATTTAGACGCAAGGATTTGAATTTCTCCACAGCGAGTACACTTTTAGTCAGTCTGTTATGCACGATTCCAACCGTGTGTGGGGTCAATAAAATAAATAAATTGTTTTCGTAGGGCGCCCGAATTGATCTCTCATTGGTATCATTGCGTAAAAAAATGAGGTAAACATGATGCTTACGATAATAGACACTACTTTTGTATGGCAGTAACATCTGTTTTATAGAGTCAAGCACTGCTCGTACAGCAGAATATTGAAAGTTTAAACATTCTATATGGAATTTCGAACGACATTGTCTTCTAAAGGGTCTGTCATGTTTGTAAATAAAACAACACCCTGTATAAAGATCTCATGTACATTAGATCTATAAAATTCCTTGCAAAGGAAGCCTATAAGTTCAAAGAGAGATTATCAGGGGGTACAACTTGATAATCTTATAGGAGAATAGATATCAAGAAAGTTTTGCTTAATCTCGGCTGACAACTTTTTGAAATTCGAGGGCTGTATGATAAGTACCCGTGTTTACCGACTGATGGCACTACTGATACAAAATGTGTATGCCATCATCACCGGGCGAAACTGCTCCAAAGAAGGCGAAAACGGTTCCATCGTCCGGAAAAGTCATAGCCACCGTTTTTTGGGATTCGCAAGATATCATCTTCACCGACTACTTGGATAAAGGAAGGACAATCACGGGGCAGTACTTTGCTGATTAAGTGGACCGATTCAATGCTGAATCAATAAAAACATGGCCCCGCTTGGCAAAAAAAAAAGTAATTTTTCACCATAACGACGCACCTGCTCACTCGTCCGCAATCGCCACCGCAAAACTGGTCGAATTACCCTACGAACTGCTGCCTCACCCACCCTTTTCTCCAGATTTGGCCCTATTTGATTTCTTTTTGTTCCAAACATGAAAAAATGGCTTGGCGGAAAGTCTTTCTAGTGCCTTTTCTTGCCTAATACAGGTACTTATCATATAGCCCTCGTATATTGTACCCAATC
Organism: Volucella inflata; assembly: GCA_928272305.1. Lineage (NCBI taxonomy): Eukaryota > Metazoa > Arthropoda > Insecta > Diptera > Syrphidae > Volucella > Volucella inflata. The sequence goes on from OV743719.1 coordinate 67,406,154, forward strand.
CCTTTTTTTCTTATGATTTTCGAACATGTGTACAATATTTGAAATTAGTCTCATTCTATAATTGGAATTTAGAGTACCAAATACCATTGTGGTAGACTCTGTAATGAACACCGAATAGATAGACAACATTGGAAAACCAGCATTCTGGCCACACTGTTTTGTTGTGTATCCGAAAGGATGAATGAAAATTCCTAACGGAGTATGATTTAATAAATTAAGACATTAAGAGCAAACACATGCCATGCTTGAAATGTGTTCAGGCCTTCATACCCCTACTGGTTTCCAGAAAGTGATCTCTTTTTAACGTCCCCACCTTTTACCATTTTTATTGTCATCCGTTCATCCCTTGGTGCTAACAGTTATTTAAGAAGATGCCAATTTCAAGATTGAAGTTTCTTTTGTGCCAAAGTGTTGGTAAACTAATTCCATTTCATAAATATATCGTTTTATGTGTTTAATTAAAAAATAATTGCCAATGAGGTGTTCTCGAAATCCGTGTATACGACTTCGGCTACAACTACAACTTAGACTACGACTACGACTTTGAGTATCCTTTCATGGTTGTGAAAATATTATAAATACTCGTACACAAAAACGCGACACAAACAGAACAGAAGGTAATTTCCTGTAAACGCGTTTAGGTTCATGATACCATGGTAAGGGGTTGAAAATTACAGGATGGAGTAACTTCACATATTTTTCTTGGTTATGCTCTGTTTTAATTGTTCCCCAACTCCTTAGTTAGCTTTACTTTCTTGCTTCTTCTGTTGTTGGTTGTTGCAAAAAGGGATAAGATAATCATTTCATTTCTGAAGAAAGCTATTTCTAATAGAAAGGTATATGGAACGTGAAGCAAAAGAAAGGGATCTTCAAGATACTTTTTGCCATTTCTCTATATATCGAATGAATGTTTACTTTTGTAGGTAGGTACCTCTGTATCTTCCGGTATGTGTCAGAAATAACTTCTTGTGGAAAATTTTAAGTGTGCTACGTGTGCGAGGGTAATTTTTGTAAGCCAACAATTTTATGCTGCACGTAAAGTTCTAAAAAATGCGAATGAACAAAACGAATGAAACGAATGGTGATTGGATTAGTAGCGGATAGAATTTAAGTGGATTTTTTTTCTTTTTTTTTTTTTTGTGAGATAATATATGCTAACCATAAAATATGTAGACTTAGTCTTAGGAGGTAATAAGGGAGAGGAGATGCTCTATAGTAGGACTCATTTTGGGGGGATCTAATTAAAATGCAATTGGTTGTTGAGAGTAAGTCAAGAAATACTTTTAACGAGATGTCACAGGTTTTGTCTATTCTCTGTTTTGTTGCTTGTGCTTTTCTTGAAGGAAACATGTAATCAAAGAATATTGGAAGAAGTTTTTTTTACATCGTATTAAGACAAGATTCCCATATAAAATATTTTATATATGTATTTTAATCTAATATGAAATATATCTATGAAATATGTTTTTGTTTTATTTTATTCATAGCTTACTGCAAATATTTAATCATTTTCTGACGGTTATTGATCCTAGTGAGATGTTTTTTGTCCGTCTTACCTGAAAATAGAAAAATTAAAAAAAAAAGTGTTTAGAAGCTTTAGAGGATGATGTTTTATTTATTCAAACTAGTTTCGTTAAATCATCTAATAATAAATATTTTTAAGGAAAAGGAAGCAGCAAAGATCCTCCATAAATTAAGATGGGTTTAAGTCTCATTTTTACAAAGTTTTTTAAGAAAGAACCTTTAAAATATGCTGTTCCGTGATCCAGTTCTAACTGAAGTATGCCTTAGAAAATTAGTTTTGATTTCAACATTCGACAGATTGCAATGCCTACGAGTTAGTTAGCGTTTGCGATTAAAACAGAAAAGACTGTTGTCGAAATTATTACACATAGAACGAAACACCTTACAGAATTGGTCGCAATGCAAGCAATATTATTTCGATAGTCAGAGACTAATTCCAATCAAGCCTAAGAGTACAAGTCTCATTTTCTTACTACCTAATAATTTGTATACAATAAGCGCAGCTATTGAATGTTATGTCTCATATTAACTTGTAAATTCAATTAACTTGCGAAGCAATATGCAATATCAGCACTATACGCAAAGGCCTAAACTTTTCCGAACGGTCAGAAATTCTCGGCCTGACAATGAAAGACTGCGATTTTCAACTTCAGCACAGTTAATTTCAACACACTTGATCCAGCGTTTCTCTTCCTTCCCGAAAGTAAGAGTGTGAAAGGCTGTGAAAATATTCATCAACAGCCCTCTCAATTTCTGCATTGGAAGCGAAACGTTTCCCAGAAACGAATTCCTTCAAATTTGAGAATAGATAGAAGTCTGAGGGTGCCAAATCAGGAGAATAGGTCGAGCAAATTGTACCCCAAATACTGCAGTGGGAACATTGCCAACGCACCATTGTATACAGGTGAATTGCCCTGGTTAAAGATGATTTTTTTCTTCGTCAAGCCAGGCATCTTCTCGCGAATTTTGGGATCCGGCTGGTCAACGTAATCAATAAACAGGATCCCTTTCGCATCCCATGACCTTTTCGGCAAATGCGATCGACTTCGCCAGAACCACAGGCTTCCACCAACTGCTTCGTCTGCTGTTTCGGTTCTAGCTAATAGTGGTGGACCAATGTCTCATTCATGGTAAAAAATTGCAGGACATAATCAGTCAGATTCCAGTTGAATCGGTCCAAAGATTGCTGCAAAACTCGCTCTCGCATTTGCTTTGACCGGCATTCAGCGCAGAGCGAAGGGATGCGCAGATGTTTCGTACCCTTACCTCCGATATTTCCGAACGTATGGTTGAGGTATCTAGCCGTACTTCCGTACGCCATGGAAGAAGCAGAGTCCCCGTAAACTTTTGATGAATTGTCTTAGCTGTTAATCTATTCAAAACGAAGAATTTTATAACTGAAGATATTGAAGTTTATTTTAACGAGAAACAAGCAAGGCGTCTAGTGCAAAAATTCGTGTAAGCAAACTACTCGAGAGATCAAGTTGAAACTTCTCATACGAACTAATGAGACGTGCATCCAGGCGAAAAACATAAATTGTTGCGAATTGGAACGCCATCTCTGCGTAGAACCAAGAACTTTTCACCTTGTACTCGATTGATGCAAGCCAATCAATTTTTACCCAAGCTTCTTTGGCTTGTACAAAAATCTGTGCTATTAAAGTAGAAAAAAAGTCGGAGTCCGCTGTACAAAAATGGATCTACCAATTTTGATGTCAAAGATGGGCCACGCGTTTGTCCTCCAACCATCCAAGAAACTGCTGAGACTCTTAAAAAGTCGAGCACGATAAGCATACCAGCACTGCCCCATCACCATTTTCACTAGAAGACAAAAGCATTTTAAATGAAAGCAACTTGGCAGCACACGTCAAAATTACACAAAGTTTTTTAATTTTAAATGAAATAACTGGTATGTGGGTATCAAGAGATAGTAGATGGTAAATAATATTCGCTTAAAAAATTAGCATGCCATGGAAGATAAGGAACATGTTACAATAATATTATCTACTAGCATTGAAAAATATGTCCTATTGACGGTCGTCCAAATGCATTAAAAGTAAAAGTAAAAGTACCCAAAAATCGTAAGCAACTTGTGCCTATAAATCCCACTGTATACTCGTATAGTGATAGCGCCTCTGACTACTGGGGACATTAATACCAAGGCTTAGGCGATTCAGTTAGTCTTAATTTCTGCCTGACCGAACCTATCCCTAGACCACTCGTTTTTAAAGAGGTAGTAGTACTTATAGAAGCCTGCTAAAGACGGTTCGAGAGCTCGATAAGTATGAAAGAAGTAAAGCAATAGAAGTTGTAAGCTATAAGACATTCATAAATTCCTGAAATTCCCATCTACTTAGCTGATACATATATGAAGTATTTGTTATTAAAGAAGGAAAAAATTTAGGCAAATAGACAAACAGAGAGTAAGCTAGTAAAAGCCTTCTTGAAAAATTTGTTCGATGCCCAGAGGCAAGCGAAAAAGGAAAAAACTTTTTGAAGGTCTGTTCAATTACATTGATTCAGTAATGACATTCCTTAGTAAGGACGTCGCACTCTGTGCATTTCTGAACACAGAGGGTGCTTTTGATAATACTGGGCACGACTCCATATCAAATGGTTTACTCCAAGAAAAGATGGATCAGCCAACCATTAACTGGATCAAAGCGATGCTAGAACGCCGAGTAATTACTACCTAAAAAGGATCGATTTCGGCATCAGTATCAGCCATTTGGGGTTGTCAACAGAGAGACATACGCTTGACCCTCCTGTGGTCTTTGGTTAGAGACGACCTAGTCAATAAATTGAGCAACAGAGGCTACAATAAAATTGGTTATGCCGATGACCTAGTCACTATAAATAGGGTTAAATAAGCAAACGACGTCACTGCACGTATACAAAAGGAGAACACCTATTCATAAATCCAACCAAGGCTGTCCTAGTTCCTTTCGCTAGAAGAAGAAACATAAACTTAGGTTCAGTTTTACGAAACGATTGTTGAAACTTTGACGACGTAAAATATCTGGGAGTTATATTGATAAAAAGCTAAACTGGAACTCTCACTTAAGTAATAAATTAACTACCAACGCTTTGTGGGCCTGCCGTCGCAAGTATGGCAGTATATGGGGGATACCTCCAAATATCACTTACTGGATCTATACAGTGATGGTCAGTCCCATCATACTCGTAACACATGGTTTTGTAGTACGACCACCATTTCAAAGCACAAAAGAGTTCTGCATCATACAACTGCTATAGAAGCAATAATAAGACTAAAGTCTCTAGACTTATTTATCAGCAATGTGGATTTACGCAGCTCAGCAAGAATGGTACAAATTAAAAAGTTAGAACTTTGCGATCGCCGGACCTAAATATCTGTCTCTCTGAAGTACCAGAACTTGACATGATCTGCACGGTAACAGACCGCATTTAAAAGACATTATACTTCGAGAAGGATTCTCCGCGGAGACTCCCAGCTAAGAAGCATGGGTCAGCAACAACCAACTAAACAATCAAAACGGCATAAAGTGGTATACGGATGGTTCTTAAATGGACACGGGAGTGGGAACTGGTTTACACGGACCAAATACAAGCATATCAATTGCTATGGAAAAGAGTCCTTGTGTATTCCAAGCTGAACTACATGCCATTCAAGAATGGACCAACCTAATCTAAAACTCCGGTATCTAAGGCCCAAACATATACATACGAGGGCGGGTCAATAAGTCCGTGACTTTTTGAATTTCTGACCTCTTTACTGAAACAGCAACACTGCTCCTGTCAACAGGCATCTGTCAGTTGACTCCTGTCAAAATTTAAACTTGCTGCGTCAGTTAGTTTGTGTTTGTCAGCTATTTTTATCAGACTACTCACTAATTTGAGGAGAAAATGGAAAAAAGTGAATTTCGTGTGCTTATTAAGCATTATTTCTTGCGAAAAAAAACCATTACCGAGACCAAGGCTAAGCTTGATAAATACTATGGGGACTCTGCACCATCGATTTCAATGGTAAAAAAGTGGTTTACTGAATTTCGTTGTGGCCTTACAAGCACTGAAGATGCCGAACGTCCTGGACGCCCAGTTGAGGTCTCTACACCCGAAACAATCGAAAAAATTCACGATATGGTGTTGGCCGACCGAAGATTGAAAGTGCGAGAGATTGTGGAAGCCGTAGGGATCTCGCATGGCTCAGTGGTTTCAATTTTGAATGATCACTTGGGCATGAGAAAGCTTTCCGCAAGATGGGTGCCGCGTTTGCTCACAGTCGACCACAAACACATGTGCAGTTGTCATGGCAAAAATCCATGAATTGGGCTATGAATTGCTCCCTCATCCACCCTATTCTCCAGATTTGGCTCCGAGCGACTACTTCTTGTTCCCAAACCTGAAGAAATGGCTTGGTGGAAAAAGATTTGACTCCAATGATGAAGTCATCTCGCAAACAAAGGCCTATTTTGAGGACCTCGACAAATCATTTTTTTTTGAAGGTATAAAAAAATTGGAGAAGCGTTGGACAAAATGTATAGAGCTTAAGGGAGACTACGTTGAAAAATAAAATTATTTTTTTATCAAAAAATCTGTGTTTTAATCCAAAAGTCACGGACTTATTGACCCGCCCTCGTATATATTCACGGATACAAATGCCCTTAGATCGCCCTTCCTTGACTCCAAATTAGTCATGTACTGCTTCGAAACTCTCCAAATATTTAGCTCAAAGAACAAGGCCAAACTGGCATGAGGATATTGATGATAATGAAAAAGCCTGCAAATTGGCCAGAAAGGGATCAGACACACCCTTTAACGGACCTGAACCCTTTTGTTGCACCCCTAAACCAGCACTTAATCTGGCCAGAAATAGCTGGGTACACTCGAAATGCAACTCGTATTGGGAGAATATGTCAATTTTGTTAAGTTCTGTTAGAGGAGAAACTAGGGCAAGAAGAAAGGTATTACAAATTCCCACGGGTAAGGGAATAGATGTATACAGGAAGTTTACGGAATTCGTGATCGATGGTTAAAATAGAGATATTTTCCCGCCAAATAAATTCAATTGTTATGTTTCGTCTATTCAAAGAATCTTTCTTAGTTCTGAACCTCAGTACATCTAACTGAGTTTACGAGCACTAGATAACATTCATACATATGTAAACACAATTTCCCTAGATAAAAGAAAGCAGGATATATCGGGTTTTCCAATAGGGACTTGACAAATTTGAATTTAATTTGTGAACTCGGTCTTTCACTAATCATCAAACTGTCACTGTCAAATTATTCAGTAAACTCAACATTTTCACCATGGTAAAGTACACGAACGAGCAACGTCTGCAAATTATAAAATTTTCTACCGAAATTTGGAGTCGGTGACTGCAATTCTAAGAGCGTTAATTCCAATTTTCGGTCGCAAAATCATCTTCAGTGCGAAGCTCATTTTCGGCTCAATAGGTTCGTCAATAAGCTAAAAATGTGCGTTATTGATCGGGTAAAAATCCGCATGTGCTTTATGAATCACCACTTCATCCATAAAAATAACTGTTTGGTGCGGTTTGCATGCCGGCGGCGTTGTTGGGCCATATTTTTTCGTCGACGATAACGATCGTCACGTTACTGACTATTTTCTGTGGGGCTACGTTAAGTCATTGGTTTATGCCAACAAGCCGACCACGTTAGAAGAGCTCAGAGCCAACATTGAACGCGAAATAGCGGCCGTTTCGGCCGAAATCTGTGGTCGAGTAGTTGAACATTGGGTCCAACGAATCGACCACTGCAAACGTGTCCGCGTTGGTCATATGAACGAAGTCGAGTTCCATTCATAAATGTTTTAATTGTACTTTAAGCCGATAATAAAGTTTTTGAAATATCTCAAATGGTTTGCGTTTTATTTTAAAAAAAAAGTTGTCAAGTCCTTATTGGAAAACCCTGTACAAAAAATGGGTCTTCGCGTTAGGTAAAGGATTGTGATTTAGAAAACGATCTGTTTGGCTATTGGCGCCATTCTTTATTCGGCTTACTTTTGAAGAAAGTGTGATCTTCAAAAGGTTTCACTCTACGTATCTGCATATAAGTTTGATTTTCTTCAATGACCACTTGGCTGCATTGGTAAGTGGAATTCCTTCAAGTTTACATCAAGAGACCATAGAAGAGAATCGAGTATTAAATAAAGTCGTAGCTTACAATTTTGTTGCGTTCGATGTTAAACTTTCAGAATTGTGTCATGTAGTCTTTTTCATTAAACAAAATCCCTGGATATTTTTTGATAGAAATATCAACAAATTATGGAACTCATGGCGTATACGCAACAATTTTATTATTCCACTAAAGAATAGGATTACATTACGGATTGTCACATCCCCGAGTTTTTGATGGGGGAAAGCTTGCCAAAAAAACTTTAATAAACCAAACATCATCCCATTTCTTAATAATGGTATCAAACCAAATAGAGATGAACAAAACACTAAACATCCCAAAGCATAACAAATGGTAACAAAAAAAAAATACGTATAATGATTATTCACTCTGAAAAATGTCCATCTCACAAATTTTTCGCAATTCCATGCCAATATTCATGGTCGTTTTCATTTTACATTTACAAGATCCTTTATCCTCCTTCAACTCCCTGGCAAACATCCCCAAGAGATGTTTGGAAGTAAGTACAACAAAAAAATTTGTATTTCCTTCACGATTTCAATTCACAGCAACTACAGCTATCGGCGAAGGTCATCGATAAAATTGAAAAGAACGAAACAAATATAGAGAATAGAGAATCACCATAGAGTCCAAATTGAAAAACCGGAAGAGAATAAAAAGGAAAAAAAACCCTCAACCCACACTTCCTGGCTCACCACCCCTCAATGGGCGGAAGAAGAAGTGAGCAAATAAACTAGGTCTGCGACCAGTAAAAGGAAAAGACATCTTCCGCCCAACCAATCAAGCGCCCAAACCAACCGAAACCAAGCCAACCTCCCGCATTTTTATCCGCAAGGAACTTATCATCAGAAATTCCTTTCATGCCATCTAATTTGAATTCAAAAATTGATCAGGACCTGGGTAGTTGGAAGAGAAGGTGTATGAGGGGATAAAGAATACGACAGTGGACTCTATTTTGTATACACACAAATGAGAGACTAAATGCGTGTCCGTGTCCTATTATATGTATTTGTAACTATGTGACAAAAAGACAACCAACACACCACACCAACCAAGGACAACAACAAAAAATTACCTCAAATTGAAAATAGAAATTGAATCATTTGTCTTTGGTGTCATCCGCATTGCCTAAGGAAAGCTGGAAAGCTCATACACAGGCCTTAGCTGTAGCTATAGCTGTAGTTGACATACGACGAAAAATCAATAAATTGAACGGAAGCGTCGATTTTAAAATGGCATCTGCATTTGGACAAAGGACCTCTTCCTCATGTTACTTTCATTTCCTGATTCCGTCTCTCTCCCCTGACAATTGTAACAAAATCAACTAACTCCCTCAAACACAATTGTTTCATAGAGCTTAGGCAGTCATGGTTCGTGGAAGATTGTGGCCATAGCGTCGGAAGTGCTAAAGTAAAAGGACACCAGAAACAGGGACAACCTCGTAGATGGAGGAGTTCCTTCAATTTTAATATCAAACCTTTTTCGTGCTAATCAAAGAGCAATTTCCATTGCCTTTTTGGTCTTCCTTTTTAGCAAACCTTTCCTTTTACCCCCAAACCATTTAGTGTCCTTGCCATTTTTTACAATGATAGGATGAAGTAGAGAAAAAAAAAATTAAATTATGGTAAAAGGGATTTGAAGAACGTCAGTGAAATGATCTAAGGACTCGATTCGATTCGAGAACAATAGCCAACCATCTCTGTCAGAAATCGACACTAGGGCCTGTAATCCGATAAGCGTGGGCATCCTTTTTGCGGCTCATTCTTTTTAAATTCTTCATCCGTTGCTTTCTCTTCTTACTAAAAGTGAATTATTGCTAGCTAGTCCTTTTTGCTGTCACTTTAAGTCCTACAAAGAATTTTGCAGCAGCAAAAATAGTGAGAGGACTGGAGATGAGAATCATTTTTGATCTTGAGCTTTCGTTGTCGTCGCCTGGGCTGTCATTGTTGTAGTGCCTGTTGTAGTTTAAGGGATTTAACATAGGGACTATCTAACCATTTGCAATTGTATTTTTGTGGATAGATGAGCGTTACCAGGGATTTATGGCAATTCATTCTTTGGAAGGTGAATTATTCGTTGTCCGTCGGTAGGAACACCCCTCTGTTGGGTAAACTTCTTAAAGCCGCTTAATTTTTTTTTCATACAAATTGAATCTTCCAAAAATAAGGTCGACGAAGAGAAAGGATTTTCGGTGGGTTTAAGATTTTGATAGGATTTCAGTGATTGATAAAGTGAGTTGCAAATTGCTTTTGCTGTAGTTTTTTTTTTTTTTTTTTCCTTTATCAATATGTTATCCGATTTTCGATTTCTAAAAATAACGCCCTTGTATTCTGACTTTCAATAGGTTCGTTATCGATAGAAGACTCCAACACGAATGTAAATCATTTGATTTTCAGTTTAAAGATAGATGTGCTTAAATAAATGGTATGATAAATAAAATAGGGTTGTAGCTCAACAAATAAATGGAAAGTTTTAAAGTCCAGAAGGTTGGTTGATCGAAGGGCGGGGGTGATAAAGTGTTTTCTAAAAGCTTGGGAATGGAGGCGAATAGCGTCTTTATTTTTAAGGACTCTACCATTTTATGAGAGCCTTGTCACAATCGCACTTTTCATATGTTAATGTTTTAACTTGCATCTCTTACTGATACAAAGCTAACAGCAATAGAGAACTATTTAAGGAAAGGAGTTACCTTCTGACTTTGATTTTTACGGCACTAAGTCTGAGGGAAAACTGATTACTCACTGGCTAATCTATCCAGGCAATATCCAAGAGAGTCAAGGTATTATTCTTTTGCACACGTCATTATTGCTGTGGTGATTGCTTTCCTGGCCTAAGGCTACACTAATATGGAACAATCAGGTTTCTGAAGAATGGCTTCAGACGATCACACAGTATAGTAGATAAGATCTTGCAAGCGGTATTAAGAAGATTGATTCCTTTGTAGCTGGCCCAGTTCAGATGGGCTCCTTTTTTGCAGATTAGGCGGGCCGTTATACAGCCTGGATAAATGCTCTTGCCTCGGTTCGCGGCTTGTGTCCGTGGCATGATTTTCTACTTATTCCTGGAAAACCATCTCTCAATTTTCTCGACCGCGCTCTTCTTATGCTCTTTCTTTTCTTCGTGAGAAGCAGGTGTTCGTCTCTCCTCTTTTGCTCATAGAGCTTGTGTGTAGCTCTGATCTTTCTTTGTAGCTAACCGTCTGACGTCGAAATTTCTTACATTTTTAGATTGTCTTGATGCTGTTTGATGCAATCGTACCTTGGCTTCAAGAAGGTAATGATCCGTGTCGATGTTGGCTCCTTTGAACGTCCAGTTGCGAGTATCGGGATGTGGAAACCGCGTGCTAGCCATGAAAATGTTACGGCCCGCCGTAGTAGTAGTAGTTAGGTTCTTTAAAATTAATTCTAAAGTAGAAACATAAAAAACGCTGTCAAATTATTATGGAGATTAATACGGATTCCGAGTATTTTTTTGTGAACCAAAACAGCTCATTAACAATTTTAACCCATGTCTTGCATATATAGTACGTGGTGTCCCGAAACTCAACGTCAAGCGGGCACCGGGTGATAGGATGGATAAAACCTGTGCTGGGAAAAATAAGGAAATCAATCTCTCTTGTTCAAGTAATAAAAGCGATAATTATAAAAATAATAAAAATCGGTACCCTAGGCCACACTATTAGGTTCTGTGGTCACAAATTTCAAAATTGTACCGTGTTTTTTTTTTACGTAATCTTCAATAACCGTTCTTATTGATCGCAATCACAAATCCAAAAATAAATGCTGTAACTTTCGTAAGAAAAATAAAGTTTGACTGAGTCATAGTTCAAACAAATTTTGAAAGCCAACTTTGACACCTCTTATTCTAAAAAAAAAATTTACAACACTAACATCGGCAAGTTATTTAGAAAAATTGCGCATTTTATCAAGATTTGAACGTGGTACAACACTTGCTGGTTATTCGTTCGTTCTTCGTTCACTTACGTGAATAATGCTATTTTGTACTCAAACAGCGGTTTTACCCTGTTGTATGTACTCGTAAGATGAACAGAGGCACTAGAATGAAATGCTGTTTACCGTAGACAGATCTAGATAACATACGGTACGCTACGATCTACTTCTGATACATTACGTTCCTGCTTTTACTCGCAACTTCTCATAATCGTGCGCTTTTGTGTTACCATAATCATAAGTTTTTGTGTTACCCCGGACTTGATTAGTGTTGTGAAAGTTATGTTAGTTATTATCTAGTAATAGGTACTAAAAACCTTTTGCGAAATGCCGTACTTGTATAACTCATAACAACTTCAAGAACACAACGACAACGTAGTTTTAAATGAAATTGGAAGTGATCCCAATGCTTCGGTAGGTACGATTGAAAGATCCACTGGTATACTGAAAGCATTGCTCATCGGATTTTGCAACAAAACAAGTACCACCAAAACAACTACCACCCGTACCATGTGCAACGCGTACAAAGTTTACTACCTCGTGACTATGCTCCCAGAGTTGAATTTTGCAGAACAATGTTGACGGAAAACAGTGAAGATCCGCAATTTCTCATTCATATTTTATGGACTGACCAGTCAACATTTAAAAAAAGATGGTTATATGAATTTACATATTCTACTATATATGAGTGGCACAGAGAAAACCCGCATTTGATACTTGAAGACCGCTCTCAATATCAATTTAAAGTTAATATGGTATGTAGACCGGAATTTTAAATGAACAAATAATTGGATCATTTGAGCTGCCAGCAAATTAAAAAGACGACAACTGCCTGCATTTCTTACAAAATGATTTGGAGAGTTTATTAGAAGATGTACCACTCAATATCTATCGAGACATGTGGTTTCAACAAGATGGTTGCCCAGAGCATTATGCTCATCGAGTACGGGAATAAATGAATACTGAGTATCCCGATAAGTGGATTGGACGCCTTGGATCAATTTTGTGGCCTCATCATTCTCCGGACCTTAACCCGCTGGATTTCTTTTCCCGGTGCTGCATAAAAGAAGAGGTTTATTTTGTCGCTAACAGAGACGAACTATGCCACAAAATTTTTGAAGTAGGAAAATAGGAGATACTGCCGTCTGGTGAAAAGATCTTTTCTACGGCGATACAGATCCTGTATTCGTGCCGAGGGTAAACAATTTTAACATTTGCTTTAGTTTTATAAGTAAAATAAATGAACTTACATATTTTCTTTTGTTTCATTTTGATTAAAGTTTTCAATTATACATCACAAGCCTAAAATATCATACTTTCCAATCATTCAGTGAGAATTTAAAATGCTCGAAAACGGACTAAATGTTGACAACACTTTTTTAGAAGCAGCGAGTAGCAGGCGTTGTAACACTTTGAAATCTTGATGAAAACTTTATTTTTCTTACGAAACTTACAGCTTATTGAAGATTAGGTAAAAAAGCAAACACCGCACAATTTGAAAATTTGTGACCACAGAACCTAAAAATGTGGCGCAGGGTATTGGTTTTCATTATTTTTCTAAATATCGCTATTATTACTTAAGCAAGCGAGATAGATTTTTTTCCTTATTTTTCCCAGCACGGGTTTGATCCACCCTATCACCCGGTGCCCGCTTGACGTTGAGTTTCGGGACACCCTATATATTGAATAAAGTTTGTTTCTGATTTTTTTCCTAGACTCTCAAGAACAGTTTGATCCCATTACCAAGACGTCTTACAGCACACAGGGCTTTATTCTAGATGCAAAAATAAAAACCTAATCCCTTGATAAAAATATCACTGTCTGCACTTTTGAATCCTCTTTCTAGTTGAAAAGAGATAGTCTTTTGTAAAAGCATTTCTAACTTTGAATGTTGGGCCATTCAGTGAATGTACGATGCAGACGATGATGAGATTAGATTGGATTTTAAAGGGAGGTAGTATATTGAATCCCAGACCATTTCGGCCACAAGTGGGCCTATTTAACTTATCAATGATGCCGCAATTTGTGAGAAAGGCAGCTAACTCTTTAGCTAGGCTGGCGGCTACTTCCCCTGCTTCCAGATAAAATTTACCGAGGTAACGTTGACCTGTTTTGATCAAGCCTTTGAAATCACATAGTGTGAGTTCTGATCGTAGATACAGTTTTCGTTGCACAATCTGCAGAAACTTTCTTGGTCATCAGGTGTTTTATGACACAGCAGTGCCCTGTGAATGAACATGTGATTTGTCGGATCTGAACTCTACGTAATTGTTAGAGTCAGAGGCAATCCAGGACCAGTTTTTATGTTATTTCAAAGGCGTTAATTGCAACTAGGACTGCCCTGATGTCGGAGAGAATGTAAATCTTTTTATTTGTTATATTTGCTTATATTCTCTCGACTGAAGGTCTCTATAGCATGGATCTCAGCCTGAAATACAAAGCTGCTTGTATCCATACTACCCTGTAGGGATGTTTTAGTTCGGGGACCGTAAAGACTGGCTTCAACTCCTTCATTTGTTTTGGATCCGCCTGTGTACCTTACATGTGAGTCTTTGGCATATTTTCATTTGTTCTAATCCCAGTTTAAATGGTCTGGAAATGTAACCTTAAAGTTGTGCCCGAAGTCATGTCGTGGTAGACATTTGTCTGTTAAGTGTAGTAGTTCATTTTTTCTGAATTGCTGTAGGATTGCAGTATGGACTATGTTGGAATTTGGTTCATCTTCTATGATGAACCATTCCACGGAAGTTGAATAAGTTTTAATACGAGCTAGAACTATAAACCAAGATACGAGGGTGGGTCAATAAGTCCGTGACTTTTTGAATTTCTGACCTCTTTACTGAAACAGCAAAACTGCTCCTGTCAACAGGCATCTGTCAGTTGACTCCTGTCAAAATTTAAACTTGCTGCGTCAGTTAGTTTGTGTTTGACAGCTATTTTTATCAGACTACTCACTAATTTGAGGAGAAAATGGAAAAAAGTGAATTTCGTGTGCTTATTAAGCATTATTTCTTGCGAAAAAAAACCATTACCGAGACCAAGGCTAAGCTTGATAAATACTATGGGGACTCTGCACCATCGATTTCAATGGTAAAAAAGTGGTTTACTGAATTTCGTTGTGGCCGTACAAGCACTAAAGATGCCGAACGTCCTGGACGCCCAGTTGAGGTCTCTACACCCGAAACAATCGAAAAAATTCACGATATGGTGATGGCCGACCGAAGATTGAAAGTGCGAGAGATTGTGGAAGCCGTAGGGATCTCGCATGGCTCAGTGGTTTCAATTTTGAATGATCACTTGGGCATGAGAAAGCTTTCCGCAAGATGGGTGCCGCGTTTGCTCACAATCGACCACAAACGCATGTGCAGTTGCCATGGCAAAAATCCATGAATTGGGCTATGAATTGCTCCCTCATCCACCCTATTCTCGAGATTTGGCTCCGAGCGACTACTTCTTGTTCCCAAACCTGAAGAAATGGCTTGGTGGAAAAAGATTTGACTCCAATGATGAAGTCATCTCGCAAACAAAGGCCTATTTTGAGGACCTCGACAAATCATTTTTTTTGGAAGGGATAAAAAAATTGGAGAAGCGTTGGACAAAGTGTATAGAGCTCAAGGGAGACTACGTTGAAAAACAAAATTATTTTTTTATCAAAAAATCTGTGTTTTAATACAAAAGTCACGGACTTATTGACCCGCCCTCGTATCTTGAACCTATTGTCTTAAAAACAAATAAGTAAAGTTGTTTGTTTCCAATATATCAAGACACACAACTGAAACAAAATTTCAACTCTTTCGCTACTTTTTCTAGAGTTAAACGGCTGTGTTCAATTTAATTATTTGACACAATTCATAGAGACTAATTCTTAGGACTTGATTAATTTATGGTTGTCCGAAAAGATACGTATGTCTTTAGTGTGTTCACGTTTTTTCGGGAAGGTGGAAGGGCGAATCAAAAAATGTCATAGAAAAGATACTTCGTAGTTGGTCTCCGTTGATCAACAGTCTGCGTAGAAATGGATTATTCCAAGAGGGACCTGGACGGAAAAGTAGCTTGAAGATTTTTGAATTGCAACTGGCGTTTAGTGTAAATAGTGTTTCAGGAAAATGTTCGATTGCTTATGTGGTTGACTTTAAGGTTTCATTAAGCCGAACCGATATGCAATGTGACAAAATTCGATTCCATGTGGTGTCAATCTACTTATCAATAAGCTGCGTGATTCGACTGCACCCGCTTGAAGACTAAGGAACTAAAATCTTCATCACCACTTCTATTGCTGAACAGACAAACAAATATCAGAAAACCTTGTATTTATCTGGGAGAAATTTATTGGCTGTTTTTCATCGAAGAGATATTTCTTTTTTTAATCTTATAAACGAATAGTTTGTATGATAAGAACGATGAGCTTTTATTACCATTAATGAACGTATTTTGCAGGGAGTTTTATTTACTGCTTTATTTGGATTGTTTTAATCTATTTAATGAAGAATAAAAATTAAAATACCCACGATTAAAACTATGAAGTCAAAACATACTTAATTAAGCACTAAAGAATCAACACTCTCCCATGTTTTAAGAGCCATGACTTCTTGCCAGTTCACACTATTCCTTTACTGCTACCATAGTCGATACATATCTTCCACTGAATACACACGTATATGTATATTCGTGTAATAAAAACCATTCGAATAGCTAAAAGGAACAATGCCACAAACTGGTATTTGATATTAACCAACAGGAAGCATCCAACACAGTGTGGCAGAACATTATTTCCGCAATTAAATTGCCAAAAACATAAAATCCTTCACATTCGAACGGATATGGATGTGGATGTGGAAGTAGAATGTAGAATTTTATACTGGTACACAGTATAAAGTGGAAGTAGTTGTGGGCTACAGTACGACAACCGAACCTACCCACATTCATCCGCATCCATAACGTTATATTCACACGTTATACTTTAAGGTTCGCATGATAACGCATTATTCAATCATTTAAAATTCATAACCCATAAAGCATAAAAACCAATTCTCAAGACCCTCAATGGCAGTAGCAACCGCTTTTTCGTCACCAATACCCCTTTTCACTGTTCGTTCCAATTCAACAGTCAGAAATTATTTTAAGTGAAAACCCTGTTCCTATAGCATGTGGTCTACAATACGAGTACATACCGCTCTACATGGTTTGTTTACCTTCAACCGAAACGGTCGCAGAATTCAAACATTCAATATAACAATGTATCACATTGTTTCATGCAAAAGTGTTTTATTGTCATTTTTTCCAGTCCGCAGAATGCATGTTGCTATCCAAGCAACATACTATACCAACAGGCACTACACAAATGTGTTTGTGTGTGAGGATTTTCTGCGGGACCATATCTCGTAAAAATGAGCTTGGTATGAACAATTTACGACCTCATCAAAAATGATAAGCATTCCGAGTACATTTTCGCGATTTTGTACGTTTTCTTCTTTTGTTTTTTCTTTCTCTTTACAGTATGGGAACACAAAAAAGTTAATATAGAGAACTGGGAATTGAATGAAGGTGTATAATAAGTCATGGAACAGTATGTGATGCAAGCTAAGTGTGTTTTCTATATACGACCTAGAGCTGCGAGCTCAACTTATAAAACGTGACATACTCAGATGTATATGTTTGGATCCAATTGTGAAGGGAACGCTTGCGGATCTAATGCAACTGGGCAATTAGTGTTTGTTCATCAAGAAATGCAGATAGTTGACGAATTGGAGTTATAAATTAGGCCGGTCGCTAAATAATTGCCACTAGTGTATACTTTAAGTTGGCTGGGGTTCCCTTCCAGGTCTTTCTTACTGCGTTGTTGCTTCAGGTTGGGATCGATGTCTCTTTGGACTGCAGCGTTGGTGTTCATTTGCTTCACATGTCTCAGGCGATTAATGTGTTTTTTTGTGAGTAGTTCAATGTCCTACTCCTTTCCTTCGAATCCGATGAATGCAAACGGGATGAATAGCCACTTGAAGAAATTTGCCTTCGAAACGGCAGAGGTTGTCTTATTTCAGCTTTGCCACCATCAATGCTTCTACAACGTAAAGCGGGACCGGAATGATGAGGGTCATTTACAAAGCTTATTTCTTGACAATGCCTTATGAGTATTTTAACTTCTATGGCCGAAGAAATAGCGATCAGGAACAGTAAATCTCAGCCTGATTTCTGATGAAAAACTTTAGTTCTGCTCCAAGATTATGTTTATTTGGTATGTTAAATTTGTTTCCATTAAGTCGAGGAAATTACCATATATCGGCTAGGTGACCCGGCCAGAATCTATGAAATTCACAACCGATTTATGGCATTTTTCGTGCCTCTTGCCAGTACATCCGGCGGTAGGTTCTCGCATTCTTGACAGATATTCTTCTTAAGGCCTACGGCTTGTTGACATGGGCTCGTGATTTAAAAAAAACTGTACAAAATGAAGTTTGGAACAGTTTGCCGGCCAGTGCAAACCGCCAAAACAAGAGATTAGGCGACCCGGAAATGCAGCGCTTAGAATTTCGGTTGTGGCTCGTAGAGTATGCGCCATTGAACCATTCTGTTGGAACCATATGCTCTTCAGCCCCAATTCATCAAATTTAGGAAAGAGAAAGTCATTGAGTCCCTGTAGCGCTCGCTAGTAGTCATTCGGCCCGCGGATTTGACATTTTTAATAAATATAGCATCTGTCGATAGGTGAATGACTTTTGCGCCACCTAGAAGTTTTACAGGTTTATCAAAAATAATCTAACATTGACCTATGAAATTGGGCCATTTTTCTCTAGTTTGATGTTTCAAACATAACGTAAGAGCGCATCACTTTGCCTAAATTCACTCTTGTCATCAAAGATCGCGTAGGGATTGTTTCCGACCTTAATGGAGCAGGAGTATCTTCTGTCATAATTTTCCACAATCCAACGGGTTTGGCAAGTGAACAACGCCTATAAACGTTCTTTAATGCTCTTCTCTATAGATGCTTTCAAACGTGGACTTTAAGTCGACGAAGAGGTTGAGCTAAATCTTTCAGACTCATTGGGTTCTTTCAAATATCTGAAGATGAATACATATTTTGACATTAGGTCGATTGGGCCAAATAAATCTTAATAAATGGCATCAGGTGCTCACACAAGACTGCAAATAAGATTTTATATTCGATGTTAAGGAGATTGATAGATATAACTATCGTAGTGAAGGATTTACCCATTCTTCTGGCATGCTTTCTACCGAGCAAATCTGGGATATGAGTAAATGGTGCAATTCTTACCAAATCATCTCCTGTTGTCCTTATAGCTCGACAGGTAGATTCTCCGTAGCATTGTTGTTCTAAAGCTGGAATAGTTCTATCCTCACACTTATTTGATTTAGTGGTAGGATATCTTCACTTCGATCTTATACTTACAACGTTAAGTAGTTCGTTCGGAATTTGTGTTATCTAAGCCGTTTTAATGTGGGTTTTCCATATCTTCATTATCGACTCTGACTCTCTTCTTTTATCCACATTTGCTTATAGAGCTCTTGAGTCACCCTCATTCTCCAGGTACTGCTTTTATGATGAATGAATTGTTATTATTGATGACTGGAGCGGTCGAGGTGCTTGCATCAATTGCAACATAATGCTGATAAAGATGATAACATTTGCGTGAATATCAAGGCTACAAAAATGTTTAGTACAATAGATATGGTAATGTTATGTCCTTATCTGAGGCTTTTGGTTGGCTTGCGGTTAGCCCCATGCATTAATCCAACCTAGAGTTCAGGCTGCTGATCACTATCAATAATGAAGAAGAAAACACCACTAGCTGCATGGTGTCAAGCAAATAGCCGGAGGTCTTTTAATAGCAGCTATTGTATGCAAACAATTTGTCTGTTTTGTGTGATTTTCATGTCGAAAGTATCACCGAGCCGTACTTGCTCCGATATGATACCGTTGAGTTGGTTACAGGCAATGCAAACCACTTTCGCACTCGACTAGATTGGACTTCCGAACTGAAAGACTCGCAGATGATGACGGTACCAGTCAGTATCAGTATCACCAGAAATGGCCTTGTCAGTTGCACGTTCAATCTAGCATATGTTAAGCCTATCCAGCTCTGCTCATGTACCAATCTCGCATCAAGATCCGATTCATTCAAATTCCGAATGTGCACGAATTGAGAATACAGCTCGAATTCTTCTAATGGTACAATACACGAAAGCATTTCCACGCATACTGTTTCATTACCACTATTTGTAAAAGCACCACACAGCAGCGCAGAGTTTTTAAAGGGTACTGCTCTCAGAACTACGTGGTGAGTGCAAAAATCTTATGAATCGCTGAATGAGCCAATTCAACGTCTTGTTTATCTGGCTTTTACAGATTGTCCCCAACGCGACACAGACAAAATCGCTCTAGCACAATTCATTCTGTGCCGGATACACAACAGACAGTCAGGAATATTGCAATACGCGTAGAAGCTAGCCGTGTCGCTTCATTTAGCTTCAGATGGCAAGTAAGAATAGCAGAGGTTTCTGTTTCGGATAATAACCATTTCTTGCCGAGACCTTCTTCGGGAAACAAAAACAGTGCAGCTTAATAAACACGAAAACGGCCCTAAAGCTCCCATCCAAAAGCGTTAAACATTGTGAAATTGTCAAAGTAGCCTAATATAAAGGCTGAAAAATTGGCTAAATGATTTCAGAAGATTATAAAAAATGCACAATTTATAATACAATATAGTTGAACGTTAATACAGTGGATGAAGGTTCTTATCAAGCAACACGACTCATTTGAATGTCTAACTTTTCAACTTTTAAATGGGAGTTCCAGATGGATTTGATAAAATTATTTTTGCTGCTTCTTCGGCCCAATGCCGTTAAAGTTCGTCAATTACTTTTAATGGCCCAGTATTTCCAAATAACTCAGTCGTGAACTCCGGATATCTGACGACTAGCTAGCCCTATCTGTAAGCAGCGGATCCCTGTACAGATTGACATTTTTTCCCCCTTACTCTTGAGACAACTAAAGGATAACCAAATAGCACAAGCAAAACCCGAGACAGGTAATCCTTTACTACTGGGCGATAATACGGTGACTGCACCGACTACCGACAAGGCTCCTGCAAAGCCGAATAAAGGCACAATTATGCCAGGCCTGGGTGCAACTTTTAAAGGCAAAGGTTGCGAGCCTGAACCAAAACCTTTAAGGATGGGAAGACCGCGGCAATACATGATCGTGACACTTCCTCCTCCCCTATCAGCAGCAAGCTTAGGCTCAGCAATCCGAACCTGTCGACTTATGACTGGAAGGTCGCGAAACTAGAGGAATCAAGGGGCACTTATAGATACCCGTTAATAGTGATCAATGAGGAATTCCTTATCCCTCTAGCGCAGACCAAATGCACAATAGACAACCGCCTTTTACTTTAACAGGAAATACAAATGTAGCCTCGGGAAAGCGACGACTCCAACCTGACTAAGGTGACAGATCAGATGGCGGCATCAATCTCCGCTCTATTCAAAAGATAAAGGGCAGATTAGATATTGTACATTAGTGAAACGTAGCCTTAATGCATTCTTACATCCTAACCTCAGCGACCTCGACGTAACCTTTGCCAGCCTGGAGACTGCCAAAGACACTTTCTGACTGGTATTGGGATATCTTTTCCATGACCAAATGGGCCTTGTCCCTGGTGATAACCTGGAAAGGGTGGTACTGGAAGCAGCACCAACACCAACCGTAGAGGTGAGTCACTTTTTGATTATATTGTAAGCACTAACCTGATGAACCTACTTTCATTACAAAAAATCTGTCACCGACCACATAACTCACATAATAGAGAACTGGAAGGTATCGCCCGAACAATCATTTTCAGATCACAGAAACTGATTGGGCCAAATAAAGGGGAATACTTTTAAAATGGATCTCCCCGGAATCTTCAAACTCCCCGGGTAACGCCATTGAGCTTGAATTAAAAGTCCAGGTAGCTCCCCATTCACGGCGAGCAACGACCTTAATAGGACAAAAATTTATGGTTTTGTCACAAGAGATAAACTGCTTTGGGTACTGCACAGCTTCAATTCATACAAGTCTGCTGGGCGGGATGGTATAGTACCTGCCGAGCCACAAAGGTCCTCTGATATAATCATGCCATCGCTGGAGAATATTATGATATAGAACTTACTCACATTCCTCTGTCTTGGAGAGAAGTTAATGTAGTCTTCATTCACAAAACTGGAAAATGCTCCTATGTCAACCCAAAAGACCTCAGACCTATTAGCCTAGCATCGTTCCTTGATAGAACATAAGACTTAATCGTTTTAACAAAACATACAGTATACAGATATTTCAGCGCAGTAGAAAAATGTGTCTTCATAGATTTTAAATTCGAATACCGTCAGTTGCGGCATAAGCATGGGGTACCATCAGATGCTGTCGTTCCTGTAATTCATCAAATTTAACATCTACTTAATCTACTAAGTACCTACATAAGGATATGAATAACTCTTATCTTAATTATTGCATCCATCTTATTTCTCTTAAAGTTAGCGGGCTTTTTTTATTGGAAAATTTAGTCTATCAAACGAAGATTAATTATTAAAAACAAAATTACGAATTAGAGGCAAGCAATTTCCTTAAGCGAGATTTGGTTTACGTAAAATTCAACTGCTCGATTCCTATAACGAGAACAGGAAGTAGAAGTTGATCTTGATTTTCTAAACAAGCCAAACCATTTAAAAATAGCCGAGGTAAAGCAATAACATGTTTTGTAACAATTTATTTTAGTAGTGTTACTTGTAGTACATATAGTACGTAACTAGACGCTATCTGCATGATGTCAAACTCTACAAAAAACAAAAAAAAAAACAAAAAAATAGAAACCAAAAATATGTAGAAGTTAGAGAGTTTTGAGAAGCGATAAATATCGAAGCCGAGTACCGGTACATATGAAAAACCAACTTCCTCGTCATATCCTATTCCCTATGTGAAATGGTTGTTTTCTACACACAACTAAATTTTGGAGGGGACCTGTGAGCTAGCTTTAGAAGATTGCGGTCGAGACCTTTTAGCCTGGGGCCACATGTCACATAAATGAAAGGAAGGTGGGGAGAGAGAGGGGGCTGAAAAGGCAGAGGCAGGAGCAAACAATACAGCAAACCAAAACTCAGCAAAGCAGCAATCTAGCAGCATCAAAAGAAGAACGGGCATAGGGATGGCAATTGTGTGCTCAAGTGTATGCCAGGGATATGAATTTGCTTGTAATGTTAAAATTATTTCATTCAATGTTGCAATTTTTTGTATTTTTATTTTTTTGTTATTATTTTTTTTTTTGTAACATACCTTTGCCATCGCTGATGCTTTCTGGCTTTAGAAACCGACTACCAGGGAGGGGTAGGTAATCATTGTTTATTTATGGCTGGTATTTGACGTTGAATTGCTCGAGTTTCAACGCGATGGAAACGACGCTGTTGCGACAATGGCAAAAGAAGGACACAATTTTTTTGAGAGCCCGACTTTGTCTTCGTTTCATTTAGATACTTCATACATATGAGTGCCATGAGGATGGGATGGTTTGGTAGATGAATTTGGGTGAGATTAGTCGAGTTGTCGTTGTCGTTGTCGTTGTCGTTGCCCACACATGAGTCACACAGAGGAACTGAGTCACAAAGTCACCGAGTTACAGAGTTATAGTGCCACACCCTAACCCAAATGTGCGTAGATAAAAAGATACATACAAAACTTCCTACATATACGAGTACATACATAGATGCTCATACTCGTTGTATCTTTTCGCCTCTGCATGCATCTTTTCGAAAGAAATATGAAATAAATTCAGGTGAAACATTATATGAGATTCTTGATGGCTGGCAGCTCAACGAAGTGAACCAAGAAGAATGAGATAGGAGAAGAATAAGCACAAATACAAGGTAACAGCAGGTGAAGGTGCTGGAATTGAGAACAGAACAGGGTGGGCAAGAAATAATAAAAAAAAAAAAAAAAAAATGCTATGTTCGAAGGATAATGGCTTTTGTGAAGGTATGCAAAAATGTTATTAATTTTTATGTTTGGGGCTCATAAAAAGATATTTATGAAACATTGAGCAGGTTGTTGTACGAAAATTATTTGCGGCCGGGTTGGCAATAAGTCAAATGCTACTTCTGCTGAGTTGTTGGCCTTTGTCGGAGATAGAGTCAGAGTCAGCGTCGTCGGTCTTGTCGTATTAGTAATTCTACTTCATGTCCCAGACTCCTTCTTTCTGCATTTTATCTTAAATATGGTGTGAGCTGTAATATTTCGTTTTTCCATTCCTCATATAATTTTTTTTTCAATTTTTTTTTTTTTTTCAATTTGTGTTCCATTTAAATTACTTACCTACTGTATTTTATTTGGAATTTCGAGGTAAAGGTTAGGGAGGAAGACTAATAAATTGTCGGTAAATGTTGCTTGGGAACGTTAATTTGGCCAAGTACATGATTTGTTGATGACTTCTAAATGTTCTACCCTTAAGAGTAATTTGAAATAAATGACAACGTTAGAGGTTGAAACGATCCTTCGGCATTACCTTGTTATACATACGAGTATATCTATATATATTTCGCCTCTGTGGAATTTCAATTAGTACACGTGAATCGACCAATTACAATTATTAGAACTAATTGATAATTACCGGATTTTATGAAATGCCATTTAAAATGATTGTCCGGAAAAATACTTAGCATCATTAGATGCTAAAGTTTGGTTGAAGAGCGTACAATAACTGGTTGAAAAAAGCATAACAGACTGGATATAGTCTTTCAATTAAGCTTGTTCGAAAAGAAAGAATCAGAGACAACATATGCAAATTGTACTAACAATGTTATTATAGGCAGAGGACATTTTATGCTACTGAAACTGGCTTATCAGTTAAGCATCAAGGTTACTACCAAGGTATCGTCTATCTTAAGCCCAGCAGCATCCCACTCAGTGGCGATGGACTCTTCCTTACTTGCTGTAAAGTATCAATCAGCTTGGTCTTTTTACGGATTTCATTATCTCATATATTTGAAGAAAGCCAATTTTTCGTTTATCAATCTTCTTGCAACTACTGCGCTTATAAAGGTTGATTCCTTTAGGAGTACTTTTTTCAATCAATCTGGAGGACCACAGTTTTTTAAAAAATGGACATAAGATTCCACAGTTTTCTGGTCTAAACGTAATGGTAGCCCATTAATTCTTATACTCGTAGTTGGTATTGAAGCTCCAATACGGTTTTTTTATTTAGTCAAGTAGCCATTATGCAAAAATGAGAAAATGACCCGCATCGCTCTACAAAATTTTTGTCAAAAACAGTGGATATTCTTCAAGAGTCCACCGACTAAAATGAAGACGATTCAGAAGTTCGGCCTGCTTCGAATTTAATTTTGAATAGCAACACTCGAAGCCAACACACCTGAACAATTTGTATGCCCTATGTGAGGATAAGTTTTTCCATCATGAAATATCAAATCTCTTATGAAATCGTTACTGGAAAAAGTAATTCTAAATACTCTAAGAGACATCATCAACCCTAAATGTGTGCAGAGCCAGCACACATGACACCACACACAGAGCAACCCAATCGCAATGGATACAATCAGCACAGCGACTAGCAATACAGAATACCGCTTCATGAGGCGCAACGAAGAGCACACAAAGAAGAATAGTCGATAACGTTCGAAAGATAGTAAAGCTTAAGATGATGTAAATATTACACAGTCAATTGACACTCTCGACCACCGACGTATTGTCACCTGCCTCAGCTTATTTTATCGCTGTTTTCACCTCCAGTGCTCCACCGAAATTGCCAGTAGCATTCCGTCACTTCAAACTTTGTACCGTAACACCCGCCCCGCTATAAATGCTTACCAGTACACCCTCAAGTCCACTTTCGGACGTACCCTGAAATATCGTGATACTTTCCTAAGCCGAACAACTTGCTCATGGAATGCCCTGCCGAGCTCTTTATTTCCTAGTCATTATAACCGCCGAACATTCAAAACCAACGTACATCGGTACCTCTCTTTCATTCCATCGCCCGCGCTGTGTGCAGTCATTTTAAGGGAACTAATAACCCCTTGAGCGCGCGCTAATTACAAAAAAAAAAAACGAAGACGATGATTTCGCGTCGTAGGTGGCGAGGCCCATTTCTACCTTTGTGGATACGTTATGTACGAAGAGCCATTGCATCCACTTTAAGCCACTGGGTGGTATGATGTTTATGCTGTAGGAGTCATTAGACCAGTTTCTTTTGAGAACGGCACTGGTTAAATAGTCTCTCTAGATGGTTAGCGCTACAGAGCCACGATCAATGAATTCTTCAATTGGATGAATTTGAACTCGAGGACATGTTGTTTCAGCAAGATGGAACAACTTCACATACTCTTCGCGCAACAACCCACATTGTAAAGCAGGAATTTTCCGTTTGGCTGATAAAGCGTTTAGCGATTTGCACTGGACCGCCAGATCATCCGATTTGACTGCTCTAGTAATTTCAAGGCATAGGTTTTTGTGAACAGTGCCAATGTTTTTGTGAATAATGCCATCAAATTCATGTATTATATTTCCACATAAGTTCATCTGCTTCCAAATTATGTATCAAGCACTTTAATGCCCGTTTCAATGGGGATGTGATAGATTAATTTCTGATTTGACTTGAAACACCACCTCGAGGCTTAAATTTAAAATTAAAAAAAAAAATTGGAATAAGAAAATGAGAGGGGCCTAACACCCGATCGTGTTCTAAATCTTTCACCAAAAAACCTTCTACTTTTTGTGTTGCCTGTCAGTTCAAGATCTGATGAAGCATTTAATTTTGTTTGTTGCTGAACTTCATAGTGACATAATATAAAAATACATCCTCTCGTGGTGTGTTATAAATAGGTTTCTGATAGACGCGTACCTACATAGTAAACTTGTGTTTCTGACTTCTTCTTTGTCAAGCCAGTGTACATTTTTGATGTAGCTAAAATACTGCCAACACCAACATTATATAGTTTATAGATTTTCTGGCAACCTACTCTTGAAGGTAATTAATGTCAAAGTGTTGTAGGATATGAAAAGCCTCAGTTTTGTTGTGCGAAAGTTCTGTACCATGACATACACGTAAGGGAAACTTTGTTTATTTTTGAGATTTTAATTACCTTGTCAGAAATGACATGATGCTGAAGTAAGTATGCCAAATCAGAACAAGATATAATCGATATCTATTGCACATATCAATAAACAACATCAATTAAGTAACAAGAACATTTTCAATTACTGCTCAGACAATTTCAACTTATCCCCCAATAATGCTGTATTTCGTTCAGATATTTTTCCATTGTTCTTCAAAGGACATACTTGACATTTTCTCTTGATAGCAGGTAATCTTATTTTTGCAAACCTTAGAAATACACAAATCAGTGCTTTGAACAAGGTTCAGGATTTACATATGTATTTGGCCATTAGGAGTTGATTGGAAATTACACATAACCATTCACAAAATGATAAGATTATTAAAATTTAAAAATAATGGTGAGAAAACAATATGAAGCTTCTAAGGATCTACATTTCGTCCCTGCCGACTTGGAAAAAGCCTTCCAAAGAGTTTGTTATTTGAACGCTGCTAAGGTTTCAAAGTATACCCAAGACGAACTGTAGTCATGTGTAAGAATAATTGCTTTAAAACAAAAGTTGAACCGACAGTAGTAAGAAGCTAAGAAATCGAAGTTAAGGTAAGAGAGAACAAAAGAGATGAGGTAGAGATGAAGAAGGATTAGGCGGAGAAGCCCAATATCCCTCTGACAGGTAAAATATACTGAGGTGGAAAGTAACCTCATTGACCGCCAGAATGCGTTGCTGCTGCAAAAAAGGTTATGGTGCCTTGAAGTCCGTTCATATTTAGGCAGACATGCCAAATTTCAGTGCGATACTGTCTTTAGTTTTGTTTTGACAGCTAATTGTTGTTGACGTGTTTGGCATCATATTGAGTATAAACAAAATCGATTTTTGTTCTCTCATAAAACATTATTTTTTGAGAGGCAAAACGGCGAAGGAAACAAAAAAAAAATTGGACAAATATTGGTTGGCTGACCGCAAAGTGAAGGTGCGCGGCACGAGTGCTCCGAAGCGTCCGACTGAGGCTTAATGGTCCGAAAGGTAATGGCGTCGGTTTTCTTGGATTTTCATGGCGTACTGTTCGTGGACTACCTTGAACCATCAACAGCGAGTATTACTGTGCAATATTGGAGCGATTGAAGGCCGAAATCGCTGCAAAACGCAACCACGGCTAAAATCAATGACTTACGGCTCCAATTGCTGTCGCATCCACCGTATTTGCTCGATTTGGCTCCCTCGGACTATAATCTCTTTCCAAACCTCAAAAGATGGCTCATTAATAAAAAATTCAGCTCACGCGAGGAAATCATCGACGCCACGGAGGAGTTTTTTGCAGACCTTCCGGAAAATTACTTTTTAGACGGGATCAAGAAGTTGGAAAATCGCTGGAAAAGTGTATCAAGCCAAAATAAAATAAAATAAAAAAAAACATTCAAAAAAAACTTTTTTTTCATTCCTAAGGAGGTTAGTTTTCACCCCACCGTGTTCAACCAAGAAGATAACCAAAATTTGTGTCCACTTGACTAGAGTAAAGTAATGACAGCAATATCAGCTAAAATCACACAAGGTAGCTGGACCTGACAGCTTACTGGCCGAGGTTTTCAACGCCGCTGAAAATGACTTTGTACCTTACACAAATTTTTCAAATCTATTCAGAAGAGGGCATGATTGTTGAATGGAATCTCTGTATCGTTTCGTCACTCCACAAAAACGGAGACTCCTCAACTGCGCTAACTATATAGGCATTAGTCTTCTTAAAATTGCCAAAAGATCTTATTTGTCGTATTGTGTGAACGTGTGAACAGTCCACTTTACACTCAGGTACTCGTAGCTCCCTATTTTAAGGCCGCATGTGGTAGTGTTTATAAGAAGGAGCTGTGTAGATCCATGCTTATTTTTAGTATTTTGCCAGTTCATTCGTCTATGCTGAATGGAGAACGCTCGCTGCTCAGTCAAAGTCTGCAACGACTTCGCCGAGACCTTTGACGTGAAGAAAGATTTTACATTTCGATTTTTATAATGTCATACTTGAAAGATTGTAGGGAACTCAATTACGCCAATGATATCATCATAATTAAGGACAGTACAGCGTGTTGTATAAAGCAGAAGCTTCCAAAATGAGTTAGGGAGTAAATAAAAAAAAACTAAGTATTTTGTTTAAATATGAAGGGACATACAATACCGACGAATTTCGAGGTAGGAAGGGACTTTATCTAACTTGGCTTTGCTACAAATTCTACAAAAAACACCGTCAGGGAAGTAAAGCAAAGAATTGAATTGTGTTTTGGGACCAATAAGGCGATTATGTAGCAAGGGCCTATCTCGAAAAAGTCAGAAGATCCTATACCTATAAGTCGTACTTTATGGCCCTCCAGCATGTACTCTATAGAAAGTGGATGAAAATATCCTCATTCTTTTCGCGAGAAACATGCTTCGAAAGATATTCAGTTTGGCACGAAACGTCAGTTAGTTATCAGTTGCTAGAATATGTAGAGCGAATGGACACAAACTCTCTGGCCTACAGAGTCTAGGCCAGAAGAACAACGCAGTAAAGGAAAGTCTAAAGGGAAATTTTTGTTAGTTGAGGTCTAGGTTCAGGTAGCGTATATAGAGTTCAGCATGAGATGGCTTAAACGAAGAATCGTTCTCCAGTTTTAATATAAAGATAGGAATATTATACAATACAATGTGGGAAAAATATAGAAAAAATATACAGCGATGAAAGGGATAACGCTACGAATGTCAGAGACTGTGACGAAATGTAATCTTATTAAAATTAATCGCATTTGCAGAACTTTTTACATATTTTAGCTGATAGTGGACAAACTTAGAGAAAACAACCGGTTTTGCCTTGTTCAACAAGGATTCTCGGCAAATCTGGTTGAGAAAACAAACAAGACTCGAAATCAAGATTCAATTACTTTACTTTTTTGGTCAATGCAATGTCCAGTGATGCAAGATCAATGTCCTGGCTAGAGCACAATACATTGTTATCGGTAATTTTGCTTATATTTCTTATATTCAAGATTTTAAGTAGAATTAGAAATATATTATAACACAGTATTCGCATTCAATGATAATGGAATCAGTGCTATACAGACATTTTTAGAGCCCGTTCGAATATACCTAAACGAGCAATGGTTGGTTCGCAGCGCAACATAAAAAAAAACAAAATCGAATGCAACGAACGAAGGAACACTTAACCTGTGTCTTGGCAAAAAAAAATTAATTCTAACAGATGGATTAAACTTACTCGTATAATCATAAACCAAATCGCTTATTGAAACCATACCTCGTAATATCTGGCATAATATTCAGTTGGGAATCCTGCATATAGGTAAAAGACCTGTTACAAATCAACGTTTTCACTTCCGTCGCCTAATGTCGAAGATGGAAGAAAAATTAACCTGCTACTCTATGAAAGAAATTTCATTCCAAGGTAAAGAACAACGAGCACTTCTAACTCAAGGAATGAAATCCAATACTGGAACTGCTGTTGTAAAAAGATACTGATTCAACCAGATACAGATGTACTCTCTTTTATGGTTTTGCTGTGATATCGGTTTCTTATCTTTTCTCGACCTCAAAAGTTCAGCCACAATAGACACAACCGATCATTTTTAATGGCATCTAAAATTTTTAATGATCTCGAAAACTTTAGATCGGGTTTTTATTAGACTAGCAGATATTAAAAAATAATTCGTCGGTGTACTAGGCGTATACGTAACAAGATCCAACTTGTGGAAAAACTGAAGTCGAATGACCATAGTTTGCGTCAAAATTTCGGCGAATGGTCCGGGATTTGCTGTCGCATTTTGAGCGAAAATAATCCACATGATTAACCCTCCTGTCAATACGAAATTAATACGAGTACACGTTTAGTCAGCGAGACGGGTATCCGGCTACCTCCATGGGCTGGGATAAAAAATAAAAATTATATAGAAAAAGTAATAGAAACATTGTACAAGAGTAAATTTAAGTCAGTTCAAAAGCCATATTTAGAAAATAAATGTTGAGTTTTATGCATTTTTTGTGCAAGAAAGACAAATATTTTTGGTTTTGTTATGCTGGTCACAGATAGGCTTTTCACAAAAGTTGCAGCCTTCTCCTGGGCTTACGTTGCTCCGAGCATCCTTGAATTTTGAGCCGTCCATCGGACGCCCCTGGTGTTATCCGTGCTGGTGATGGATCATGTGATGCAGGTATGTTCTCACCAAGCAAAGCTTCGATTCCATTTTTTTGGATTGAAGTTGCGGTAAATAAGGGGACTTACAGATTTTCCCTGATTATTTGGCCTGCTCAACTGCTTTCCCAACTCTTGCTGGAATTTTCGGCGGTTATCCTTTCTAATTGCTTTTCCCTTGTTGTGCTCAGTATAGAGAACGTAGGCCACCAATGCATAAACGTCGAGCTTTGTCCATAACATCCACACCGCCTTTTGAACTGCTATAAAACGTCATTATGTCTGGCTAATTTTGGTCATCCGATTTGGCATTATCGTGGTGCATTGTGGATAAAAATATAACGGCCTTGTCTTTTTTGGGAACGTAGAAATGATGGTCTTATTTTCCTTGAGACGACTGGACAGTACGTGATCTATTTTTCAACGTTTCTTTTGGGATGCAAGCTTTATTAGCATGTAATGTTCCAACCAATGTTAGATTTTTGCTGAGAAGATAATCGGCAAGTTCCAGAAAAATGAAAAAGTTATCCATTGTAAAGGATAACGGCCGGATTTTTCATAATGACGAACCAACCGTTTAACCACCTTTTTTCCGACTTACGTTTCAGATGGATCATTAACAGAGTTTCTGGTGTAAATTTCGCTTTTCAGGGGATAGAGGGCCTTTAATTCACAAGCCCATCACACCTTCATACCATATTTGGCTGGCTTCGATGGTATGTATTGTGTGAATTGTGTTCTACCTCTGTACGGAAAAAGCTGCTTATCGATTGTTATATTTTTCGATGGTCTATACTTCTTGTTCAGATTTACATTCATTGTGTCCCACAAATCCCGAATTGGGGCAGCTTTATCATTTATAAGTCGATGCATTCATCACGTAGTTGTCGAATCTGATACATCGATTTATGACCCAAAATCTATTAATGTTATGGTAGCGCGATACAATGGCATATAATGGTGCACATATCGGTGGTTAAAAATAAATTGAACTTTTGTAATACCGACCAGAATTCAGACGATTGAAAAGGCCCAGTTCTGCCCCGAACAATGTTATGGGTTAGCGTTCTGGTGCCTTGATTTGGGGGACTCGCAAACCATACGATCCCGCTATTCTCGTCACTATTTTCAGCATCGTTCCTATCCCAATTAAAGCTCTCAGTTTTCTCAGTCTCCTTATTATTGTCGATACCGTCAATGTCCGAGTTTTCAGCATCATGTGCTTCATAGTTATATGGAACTTAGTTGTCATCATAATCATCACTGTTGTCGGCTGCGTTAGATTCAATGCACTTATCCAGCAAATTGCGGTAATATTGTTCTTGCCGTTCGAAAGACATTCTGAAATATCAAATGTGTTTTTATAAAATATACTCATGCACATATGTTGAACCACAACTCCATTTGCTACCGATTTACTAGCGATGCTTTCCGCTGAAAATTACTCATATTTCCAATTTGATATTATCTGCACACAAATAACGTACGTATGGACCGCACAACCGTAGGACACAATGTGATCAAATGTTTTAACTTTTCAACCGAAGCATAACGAAACACAGTAAAACAAAAAGCATGTACAAATCAGTGCAATATAAATGAGTGTACCTGGGTGTACTTCGCATATAACCCCGTGTTAGAATTTAAAAATGTATTATATAAAATTAACAGATCATATTTACCTCATGCGGAGTACACCATTCGAAGCAGAATTAAATTTCAAGAAGATACTGAAAATATTGTTATGTGATTGTATGGGCGAAATTAGTTCTTTATTGGTTTAAAGATCAAATGGATACCCGGGTACCCTTGCATTGACATGAGGATTAAGCAAACGAAACAATAAACTTATTGAAGGAAACATTCGATGAATGCATCATTTTGCGTAATGAACGTGTAAATTGACCTCCAAGATCTTGTAAATTTACACATATGCCCGATGTTTTGGTTTAATACAAATCTTTTGGTTAAATACGTATAAGTAGCTATTTACTAAAATTTCATGTGTTTTTCATCGCGCTATCGCCACCACCTTCTGCTACGACTTTAGTTTGAAAACTTCCCGTATGAGTAAATGGCTCAGTGCCTATTGATAATGCAACACATGAAACGTACAGATGTTACTAGGGTTTAACGTGAATACCTGTCATGGAGACTTAACCTCACGGGAGGCCAATCATCCATGGGAGCAAGGGTACGCCTTGCCATCACTTATTTGCTACATTAACAATTAATACCAATGCGGAAATGTGTTGAGGGCACAAATCCACCCTAGGTATGAGTCGAGGCCCACCTAAAACCTCTTACTGATCTAAGGGTCTCAGCACCTAGCACTTATAGCCACTCCACTCCAGGTATTGAGCCCTAGCAGGGCCACCCTCCCTGCGATTTAGGTTTAAACCACAGCCACCCTGACGCTCCCACAAGGGGGCCAACCTCAACAAGTTAGGACCGGACCGAAGTCCGGGGGGCTCCTAACTCCCACGGTACCGTGTTTTAAGTCCTGGTATGGACTACCGGTGGTCTTGCCACTCAACAAGACCTATGACCGGCAGCTTGTTACTGGACAAATCATAGCAACCATCTGAGGAGAAGGGTCTGATAATGTTTATGATAAGTCCAGTATTTACTCTGCCCCCGCTTTATATTAGACAACGTCATTGATGGGCGAAGCCTTGATAATGGAGCGGGGGCCCACATGAAACGTACAAATCATTTAACTATTAAGAGTTTTTTTTTATCGACGCGAAGTTAAGAACAACATTATAGACAGAGACTCAGAGACTCAAGGACCGGCGGGCCTTCGGTAGTAAAGGTGTGAAGGACTTTCGAGCCAGTGCACTGGTGTTCCAACATTCAAGGTGACATTACCACTTAAGCCGGGCTATCGGCGATTTTCTGACGAGTTCGCCATCGTTTCAAAGTCCATACAGTTCGCTATTGTTACTTCTCATCTATGGTTGTGAAGAACTTTTTTCTTGCATCGGTTCTCAGGGCATTTTCATCATTGCTAATGATTAAGGTCTTGCGACGTAAAACAGAACTGAGATGAACAGTGTCTTATACAAAGCCTTGCTGGCTGTTCGAGATACTGCTGTACTACTCAATGTCTTGTATGTCCATAAGAAGCATTAATTAGCCAGAATAATTATTTGTATAATTTCCGCCCTGGTTTTGTTCGAGGCTTCGATCTTGTGTGTTACTATTTGACGACAGCATATATCAAAACTATCCTTCAAAGACCGCCAAACCCACATTACCGCTTTATTATTATTATTTGCTTTAAGTCAGAATACCTCTCGATATTTTACCCATTGTGTTGATGCAGTCTACTTACTATATAAGAGTCAAGTGTTGACTTACGAGTTTCGCCCAATTCTTTCAAGAATGATGTCGAAAAAGGTCACATGGCAATGCATCCTGTTGTTTAAGTCTCTTTTTGATATACGTTCGGTTGTTTCATTATTAACTTTGATAAAGCGGCGTGCATTTTCCATTGCCATTCTACATAGTAGGGGTAGGGTAACTTGGAACTTTTTTTTTTTTTCCAACATCTGGTGAACGTATGATAAGCGGACAGTGCTGCTTAAAATCGTATTAACGAACTGGAGATAAAGCAAAATCGCAGTATAGCCCTAGCTGCCAATGAGGCAACTTATATAATCACAATCTGATAGAGCCTTAAGCGACTCTCAGCTCATTTCGCAGCGGAAACGTACGCAAAAACGTAGTAATGCACGATCACCTTACGAGGCAGTTGCCCTATGTGAACAATGCTTTACCATATGTATAAGAAACAGCTGTGTTATTCCTCTCCTTCTAAGCCTGAAACACGAAAGTAAGGCATGTAATGTCATGCAATGCGAACTACAAAAACGATCAAAGCAGATGGAAGGACTGTGTAGAAAATATTTTGGCACACTCTATTAATAATATGATCCTTTGTAGAAAATTGTTTATATTCAACGAATTCATTGTTAGTTATATTCTCTACTTTGATTCGATGTCAAATGCTTTACTTTCAATTTCAGTCCGCAATATACCGCTTTTTCCCAGATTATTGTTGAGACAACTTTTCTTTGATTTATTCAATCACCATGTGGTGAAGAATTTCATCAACATAGCTATCATAAAGAAGTTTTTGACAATATATAAGACACAGCATTTGTTAGCATCACATTCAAGCTGCTCAGTGTCCCACAAGATACTTTACTTCAAATTGTATTTTTTTTTTTTGTCTTCTGAGTACTTTTTCGCGAAAAACAAAATTCCGCTCATGTCCCCTTTATCTAGGTGGAAAATATACATCGACCAGTTTTAAACATACTGCGGTACATTTGAAACCAAAACACACTTCTAAGAACACAGAGGCACCAAACAAAGGACATGAAGAAATCAAACAAAGGACAGTTACTAAAAAAATCTAAATATTTATCGCTTAATGTAAACAACGCCAATGGAGTTGGCGCTAATTCAAAGATTTTTTTTTTCCAACTTAGTCGACCAATTTTTCAACCTGACAGGATAAACATTGCATTTAAGAGATAAAGTAAAAGACCAGAGGAGGAAGCTGACTGAATCAGGGAAAATTTAAAACAGAGCACCAGACTGCTGAATGGCAAAACTTCTCCTTTTGCATCCCACCACAATTTGTCCCTCCACCACCCATTTAAGAAATATTCATTTCGCTCTGAGGAAAACATCCCTAGGCATAGCTCCGCTCCTAAATGGTTTGCTTTGTCAGGACGAACGACGAAAAATCCCAATGGATGGGTGTAAGTACACATATGTACGAGTATATTCTTTGGAATGGTTGCCAAATCCTCTAGAGAATCCAAATCGATTAGAGGATACCTTTGTTGGACAAATAATTTCGATTGCAGATATTGCACACACATACGAGTAAAAGAAAATTGTGGAAACAACAAATAGCGCCTGCCTTAATACTCGTATGAGCCCCACCTGGTATATGTCCTTTTGGCTATGTACTCATATTTGTATAACATGAGGATATATAGGGACACTGTATCAGAGTCAGGCTGGCGTGTAGTTGTATTTCACAGACAGCACTTGGGGTAAAACTAAGTGCAAGACTCCATGGAGCTGTCAGATTTATCGTCCGCTTTGCACTGGATTGCACAAGATTGCAGCGATTTTCTCCGTCCTAACGTCGTTGCAGAATATTTCAAGCCTCCAGGAATCTTCATTGACATAGCTACTGAAGTTATTGGAAGAGTTAAACTGTTATTCCGTATCCCCCTTTTACTATCTGTGTATGCGGTACGTTTCTGTTTCTATGTCTTTACTGTGTCCACCCTCATCTTTCCTTCACGGGGGAATTATTTATTTATCCTATTAAGGCCTGTAGAGATATTCTCAACCATTTGCAGCCATTCCCCGGCATTCCTGACCATTTATTTTACTTCTCCACAGAGGCCATGGCAGTACTGGAATCATGATAGCTGCCCCCTCTGTCTCTTCGTTGAGCTTTAAAACAAATCATTTGTTAGCAAGACCAAAGGGCATTACTGCAGGGAGGTAAAGAAAAACCTATTAAGTGAAACCCAGAACGTGAGATCCATGAAGGATGGAACGGAGGGTGAAATCGACCTGGATCGGGATACAAAGCTTATTATCTATTGGATTGGAAATCGATAGAATGATGAAATCCTTTGTAACTCATTTCGTATCCGTAGATTTTATCTGCTGGAAATCTGTTATTTCTTTCTTCTTCATTTGTCCCTTTAGGTAGGATTTTTTTTTTCTGTCGTTGTTTCATGTTGTTTTGTTTTGGATTTTTTGTTGCTTTGTTCTGATTTCGATTGATTTCGTCCTGTCAAATGCAATCGATAGCGATGTGTGGGTAAGGGCAAAGCAATTTGTTCAATCGAACTGAGAGTTGATGATTTGTATACGTTATGAGTGGTGTACGTTCCAGTTCTGGGATTTTTTTTTCCAGTTCACGAGGATTAAGTGAGTGCTAGCAAAACCATTTTGCGGACAAATTGTTGCGTGACAGAATTTGTGCTGTTGTGAGTAATTCTTTTTAATGAATAGATAAATTACAACTGTAACAGAAACAGTCAGTCAGTTAGAGGATTTGTGATTTTGTTCTATTGCTTGTTAGTATTGTTTTATATTCACCAAGTAATTAGCAAAGGATTTCCGAGACTAAGTCAGGGTATTGGAAAAGAGGTGGTGGCGGAAAAGCAGTTAATGAACCAACATCAGCACTCACATCACAGAATGGATTACTGGCTTTCGGTCTAACCGATCTCTCGTCCTAGGGGTAGCAAGAACGGAGCTGGGCCTCCAAGTTAAGGGTTGTGCCGGCCATGCACAAAACATTACACAAGCCTCGGATATGGACGGATGTATTGTAGACAATCCATGCAAACGAATTAAGGACAACTAACTTCGGAAATGGAAGTAGAATGTAAGGTCCCTTAGCATTCACAGTCAATGCTGAGAATTTGAAAAGATCATTTCTGTAGACTGTATAAGTGCTATTACGAAACAAATACCACTGTCAGGCAGAATGAATTCTTCAACCTGGATTATGTAGACCATGAACGCCGCTTTATTTGAAGCAGCAGGCGATGACTTGGTAGGGAGCATGCACCAACTCATCTCTTGAACATGGTCGGATGAAAGTATGCCCGATAAATGGAACCTCCGCATTGTTTGTCCGATCCTCAAGAAAGTAAACGCTCTGAACTGCGCCAAGTAGAGACCCATCAATCCTCCTAACATCGCATACAAGATCTTGACATCGCATACTTGATCTTATCTGCTGTTTTGTATCAGTGTGGCTTCAAACCAGGAATTGTCCACCATCAATCAAATATTCACACTACGGCAGATCTTGGAGAAAACTCGTGAGCTTCAGATCGATTCACACTACCTATTTTTCGATTTAATAGCCAAGTATGAGAGCATCTATAGAGACAGCTATATAGAGCAATGTCTAGTTTTGGCATCGCTGCCAAACTCGTCCGTCTGTGCACCATGACGATGGAGAATGAACACTGCTCCCAGCGAATACGATGAAATCATTTGTGTGATGAAGAATGCTCAAAAATCCATGAAAACGACCGTATACGCGCAGAGGTGATTTGAAATTCGGAACTCTAAAGGTAAGAGCTAGAGAGGCATACGACTGAGGGCAAAGAGAGTTGCTTTTTCATTCATGAATGTATGATTTTATTTATACTATATTGCGAAGATGGAACCCTGGAACCCACATTTAACAAGTTGTCAAGTTTGGTGAGAAAACATAGGTTCTTGTCACAATGCCAGTAGGTACTCTATAGTATTTCCTACTGAGGGAAAACAGAAAAATCGCTGGCCTCCTAGATACGGCGAGTAGCATTCGTTTGGTCTGATAACATTCTGGAGAGTCATATCATCTACTTCCAGCGCTCAAAAGAGGCCCTAACCGATGACTCAGGCAGTCCAAGCACAGGTTTACATCCTAAAAACCTTCAATGATTCTTTTCAATATAGTCTATTGCTCCATCTGGAAGAAAGGCATACGTTTTACTAAGGAAGAGTAAAATCTAACATTGTTGTCCTCCAGAAGACATCAGCGTCGCATTCTAGATCGGTCTCAGAGCCATCCATAAAGACCTGATAACATTCCTTGTCTGACTCAGATTCCAGGCCGAAACTGTTCCTACGCACCAAGAAGTCGATTTCGTCACTACGCAGCAAAAGGACACGTCGTCCTCCATAACACCAGAAACGACTAGCTGCGCGTAAGGTCATCTAAACTCCAGTGCATATTGTACCAAAGGCTACTTGCTTTAAAAAAAAAAGTAGATAGCAGATCTACGTGGTGGGACCCCCACCTTCTGAGCATCCTTCCTTTTCCCCGTATATTGATTATATTGACCGCATCCGCAATTCCAATCCTATTCACCAGCTCTGCTCTTATCCTCATACTAGTGATTCATATATATCATGGCGGTAACCAAAGCTTCACCACAGGAACTTGGTAAGGAATTATAGTATTTAAGGACCTATGATGCATTATAAATAAAACTGATTTAAAGCTCCCACTGATAAATTACAACATTCAATGCCTGGACCAAGTAAAAAATGGTCTTACCGATGGAAGTCATTTATACGAGTAATATGCTGCTTTTCATTTGCTAATAAACTAAGTGGTCATCTACAAAAAATACTCATAAAATATGATCATGTATCTGTGAGATAGATGTGAGTATAATCAAAGAAAATTTCCGAAATAATTTGTCTGTTAACTGTTTTGAAATTTTTCTATCCTCGGTAATTCATTCATCTTAATAACCACATAAAACATCCTCCTTCATCCTCAACAATTGAGATGTAAACCACCATTAAGATAAGCCATTAAACAAAGGAAATGTTTAAGACATTTCACTCCTAATTGGTGCCAAGAACAGCACGCACATTTCCATATCTCTCTACCGGAATCTCTTTAATATCCTAAAAGTTGTAAGAAACGCTCACCTTGGACTACATCGCAATTTATATCGTCATAAAGTCATTTAAAACTAATTTCGTTTCTCTGAGGAGTTACCTCATAAAATCATCACAAGTTCAAATTTTTATCATGGTTAGACGAAACGAGGCTAAAATCCCAATTCTCTACCCGGAACCAGAGCTAACACCACGAAATCTCCTCTTTTTCATCCATTTCGGTTGCTTAGAAACAGATGTAGAACACAAAACTAAATCTTGTGAAAATCCCGAAAAGGTGTCGTCTCAAAAAGAGTTCCAAGGCGTTCCATCAATCCCCAAACTTCGTACAAACACCATGGCTGTTCTGTATTTTGTCGATTCACTCAAGATTGGGCATAGCCTTTGGTGTACTTTCTCTTCGTGTTTTCGTATGAGGGAGCATCGCCTTCATTGAGTTAGTACAGAAGTTGGAAAAGTTTTTGTTGAGAAAATATCTCGGTCGGTTAGATACATTGCCGTGACTTTACCTTTTGGGAGAATTCGTTTTACAACACTTGTTCATACTTCGAATTTTTATTATGTG
This sequence comes from Volucella inflata, assembly GCA_928272305.1. Taxonomy (NCBI): domain Eukaryota; kingdom Metazoa; phylum Arthropoda; class Insecta; order Diptera; family Syrphidae; genus Volucella; species Volucella inflata. The sequence continues at coordinate 67,446,077 of OV743719.1, forward strand.
CTCGTACTTTTTTGTTCTGTCTAAATTTTTGCCTTCCTTCTGCCGGTAGTTCCTTAAGGGTAGAAAATACTTTTTGAATTTTTTGAAAAATATTGAGTTGAGGAACAAATTTTAAATCTACTTGCAAATTTATAGATAGTTAGAAAAACCGGTTATTTATAAGTGGAACCTGCAACTGCATATGCGCTTTAGAGATAAATAAAAAACTTTTAAGAAAAAAAGAACTAACAACTGCAGCACACGGAATCGGTTAAGTATCCTTTTAAGTCGAAACGGATGAGAAGTTTTGCTGAGAAGGATAGTGTTTCGCATGAATTTGTTGAGAAAATATTTAGAGAAACCAAGAACGAAATTAAAAGAATTAAAAGAATACACTAAGAAAACTAATAACGATTTTAAATCATTAACACGGAAGGGAAGGACAAATTGGAGACCGCTACTGTTATTCAGTGCAGTGTAACTAATTTTCCAAAAGTACCGAGAGTGTTCTTTTCTCATAATGATAGAAAAGAAACTCGTTTTTGAACTCCATGACTAGCCTTTTAAAAGCTTACTTCGACTGAGTTAACTGTAATTGAAAGTGTAATTAACGACTGACGGAGACATGGATAGATGGCCAGCACTTCAGCGTTTCGAGTTCGCACTAATCTGTTGATTTACCCCATCGTGGTGGCTCCTGGAAACTGCATGTGTATGTCATCAGACATGCATGCAGGTGCAAGATTGAACTTAACGTTCGATAAAGAAAAACAAGAACTTCACAGATGGACTTTCCAGTGTCGTCTGCTTCTTGATGTGGACTTAGTTAGTCATCAGATGGATGCCTTTGTAAGAAATCATTTCGTAGTTTCAAGTTGGTAACGCTGACATTTGACACCTGACAAACTCAGCTGTCATTCGAAGTGTCATAATATTAGCTGAATATTTGCCATTTACAATAATGGATCGCTTAAAAATCGAACAATGCGTTAAAATTATTAAAACTTACTACAAAAGTGGTGATTCAAGCTTAGCCACTTTTCGCGCATTACGCAATGATTATGGTCGTCATAATCGACCGACTATGCAAGCAATCGGTAAAATTGTGAAGAAATTTGAAAAGAGTGGAAGCGTTACTGATGTCGTAAGGCCTATGCATCATCGTAATGCACGCTCAGTCGAAAATATAGCTGCTGTAAGTGCAAGTGTTGCTGATGTTCCGACTTTATCGATTTCGCAGCAATCGAACGTGTCGTACACCTCACTATGGCGTATTTTGCATTTGGATTTGCAGCTCCATCCTTACAAAGTTCAGCTTATGTAACAGTTGAAGCCTGCTGACCATCCACAATGCCGTAGATACGCTTCTTGGGTGTTTGAACAACAGATAATAAACACCGATTTTTCGAACAACATTTTCTTCAGAGATGAGGCGCATTTCTCACTCGGTGGTGGGTATGTAAACAAACAAAATTGCCGCATATGGGACTCAGAAAACCCACAAGTATTCGAAGAGGTGTCGTTGCATCCAGACAAAGTGACTATTTGGTGTGCTCTATGGTCGCAAGGTGTCATTGATCCGTATTTCTTCGAAGATGCCAACCGTCTGTCGGGTTACAGTCAATTCGGAGCAATATGGTCGAATGATAACCGATTTTTTTTGGCCGGCGATTAAAGATCATGGCATGGACGATAAGTGGGTCCAAAAAGACGGGGCAACTGGCCACACAACACAACTAATTATGGCTTTACTGCGTGAAAAGATTACTGGTGGCGTAATTTCACCTTTCAATTGGCCACCAAGATCATGCGATTTGACACCGTTCGATTTTTTTCCGCGAGGCTACACAAAAGACCATGTGACGCGAATAATCCCCGAACTCTAGGCGTATTGAAATACCAACATTACTCAAGTTATGGTCGGGCGGTAGCCCGAAATGTGCGAAAAAGTGGCTAAAAATTACCTCAAAAGAATCGAATGCTGCGAATCTTCCCGAGACGGCCATTTTAATGATATTGTTTATCAAACCTAATGGCAAAGTCCAAACTTTATAATAAATAAAAATTTTCATCAAAAACGTATTCACCTTTGTCGACATTCCAAGTTTTTTGAGTTTCTCCGAAACGGTTGTATTGGCAATGTTGAGCCGCTGATCGATCGCCAAAAGCCTGTCAACGCTAGCTGCAGCCAAGATTTCATCGTTGTCTAGTCTGTGGTGAGTGGATGTCCAAAGGAAACAGAATCAGCAAGCGCTAGCCCTTTTAGACGAATCTCCATACACTCTGCAACAGAATCAGCCTTATCAACTTCACTTCCCGCATCACATTTTTTTTTTGTAATTATTTTGGTGTCTATGTTCTGTTTTTTTTTCTAATTGAGGCGGAACAGTCTCATTTCGGTGAGTTACCGAAAGTATCTTAAGTCTGCCTGTTATAGCGTTATACGAGAAAAATTCTACAAGTATGAATATGTCCGGTTATAGCATCTTTGGACCAAAGGATAATTTGGTGAAGTGATCGACTGTCATGCAATTTCAACATAGTAGTCGAGATAATTGTGCAAAATTCGCTGTTGGCCAGCAGAGCCATTATCTTATCTTTCAACAACTAATATATTAACTTGTCCCTGGTGTCCTTGTCCTTGCTATTACATTTATGTATAAGCAACGAAGTTGGGTCTGGCGAAAAGCGAAGCTAAATAGTGGAAGTACTTACCTACTCTCAGCGAAGAAGACTACACAACATCGATGACTCAGATAAAGTATCATGTTAAGAAGATACAGCTCTGAAATAGTCAAGGACTTGACTCTCTGGGCTTCATGATTAAGGGAGCAAAGTTCTTCCTCGAACAAAAAATAATTGAACGTCCTAATCGTCCTGTATAGTTTAAAGACATGGACTTGGACGTAGAAAAGTATTTCAGCATATATGAACAAAGACTATACATAGTCAGGTCCATTTGGGATACCCTTGTCGATCATACATGATGACAATAGATAAGGCAATGCTCTTCGGTTAGGCTCGGTAACTTTCAATGTCTGAAAAGGGCTTAAGCAAGGCAATGCATTGTCATGCGATTTTTCCAGCTTCGTTCTGAAAGAATTTTGCAAAATCAGCAAAGCAACTCCAGACAAATTATCTTTTCAAAAGTTTGTTCAGCTACGCTGATGATGGAGTGCTTATAACTTTTGGAGTAGAAGCAAAAAATACGAGTTTAATGTTAATTAAAGATCAGCAGTGTGTGTGTTGTTAAAAGAGTGTGTGTGACATCAACGACGTATAGGACAAAGCATCTCGATAAGCAGCTTCGACTTTACTGAAGTACAAACTTTGTCTTCCCCGGCTTTGGTATCTACTCCGACAACGTAACCAGCGGGGAAATCGTGTGAAGAAAACTTTTACTATTCGTGAATCTCTTGGGTTTATAAGCGATTGGGTAGTAAAAAGTCTTGCGAGCTATTAAAAAGGCTCTATGTAAGACTCGGATTATCACATTACTGCTTTACAGTGCAGAAGCTTTGATGAAATACTGCGCCAATGGATCATGAAGGAGGCGTTTTAACAGCGAACTGCATGGGCTGAACAGCGACGACAACCTCGAATAAAAAGCTAAAACAATCCGGCTAAAAGGACTTGTCAGCGCACGGGCATAAAATCATTTCGACTCCTACCGATACTGACGAAAAAATAGAGGAAGGCGCACAAAGTAAATAAACCTCAACAAACATCGTTCCAATGACTGCGCTAGCTGATGAAGCATGCGAGCTGCGACCCTTTCCAAACTGAGCTGTAAGTAGGTAAGCAGACAGCACAACTCTTCGAAAAGCACTTGCAAACATTAAGTGTCTCCTGTACATATTTTAAGCCACAACACCGACTCTAAGTGAGTTACTTCTTGCAAATGGACAGCATAAAGGTACAAGCAGTGCTATCGAACAGATCTTATTTAGGTACATATACGAGTGTCAGAATATCAGAACGCTTGATTAGATGAATGACTTCCTTTAGGGAAATATCCAAGGTATCGATAACTTATTAGAAAACCATTTAACCAATTTGCAATATTTTGTTAAGTCAGAAATAAAATATAAAACCCCTAAGAGGCACCCCCGATGAAATAAATGATTTGCCTCCAACGTTTGAAAGCCATTTTTTAACTCGTTGTATGCTTAAATTGACAAGAAAAAATGTATTTCCTTTTGATTCTCCGAAAAAAATAAAATAAAATAAAATGTATTCTACGTCAGCAATGTTCTGCTGCCTTTTTTGTATTTACGAGTATGAAACTGTGGTGTGAAATATCATTTTCGGATGTCATATCGTGTGGGATTTTTATAATTTATTGATTTCGGATGCTTTGCATGCGAGTGATATATTTCGCCAAAGTTTGCAGAAGATTCTCTGTGTGAAGAGGGTAAAATCGATTTTGGTCCCCAAGGATTTCTTTTTAATATCATTTTCAAATCCTTGTACTTTATCTCGACTTCGTTCGCAGACTTTCTTCACTTCTCTCCTGTGTAATGGAATATCCCAGATTCTGAGCAAAAACTTTCGAGTATTCTAAATGGAGTGTTGATTTACCTTTAGATTGATATTGTAGTTCTTGTCTCTTAGAAAGAAGGTAAAAAACAAATTTCTGATTTTTATCTAATTAAATGTTTTCCGTAAAGTAATAAAATATCTGTCTCTTCGAGGCCCTATCTATGTATATTTTCATTTGCTTAGCACTGTATAAGAGTGAAAGTTTAAGTTTCAGCAAAGAGGAGGATATTAGAAGAGTATTCTGAATTAATTTTCAACTTGCAGTCACTTTATGTCGAATTTGTTTAAGAAGTTGGAGACTTACACTGAAATGAATGTCCATTCATTTTATCCAAAATTAGAGCACTTTAAAATGAAAGTTGAGAAAACCACAGGAAAGTGCTTTCTAAGTGTTTAAACTTTTATGTCAAGTTTCCTATCTAACAATAATTTTATTAAGAAAGTTTCCAAAGAAAAGTTTTTAAGTGAAAATAATAAAGCAATTGTCAAATGTATGTACATACATATATACTTATTATACAATAGCTCCCACTAGAAAAAAATTTCATCCCAAACAAATGAATTAATTTTGAAGTTGGAAACCACTTTGCTATTTCCGTAATCGGTATAATATCTACTTATTAAAACAAAATTAGGTACGCAAATAAGTTTCGTCAATAGATGGCCCCAGCAGTAGGTCCTGGTCGATTTTGATGTATTAGCCGTAGAGCTGGTGGACGTTTTTGAAACGTCATTTGAGCAAAGCAAATTTATATATTTTTTTGTTTGGCTTGAAGAAATAGTCACGAAAATCAAAGTCTGGCAGTTGCTGAAACCGATATCTTCTTTGAAAAAAACAAGGGATTAATTTCGGAGCTGCCGATTCTTCTAAAATATTTTTTAAACTATTGGATGTATACAAATTTAATTTTCAAAAAAAAAACACATATGTAAAAATTTAATGAGATGAAGTCCCTAAGAATTCATTTTCTTTGATAGTTTCGATGGAAAATGGCTATAAAATGCCTTTTTCCAACATGATTTTAGTATCAATATTATATCTTCGATTGCGTTTTGCAGGGTGTTAGAACCGAGGCTTTTGTCTGGCATTTGTGAATAATTACTCAGCGAGAGCTCAATGAAATATTTAAAAAAAAAATTACTCTTGCTCGTATTTATGCAGGTTTGAGCCCATCTGGCACCACTTTGGACCCGACTAAAGTGTCTAGCAGTGGTATACCATGATATTTAATAACACGAACTATTTACCACCTTGATCAAAGAGTTCCCGGAATTTATAAAATTCAGAAAATTAAAAATACAAGTTAATTCATCTTAATCTATATTGTCCCCTTCAAAGAAATCCCCATCGACTGCACCACATTTATGGCAGCGGAGTTCAGTTTTTGGTATGTCGGCGAATTGTTTCACGCAAACATCTCATATCGCCCAAATAATACTCTTTCTTTACTGTCTGGCCTTCCAGCAAAAGTTCATGATGCACTACATCGTTGTAATCCATGAAACACGTGAGTATTCCCTTCATCATTTTCGATTGACTGACGACCACTTTTGAACCGCTCGTGCCACTGGTAAAAGTCCGTTTTCTTTAGAGAATCGGTGCCGAAACACTTTTCCAATATTTCCAACGTTCGCGCACCATTAAATCCGTTTTTTACGCAAAATTGAATAGAAGTTCGTTGTTGGAAATTTAAATTTCCATTTCTAAAATTGTAAAAAATCGCCAACACACACAGAGATAGATGTAGCCTTCGCTACGTAACTTTTGCAAATATATGCAAGCTATCATGCTAAGAATTTACCAACTTAACAAAAAAAACAGAACTCAAATCGGAACAATAGGAGCGCCACACTGTGGTTATTCCAGAAATCAAGGTGGTAAATGTCAAAAATCAGCTTTGGTCAAATGACGTGACCGCATCCAATTTTTTTACGCTTTTAGCCCTTCCCCCCTGCCAGAAGCACCACCAGACAACTGCCCGAATTTGATTTTCGTGACCATTTCTTCAACAAAAACAAAAAAATATATAAATTTGCTTTGCTCAAATTAAGTTTCAAAAACGTTCACCAGCTCTTAGACTATATCCAGAACATCATGAACCAAGCTAAGATATATGGCAAACAAACTGTTATGATACATAAGTCATTTTGTTTGGGCGTCATATACTTTTGGCTGTGTGGAAATGTATAATTCTATGCCAAATAATTGTCATTTTCGGGAAGTGTTCATTTTCTTCTTTCATTCGAAGAAAACAGCGGTTGAAGCGCATCGAGAGCTCCAAAAAGTTTACGGAGAAACTGCTATAAGTGTAAAAACTTGCCGTGATTGGTTCCGTCTCTTTAAAGACGGTGACTTCGATGTCGAAGACGCTGAAAGGGAGGCATTGCTCGATGAGGACCCATGCCAAACACAAGAAGAGCTTGCTTCAGCTTTAGGAGTTACCCCCCAAGCCAGTTCCAAGCGATTGCATGCTTTAAGAATGATTCAAAAACAAGGAACTTGGATTCCCTATGCTTTGGAGCCGGGATGTTGAGCGTCGTTTTTTCGGATGTGAACAACTGCCCCAGCGGCAAAAATGGAAGGGTTTTCTTCATCGCATCGGGATGGATGATGAAAAATAGATTCATTACAACAACACAAAGAGGAAAAGGTCATGGTGTCTGCCCGTTCATGCTTCCACGTCATCGGTTCGGCCTAATATTCAAGCTGCGAAGGTTATGTTGTGTATTTGGTGGGACCAGGTCGGTTTAATTTATTTTGAACTGTTGAAATCCAACAAAACCATCACTGGAGAATCGCCACAATACGAGCACAGGCAAGAAAAAGTGATTCTAAAGCTTGTCAACGCTCGGCCTCACGTTGCCAAACCCGCTAAAACCTGCCAAGAAACGCTCATATGAAAAGTCATACTCCACCACAAAAAAAAAACTTAGTTGCGCACCTAATAGAAAAAGGGGAGTTCTCGCCGAATAGTTACAAATTCCAAGCTAACCCTGTCTTATTAAAAAAAAGTCTCGACACAATTATGCATGTTGATATCTTTATGTCGATACAAACTTAAATTTTATTTCGATCATTAAGTAGACATGTGGTAATTGGTACGGGACAAAACATCTACAAGATGTGCTCCTCTGACATACTGACACATTTGCGTTCTTTTGACTCTTCTTTCAGTCACGGGTTGACTCCAATCGAAATGGCTAACCAACAGATATTTTACAATTTTTTTTTTGTTTAATAACCATCACGGATGTTAATTGAATTATAAAGTTCCGTTTATGCCAATTAGTGTGAAATTGAACATCGTTCATGTGACCATCAGACGACCATGACTTACATTACAGCAGCATCCAACGAATTACATTTTCCATGAAGTTTTTGCAAAATTGAATAAAAAAACTTCACAACTTTGCTTTTAGTTTGAATGTAATCTCTGATGTCTTGAATTACTCTTTTTTTATTGCCGTATAAATAACTTCATAAGCAGACAATATTATTTGTTCAAGTACAAATCCCTAAAAAAGTGTGATTCACCAGAAAAAATTTCTTTTCAGCACCCAATAAGTGAAATGTCAACGTCATGTATGGTCATCCGATGGCTTTAAATCTTGTGGCATTCTGATCTAATATGAGCATAAATAGCTATAGATCATCGGTAGAAATGCTGCTGACTTCTATGGCTTCGGCTACGAATTAGGGTCCGGCTTGGTTCATTTCCAACACATTTGATAACAGTGAAAATTGGAATCTTGAGAAATGTAAAAGATATTGTCATAATATCGGAGTTTCCAATAGGGACTTGAAAACTTAAAATTTAATTTGTGAACGCACTCTTTCACTAATAATCAAACTGTCACTGTCAATTTATTCAGCAGTTTCAACATTTTCATCATGGTAAAGTACACGAACGAGCAACGTCTGCAAATTATAAAAATTTTCTACCGAAATTCGAAGTCGGTGACTGCAACTTTAAGAGCATTAATTCCAATTTTCGGTCTTAATTCTCGCCCTAGAAGACAGGCAATAACAAGTTAAGTGCAACAATTTCAGTCTACATATTCGTTGTATGATGTTGCCGTGTCAGTGAGACAACGGGTTGGTCGAAGTGTCGAAAATATCGCTGCCGTTCAGGCGTCCGTAAAAAACGATCCAAATCAGTTAATTCCACGGCGTTCCCAAGAATTGGGCATCGCTCGGACCACATTATGGCGTATTTTGCGTAAGGATCTTGCTTTACACCCATACAAGATCAAGCTGACTCAGGAATTGAAGCCGATTGACCATTTGAAGCGACGTACGTTCTCCGATTGGGTTCTGGAGAAGATGCGCCAAGATGGTGAATTTCGCCACCTCGCCTCGTTCGTGCGATTTAATGCCGCTTGACTATTTTCTGTGGGGCTACGTTAAGTCATTGGCTTACGCCAACAAGCCGACGACTTTGGAAGAGCTCAGAGCCAACATTGCACGCGAAATAGCGTGTGTGGCCGTTTCGTTGAAAATTGGGTCCAACGAATCGACCGCTGCAAACGTGCCCGCGGTGACCATATGAACGAAGACGAGTTCCATTCATAAGTGTTTTGATTGCAATTCAAGCCGATAATAAAGTTTGTGAAATATCTCAAATGGTTTGCGTTTTATTTAAAAAAAAAGTTGTCAAGTCCTTATTGGAAAACCCTTTAATTTTGAATAAGTATTAAACGCTGTTGTGTGATGTCTCAGTCTTCTGATTAGATAATTTTTGGTGTGTATCTGTGATAGATGGTTTTGATATGAGTTTCTTTATTTTGTACTGTCCTACCAACAGATGGTGCTGAGTGAAGTTTTATGTCGTCTACAGGGTGCCATGTTAGATTTCAAGTGGCGTCACATATCCATTAACCAGCGCATTATCAAAACGCTTCCAAAGAGACCTCATTTGTCAGACTAAGATAAGTGTTTTAAAAGTTATGAGGTAACAGTTGAACATACATACATACCGGTTAAACACATAACCCTCCTTTTTGCTTTGCCGTAGTTGGGTTAAAATAATCCTTAAACATCCATAAAAAGAAAGAAGAGATTTTTCGGCACTTCCTTGTCAATTGGTCGAGCCTAGGTAGACATTTTTACATATAAAAATTAGTCAGTAATTTAAACTGGAAATGAATATGTACTGATTCATGCTTCAGATTCATTCGTTCATTCACTCGTACAAAGTTGAAATAGTTTGTTTTCTTTAAAATTTATTATCTCTTTAATTTCCTCATTTCCTCTACTGAAGAGATATGTAATCTTTTTAAGGTCATGTTCTTAACCTCATCGTAACCGCATTCATATTGGTAGACCGCAACACAAAGTCCAGCACAAACATTCATTACAAATCTCATTTATCTACATAATGATGGGCATCAACATCAGCATCAGTATCCACCTTCACCCACCATCGATTCAATCAAAAGTACAGAAATACTTCCTCAAAGGACCGACCGACGAAGTTGTCGAGTCTTTACGAATTCTACAAAACACTGCTCATAAACCATGCCGGACTCTGGAGACAACAATTGACTTAATGAGACCCACTTTCCAATGTTGATGACCACTGTTCTTCTTTGGGCACATGTTTAACCTAAAAAACCTTCACCACAGCTGACACAATAAACTTTAAAATTTATTTATACCACAGCCCGGGAGGCAGGAATTTGAATTGTCTCCAAACAAGATCCTTTGCATTCGTTCTGCACGTTTTACATTGTCCCCTGCTCCGTTCGTTCATTTCAATCATGGTCAATGGGAAACAGTTTTACCTTCTCCCAAACCAATGTAGCATTTACAAGACAAGGAGATGAAATTTGGTTTTTCCCTGTCCCCTCATCTTCGACTTTGAAAAAAAAAAACAAAAAGGACTTAACCACATGCACACATCTAGGCTCACACTTAGCTTTAATGAAGACTACAAGGCCACAAGAGTCAATTTAAGGATCTCTGTGGCACACACACTACAAAATTTGATTACAGATTCATCTGCTAGTTCTATATTCCGTTCTCTATTGCCAAGGTTGCCCGTACTTGGGCTCGTATTCATATTTTGGTCTTGTTCTCTTTTTTTTTTTTTGTTAAATGTGTTCTGCTCATCCAAACATACATTCCGGGGGTTTGTTTCTCTCAAGGAAGATGGCACACTGAATGGCGAAAAGGACGAAAAGAAAAAGCAATTTGCATGCCAAAAATGAAGAAAAATAAAAGGCACAGGCCCAAAAAGGACGGGGTTTGTATTTACTCGTATATTTGATTTTTTTTTTTCTTTCCTGTACTCAAAGACATTTTTCATAATGTCCTTTTGTCAGCACAGAGAAAGGGACACTAAGAAAGATAAGGACAGAAGCGAAGTGTGTTGTTTTGAGCAAGTGGATTTACATGTCCTTTCTGGAATAGTTACACCACAAAGAAACTTAAATAATATGTTTATTGTCATGTGGAATTTGTTTTCTTTTATTGTTTTTGTTTTTCGGTTTCTTTTCTCTATTTTAACTTTTATGATGGCTACAAAACTTGCGCTTGAATGAGCACTTGTTTCAATGAGATTATGTCTGTCTGTCTGTCTAGCACTATGAACGCATAGTTTGCCAACAAAACCTCGTGAGAATAGCCAAGTGCTGGATTATATGTTCTTTTTAGTTAAAGTTGTTACTCCCCGTAGAGAGCGAATTTTATTTTCTTAACTTAAGTTTGTGATATAACTAGAAAAATACGTTTTGAAACAAAACGGAAGCATTAGTTAGTAATTCTAATTAAATTAAGTAGTGTAACATTCGCACAACCGCGAGTCCTTAGTCCAAAAGTCGCAAATCTCCTATTGCAGTTGTCTTTTGACAAAATAACAAAAATTAGTTTTCAACCATAAACAATACTTTTTAATATGCCTCTCGGGTATGTGAGGCTCGCTTCTTTGAAGGGTTTAATGTATGCGGACCCATACTTTTTCTCATCAAAAAATAGAGAAGCACAAATAGAAAACCTTTTCCCCACAACTGTAATTACGAGTATCTGCAACTATAGACCGGAACAGTCATTTACTTAAAACTCTGTCGTACTAGGTAGATGGATGAATGATCTTGAAAAATAGGCTTATAGACATCGTGGCTCAGAACTTCACCTACTACCAACTGTTAAAGGACCAGATCATGGGTCTCCGTTTTTCAAGTCGTACCAATCTTCATATTATGTTAAAGTATGGCGAAAAAAGTGTTTCAAAAAGGGTACTAGAAATTCTGGCGTAATACCCAATATACGAGTATTGTACAAAAAATGGAAATTGCAAGAAGTTGTTCAACTTTAAAGGGATCCGATTTCTATTTTCCTTTAATTAGTACTATTTTGATATTCGAAAACGTTTTCAGAGTTGATCTTCGATTTTGAAAAGTGTAATTTTCGCTCTTGCAACGTCATTATTTGTGAAGACACCTGTGTAATTTGTTGCTCGTGTTAAAAGTTATACTGATTTGAATATGAGCAGATATCTGAATAAATATGCTATGTGATGCTGTTTTACTATAAAAAAGAAAAAAAAAACTGCAAAATTTGTGCAGTTTACGTTGAGAATGCTGTGAGTGAACGCGGAACCCAGGAGTGGTTTTTTCGATTCCGTTCCGAAAATTTCGATGTAAAAGATGCACCTCGCACTGGTCGGTCTGTCACTGAAAAAGTCGATGAACTTTTGCAACTGACCGAGCAAGACCGACACGGAAGCTGTCTGGAGGTAGCGGAGGCACTAAATATCAACCGTATGATAGTTTGGAATCATCTAAAACGAGCAGGCTACTCAAAGAAGCTCGATGTTTGGGTGCCACAAGAATTAACGCAAAGAAATTTAATTGACCCAATAACCATCAGTGAAACGCTGATGAAACGTAACGAAATGTAACCATTTTTAAGTGATTCATAATGGGCGATGAAAAATGGATTAAATACGAGAATATCCAACACAGCGATCATGGTCAAAGGTCGATGACCGACCACAAACGTTTTTGGTGGGGTTGGAAGGGAATTCTCTATTATGAGCTGCTAGAACGTGGCGAAACGGTTAATTCGATCCTCTACTGTGCACAACTCAACCGTTTGAATGAAGCTATCAAGAAAGAGCGACCAGAATTGGCCAGCAGAAAGGGAGTTGTCTTCCATCATGACAATGTTAGGCCACACACATCTTCGATGACTCGGAACAAATTGACTGAGCTTGGTTGGGAAGTTTTAATGTATCCACCGTATAATCCGGATCATGCACCATCGGATTACCATTTGTTTCGGTTTTTAAAATCTCTCTTGGGGTAAAAAATTGGCAGACCGAAGAGCCGCTGAGAATCCTTTGGGCAAGTTTTTCGCTGATAAGCCACAGCAGTTCTACACCGATGGAACTATAAAGCTACCCGAAAAATGGTAAAAGGTCATAGACAATACGTACTTGATTGAAATTGATTTTGAATACAGAAATTTTTTTTTCCAAAATGTACCATCAACCGCGGAGACGTTTTATATGACCTGTAATAAAGGAAATGCAAGAATAAAATATTGACAACTATCATCTATTCATCAACTTCAGGCCATCTTATGATAGAGGAAGAAGCGAGAAAATGTTTCAAGCTATGAAATATATTGTCGCTTCAAAGGAGCACAACAAACTATGTAGGATGACTATTTTCAATAAATACTCGGGGCCTTTTTACAAACGTCAGAGTAAGTATATGGACTCTGACATGGTATAATCTTTCATGTAGTAGCAAGAGTACTTAAAGACTCAGATGGTATATGTTCCCTTTTTTTGAAGCATCAAGCTAGTAGCATCAAGAGTAGAATTTGTCATTAGGGATGTTCAGTTCAAGTTGTCTTGAATACTTTCAAGTTGTTTTGAATAGTTTCAGGTCGGATGTACACAAAATAAACACCAGTGCCTCAAAGAGCTCTGTTAAGTCTCCGACACAATTTTTAATTTTCATTAATGATATCTTTCCACTGTTTTTAATCATGAATATCCTTTCGCTTGTGATAGTACTCTCAGCATTCATATTCGTTCCCGGATCCTCAAATCCCTGTTCTCCTGGCGCAGAAATAAAATGACCACACATTCGATGTCGCCAAAAATGCTGTTTAAGTTTCCTTTAGCTATGTAAGAAATATTTTCCCACTCTGACCTGATTGTGTGGTCAGGGTGATTCTATTAGGGATACCTTCTCCAGTGGGGATTTCACTAGATCATGAATGTACTGTGTTACAGTGATATGGGATTTCTATTCAATATTGCTTGACATTTTATCATCTGAAATTTTTTCCGCTGCATTATAAAAATCAGCGTTTTACGAGGAATTTGTTTCATGCGCTTAGATCAATTTATAGTCCACATAATCGGTCTTTCGAAAGCAGTATTCGCTATACCATCGAAAATTTTGAAACTCAATTTATATTATTGGATATAGCAGCAGAAAATAAGGTGGTAGTAGCAAAGAGTGTACGCGATGACGGTGATAAATCTATTCGGCAGCGTTTTCAACAGCTTGGCTTATCGTAGGCAACAACTTCTTCTATTTTACGTAAGTATCTTGGTTGATAAGCCTAGAAAAATTGGTTGGAGCCGTCCTTACTTCCTTTGGCCTCTTGAAAAATTTCAAGAAGATCCAACTTAAGAAAAAAAAAAATTTTCAGTGACAATGTCAATTTGAGAGGCGAAGTAAGCCCAAGCGATTAAAGGGCGACTAAGTTTAGACAAAATAACTTTTTTTGTGAAATTATAGCTTTGATGCGAAAATGATTCGGTGCAACATCACACCAAAGTCTACATAGATAGCCCGATTACAGTTGAGGAATTTGAGGCCAATATTACCTTAGTAATTCGTCAAACACCACTTGTAACGCCCGAATTCGTCATCGAAAGAATGGACCATTTTAGTTGCTGTCATGGACAACGTTAGAAAGAAATCATCTTAAAAAAGAAAAGAAAAAAATTGGTCTTTTGTATGATAATGAAAATTACTCCGTAAAATAAAATTTCTTGATGGTTTCCTTTTTTTATAAAGTGTACTTGGAAAGGTATCATCCTTTAGAAGGTATTTTAAGCACAATGCAAATATCTGTTTAGATGCCATCAACACCTTTTTACACTTGCTAAATAAATCTTAAAAGATTGCTCCTATGTATGTGGATGATACTAATATTGTGCAGTAAATAAACAGCCTTACGAATTTTTGCAAGGTCTCTAGTCTCACAGTGCTCCTAAGTCCTAGTACTTGCCTCGCTATGAATGCTCTTTAGTATTGACTCAAGCCCGTAAAGTCGTTAATGGAATTCACTGCCAAACTCCTTATCTAATAGTGATTATATCTGTCAGATATTATAGATCAAAGAATAATGGTATCTCTTATTTTTCTTCCCTAACCTTCCTTCGCTTAAGCTGTGGCTACACGAATATGAAGTTTCAACAAAACTTATTGTATGGTAACAAGTAAGAAAGACCATCCGATTCCTAACACAACGCCTCATCAGCTAAATTTCGACGAAGTGCGAGAACTTAGGTTCGAGGTTCATAAATTAAAAGAATTAGATTTAACAAACAATGAAACTGAACAGAATGTTAGCGCTCCAATTAAGATGATTCAGACTAAAGTATACTGCACGCCTTTTTCAAGTTAGAAGAAAAATTCAAATATTTTCGTTTTCTTACGTCTGGGTTGACCTGTTATGTTTTCGTTCTTACCTGAAAAAAAAGAAAATTTAATTCATTATTATAGGTTTATAGGTATTCTGAAATATGATGATTAAAACAAAGTATTGTATATATAGGATTAGTGTCGGAAAAACAAAACAAGACCTTATCCGGACTACTCCGACATATTTGGAGCTCAGCCCGGAAAGGATTTCCTGGACTTAGTCAGGCTCTTGGAAAAGAGATGGTGGCGGACGAGCCCTATAAGGGCCAATGGCAGCGCTCACATCCCGGAACGGGTTACTGGCTTCGGTGTAACCGACCCCTCGTCCTAGGGGCACTAAAAGTGGAACTGGTCCTCCAGGTTGGGGGTTGTGCCGCCGGGGTAACTGCCCGGCCATTTAAAAAAGATTAAGTTACGAAGCATCAACAAGCCTCGGATATGGACGGATCTACTGTGGACAACCCACGCAAACGATTTAAGGACAATGAGCTTCGGATATGCACGTGGAATGTTAGATCCCTTAATAGACCACGTGCAGCCGAGCAACTAGCGGAGGCCCTAGACTGTTGCAAAGCAGACATAACCGCCATCCAATAAATGCGATGGGGTGGGCCGGACGAAAAGAAGATGAAAAACTGCGACATCTACTACGGCAATTGCTATCGACGGCAAAAGCAGCGCTTATTTGGATGCGGATTTGTTGTCGGAGGCAGACTAAAACGAGAAGTCCTCAGCTTCCGGCATGTGAGCGAGCGCCCCGTAGCAATCCGCATCAAGGCTAAATTCGCCAACATAAGCCTCATATGCGCGCATGCCCCCACAGAGGAGAAAGATGACGACACCAAGGATGCCTTCTACGAGCTCCTTAACAAGACCTACGAGCAATGCCCTAGCTATGAAAATAAAATTGTCCACGGTGATTTTATTGCAAAGCTACGAAGATAGGGTATCTTTGGTGGAACAATCGGAAAATATAGCCTGCACAACACCACCTCCGATAACGGATTCAGGCTAGTCGACTTTGTGGCGGGGCGAAACATTGTCGTGGCTAGCACGCGGTTCCCACATCTCGACATACTCGTACACAAGGGGACTTGGAGAACTCCTGATCAATCAACAGTCAACCAGATTGATCACATTGCGATCGACGAAAGACACTCCTCCAGCATTATGGATGTCCGTACGTTCAGAGGAGCCAACATCGACTCGGACCATTACCTTGTTGTAGCCAAGGTACGGTTGCGGATATCCCAAACTTCGCCGAGACAAACTATGCTGTGAGAAAATTCGACGTCAGACGGCTACAATCGCAAGAGATCGCCAAGTCCTTCTCCGATCGAGTGTCTCTAAATCTCTCAAGAGGTCCAATGCCGCCAGCATCAAGCATCGAAGACCACTGGAAACACTGCCAAAACGCCATCAGAGATGCCGCTTCTGATGTGCTGGGTTTCACTCGTCCACCACAACGAAACCCCTGGTTCGAAGATGAATGCCGGCAAGCACATGCAGCTAAGGAAGATGCATATAACGCGGCGCTGCTTAGAAAGACCAGAGCTGCTCATGAGCTCTATGAGCGGAAGAGGAGAAACGAGCACCGCCTTCTCAGGAGGAAGAAGAAAGAGCATGAGAAGCGCGCGATCGAGGAAATTGAGAGATGCTACTCCAGGAATGAGGTTCGGAAGTTTGACCATAAGGTAAAAATAACATGCCGCGGAAACAAACCCAGAACCAAAGCCTGTAGAGATGAACAAGGGAACATCGTAGTAGAATCGCAGTCGATGCTGAGGATTTGGAAAGATCATTTCTGCAGACTGTATAACGGCGATGACGGACCAAATACCGCTATCAGGCAGAATCAACCTTTCAACCTGGACGATGATGACCAACAATTCCGTCCACCCGACCTGGAAGGACGATAGCCATATCGAAGCTTAAGTCCAACAGAGCTGCTGGAGCGGATGGCCTGACTGCCGAGCTCTTCAAAGCGGCAGGCGATGACTTGGTAAGGAGCATACACCAACTCATCTGTAAAATATGTTCGGACGAAAGTATGCCCGATGAATGGAACCTCAGCATTGTTTGTCCAATTCTTAAAAAAGGAGACCCTCTGAACTGCGCCAACTACAGTGGCATCAGTCTCCTTAACATCGCATATAAGATCTTATCCACCGTATTGTGTGAACGCCTGAAGCCGTTCGTCAACAACCTGATAGGTCCATATCAGTGTGGCTTCAGGCCAGGAAAGTCCACCATCGACCAGATATTCACACTACGGCAGATCTTGGAGAAGACCCATGAGCTTCAGATCGATACCCACCACCTATTCACCGAATTTAGGGCCGCATATGACAGCATCTATAGAGACGAGCTATATAGAGCAATGTCTAGTTTTGGCATCCCTGCCAAACTCGTCCGTCTGTGCAGGATGACGATGGAGAATGCACGCTGCTCCATCAAGGTCGGTAAAGATCTCACCGAGACCTTTGATGTCCAGAAAGGATTTAGACAAGGCGATGCGCTGTCATGCGATTTTTTCAACATCGTACTTGAAAGAATAGTGCAAAACTCACGAGCAAACACAAGAGGCACTATCTTTCAAAAGTCCTTCCAACTACTCGCATACGCCGACGATATTGACATAATCGGGAGAAAGCAGCGTGATGTCAGTGCCGCTTTCGCGAGTATTGAGACGGAAGCGGCGAAAATGGGTTTAGCGGTCAATGAGGGCAAGACCAAGTATATGCTGTCAAGCAAAAAGGAGAACCAACACCGACGTCTCGGACAGAACGTCACCCTCGACAGATATAACTTTGATGTAGTTAAGGACTTTGTCTACCTAAGCTCCGCTATAAATACAGACAACGACACCAGCGCTGAGATCAAACGAAGAATAACTCTTGCCAACCGCTGTTTCTTTGGGTTAAGAAGGCAATTGAGTAGCAAAGCCCTCTCTCGGACAACAAAAGTCACCCTTTATAAGACTTTAATAATCCCGGTCCTGCTCTATGGCGCAGAGGCATGGACATTATCAAGAATGGATGAGGGAGTTCTTGGTTGCTTCGAGAGAAAAATTCTTCGGGCGATCTTCGGTCCCGTCTGCATTGACGGTGAGTGGAGGAGAAGATACAACGACGAACTGTATGGACTGTACAGCGACATGGGCCTAGCCAGAAGAGTGAAGATCCAAAGACTGAGATGGCTGGGTCATGTAGAGCGCATGGACACCAATGCTCCGGTCCGAAAAGTCTTCAAATCCGCCCCCGAGGGACAGCGCAGTAGAGGAAGGCCAAGACTCAGGTGTTGCACGCAAGTGGAAGAGGACCTCAGCCAACTTAGCGCGCGAAACTGGAGACAGCTAGCCAGGGATCGAGCTGGCTGGAGAAGCTTGTTGACTGAGGCCCAGGTCCACTCCGGACTGTAGCGCCACCTAAAGTAAAGTAAAGTAAGTATTGTATATATTTTGAGAATACAAGATACGTTACCTAAGAGCGAGAAGACCTATATTGGGCAAACAATTTTGATGCTTTATAATTTGTTGGAAGTATATGGCAGTTTACACTAGTCCAAAAGGCATATCACTTCACCTAAAATGCTGTTTTATCATCTCAATACGTTCACAAAGAAACATGGTGCAAACAGAACAGTAGGTGCCGACAATGTATGCAACTTTCGGCTGGTATACATGCAAAGATTCACGGATATATAAGACGTTACAACGACGATGGAACAGGAATAAATAATTCTTTGTGGAGATATACTAGTAAGGATGAATAGCTGTCATCCAAAAATAAATTCTCAAAACGTTATCCAATCACGTATCCCCCAACACCTCGTCAATACCTTTATTAATTATAAAAATATAATATTTATTCCAAGAACCACTCCTACTTCTGCTAAATAAAATGAACTATCGAACTTTGTACGGGTTTCAGACCAAAATGAAGTAAAGATAGCAATATCTCAAGCTAGGTCTAAGAAAGCTTCCGAACAAAACGAATTGCATGCCAAGTTATTTAATGAACAGCAGGAAATGAGTTAGAACAGAGCATGCACCAATTTATTTCCAAGGCTGTCCAAACACCAAGAAAGAAGGCGCTCGGATACAATATCTTCTCTGTCATATTATGTGAACGCGTGAAACCATTAGGCAACACATTTTCTATGCGGTGGGTCCAGAATTAACAAAAAACTTGCGAGCTTTTTATTAGTTTCATAAGGAAGGATTCATACAGGCGAGCTGTATGCAACCATGTGGAGCATAACTACGGAGAGCCCTTGCTAGAGGGAATCTCATAGAGCCCTTTGATATCGAAACTGGGCTTAGCCAAACACATACTTGATAAATTTGGGAGGCAAAATTTTACTAAACCCTACGTAAGTTGCAAGCTGATAATTTTGATGTTATTTGCATAATGAATGCAGCGCGTTATAAAAATGGACTTGACTGGAAATTGGGAGTGTAATAGAATACGTTTTTTAAACAAGTAGGGCAAACAGCATAGCTGAATCGGAGAGATTTCTTGAGGTAGTTAGGAGTTTTTATCTCCCTCCGCTATAAGACTAAAATCGGACTAAGATTAACGCTTAATAATCTATGTGTCTTAAAAACAAAAGGCATTTCACCACAGCTCTATGACACAGAAGTGTAGATGATAGCGAAAGCGAACTGAGATATGCTTTCCCGATTTGAATGTACAATTGCTTAAAAAATTGTTAGGTCCTCTTTCGATTTCCTAGATTAGAAAGAGTTGATATGAAAGCGGATTCTTTGAGATGTGTATCCGAAAAATAACCAAGTCACAATACAGCCTTCAAAATTGCTAGAAAATGTAGAGTTAAAAAAAGATTTCTATTTAATTAAGCCACCTCAACCATCCTGAAGTGAACAAGGTAAGCAGTTGACCAAAGGCTGTCCTAACTGGAGAAGTTTTTTGTGTTAAGAATCAGTTCCAACTCGAACCGTGACGTCATCTTTACAAACAAATAGCAGTCCACATTCAATTTGAATGGAAGAACCAAAAAATATACGGAGGTAATGATTTACTTTTCATATTGCTTAGTACTTTGACTTACAAATCAAATAGTAATTCTACGATAAAACAATTTTAAAACTTAAATTCTCGCAGCCATTCGCAATTGTACTCGTAAGTCTGACGGACAATAAAGTATGTGAGAGCCTAAGCCATGCTCCTTAAATCAATAGATGACTCACTTAGGGAATTGATCAGTCTTATGCTAAAGAGCAGGATAATCAACTCGAAACTGAGTGGGTCTTCTGTTAAAAGATGTGTCAGCAGAGGTATGCCGCAAGGCGGTATCCTCTCACTCCTTCTCTGAAACCAATTTTCGAAACTACGCTGGAAACCTAATATTCAAGAACGAGTAAGCTTCAGTACCTTCATTCTCTTGCTAAGAAGAAATCGGGAATAAATGGGGCTTTCAACTTTTCATTGTTCATTGCGTATACGTCTCTGCTAAAAGACCGAAACTCACATTCTGGGGGGTTGTATGTAGAACGGCCTTCAACAAAGCAGACAACTGCATAAAGCCAAGCAAAGCCAAAATGCTGCTATTCGTCTTAAATGAACTTTCCGGCCACGCTAATATTCTTAACATATAAAGAATCCTACCAGAGAACATCGCCTTTACCATCCCCAAACATTGGTTCAACAAAAGCCCACCTTTGCTGGGTGCCGGGACATGAAGACATCCCAGGGAACTATAAGGCCGACGAACTTCCCAAAATTGGAATCACTTTATCCATTCTACATGTAAAAGGTAACATCGGTAACACCTATCGCTACGTGCAACTTCGAACTAAATCTGGATGCTAATAGAAGAGCAAACCTTAGGTGGGCAGTTGCGTCAACATGTCTAGCTAAAATTGGATCTCTCGAAGAGTTTAATCCAAGAAGGCTTGGCATGTTTGCAAGTGACTTCTGCTGAAGCTGCATGGACGATAAGGAGCAGGAGAACTCCACATTCTTCGTACATGTCCAGCTCTCAACCAAAACAAAAAATTCTAATTCTACAATGACTTAAGTGAACTCAGCAGTACAGTCCCCTACGCTTTGTCAAAAGCTCAAAATGGTTTCTTGAGTAGAAGGAACACAGATCCACGAAGCAACAACGGGCCAACAGACCTTAGTGAGTTGGTCTCTTTCCAACAGCGACTTCAGCTTTACCTAACCTATGTGTCATATTCTTGAAGCAGCGATATCTTTTCTTTTTTCTATAAGTGAAACTGTCCCATTGAGTTGATGTCCGGCTTAATAACAATCGATTGATATCTAAACCTTCATTTTAGCTTTTTTTTCGTACAATAAAGGTATATAATTTTAATAAATTTTTTGAAATTAAAATGGAGAAATCCTTCTCAGATCTATCTTGAGCACAAGGTCGGATGTTTGACAATTAAACAATGAGTTTCCTTCATTTGTAAGAAAAAAAACAGTCAAATATCCATTTCCTAACAGAACCACTTGGCATTTAAACATTTCTTTTGGTTCCATTATGAAAAAAATAGAAAACAATTCCTCTCTTCCTCAGGCCCTTTTTAAGAGTTTCTTTTCGACAGATTAAATAAAAGCTTGCGTAGCTCATTTTTTTCACTAATTTTAACATATATTCTTATTTGAATCTAAAAGCGAAAATGGAAAAAATGGAAAAGCGAAAAAATGGTTTCAACTTTTTTATGTCTTTAAAGTTTCTTTAAATTATCCTTCGGACTTTATCTTTTCAATTTTAAATTTTTTATTCTGTTCAATCTTTTGCTATTACTACAGAAATTTAAATGAAAAGAAATAAGAAGAAAAAAAAAACTTTGCCAAACAATGAGATCCTTCCTCGTCCTCTTTTTCCTTTTCCTCAAGCCAATAAATCATTGCAATAATTTTCGAGAAAAAGAGTAATCAAAACAAGTAAAAAGGAATTAGGATAATGGCAAACAAAACCCCTTTTTTCTCCTATTCGTCTGATGTCTTGGCGAGATTTCTTCACAATATCTTCTCGTAAAGTCGACTGCGGAAAAAGGGTTTGGTGGAGATGAGTTCCTTCCAGGAATAAATTTATGTCAATCTCTGGGAAAAGACTTTGATCATTTGCTGCAGGATAATTACTGTGTTTCAATATGAGTCTGTCAATCAGCCGTTTGCTGTCGTTTTTTTTTTTTTTTTAAAGTACAAACATTTAAAGTCGAACGAGATATTGATCAAGAAATTTTGACGTCCTTTCCTCATAAATTCTGTTTGATGTTGAATATTTAGATACAAAAACTAAAACATCTTTTAATGAAAGTAAAAATATCGAGATGAGATATCTGCTTAAGATTTTAAGTTTCGTCTCGTAAAAGTTCGTCTCTGAAATAACTAACATACTACGAGTATACTACCTTGACCACAGATATAGATGTACTCTTGGTTACGTAAGTTTGCAAATGTCAAGCTACGACGCTTAGATTTAGAGGGAGTATCAACAAGAGATGTACCAATGGGAGCGCCACACGGTGGTTATTCCGGGAACTTTCTGATGAAAGTAGAACATGTTGTTGATCGACAGTAGTGAAAAGGAGTATCTAAACAAGTAAGAATAATGCCTTATTAATTTCGCATTTGCTAGAAGTGGCTTCAAACCCAGTATACTGAAAAAGGTGAGAGCAAGAAAAAAATCTTAGCGAGCTCTTGTACAAAATCAGGTAGGTAATGATAGTGGAAAGACAATGTCAAATTTCTTCTAGCGAAAGCAAACGCAAGAGTGCTATTTAAACAAGCAACAGTCAAAGTACGTGTTATAGATGCAGTCACGATCCAAGTAGAAGTATGTGTAGCCACTGATGAGTCACTTAATGGAAAAGAGTGTGAAAAGGTGTACAACATAAACCGCCAACCAACAACTTGCTACAGATTCATAAAGATCGAAAAGCTTAAGGGTAGAGTAGGTTATAATATCGCACTAATAGGTTTTCTCCATGATCTGCCGTAGTGTGCGTATTTGGTTGATGGTGGACTTTCCTGGGTTAAAGTCACACTGATATGGACCTCCCAAGTTATAAACAGACGGCTTCAGGTGTTCACATAAGTTCTTGTATGCGAAGTTAAGGAGACTGATACCTATTAAGTTGGTACAGCTCAGAGGGTCTCGTTTTTGTTGGATCGGATAATCAATGTTGAGGTTCCATTCATCGGGATTATTTTTTTCCGACCATATTTTACCAAGTCATCGCCTGCCGCTTTGAATGGGTCGGCAGTCAGGCCGCAGATTTGTTGAACTAAAGCGATATTCGGTTCGTGATCGCCGTTATACAGTCTACAGAAATGCTATTTCCAAATTTTCAGCATCGATAGCGACTCTACTACGATGATCCATTCGTCACCTCTACATGGTTCGGGGTATCCGTGGCATGCTTTATTACCTGTTGGCAAATCTTCCGAATCTCATTCTTGGAGTAGAATCATTGAGTTTTCTGGACCGCGCGCTTCTTATGCTCGTTTCTTTTCATCCTGAGAAGCTGGTGTTCGACTCTCCTCTTCTCCTCATATGGCTCGTGAGCACATGTTATCTTTCTATGCAGCGCCGCTTTATGTGCATCTTGCATCGGCATTCGTCATCAAACCAGGGGCTTCCTTGTAATGGTCGACTGAAACCCAGCGAATCAGGAATGTCATCTCTGATAGCGCTTAGACCATTTAGTCTTGCAAATTTAACTTGGATTGCTAAGAGGCGATGGCGATGGCGCGATAGTTAGCTCATTGGACTATCACGCAGACAGTCTGGGTTCGATTCCTGGCTGGGTCACCAACAATTTTTCAAATCGCCATCCCCTTTCGGCGGGCAATGGCAAACTCCCGAAAGTAAAATTGCCTACGAAAAAGCTTCTAAAGAGTGCCGTTCGGACTCGGCGATAAACCGTAGGCCCCGCTCAGACGTGACAAAAATGACAACATGAGCAACACAAATGAGTGTCAAGAAGCTACGCCATGGCCTATACCGGGCTGCCAGCGCCACAGTGTTTTTTTTCTTTTTTTTGCTAAGAGGCTGTCATTCACTTGCCGAAAACTCAAGATTTTTTCCTTATATCTGCCTCCAATAACAAATCCGTATCCGAATATTCGCTGCTTTTGCCGTCGATGACAATCGCCGCAGTATATGTCGCAGTTTTTCTTCCTCTTTTTGTCCGGCCTATCCCATCCCATTGCTTGGATGGCGGTAATGTCTGCTTTCCAGCAGTGCATGGCCTCCGCTAGTTGTTCGTCTGCACGTGGGCCACGTGCATATCTGAAGCTCGTTGCCCTTAATTCGTTTGCGTGGGTTGCCAACAGTGGATCCGTCCGTATTCGAGGCTTGTTCATTTTTGAACTACCCTTAAAAATGTCGTTTTTTTTTTTGTAAGAGGCGCTTTCAATACATTCTCGCATAGTTTGGCTGATATTATAGAAATTTTACGCCGAATTCCAGATCATATCCAATTTCTTATTTGTTGGCATAGGTCAAAAAGTCAATTCTACTCCAAAGGAGGCACTACAGAGATTTTTTTAACAGTGAGACGAGTACTGAACACCGAGTGTAAGCGATCTCTATTGATTCCAGCGAACTTGTAAGCACCATATCAGAAGAAGTTACAAGCATTTGGATGTCTCATACTGCATTGTTAAGGTAAACCATGGGATCCGAAAACATATAGCATTTGGAACCTCACTAGAAAAGAAGTTGGTGACGTTGTGACTAAAAGAAGCCTAAGAAGCTTACATTTGTAGTAAGCAATTGATACTGCAAGCAATTTGCAAATAATTGTAATCCAGCAATTGAGCATAGAAGATGAAGTTGCCAAGTTGGTAATATCTACATACATTTCCTGGTTTAACGATTAGCTAACCAGCCGCACGAAAATCGTGTGTCCGGAGAGTGTTGGATATTCATTGTGGTGTGACATAGGCCAAAAACACAGAAGAACGTCCGCTTTAAAGCGGACATGAAGGCATTTTTTTCGCTATTTTTTCAAATTCCATCAAGATGGTCTATTAAAAAAAACATTGCTGTACTGATGTTACTCAAAGACAATGAGAAATGTTTCCGACCGCACTATTCTCAATATTTGAAACAATTTAAAAATTTATAAATCCCTACAGATGCTGGCACGAAGGAAGGGCAAAACTTGGAGATATGGTGTCTTGGTGATAAGGTCCCATTTCACATTGCCCAAAAAAAATACATATAAATAAGTAATTAGCATTTTGGGCAAATTTAAACAAGAAGATAAAGCTCCTGTCATGTCTATCGGTCGCTGGGTAGGCCAGAAAAAGACCATAAATATGAGTCAGAACAAAGTCCGACATTTCCGTAAGCTTGTAGATCCAACAATACAAACTCGCACACCATCCACAGTCCAAAAGCGTAGACCATGTTTTATTGGTCAATTAATTACAGTGAAGTAAAAATAACGAAAACAATTTGTTGTTTTTTGTCAACATGTTGTTACCATGGTTAATAAAATTTCCCACCTTTCATCCGGCGCCGATTTCGTTCAACTTACAGCAATAACAACTGAAACACCACCAGCAACAACAAAACCATCGTTGACATAAAACCATTTTCCAACTAAAAGCAAAATATCCATAAATAAACAGATCCTTTCACAAATATGTTGCTGGCGTATGTTAATGGAAGTAGACAACATCATACCAATTTTATTGGATTTTAATTTTTTCTCTCCCTTTTTTTGTTGCCATTTGTTTCGATATTTATTGGTTTTCAGGTAAGCACCGAAAAGAAAGGACGTGTATCTTTGCGCACCTCCACTAAATTTTAAAATCGTAAAACTTACTTAAATGTGCTGAGTAATATTCAGAGGACTAAAAGTGTAAAAACACAATTTTTTGTATCCATTTTCTTTGTGGAAATGTCATAAAGTGGAAACACAGTATCGATGACTGTATAAGTATCCATATCCATGCTAAGTATCCACAATAGTGTCCTGAATTACTTGGTGTCGAATATATTTTTGTGTCTGCTTTTATGTCTGGTAAGCCTGCGATATGCTTTTAAATGAAATTTACGTTTTGCATTAAAATTGAGTGGAAATTTCACGCCTTTTTGGCCAATAAATTGAGCGAACAATTTCAATAACATACGAGAGAACGTGTACAAGAACACGATGCTACATCCTACATACAAACATGAATACATGCCCCATGGTTGATACATATAATATACATACACGTGTACTTATTGGAAGATGGAGCACGTATGTATTGAAAATTTTCTGGATAAGGCAGCAGAATATTCATGTCAAACAGCCAATAATGTATCGCTTTTGGCTGTTAAATTCTGTCAAGACCAAATAGCATAAAAGCGATACAAGGATAACACAATTCAAATGGGGAAGTCGTTGGGAGAAATCCTTTAATTTGTGTCTCCCTCTTAGCAAAATGTCTTGCTTGTTGTTCCGTCTTTGCGAAAATATCGAATTTATTTTTGACAAATCGATATGACAGAAATCGAGATAACTTTATGCTTGCTTTGATTGTCACCCAAATTTTCACATACGAGTATGGATAAACATTCTTTGGAATGGTTTTTTATTTTCTTATAAAGAAAAGTTGCCTTCCGGCTCTTCCTGGGCACTCAAAAGTTCTATGTTTTTGCATTCGAACTACGAGTACAAATTGTTGGGTTTCTCTGTTATGTTAAGTTATAGTCCTTTTTTCTACCAACTAAAAATATTATACAACTCTTAAATAAATATTTTATTGCAAAATAATTCGCAGCAAGACACGTGACTGGTAAATTTCCTATTGTTCTTAGTGCAAACAACACGCTGGGAATGGTTTTATGGGTGTTTTAGTTGCTGTTTCTGATAAATTTTCCAAAAGGAATAACTTGCAAACCGATTTTAGTATTGGAAAGTGCTTGACATATTATCATGCACAGACTTACACCAGAAAAATACCTCCACTCATTACATTAAATACTTTTAGATCTCATAGTCCCATTTTTTACCGGTAAAAATCCAGATGATGTAAGATTGGTTAATAGGCCATGCCGCGTGATTAGTATGTGAATCTGTTTCTTATCACTTTTTCGTCACTTATTGACGAGACCCACTTTTGGCTCAGTGGGTTGAATTTTTTACAATAAGAAAAATCTGGAAGAGATTCAGAAGATACATTTACTACCACAGAAGGTGTGCCCTTCGTGGTGGTATAATCTTCGGTTCTTATTTTTTTCGGGAAAGAAAAAGAGCTGTCGGACAGTCGCCAGTGATTGTTTCTTCAAAAATTTTGGCGACATTTATCCGGAAGATATGTGGTTATTAACAATACGTGTAATACTGCCAATGAAATACTGGTTTCGACGCCAATTTTGTTAGAGTATTTCGGAATGTTATTATCCAAGAGGGGATAGTTTTTGATGATTTTTTTTATATCCCGCAGTAGATATCGCAGCCATGTTACAAGAGTATATTTATCCCCTCGATTCAGGATATTCAACAAGGTTTCCTTTCATCTAGCTTATTCAGCTAAAAGAAAATTCCTTTGAATCGTACGGTGTGAAAAGCCTTTTCCATTTTATATCCGATATCAGCTTGGATACGACTAGTGAGTTATAAGGCTTCCAGTCCAACCGGAACCGTCTAACTTTCCACAAATTTCATATATCTCAACTATCATAGCATTTTTTCACAGAAAAAGGACGCCGCCATTTATAAAGGGTTTTCCAATAAGGACTTGACAACTTTTTTTTAAATAAAACGCAAACCATTTGATATATTTCAAAAACTTTATTATCGGCTGGAGGTACAATCAAAACATTTATGAATGAAACTCGACTTCGTTCATATGGCCACCGCGGGCACGTTTGCAGCGGTTGATTCGTTGGACCCAATTTTCAACAACTCGGCCACACATTTCGGCCGAAACGCGTTCAATGTTGGCTCTGAGCTCTTCCAACGTCATCTGCTTGTTGGCATAAACCAATGACTTAACGTAGCCCCACAGAAAATAGTCAAGCAGCGTTAAATCGCACGAAAGAGGCGGCCAATCGACTGGCCCATTTCTTGAGATAATACGCTCACCATACTAACTTTTCAATAAATCGATTGTAACGTGTGCTGTGTGGCTTGTGGCTTCAATTCTTGAGTCAGCTTGATCATGTATGGGTGTAAGCCAAGATTCTTACGCAGAATACGCCATAATGTGGTCTGAGCGATGCCCAATTCTTGAGAACGCCGTGGAATTAACTGATTTGGATCGTTTTTTACGGACGCCTGAAAGGCAGCGATATTTTCGACACTTCGACCAACCCGTTGTCTCACTGACACGAAAACATCACACAACGAATATGTAGACTGAAATTTTTGCACTGAACTCCACTGAACAGGCAGTCTACTAGGACGAAAATTACGACCGAAAATTGGAATTAACTCTCTTAAAGTTGCAGTCACCGACTCCGAATTTCGGTAGAAAATTTTATAATTTGCAGACGTTGCTCGTTCGTGTACTTTACCATAGTGAAAATGTTGAGTTTACTGAATAAATTGACAGTGACAGTTTGATGATTAATGAAAGAGTGCGTTCACAAATTAAATTCAAAGTTGTCAAGTCCCTATTGGAAAACCCGATATACTTATGCATATATTTTTCCATTTGTGTGACAGCTATTGATGTGAAAAGACACTAAAAGTGAACAAAAAATAATTTCCCCCAAAAAGTTAAAAAAAATGACTAGTCGCAAATAGTAAGTGAAATTGAAATATTTTATTCGGCGCGACACGATACTAAATGACCATATCGAAACTATTTATATTTTGTAAGAGAAGTGCTTTATTAACGATGTTTTTGTTCATTTTTGTTTGATTTGAATGTAGTTTCATGTTTTGTTTGCATTTTCTAATTTTTCGGTGTGAAAATATACGAAGTACAAGACTTTTTACAGTCATTGATACTCGTAGAAGAAGAAAATGAAGAAGTTGAGAATGTTTCTGCTGTCTATTTGCAACCAGCAGATCACTGATGTGCTGAAGAAAAATGTTCACCCTGAGCAAAATTTGTCGTATAATGAATCAGTGATCAAATATTTCGGTTGCCACGGATGTAAGCAATTCATCAAAGGAAAACCGTTGCGTTTTGGCTACTAGGTGTGGTGGTTGAATACGACAGATGGATATTTGATCAATTTCGAAATTTATCAAGATACAAAACCACGAATTAATCCTGGACTTAAAAAAAACTCCGGAAAACGTGTGGTACCATTGCTGCAAATGATTCACGAATTTCCGGATCACATAAAAGATCTCAGTTTTTCGTTTCACTTTTACAATCTTTTCACCAGTATTACTGTGCTCGAATATTTGCGACAGATCTGGCACCATGGTACAGGAACCATACGTAAAATGCGGATTTCACAAAATTGTCCATTACCGACCAATCAACAAATGAATAAAGCCGAAAAAGGAAAAATTGAAAGTGTCGCCTTGAAAGATTATAACATCTCTGGTAAGGATCCAGTTTCCAAAGCTTCTTTGTTCCAATCGTGAACAAAGAATGCTTGTCCAACTTGATCGGCCGTACTCGATTGAAAAATACAGTAAATACATGGGCAGAATGGATCGTATGGATCCGAACATCGCTTACTACAGGTGTGATGTGCGTACAAATAAATGGTGGTGATCGATTTTTACATGTTTGGCTGCTTCAAAGGAAAGCTGGTTACAATACTCTTTCAATTTGTGTTTTGAATACACGAATTATGCCACATCAAAACATCCCATTGAATGATCGCCATAGTGAAGTGGATCATTTTCCATATGAAAGCACGAAAAGAAGATGCCAGGACCCCAACTGCAACAGCCGATCTTATTTCAAATCATTACTCGTATTATTATATAAATTTTAGACAGGGAAAACATCAATAAATGCTTTTGTTTCTTTTTGTTTCCTCAAAAGAATGCATTTTTCATACAAAATACAGGTAAATTGTGTTTTGGTGACTTTGTAACTTGTCGTGCCATTAGTTCCATATGGGACCACTTGATGACAGGTAAACAGTAGACCACTGGTAAAATTTTCTTTCATTTTTGGATTCAGGAGGCCAAACAATTAATTTTTCCAAATTTTGTTCTATGTTCAATCCACCTTTTCTCTGTAACAAAAGGTACAGCACTCAGACAAGGACATATGTATCGTACTTTTTCGTTGTTTATTTTACTGGAATTACTCGATGAGTAAGCGCCTCAGTGACAACATCATTATGTACGGAACGTTGTATGATAAACGTGTACACCTATCATGAAGTTTTAATTTAACGGGATGCTCATACATCCATGGGGGCAAGGTAACCCGTTACCAAGTCTTTCCGACATTGGAGATGATACCAATGCGTTTTTACCCTTGGTATGAGTCGAGGCCTACTTAAAACCTCTTACTGGTCTTAGGGTCGCAGTATCCAGTATTTTCAGCAACTCCACTGCGGGTATTGAGCCCAAGCAGGGTCACCCTCCCTGCGATTTAGGTCTAATCCACAGTCACCACAGCTCCTAACTCCCACGGTAGAGCGTTGTAAGTCCTGGTATAGACTACCCGTGGCCTTACGACTCAATAGGACCTATGACCGGCAGCATCAGTGGCGTAAAAGTTTGATGATGTTATAGAAAAGTCTATTTTTGCTTTACCCATTTCATTGATGGAAGAAGGCTTGATAATTAGACAGGAGCTTAATCAGTACTAATTACCTGCCACCTGATTCGAACATAAACTAGCTCACTTACAGAGATAATTTTTCGTGATAAGCACCGCGGGATCGTGTGTCACTTATGCCTGGTAAACTTACTCGTAACTACAAAGTAAGACAGTAAACCATTCAAAACCTATCCTACTGACAGTAAGAAAATCGCTGACCTCTTAGATAAGTCGAGAGTCTTGCATTTGCTCTGCCTTTGTACTGGACAGTGATGTCATCTGTTTTATGCTAACAAGCAACTTAAGTTTTAGTCGCAGACGCATCCGAGTATTAAGAAAACTATAACGTAGTTTTGGGCCCTAAGAGAGTTCACCTGCCGATGACATTGTCTATTATTATCAGAGGGAAATCCATCAATGTCATCGTTGGGGATGGTGCGAGCGATTTCTAGCGGGGTTGTTTCTAATGAATCAATTATTGTTCACCTCTAGGGCTTTAACACAAACCGTCGCTAAACATAATCCAACGGACACTACCTCTGCACATATGCAGATGCCAGATAGTAGAAATTGGGAGCGTTAAAAAGTGTTTCTTAGGGTGTATCTCATCTGATATTGGTCGCAGTCCGCTCTATTCGCAGACATTGCTCCTACCAAGAAAGGTAGTGATTCCTTGTTGCGATGCATCTAGGACAGAGAATAAATTCGAATAACAGATTTCCGCATATGAAGCTCAAGTAATTCTTCCATGCTGCGACATGTAACTACCTACCCGAATGAATTTTCCTGTCGTCTGTTCAAAACATACTCGTTCGAATATACTTTTACATTAACGAATTTATGCAATCTCTCGGGAACCTTTTAAGCTGTGATAAAAACTCGACTCTTAGTCAAGCTAAGTCATACTCCAGTTTAATTTTTGTTCTTTTTCCGCTATTAACATTACGCCTTAAACCAAACTCACACTCCACCAATTTGTGCTCATGTACGCATATAAAAAATGTATAACAACTAACACAAACAAACAATATCGTATGCATTTGAAGGCTTTCAAAAAATGAAATTGATGATCAAAATGTTCACTCGATGGGCAATAATAGGCTGCGCCAACAGTGTGGGGTCGGCACGTAACATTTTTTTTTTTGTTTTGTGTTCCCCGTAGACAACTTTTGAGTCGTTTAAAGCCCTTTTTATCGGTGAATGTTGCTGTTAAAAAAAAAAAAAAATTTTGATTAATGACTGTATGAAATGTTTGATAAGCGGTTCCGTAAGGAGTTAGCAACAGTGTTAAAAAAATTATTGATAAAAGATTCGTTTAAAGAATATGTTTTGCATGTACTTGGTGTTTGCATCTAAAGCGAGGACCTTTTATAGAGAAAGTATATGCTTCGGGATTGGTACGTGACCATTTTTTTTTAAAACTATTCTATTCCTCATTTCTTTGAACCGGAAACTTATGAGGAAGAAATCGCTGCAGGACCGATTAAACCAGAATAGCGCACATAGAACCCATTTTAAGCTGAAAAAAACACAACTAATCGTATACCATTAAAAGTCACAAAACAATGTCACGTGTCATGTAGCAAGAGACTACCTTTCCAGATATCGCATTGAGTTCGAAAGATTTTTGAGTATCTTGTTGAGACTTATGAGGCATTGACCCACAATCGACTGAAGTACCTATTAGTTGTGTACGAGTATCTACTAATCACTTGTGTAGAGATACAGTCAATTTGACACCCTTAAATGATTAATCTTTTTCAAAGCACTTCAGTAGAAACGATGACAAATTGCCGTATTTGTGAACCTTTCAGAACCAGATAAGAGGTTTTTTCTGTAAAAAATGTAGTTCAAGTTCAGTTCAAATGAATAACATCGGGGCTTGCTGCCTTCCAACGAACGAAGCTGTACACTGTCCATTAAGGCTTTTCAACAGAGATCTTGTCCACATTGATTTGAAAACAAATAGATTTTTTATAACTAGGAGGCGGTCTGCTATATTGCAGTCAAGGAAGTTAGGGTTTATAAGCAGATCATTGAAGTCGCTCTCGAAATCAATTCAGGCATCATACGAGTGCATAAGTACGCTCCTTTGATAGAAACTATAACTGGACCAACAATGGGCCTTCCTTAATTCTTGTTTGCAGAAACAACAGCATATTTGTAGGTCTTGCTAGCAGTTTCTGGTTAAGATAATAAACATTTGAACATTTAAGTCCACCATCGACCAAATATTTATACTACGGCAGATCTTTGAGAAAACCCATGAGCTTCAGATTGATGCTGATATGACAGCATCTTTAGAGACGAGCTATGTCTGGTTTTGGGATGCTGCCAAACTCGTCCAACTGTGCAAGATGGCGAAAGAGAACGCACGCTGCTCAAATTAGGTCTGTAAAGATCTCGCTGAGGCCTTTGATGTCAAAAAAGGATTTAGACAAGGCAATGCGCTGTCATGCGATTTCTTCAACATCGTGCTTGATGCAATAGTGCAAAACTCACGCGTAAACACGAGAGGCGTAATCCTTCAGTCTTGACCAATTACTTGCATACGCCGATGATATTGATGTCAGTGACGTTTTCGCGAGTATTGAGACAGAAGCGCTGAAAATGGGCTTAGCGGTAAAAGAGGGCAAGGACAAGTGTATGCTATCAAGCAAAATCTTCGAATTCTTCCCCTAGGGACAGCGCAGTAGAGGAAGACCGAGACTCTGGTGGTCCACGCAAGTAAAAGCGGACCGCAGCCAACTTTGTATGCAAAACTGGGGTAACTGGCTGGAGATGTTTGTTGTCTGAAGCGCAGGTCCACTCCGGACTGTAGTGCCACCTAAAGTAAGTAAGTAAGGGCATGTTCACCATAAGCTTCCATTAAAAATCGATGGCTATCAGCAGCCGTTTTTCTTATATAGGTACAAAAAACCATGACCAAATTTCTGCCACAAAATTCGACAAGGCGACAAAAAAACAACGTTGTTTGTAAACAATCAGCTATGATATACTGATGTCACAGCTTAGCGGACATCGAATACGAACCAGCGAATATTGGCAATTTTTAACATTTTCACAGCGACATTTCGATCTACGAAAAGTCGTGCAAACAAAACACACCATAACATGGGAACTTTGAGATTAATTTCATATGAGGTTGTAGTCGTGCGAATGTAGTTTGGGTTCCATATTTGTGGAATGCGACTCGAATTTGACGGTTCGCAAAAGGCATCCGTTCATTCGCGGAAAAATATGCGCATTATTGATTTCTTTGCAAAAACTAATCGAAATTTTTTTTTTTATTATCAACGTACTTATTTATCCAATGGTGTTTTCAAGTTCAAGCGTCATACTTTGGTTTTGGCACGGCTTTTGATAGATTTGGTTTTTTAAGCCTTTTAGGACAGCTCTTAGCCCGGTGGTGCTAAAAATACAAATTCTAGTATGTATCCTCTTTAAGACCTCGATAAGCAGCTTTCAAAGTCTGAGAACCATATTTCTTCTGTATAAATGTTTGTTTTAAGTATGATATGAAAGGAAACAATTTTTACTTATGAACTGCACATTTTGAACATTTGGAAAGTGGGGTTTCAGTTTTGCAAAGACGACAGTGACCTTTTTCATCATATCGTGTTATTTGAACTGGACCTGGGGTGTTCTTCCTTTTTAATAAAGAGCTGCAGACAGTGGTTGATCGCGATGGCAATGGTGATGGCGAGGAGTTCTGGGTTTGTGAGCAGTGGAGAGATTACGGGGTTGCTGAAAAAGGACAACTTCTGGAGCGTTTTAAGGCATTTGAGAAAGGCAAAGGGCTTAATAGTTATAGCATTATTTCCTTGATTAACAAACAGCGGAGAGCTCTAATGTTAAAAGATATATCGCAATTTTTATCATACGAACCCATGTCACGTTTTTTGAGTTCGGCTTCTGAAAGAATATTGCATTAACCCATTCTATTATGTTGCACGGTTTCACTTGTGAAAATGCCTATTTCCTACCAAGCTGGCATAAGGCTTATTGATGTGAACCAGTTATCAAAATAAAGTTTAAAATGTTAAACCTTGGACATAATTGAAGCTAAAACCAAGACTTTCACGGATGAAATGCCAAGCCCGCTAGTGGGACAAGTTCCACCTCCAACATACAAAGCAAAATCATATATCATCGCTGACGTCCCAGCCATGGTGACCATTTTCATCCCCCATTTATAGGGCTTTGCTGAAAAGTACTGCTTGAGATTTGACCTCCCCTTGAAAGCTATAATCTGCTCTTCTACACATTGGAATTCTCCTTGAGGCAATTCCTTAAACCTAGTTTTTAGTAATAATAGCAACGGGCGTATTTTATATAATTTGTCAAAATTAGGTTCGCTTTTATTTTGAATTTTCGCTCAAGTATAGGTATGGCATGACACCACTCGAGTTGTTTTTTTTTTAATTTTAATAAAACACTTAAAGCCACAAATTCAAGACCAATCGGAGCAAAAACAATGAGAGAATATCTAAATTTTTCCTGAAGTCCGCTTCCAGATTCTTGTCGTTGATTTGTACTGTCCTAAATCTTATCCTAAGTCAGCTTGGTACAATGCTATCTTTGATTGTGTGTTACATGTAGTTTTAACTACAGAAACCATAACAAGGTGGGAATAAGGTTTAATATTTTATTCATAGGTCTGTTTAGGTTAATTTGAATGTCTTTCCAGTACTGATATAACTCCATAGTGAGCTCATACTGTTTTATTGTTTACTTGGGCCTGCTAATAGCCAGCTGTGAATAGTACCACCTGATGTGAAATTTTTATTTTAATCGAAAACAAGTCATTCCTGATAGCACTCATGTGTGACTGACATGTTATTCACCAAGCTCTTGTAGAAGTTTCACTTCATCAGCGAAATATTTCCACCCAATCATCTCTTTCTCTTCTTTATTTTTCTTTCCCCATCAATGGGCATTGATAGAAAATACAACGACAAAAAGCTCTGAATCATCATTCTGCTTTTGAATTGAGTTCGGCACATTCCAAGTAGAAAACGGGCCCAACAGAGATGGAAACGGAAAATTGTACATTTGATTGCATCATAATAAAGAAATGAAAAGTACGTATGGTAACGTAGATACGAGTACGTTTCACATCCCATCCGATAAAAATATCCAACATAATTCTTGTTGCGGAATATACTCGTAAAAATCAATTTTTCCTTCATCTTCGCCAGACCCTAACAACATATAGTAGAAACCAACACAACACGCATAATACTGATACAAATACTGAATACACTAACAACGAAGATCGACATATTTGTCGTTATATCCTCCTTTTTTTATATTTACGTCCTTCGATAAATCTGTGCTTGCAGACATCATCATGTCCTAAAAGAAGACAAACCGACCAACTAGCAGCCATGGACTACCAACTGCTGCCAGTAACCAACTTCCAACAAACATAGCCAACAAGACCAATGGGCATAATGTCTTGCTGTTGCTACTTACTCGCCTTTTGTATCCTTTTACATATTTTATTATCATTTCATCTTAACATGTAGGGATCTGTGTCACTCCTCATGTATCCGTGCCTGTTTGTAATAATTTTCTCTATTTGCTATCTGGGGGATATTTGTTGGTTGTCTCTTCGTTATCCGTCCTTTGGCTCCGGTAATGAATAGAGTTGCCATCTGGAAAGACAGTTCTAATCAAACAGTGAAGCACATGAGTACCTTCAATGAAGTTGACAGATTAAATACGAATGCTGATATCCTGGTTGGGATACGGTAGATAGATCCAGTGCAGCTATAGTTGATTGGCAACACTGTTACCATCATTGATACTCCTATGATGGTTCGTCAAAGAAAATTCCAGCATTTTATGATTTTTTTATAGCCAGCCAAAGGGAGAAGGAAAGGCAAAAAAAAAAGTGGAATTCCAGATTAAGGACATAACGAGTCGCGCTTAGAGTAGACTAAGAGACCGCTGATTGAAAGGATTTGTGTGGGCGAACAAATAAAACTATACAACACGGTGTTCGTACTGATGGAGAAATGCAGACTGAGGCGACATTGAATGGCCTTGCTGTGTACGAACAACAAAATGACAAAATGACACACTAAAAAAGAGGAGAAACAAAATTTAACGTGTCCTTCAAAATGAGACAAGTTCAAAGAGGCTCTTTTTTATGAGGAAAAAACTCCAAAGAGTGTGCGATAAACGTGCCCGTATTCATACATGTATCTGCTCATAAAACTGAATAAAAATTGTTTAAAGCATGACCTTATCATTTAAGTGAGGCGATGTTCTGTCCTTTAAAAATATGGCACACAAATTGTTTATGGCTTTAAGACGAAGAAGACGATTTTGAGGAGTCTGATGTCGTTTTCTGGTGAAAGATAAAATTCTGTATGAAGGTTGAAGTTGTTTTCGAATGCAAATTACATAAGTAGGTGATGGTATAATGTGATGAATAGTCAACAAAGAATATTCGAGGTCATTTAAAACACCCACGTTGCACACGCACTGATTAAACGAAGAAAAACAATTTTCCAAACGAGAAAAGTATATTATTAGGGACCTAAAATTCAACGGAAAGACCGATCCTGACCTCTAAATGCAACAGATACATATGTACTCGTGTTTTATTATAACTTTGGGAAATCAAATAGCATTCGGGGGATTTGATTAAATTTATTATCAGATGACTTGGCAGCAATAACGACCAATTTAAAAGGTACGAGGGCGGGTAAATAAGTCCGTGACTTTTGGATTAAAACACAGATTTTTTGATAAAAAAATAATTTTATTTTTCAACGTAGTCTCCCTTGAGCTCTATACACTTTGTCCAACGCTTCTCCAATTTTTTTATCCCTTCCAAAAAAAATGATTTGTCGAGGTCCTCAAAATAGGCCTTTGTTTGCGAGATGACTTCATCATTGGAGTCAAATCTTTTTCCACCAAGCCATTTCTTCAGGTTTGGAAACAAGAAGTAGTCGCTCGGAGCCAAATCTGGAGAATAGGGTGGATGAGGGAGCAATTTATAGCCCAATTCATGGATTTTTGCCATGGCAACTGCACATGTGTGCACCCTTGCATTGTCTTGGTGGAAAAGAACTTTTTTCTTGGCCAAATGAGGTCGTTTTTTTTTTTTCAAATCGTCATTGAATCGGTCCAATAAGTTGGCATAATATTCCCCATTGATGGTTCTTCCCTTTTGAAGGTAGTCAATGTGGATTATCCCGCGTGCATCCCAAAAAACAGTCGCCATAACTTTATTGGCTGACAAACCCACCTTGGCCTTCTTTGGCGCCGATTCACCCTTAGAAACCCACTGTTTTGACTGTTGTTTGTTCTCTGGTGTGTTGTGATGGATCCATGTTTCGTCCACGGTTACAAAACGGCGCAAAAACTCCTCCATATTGCGATTAAACAACGCCAAACCTTCCTGTGAAGTTGTTATACGATTGCGTTTGTGGTCGACTGTGAGCAAACGCGGCACCCATCTTGCGGAAAGCTTTCTCATGCCTAAGTGATCATTCAAAATTGAAACCACTGAGCCATGCGAGATCCCTACGACTTCCACAATCTCTCGCACTTTCAATCTTCGGTCGGCCAACACCATATCGTGAATTTTTTCGATTGTTTCGGGTGTAGAGACCTCAACTGGGCGTCCAGGACGTTCGGCATCTTCAGTGCTTGTACGGCCACAACGAAATTCAGTAAACCACTTTTTTACCATTGAAATCGATGGTGCAGAGTCCCCATAGTATTTATCAAGCTTAGCCTTGGTCTCGGTAATGGTTTTTTTTCGCAAGAAATAATGCTTAATAAGCACACGAAATTCACTTTTTTCCATTTTCTCCTCAAATTAGTGAGTAGTCTGATAAAAATAGCTGTCAAACACAAACTAACTGACGCAGCAAGTTTAAATTTTGACAGGAGTCAACTGACAGATTCCTGTTGACAGGAGCAGTGTTGCTGTTTCAGTAAAGAGGTCAGAAATTCAAAAAGTCACGGACTTATTGACCCGCCCTCGTATTTATTTTTTAGCTGGTTATGACTTTGAGTTCATTACCTACGTCTTGTGAAGGAAGTAGACCTTAGATACAAAAAATATGATAAAATGGACGGTGGTAGCCACGACCTTCATGGATAATCTATCATATTAAAATTGTAAAATATTCTTTTACTTTAAAAATAACATCAGGGCAGATATCCAATGAAGAATTGCTTTTGGAAAACAAAACCCCGTTGAGAGCGATTAACTTGATAACTCCAAGATTCTAAAATTTGATTCCATTTCTTTTGATTGATAAAGGAGCGTAGATTTAATAAAATGCTGTAGCGGTTTCACAGCGATATGAATCAGAGGAATACTGAAGCAGTCGAAGGCAGTTAGAAGGGGACCTGACAAAGCTTGAAAAGTAAAATCGAAATCAGCTTACTAGCTAAATTTGTAGCACCATCAAAATTTAAGGGCGGAACATGAATGGCAAAGGTTGAAAGACTCCTTTGCGTACAAGTTTCAACAGTGCAGGCGTTCGATTAACCATTTTTTCCTTAATTGTATACGAAGCCACATCAGATGGGATTTTCAAATTAAAGACTACAGACAGTTTCTTACAGGGCGTAAATACTTCGTTCATGTTAACAGAAATAAGAAATTTGATATACTCGTATATGCTGCGGCAGGTTGATATATATTTTAATATCAAAACGAAATTGACTTAAATCTGATAAGAAAAAGCATAATTGTTTTTGGATAAAGAAATCTAACAGCTGATACAAGAATCAAGGTGTGGACAGAATGATATCTTGTTTGAACAACACTAAAGACGAGGGCACATTCCGCAACTACAGTGTCTTAAAGTAGTAGTAGAAATGTTTGGTCGGTCGTCAAAAACATTAGAAATTCAGCCTCATCCTATATCCCAACGCTCATTTACAACGACATTGCAGCTGTCAGCTTTTTGGACAGAGCCAATCAGATTGTGCTTTGTCTCTACACTTGGGTGCGTTGAATCTTCAATGGAGATAATCCACTTTCGCACTCGTGTAGAAACAAGAGTACTTAAAGATCTAAACATTCACAAATCCGCCGGTCAAGATGGTATATCTTCCGTTCTTCTGAAGAGGTGTTCTTCAACGCAGGCGAAACCACTGCGAAGGCTTTTCCATCAATCCCACTTTTTAGGACTTCTTTCAAGCAGATGGCAAACAGCATTTGTCCAGCCCGTCACTAAAAACGGCGACTCTTCTTCTCTCTCTTCTTACAGAACCTTTTTTCGAAGGTATTGGAAACCCTGATAAATCGTCAGCTCATGAAATATCTCGTAACACGAAAATTTCTTTATGACCGACAGTACGGTTTTCATAGCACCAGGTCCACTGGTGATTTGATGGCATGTCTCACCGAAAAGTTTACATCAATCTGGCGAAAGCAAGATAATTGCACTTGTTGTTTCTAAGACATTTGACAGAGTTGGGCGGTAGGCTCTTTGGTCGAAAATGCGTCAATTTGGGATCGACGACTCTTTTCTTCAATGGATTAGAAATTACCATTCGAAACGTTCAATTCAAGTTGTCTTGGATGGTTTCAAATCTGATATTCACAAAATAAATGCTGGTGTGCCCATTCCTTCCCTGACACTACACTCTGTTTTTCATATTCATTCCAAGCTCACGGCCCTGCTCTTCGGCTGTAGAACGGGAACGTCAGCGTATGTTAAGCTCATTAAATTCCGATATTAACAGCATAACTAATTAGGGAACTATCAACAGAGTGGATTTAATGCTTCTAAAACGCAATACTGTCTGATGTCGCTAAAGTGAAATTCAAATACCAAGCCATTATCCATGAATGGTACTTGCATCGTTGAAACCAAAAAACTGTCCATTACTTACGTTGGAATGACCATGTGTGTCAATGACAACCTACGTTGTAATGACCACATATTCAAAGTCGCCAAAAATTCTGCGAAATATCAAGGTTTCCTCAAGCGATGTAAGAAATATTTCACCCTCCCTGATCTGGCTTCCGTATATAAGGTTTTCATTCGCCAAAAATTGGAGTACAGTGCTCACATCTGTTCAGGTGCCCCCAAGACATCTTTTCGCCTACTAGATAGGATTCAAAACCGTTCGACAAAACTTATAGGTGATGCTGATATTACGCAGTCGATTGACACACGCGACCACCGACGTATTGTCCCCTACCTCACCTTTTTGTATCGCTATTTTCACCACCAGTGCTCCACCGAAAGTCCCAGTAGCATTCCTTCCCTTCAAACCTCTTACCGTAACACACATCCCGCCGCTATGAATGCTCATCAGAACACCCTCAAGCCCACTTATGGACGTACCCTGAAATATCGTGATTCTTTCCTAAGCCGCCAACTCGCTTATGGAATGCCCTGCCGAGCTCCTTATTTCCTAGTCATTATAATCTCCGAACATTCAAGACCAACGTCCATGGGTACCTCTCTTTCCATCGCCCGCGCTGTGCGCAATCATTTTAAGGGTGCT
Source organism: Volucella inflata (assembly GCA_928272305.1). NCBI lineage: Eukaryota > Metazoa > Arthropoda > Insecta > Diptera > Syrphidae > Volucella > Volucella inflata. The sequence goes on from OV743719.1 coordinate 67,487,440, forward strand.
AGTAACCCCTTGAGCGCGTGCCAGTATTAAAAAAAAAAACCAAATACACACTGGACCAACATACGAGTAAGAGTATACTGCCATCGGGAACTATAACTTGGAGATCATTAAAAAAAATAAAAAAATACTCTGACAGTCTGTAATCGAGCAACTAAATTCGGGTTATGAACAACACTGCAAATCAATAAAATATTTCAGAAGAGGGATATCGAAAGGATCCTGGTTCAAAAGCTGCACGCATAAGTCCAATACTCATCACCAGTGATCACTGTGTTGAGGAAGTTGGTGTCAAAGTCTCCAGCATGTCCTATCTGATCTTCAGAGAAATAAGCTTAAACTCAATTTTCAGCAAATTTGGCACCAGTTGTGTTGTGACCCTCCTGAGGGCCAACATTTAAGGCTAAATAAAATGAACCGATTCAACACTAATGCTCATCTTGTTGGCAAGTTCACTGACCGTTGTTCGACGGCGCTGAATCACAACGGTCCTTATCAAATTTATTTTCAGATTTTCGGGCCTATCAGAACGTGTTGGAATCTCAACTGATAAACAGCCATCTCTGAAGTAGTTCTACCACTCTTTTATTTGTGTGATGCACATTAAAATACTTTCTTGATTTTGCAAATTGTTTTTACTTGAGAATCCACAAACTTTTACCAAATTTTGACGCAGTAATATCCTTAAATTATTTTGCAATTCTTTCTAAAAACAAAATCCGGCGACTGTTACTTACGCAGGCTCACACTTCACACCATGGCGGCCAATGAGCAATATTCTTATCAATTTTACTTGATTTTTAAACAGCGAACAATTATATTATAGATAGGCATTGGCCCGTTGATAGTCATTATGGATCAAATGTAGCTTATTTCATTGCACTACTAATGAATTCAAAGTGTGCATTTTAGCTGACAATCTTCTTCATAGTCTAACCACTCAATTGCCTTAATCATGAGTCCTCGTTTTATGTCTTCACTTATGGTGTTATCGGAATAAACTGTGGAACCTAAGTCAATAAAATAATGTTGTCACTATCAAAATGACGTTTAATTCAAAAGGGTGATTTAATTCATTTAAAAGCAACTTAGTTTTGTTTTTGTTTATCTTCAGACCTATTTATGTGGGTTGTTTCCTTTATTTTTTATTATAATCTGGACTTTTAGGTGCTCTTTACTATTGTGGATGTTAAAGATATTAGTCCATTAAGTACTTTGGTTTATTCTCTTTTGATAACATGAGTTTCTGCCTGGTTGTTGGCGAGTTTAAATACTCGTATCTTCTTCGTTATTGGGGACACTGCAATATAGTTTTGCTCGTTCTAAGTTCCACAATCAACTACTAGATGCTTTTGGTTGTTTTGACAGGTTTCTTTCAGGCCTGGAGTCTCTTGAATGTTCTGTTTAAGAATATCGTCTAGGTGATATAATCTCAGTGTAAATTAATGCGTTCTATTTTTCTTCCTCTTCCTATTCCATTGTCGGAATAGAGTTTCCCTACTGGTTTAGAATATACGGATTGAAAAGTTTCTCGCAATCCTCTGTGGTAGCATGGTAGCATAATCGAAAAAGTTATAACTCTCATAAGAACTTAGTATCATCCTTATCGGTTTTTCAAAAAAATAAAGAATATCAGCATTTAACTTTGATCAGAGCCAATTTATGTAGACACCCATTTCTCAGCTCGGGTACAAATTTCAGATTGCAACTAACACGATACGATTTAGAGACGATGCACCATTGATAAAGCGACCACTTGCAGTCCGTAGAATTAATAACTCTTATTCGTAAACTTGTTTCTATAGACGAAAAAATATTGTGGGATGTCCAGGCACTGATCAAATGTGGAAGATCTATTCACCATAGAAAGATGTGTCGTCTGAATATTACAGTATTCAAAAAAGTTGTGATTGCTTTTTATTGGTATATGAAGAGGGAATAATTTTAGACATAAATTAGTTTTATTTTTAAACAACTTAATAGGGATATTCTCCCTAGATTCTGGCCCTATTTCGAAGCAACATTCATGCCATTATGTGTGGAATAGCACATCATTCAAACATGGCCTCCTCGACTTCGCTGGCAATGCTTCAGAGGGTAGGTTCAATATGTGCGGGGTTATTCCGGCAATAGCGTATCGAATGTTGGCCTCGAGCTCGTCTAAAGTGGTTGGTTTGTTAGGGTAGATCAAGGACTTGACGTAGCCCCAGAGAAAATAATCGAATGGTGTCAAATCGAATGATGAACGCTCGCCATGAGATGACCCAGCCGCCAAATTTCTTCTTCACAACTTAGAGTGTTGCGTCGGCTTATATAGCGCCGTCTTGTAAGGACCACAGCTCGGATATATCGATATTGTTGAGCTCTGACCAGAGAAAATTGTTAACCGACTCTCTATTATAATATTTCTTAGACTATTGATTGTAATGGTGTTTCTTTTCTCATTTCGAATGAAATAAGGACCGACGATGCCGCCATGCCATGAACCGCACCAAACAGTGAATCTTTGAGGATGCATTTATGTTTGGCCTTACACTTGTGGATTACTTTCACTCTACTATCGACAATTTTGCTTATTCACACACCCGCTGAGCCAGAAATGGGCCTCGTCCGAGATGATGCTTTTTTAACCAAAATCCAAATATTCGGCCACCAATTCAAGTGCCATATTAGCGAACTCACGGCGTTGTATATAGTTATCCGGCTTCAATTCTTGGGTCAACACAATCCTACATGGATGGCCGGGTCAGATGCCCAATTCAGCTGATCGGCGCCGAATTAACATTCTAGGGTCTTCTGCGATACTGGCCGCCAGGGTGGCTATGTTTTCTTCTTTCTTCATTTCGCAGCAATCTCTATCTGGTTGGTCCATTAAGATCCAAAAGAGTGAACTTACGCTCAAAATTTTCCACGGTGCGACGAACTGTCTGCACACTGAAGCCATGATGACGATCGACCTCACGACGAAATTCAAGTTGCGTATGAGCCCGTTTGCCACATGATAAGTTTGAGACATCTGAACTTGATATTGATGAATCTTGTGTAAAGAAGATAAGCTTTTTATACAATAGATGAACCTGAAAATTCTTCGTCAGAAGAACTGTTGTATTTGGAAGATACAACTGCTCACAAGTTCTACTGTAGTGCTTGGCAACTGTAAACTTGTAACATAGACCAAAAGACAGGGATGGTTTTGATAGGTTTGCTCTTTTAAGGCAGAATCTTATATGGCTCACACTTACGTAGTGCATTTTTAATATTTAGAAAGATATGATTAAGATTAGTATACATATGTCAGGTTATAATCAAATATTGAAAAACATTTTCAGGAACTGTCTGAATGAGATTACTTGTAATATTAGCCAGACTAAATAGCTTAAATATTCGAAAAGCTGCATGTCCCACTAGTTCAACCGTATTTTGTAGTGATACAATTGGTATCTTTTGCAGATGTATATTAGCTTTATTTGCTTACGAATCTGCAAGCCAAAATAAATTTATATCATACTTTCTGAGGCAGCGAAAGCTGCTTTTATTTCTCGTTACCAACCGCTCAAAACTTAAATATTATTTGTAAGAGAGGCAAGCGATATATGTTCTTAAATCACCATAAGATTTGCTAAAATCACAGTTATGTAGCACTGCTCTTTAAACTGGAATATGACATGTACCAAATACTATTTCTCATCTAAAGCGAAAACCAATATGCCAATATGAATAACGATTTCATCAACATTGGTATTGGTTATCAGCAATTGTCCTTCCCAAACGTATCTTTTCGTAGCTCAGCCCCATCAAGCAAATCAAAAATACTGTTCAATGGCACTCGTTTCGAGAACAAAAATTCGTTTAAAAGTGGATTTTCGAACTTATTATCGGCATTTCACTAGACGTGTCATCTCTTACATTGAAGGTCCTTTTTATTGTGCTTTCATATCAGAGAACTTGGCCACAAACGTAAGTTGAAAAGTCATGATTTTACCTGATACCCACATTAAAAACTTAACAAGTTTTTGAATTGTTTTTACTACTTCACATGATATGACCTGCGATGTGGCATATCTTCACACTGCCATCATTTCACGCACCATCATCATTCTAAATGTTTGAGTGTCCAATGTGCCTTGTCAAACACGTCCTTTTACTGGCACTCAATTAAATGTTCATAATTCCAGAGTCATAAAATATGGGTTGGTATTCCCTTGACGGATGTCTGAAGATATGTTTAATCATCCATTCCAGACCTAATCCATCGATAATCATATTTCAAGTTCCTGTCCACAACCACCAATACCCATCTGCATCCGTCTGCAAACATTTAAAAGGAATTCATCTTGTTAATGCCGGCGTTGGTTGTTCTCATTTTCATTCTCATTCCCTCCTTGTTTCCTTCCTTGTCACCCAATATTCCCATATCTTAGGCAGTTTACTTCTCCGACGGTTATGGTGGTTTTTAGCCAATTCTCTGCAGAATTCCAGTCACCCTTGTACAGGGGCAAGCTTGGAAAACACTTATTTGCCGGTCCTGAGTTTATCATCTCCGACGGCCATACTTAGATCTAAATTTTTGTTCAGTCACGTCACGTTTTCACATCGATTCAAGCATATTTGAGTATGTGGTTGGATGGATGTAGTAAAGAGGGCAGAGTGTCAGTGAGTTCAGAGTTAAGTAGCGCTCCTGATCCACACCAGCATCTGAGGACTTTTGGCGTCAGTGTGTGCAAAAATATTCCCCAAAATTGCATGTCGAAATGTATACACATTGTCAGAGGGTTTTTGTGTCCTGTTTGAGGTGTGTGTCGTGGTTCTAGAGATAACAACTGAAATTTGTGTAGCGAAAATATTATATTCGTATTGCTGCCATATTTTCTCGTTGGAGAAATTATGTAAATGTGGAGATTTTTTTGCTTGTTTTTCGCTAAATAATTTGTAAGGTATCTACATACAGATATGGATACATTTTTTCACACATAGAAAACCATAAAAGATATAGGGAAACAAATTGAGAGACCAAATGGAGGCTATAAAATGTCAAAAAGTCGAAATTTTTATTTTGTAAGCTTGGTTTGTTAACACCTAGATGCCTGTCATTTATGAATTGAATTGTTTTTTGTCTGTGAATAACCACGTTTTGAAATTCAGCTTAGTTATGAACTTTTATACTTGATAAAAGTACTACTGAGTTTGAGTGTATTTAACTTCGAGCTTACAAGAAATAAGGACAATAAACAGAAACATTCCGTCAAAAGATGTATAAAACTTTAAAAGGACGAATCTTACAAGGGTCGGTTCTTTGCTTATTTGAAAATTGAAAGTTAAATTCAATTTCTGGTACGGAAATTCGTTTTCGTTTTCAAGAATATCTTGGGTAGGATTTTTACTGTTCTCTTGTAACCAGAATCGTATTTCAGAAACTCTACCTGCTCGAAAACATACTTCGGAGTGACTAACTGGCTGTCTCGAAGCTATGCAGCTGTATCTTATCGAATTGCACTTATTTACTCAGGTGGCGTACAATCAGAAGTAGACTACCACAATCTGATGATTGGCCATATTTCTTCATTTCCCTTCCAATTGCAACTGATAAGACTCTAAAAACTCCGGAAGCCTTCCACTAAGTCTACCTCCATCTAGTTGGTAACACCTGCAAAGGTTGTGCTCAAAGCAGACCCAGTACCGAGCTGATCTCCGACGAGTGCACGCGCAATATCAGTGTACTCATAAAATCGCTTACTATAGCTGTTTAAAAAAAAAAAATATATATATAATACTTACAACTTCCCACTTCCCCCACCGCGAGCGAGTGCACCAATAGAGTGACACATCAAAAAAAAAAACCACACATTTAAAAAAAAGAACCGTGTGGCAATACCATAAGGCCAGTTCGAGCGGACTTAACAACTTCTTTAGGAATTTTACTTGGTCGTTTGTTTTCTCGATAACGACGTGTATTCTCTTTGGAATGAGATCCTTTATCCCTTCCCGGATTAAAAGTACCAGACCAAAAGAATAGCTGTGGTACGACTCGAGCTTTAAAGAGGCTGTCAGGGTAAGAGAAATGTGTTTTCGGTCCTATAAGACCACACTTTGCAGCCAGCCCCGCGCTTCCAGATTGTGCTCTGTCTCGGCCTACACTTGAGTATGCTGAATGTTCAATGGGATGAATCCACTTTCGTATTCTTGTAGTAGCAAGAGTACTTAAAGCACACGAAAACTTCTTAATGACCGACAGTTCAGTTTTCATATCAACAGGTTCAGTAGTGATTTGATGCCAAATTTCACTGAAAAGTGGAACCAAAGTCTACATCAATCTGGCAATAGCAAGATACTTACAGTTGATATTTTTCAAGCATTTTACGGAGTTTGGCATCAGGCTCTTTTGCCGAAAATCGATTGAAAATTACCTTTCGGAACGTTCAATTGCTGTTGTCTTAGATGGTTTCAAGTCTGACATTCACATAGCTAATGCTGGTATGCCCTAGGGCTCCGTTCTGTCTCCGACACTCTTTTTGAATCTTATCAATGATCTCTTGTCTGCTACTTCTAATCCAATGTACTATATTTTTTACCTGATAGTACTCTCTGCTTTTCATATTCTCTCTCGAACTCACGGCCCTGATCTTCGGCTGTAGAACGGGAACCGCAGCGTATGTTAAGCTCATTCAATTCCGATATTAATTTAAGTGGATTTAATGCTTCCAAAACGCAATACTGTCTACTGTCGAATGGTACTTGCATCGTTGAAACCAAAAAACTTTCCATTCTCGATATGTGTGTCAATAACAACTCAAGTAGGATATGACCACATATTCAAAGTCGCCAAAAATGCTGCGAAATATTTAGGTTTCCTCAAGCGATGTAAGAAATATTTCACCCCCTCTGATCTGTCTTCAATGTAAAATATAAGGCTTTCATCGGCCCAAAATCGGAGTACAAGACTTCTTTGCACCTACTACATAGGATTCAAAACCGTGCGTTGAAACTTATAGGTGATGACAATATTATTCAGTTGATTTACACCCGCAACCACCGACGTAATGTCTCCTACCTCACCTTGTTCCATCCCTTTAAGCCTCCAACCGTAATACCCGTCTCGCTATGAATGCTCACCAGTACACCCTCAAGCCCATTTTCGGACGCTCTCTGAAATATCATGATTCTTTCCTAAACCAAGCAACTCGCTCATGGAACGCCTTGCTGAGCTCTTTTTTCCTAGCCATTACAATATTCGGGCATATAAAACCAACGTACATCGGTACCTCTCTTCTCTCCCTCCCTAAATTTCCTTCGCCCGCGCTATAAAATCCATTGTGCGCGCCAATTATTAAAAAAAAGACTCAACTATCAATGTCAGCCATAAGGGGAGTAAATAGTACCTGGCAGGCCCTGGAAGGTCAATCCTTTTTGATCTGGAACTCCGTAAGTGAAATCAGATTTCAAGCCTGAAAGGCGCTTTGCATTCTATGTGGTGAGGCGGTTCAGCAAAAGCCTTAAGCGCAGCTTGTTTGGTGTTATAAACACTGATGCCTTGCTCTTAGAATTTCGTAGAATTTTATTAAATATATAAACGCTTAAAAGGCAGATACAAATCTGCACTAGAAATTACAGACTCCAGCAACACATCCTTGATAATTGCTATAAGTGAACACTATTCCTGGCTCACATTCTAGCCGAAACTATTTTGTATGTTATTGCGTCTGACGACCCGTTCTAAGACACATTACAGTCAGCGCTCAAGGCCACTGAAACTCAAAAACTATATCAGAGTCATGCGTACTTGTAAAATCTTCGAGCTGGCTTCGACAGACTGTACTTTTGAGTCTGGTGATAACTGCGGTGACGTACAATATATCTTTTTGTCTTTTTCCGTCGGAACACTGCACTTAGACGAAAACCTAGTCTACTGTACTCCTGGGGTTCTGGCCCCATAAGAACCCAAAAGCATCGGCATCCGAAAATAGTTTATATTGTGTTATCTTGCTGAGATTATAGGTAGGTCATATGCTGTGAAGGGTGCCTTATTGTCGATGAAGACTTCCTAATTCCTATCACACCTTAATAAGGTTGAAGGTCCTTCTTTCGGAGACGGAGACTGATTGCAAATAAAAATGTTTTCTCGCCTAATTTACTCGGGGCACGTGTGTGTTAAGTCACCTGAAGACGTTGAACTTTCATTTGACTATAGTTTGGGTCGAAATTGTTCATCAAAGTTAGTTGGACGCTACACTGGATAATTATTGCCCATATTATTGAATGAACATATGTCTTCCGTCAAACTGTTCGGATACCTTAAAATTTTAACTTCAAGAACAAAGAGTGTTGAGGTCACAGGTTCTAGCCTTTGTAAAAATCGAGGCCGATCTAAAACCTCTTGCTTATCTTAGGGTCACGGTGCTTAGTAATTTTACATCGTGTGAACCAACTTGTTGCTTAATTTTAATAAACTATCATAACAGCGCTTCATCGTCCTACACAACACTGAAGTAGAGGAGCAAGTTTTAACAGAAGAATCTATTACGTTACAGGTAGGCCTAGGTTCCTATACAGCAGTACGAATAGTTACTGGCTAATATTATGGCCAACTCTCCTTATTGAAACAACAGAAAAAGATTCCTGCCATGTTTAGCGATATTGTCGTTTCCAAAATGCTAAAAACTATGAAAATACGATTACGCAAAAATCTAGAAAAAGGTGTAAAGGGCTTAATTTTCCAAAAGCCAGAAGAATTGTAACCTTGAGTGGAACTGACTTTTAAAAGATTTTAAAGCAAATCTTAGAGAATTAAATAATAAGCAGATCTTCGACAAAAGATTATTTAAATTGTGGAAAATTAGCTGTAACACCAAAAGAGTTTTGGTGCAAATTTTCGAGAAAACCACCCCAATCCATATGTCATGCTTTATATGTATGTATACTCGTATATTCTGAAGTACCATATGTGCTGACAATTTCAAAAGCAATTTTGTTGCCCCTCTGCGCTCATTTTATCAAACTTTGTCTAACAAATTAACAAAAAAAAAAAAAGAAAAAAAAAACGAAAAACAGGAAAAAGGGTGAAAACATTCCATGTCGCCGTGTTGTACCGTCACTGGAAAATTACAAGGCCACTGCGTATGCCACATGTTCCTCCTCTCTTTCATGTCTCTTTCTTTGTCAATCAACAAAATATGCTGCTTTACACGCACATCCTTTTCCGACATTTTCTTTGACTTTCAGCCTCCTCCCCAACTCAAACAATTCCAACAAAGAACCAGGAAGGAAACAGAGTCTACCAATGTCAGTACCAGTGCCAGTTCCACTATATACAATGTTCATCTTTTCTTTTCTCAGCCTGCCGGCAATTCCTCCTCTTCTATTCTTTTGGAGGAAAAATATGTAGGCATAGAAGCAAGTTGAATAACCTAAATTACCGCAACTCGAATTGTTGAGTTTTCCACTGAAATGCACGTTAAAAGCGAAATAATTCGTATTTGCTTTGCTACAATTTTCAGTGACAATTTTCACACCAACACCAGAGCACGTATTCAAGCATTCCTATTAATACGAGGTACGACTATCTTGCCAATTGGAGGACGGACTTGAAGTATCTGTACATTGCAACATATAAAGGTACAATATTCACATTTTCCTTAGAAACATAAGTCTCTTGCAATAGCACATTCGTGGTGATAGATAGATATACTCGTACATAGACTAAAACATCTTGCTCAAGTTGTTCTCTTCCTGCCATCCATCGGCACTAATGCCATTTTCGTGCTTGACCAAGTGTAAGTGCGAAAGTGAATTGAAAAGAAGGACAGCCCTTAGTAGGACATTTTTCGTTGTGTCGATCGTCTTACTGTGAATTGTACGACTACATGTACAATTTGCCACCATCAAGTACACAAAAGCCTTTTCGAGTAGAATAAATTTATCCCGAAGATATTGAAAGCAATTTTCTTCAAAACTTAACAGAACGAAAAAAAAAATGAAGAAAATAAAGTAAAACATAATAAATGAATAATAGACAAAGAAAAAGAAATACGAGTGGCAACAGCAAATACAAATACTTGGTAGAATATGAACGCTGTCAACTGGCACCCCATTCTGTTGGTCGGCCATCCCTGTAGCCTTGTCATCTTAGACACAATGGCCATTATGGTGGCAAATTCATTTAGCTATCCATAGACAACATTCTGCCAATGCCTTCAGGAACAAAAAAAAAAAAAAATTGGACAGAGAAAATCGGATACAAATAACAAATAAAAAAAATCGAAAAATAAAATCAAAGATGTTGACGCCGTTAGGTTTTATTAACTTTACGCGAAGGGATGATGCATAACTTGTCAACAGAACTTAGTGGCAAGACTGAGTCGCACATTCTTGCACACAAATAGGAATGCAGAAACATAAAGTTGCAATCTACTTCTGTAGTGTAAATTTCCTATCAGTATACGGTACACGTGAGATGAGGTGGATATGTTCGATAAGAATTTCGTTAAATACATAATTTTCGAACTTACTTTAGATTCTTACATATATTTTTCGCCTTTAAAAAAAGAATGTGAGTATATTCGATACAAGACTGGTCTTTGGTTCCTATTGTCAGAAATTATTCTTGCAAAATTACTTGCCCTTTTCACAAGTTAAAGCAGCTAAGAAGAAAAAAGTAAAGTGAATTGGTGGAAAATATAATAAAAAAGGAAAGATCCCTTGGTACAGAAGACAGCAGGATACAACAGGAAAACTATGAAGAAAATCATTTCATAATGCCAAGAGCAAACTTCTCCACTTCACGTAGAATTCTTTCTTCCATCCAAACCTCTTACATCCCATCCAGTTGCAATGAGGATGCACATTGAAGTGGAAATAATTGGTTTTAAAGTGGCAACTTACTTTTTCCATTCTTCTTTCTTCTTTCTTGTGTTTGGTGGTAAGAAAGTAGAAAAATCCTAAGCTTAGCGCTTTGCAAGGCCACCTTTAAGATATGTATACTTATCTCGCCGTTGATAATAGAGATACTTATTATTCTGGAACATGAAGTTGGTATTGTTTAATTTGTTTGCAAGTTTCTTGCTAGTTGAATTAGTTCGGATCTTCAAAATGTGATATACTCGTCTGCATTATGAAATAAATAATTTTGTTCGCTCAACACTGGCGACTTGAATGAATAGTGAAACAAGTCCTTATTTCCTCAAGGTTGAAAACAGGAGATTTTTGGCACTCCCGTTCGTTCTCAAGTCCTCATTGAACCAGTGGATTTTGTGGGGTCGTCCTAAATAAAAATTTCGCCAAAATATTATGGGCTGACAGACTTACCCAGGTCCAATCGGCCCTTCGTTTGCAGAAATTAAATGGATTCCTTACATTATTTCAGGGTGATGTACAATAATAGGCTTCGGCGACTTTCGCATAATCTCAGTTGAAGGAGCTTATGACACGTATTGGACATGAATATCCTCACAAATGGGAGGCAGATAGGTAAGGGCGCGTTCGACAGCGATATGGTAAGCCAGGTCGGATAGCTCCGAATGGCTTTCGCAGAAATAGGCCAGGTGATTTTTTTGTCATTGTATTTGAAAGAACTGTACCATACTACCAAGTCGATTCCAGATACACAATATTTCAAAATTCGGACAGCTAATACAAGACAAAGACAACGACTTTACACTGGGGAAGAAATCAGCGATCTTTCACTAGAACAGTGCGCTAATTGAAATAGAAACGTCGAAGATATGTTTAATGGGAACGTACACATCACACCAACTGCTGAGAGACTGCGTCTATTGAAGGCCGTACGTTCTCAGTTTTTGGTTGATTTGAGGGAAAATTTCGTCGAGTTATTTACAGACTCATTAGCGCAATAAGGAAGATACCGTGGTTGCCGTGGTAGCTAGTACTTTATATTATTTTTTATATTATTATTGTAATTTATTACTTAAAAATAAGAATTAATAATAATAATTAAAAGGAAGATACAACTTAGAACCTTATGGAATGCATACCGTCGAAAGAAAGGCCAGAATTAATTAGCTTAGCAGGACAGCTTAGGTGAATGCATTCCACTGCCCTGACCAATAGTGACCTCGAATAAATATATGAGTAAAAACGCAGCAAAGGAAGGCCAATATCAGGTTGAAATGGATATCATTACTTTAGAGAGATCTGTTGGTCGAGGGCTGGTGCTACAATAGAAATAGAAGGAAAGGGCATATGACAAAAGAGTGTTCGATATTGTCTTCACTAATTTGAGCTTCCTACCACAAGGCGGATAGAGACGAATCATTACTTATGGCCCAAAATTTCTTAACTATGCATTTACCAACCTGCATATCGTCTTTTGAGTAACACTTTTCACTTACTCGACAGCATCCCCAGGGCTGTTAAATAGAGAAAGGATAGTTAAAATACAAGAGATTGAAAGCCTTGATCACTTTTATCAATACCGTATCTGCCAATGGCAATACTTATCTTGAAACGCCATGTGCTAGTTGTAACAAGGCCTATATGAGTACCATTTTTTGCGGATTAAAACTTTGCTACTGGAGGGTTGAGACAAATGTTTCTAAGAAGTCTTAGCAGTACAAAGACAACGAGTAATAGTTCTGTGAACTATCATAAAGCGAAACTTGCCAAACGAAGATTGGTGCACAAGAAATGGGCTTGCAGTAAACTCTTTTAAAATTTCTTTTTTTCGATGTGCAAGTCTGTTTGTTTTTTGATATCTATAGTCCCTCTTAGAGTATAAAGTATAATCTAAAACGCAAAATTTCAACCTGGACGACGATGACCATCAATTCCGTCTACCTGACCTGGATGAAGTGAAGATAGCTATATCTAAACTTAAGTCCAACAAAGCTGCTGGAGCAGACGGCTTTCAAAGCTGCAGGCGATGACTTTGTAAGAAGCGTAAACTAACTCATCTAAAAAATATGGTCGAACGAAAGTATGTCCGATGAATAGAACTTCAGAATTATTTTTCCGATTCTCAAGAAAGGAGACCCTCTGAATTGGGCCAACTACAGAGGCATCAGTTTCCTTAACATCGCATACAAGATCTTATCTGCCTTATTGTGTGAACGCCTGAAGCCATTCGTCAACAACCTGATAGGTCCATATAAGTGTGGCTTCCGGCCAGCAAAGTCCACAATCGACCAAATATTTACACTACGGCAGATCTTGGAGAAGGTCGGTAAAGATCTCACCGAGACCTTTGATGTCCAGAAAGGATTTAGACAAGGCAATGCGCTGTCATGCGATTTTTTCAACATCGTACTTGAAAGAATAGTGAAAAACTCACGAGCAAACACAAGAGGCACTACCTTTCAAACGTCGGTCCAATTACTCGCATACGCCGGCAATATTGTCATAATCGGCAGAAAGCAGCGTGGTGTCAGTGACACGGAAGCGGCGAAAATGAGTTTAGCGGTCAATGAGAGCAAGACCAAGTATATGCTGTCAAGCAAAAAGGACAACCAACACCGACGTCTGTGACAGAACGTCACCCTCGACAGATATAACTTTGAGGTAGTTAAGGACTTTGTCTACCTAGGCTCCGCTATAAATACAGACAACGACACCAACGCTAAGATCAAGCGAAGAATAACTCTTGCCAACCGCTGTTTCTTTGGGTTAAGAAGACAATTGAGTAGCAAAGCCCTCTCTCGGACAACAAAAGTCACCCTTTATAAGACTTTAATAATCCCGGTCCTGCTCTATGGCGCAGAGACATGGAAATTATCAAAAATGGATGAGGGTGTTCTTGGTTGCTTCGAGAGAAAAATTCTTCGGGCAATCTTCGGTCCCTTCTGCATTGAAGGAGAATGGAGGAGGAGATACCATAATGAACTCTACGGACTGTACAGCGACATCGACCTAACCAGAAGAGTGACTGACATGGCTTGGTTACGTAGAGCGTATGGACACCAATGCTCCGGTCCGAAAAGTCTTCGAATCCACTCCCAAGGGACAGCGCAGTAGAGGAAGACCAAGACTCAGGTGGCGCACGCAAGTGGAAGAGGACCTCAGCCAACTGAGCGTGCGAAGCTCGAGGCAGCTAGCCAGGGATCGAGCTGGCTGGAGACGCTTGTTGACTGAGGCCTAGGTCCACTCCGGACTATAGCGCCACTTAAAGAAGAAGAAGTACTCTAGAGCTGTTTTCCTCGATAACATATATTTTATCTAAAAATAAAACATGTTGCGTAAAAGTACTCCACGGTTTTTTTGTATCATAAATGAGCTCTTGGAGACATGGGGCTTATCACCAGATGGGATCTACACAGCCCAGATAATAAGAATCATTGCTTGGTGTAACCCATTTTCTATGTCTGTACACGCACGCTTTTCTTTGATTCTTGTCTTATGGTCCACCCTCCACACATGTAATGCACCGGAATTTATTTTTTAATAAGTACCGACTTGGACCAAAATCTAAATAAGGAAGGAAATGTACTCAGACCTTCACTACTCATTCTAAAGTATGTCCCTGGATTCTGCGATAGAAACAAAATTCTCAATGCTTATTCGTCTATTCATCTATCTTACATCGGTTTTTTTAAGGTGAGACATATGTACATAAAAGAAGTTCGCCATTGTGCTTTAATAAGATTGCTTGCATCTTCTTTTGGGAAGTCCATTATAAGGTGGACTCCTTGGGAATGTAACAAAAAGACTTGCATGCTATGACTCCTCTGGTTTCAGATATACCAATCCAACGCTTGTCGCTGTATGAAACTAGAAATTACAAGGCTTTTATTGAGCAACGAGAGGTTCAAGACATAAGAGTCACCAACTCTTGCGCTGCTATGAGTACAATTGAGGCACCGTGGAGGTACAAATATTGTGCTAAGGGTCGAAGTAGACTGCCGATATAAGGCGCTTATGTTGTGAAGTGCTATTATATACTCAATTTCTCACTGAACAAGAACAATTCTCTTGTAGAAGTAGCCTGTTCTGAAAAAAAATAAAATATACTATGACCGCCTTTTGAGAATTCGAAAGGTTTGCGCCTTGGTTTGACCACAATGTAAGCAACATAGTTGGCTAATGTCAGGATGTGGAGCAGTGGTCTTTCAAATACATTGCTAACGATTACTTAAGCGAAAAAGTCATTTGTAGAATACCCTGCTTGGTAACAAATTTTTAAAGTGATAAGGAGACTTTTTTATTTTAAAAATATTTGTCAAAAGGGAAACCCAAATATTCCTGTCTGCACTGGTCCAATATAAATACATCACTTAATCCCTCGTCGAAAAGAAAATAAAATTAGAAACTTTAGACACAATGTTTTACTCTTTTTAATGCGCTTAGGATTTTTAATTTCAATATAAGTCTACGAGTACTATTTCTTGCACTTCAAACATAATGACCTACATGTGCTGCTAATAAAGTAAAGTCTCTCTATGTTCTACATACAAATTTCAATCAATTGTTGCCTATATTAAATTCACAATCGTATTTAATGAAATAAGATAATCGCCTTATTCAATTTCTATAAATTTCAAGCTGAAATTACAGCCATTTCAATTTCTTGGAGCTGATATCCATAGTTAAAGGGTTTGCGAATGCACTCGGTCAAATTCCTTTTCATAGACCATTGCTTAACATCTCCCATACAGCACTTAAAACGTATAACACGTTTCCTCTATAAGATTAGTTATTATACATATGTTCAGAACACATTTCAAAATATTACTTCAACACATTTACTTATACCCTCTGTATAGAAACCCTAAAACTTTTAGCCGTTGATTTATGGAGGCACTACATCTATCTTATATGTAAGTAGAAAAGACAGCTTTACGATTTTTCCAGTTTTTTTTTGTTGTTGTTTGAGTACCGAAACCACGAAATTCGGATTGAATTCTGTACTTAAAACCAGCAATATCTAAACTGGGTCAAGTTTTTACTATGTCGTAAAATCCTTAAACAAAACCGAAAATTTCTCTCCTAACAATTCTTTCAATAATTCATAGCTCAATAAAAATGTCCTTTCACCCATTTCTGGTTTCGTCCTCATAATACCAGCAGTAGTCAAACGTTGGACCGGGGGTTGATCATATTCAACCCTTCAATTTATCTCATAAAATCGATTAAACATTTTTTTCCATACTTGAGATTTCAAGTATATGGGTAGCCCAGTGAATGGTCACTGGCCGTAAACGACTTATTCATTCTAGGAAAACTGAAATTGGGAAAAAGCCTCTAAATCGGTTTGCGTCCTTCGGAGTATTTCTTATTTGTACACGGATAAAAATGGAATCAATCCTCTCACTACTTAAAAGTACCAAGTGTTAAACCTTCTTTATTTTGTTTGTTTTTTTTTATTGATATGAGTATCTCGGATGAAGTCGATGTTTTCCGAAGATCCGGTCATACTTAAATATATATTTCTTAGACATGCTTCTAATACGAGTAGGTTTCCATTTTTGAAATCAGTAAAACTGGAGTAAAAATCTCCCTGCATTTTTTTTTACCAGTGCTGGTTTTATACACTTCCTTAAGCCCAATGCTAAGGGTTGAGTGTATAATTTTTTTTCTTTCGCTTCCTACTTCACCCACTTAAACCTAACCATATAACCTTTTCAACAACGCAAACACATTCATCCGCAACGATGACTGAGATCAAAAAGGACATGAGCATAAAAATTACAAACGTAGGCATTTGAATCGTCTGAGTATTTAGGTCAGACAAGAAAAGTCAGGCGAAAGTATCCTGTCAACTATGCATATAAAAACAAATAAAAAAAATAAAAAAAACAATTGAGAAACGTCAGCAAACATCAGAGAGAAAGTACATAATATTTGCAAGAGGGTGACGCTTTGAGGGAAGTGGCTTTAAGTCCCAACACCTTTTGCCATACACTTGGGTTTGTTTAAAGTATGATTTTCCAGAGCTTTGTGATAGTATGAAGGAATTAAATTTTTTCGTTTGCTTTAAATTTCCTTGCATCGAAAGATTGTTTGTGAACTTCATCTAAACATATACTCGTTTATATGTAAGGATTCAGTAGCAAAGCGAAGTTTGTACATAATGTAGCAATCGCATACCCTATTTTCATCCAATTCAACTGGACCTTAGAAATTTCAATCCCTTCTTCAGTCGAAATATTGATAAATATCGAAAGTACAAAGTTGTTATGACCAAATATCTGTGTCTGATGTGCAAAGTGTGTTAAGTCAAGACAAGGTAATTTTTCAGGGCACATTATTCAACGTTTTGCGCTGCACAAAACTTCACTTTTCGAAGTTCACACGGCCTGCACAATCGAGTAAGTATAGTTAGGGTTACAATAAAACTAATCAATAGTTGCACAAGCAAAGTCTTAGCTTTTTTCATCTACTGTAAGAGAAATCGCTGTTTAGCCAAATTCATGACTTAACACACTTTGCACACCAGACACAGATATAAACATTTCTATTTAAAAGCAACTTCGGGCCTACATGTGTTCACTATGGCTAAATCTGATGAATTTCATCAGACAAAAAAAGTTTTCGATCACTTCTTCAAGCATTTGTGTCCGTATGTCCTCAATAACAGCAATAATGTTGGCTTCCAATGCGTCGCTAATTTGTCAGTATAGCGACTTTACGTCAGGAAGCAATTAAGGAGTGCCATCGACAAATTTACCCACCGAAAATAAATAAAGAATACATTAAAAATAGAACTTAAAATACTAAAAAAAATTAAAAGTATTTATTTCATGTCAGTGAATGTGTAACAATGAACAAAAATAAAAATTTTTTTTTTTAACAAATTCTTTAATTTTTTCAGGAACACATCATGGTTTTTATTGTCCCATTTGTCACCTTTTTTAATTCTTCCAGAGTGTTGAGAGCTTTTTTGGTGGCTCTTTCCATAGTGATATGACGCACGATCAGGCCAAAATAAGGGGAGTTCTCGATGACTGTTATAAAAAGGCCTTAAGCGCTTCTGCAAGCACTCATTTACATAAATTTTGCCATTTATTGAGCCAGTCGTGATGAAAGTTTGCTTGCCACAAGGATTTTTTTTTTTAAATTTCGCTTTGGGTTGGGTTCGAAACTTTGCTTCGACATTTCCCCTACCTTTGGCGGTATAGAATACCAGCCCCGAAAGCTGGTTGAAATCAGCAATAACATACGATTCATCGTCTGTTACAATGCATGAAAATTTGGTCAAAAAATTTGATTGCAAAGTTTTGCCCGCTTTATGGCATCCAAATTTGTTTTTGCGTTCCGATCTGGAACCTTTTGGACCTTGTATGCTTTCAAGCCCGTATTTCTCTTCACTTTATGAACTAACAAATTTAAATATTCTGCTTTTTTTTGTTAAATTACGTTCAGAAATGTTCAGAATCTTTTTTGGGTTCATAAAATCGGTTTTTCGACCAGACCCCCTTTTCTTTCAACTGACAGTTTCTGTTTATAATTCTTAATAGCAGTAGCAACTGTTTTTCTATTATCTTTTAGTTTCTTTGCGATTTTTATATATGTCTACCCTGGGTATGCTAAGTGACACTTAATAATATTTTTTCTTACATCCAATTCAGTTTCCATGTTGATTATGTCAACTACGAGTACCAAATAGAAATGACATAAAATTTAAAAATAATAGAAGCATTCCCAGCATTAAAAATATCTATCTTGGAGAACAATTTACAGGTCCATTTCTTCCACATTCATGCAATTTAATTGAGGAACGAAAAAGTCAATAATAATGGCTCTATATCGAATACACTTGACCATAACGTGCGAATTAGCATAATTTTTTCCAAAGTATGGTAAGATGATTCCACCAGTCCAAAGACCGCACCAAACTGTGCATTTTTAGGGAAATTACGGTATTTCGTTAATCTCGTGTGGATTATCTCCGTCCAAAATGCGAAAATTTTGCTTTGTGTCACACCCATTGAGGCAAAAATTAACGATTTTTAGATAAAACAGCGGATCCAGTCCCAGTTGAGTTTTAGGCTCATTCACCAAAATTTTGACGCAATATTTGATCTCAATTCTTGCACGAGCTGGATCTTGTAAGTCTTCAAACCAAGATCTGTGCCTAAAATTTTTCCAAAAATCGGACAAACGAAACCAAGCTGTTTTGACCGACTTCGAATCGATAAATTTAGATGTTCTTTAAGAATCCCCTAAACGGGGTCAATATTCTCTTCAGAACGCACATTTCTTATGCGTCTTGGTCCCACTGGATTTTTTTAAATAAAATGTTGTAAAAGGTCAACAATACGGCGAATAGTGGTTTCAATCGGATGAATTCCCGAGATGGAATCAGCGGTGAATAAAATATCTCGGAACAAATGAGACCTTAGTCAGGCCACTTTGACATATTTGGTGCTCAGGCTGGTAAGGATTTTCAATAATAAGTCAGCGTCTTGGAAAAGAGATGATGGCGAATGAGCCCTATGTGGACCAACGGCAGCATTCACATCCCCGAAACCATTACTGGATTCGGTTTCACAAACCCCTCGTCCCAGGGGTATCAAAAATAGAACTGGTCTTCCAAATTTTGGTGCAGCTGCCCGGCCATGGAAAAAAGATGTAGGTTACCAAACAACAAAAAGCCTCGGCTACGAACGGCTATACTGTTGACAACCTATGCAAACGAATTAAGGACAACGAGCTTCGCATATCCACGTATTAGGTCCCTAAATACGTCACGTGCAGCTGAAAAACCAGCGGAGGTTCTGGACTACTACGAAGCAGAAAAATAAAATGCGATGGTATGGGCGGGGAAAAAGATAATGAAAACTGCGACATCTACTACGGCGATTGTTATCGATGGCAAAATCAGCGCAGACTTAGGGAAAAAGTCTTGATTTTGGAGAATGTGAACAAACGCCTCGTAGCAATCCTTATCGGCGATTTTCATGCATGGCTAGGAATAGTGGGCAGTTTTGGAGGAACGTATCGCCTGCACGCCACCACCTCACATTAATGCTAATCGACTTTACGATTCCGAACGTTACGAGGAGTCAACATCGAGGAATTTTGATGTCAGGGGATCGTCCAATCCTTTTGCAACCGAGTCTATTTTAATCTATTAAGATGTCCCTTGCCACCAGCATCAAGTACCGAAGACCAGTGGCAACACTGCCAGAAGGCCATTAGAGATGCCGCCACGGATGTGTAGGGCTTCCCTCGACCTCCAAAACGAAACCCCTGCTTTGATGACGAATACCGACTAGCAAATCCAGATAAGCAAGACGCACGCAAAGCGGCATTGCAAGCTGAGCTCTATGAGCAGAAGAGGTGAAACGAACACCGGCTTCACAGGAGGAAAAAAAGAACAGCATGAGAAGCGTGCGGTCGTGGAAATTGAGAGATACTCGTACTACTCCAGGAATGAGATTCGAAAGTATGACCATAAGGTAAAAAAAAACATAACACGGACACAAGCCCCGGACCGAAGCCTTTGGGGATGAACAAGGGAACATCTTAGTAGAGTCGCAGTCGATGCTGAGAATCTTGAAAGATTACTTCTGTAGACTGTATAACGTCGATGACGAAACAAATACCGCTGTCAGGCAAAATGAACATTTCAACTTTCAACCAACAATTCTTTCCACTCGACTTGATTGAAGTGAAGATAGCAATATCTAAGCAATAGTAATATCACAAAGCTGCTGGAGCGGATGGCCTTACTGCCGAACTTTGAATTATAGATGAAATAGAAACACCACGGGGATATCATCTATGCCAGGTATAAATTCATGATCAACTTCTTAGAACCTTTCTTGAATAAGAGGGAGGCTGATAGAGAGAGAGAGAGAGAGAGAGAGAGATAGAGAGAGAAAGAGTGATGCAAAAGACATGAGTGAGCAACCGAGCGACGAAGATTGAAGCCACCATCCCGCACTATTCTGCATCGATGTAATTTATATTTGCCTTTCTTTGTTTAACTGATACTTCTCACAACTGTGCTTAGGGAAAATTGCCGTTAGAATTCTGCAAATTAAAGCTTTTAAGCATTATAGCCCCCACCATACTGATCAGATAACCCTATCATTGGACGTACTTTAAAATACCGCTTTCTAAGACGTAGAAATCGCTTATGAAATAGCCTGCCGAGCTCTCTGTTAATTTTCATTATAACCTGCAAACATTCAAAACCAACTTACAACAATATCCCTCCTTCTTTGGACTCCAATTTTCTTTCGAGAGCCTCTTCAAGTCTGCCTAGAAATCAATCGAGGAGATGGTTTTACTTCTAAGGATCGAGTGTTTTGAGTTTCGAGAAATTAATATAAATGACTTGTTTTACAATTAACTTATCGCAAACCGTTGTATTACGAGTAGGTTTAATCAATTTTTGAAAGGAATTTGTTTTTGCGCGGTAAAATGGTTAGCCCTTTCTACTTCATAGTCATGTTATGATTTCCTCAGACAGACAAAACAAAAATACATGGCAGGCAATTTATAAAAGTGAAAAACTCCTTTTTATTTATGAACATGCAAAATCCTTAAAGTCAGGACCAATCTAATGCATATATGTACCTACTCAAAAAAGGATTTGATTTTACAAAACAGAAAAATCTAAGCACGAACACAGAAGGGTTTTTAATTTTTCTCATTATCAAAGTTGCTCCACGGAAGGGAGAAAAAAAACAAGAGTGAAAAGAATCCTGGAATCCTTACATAATCGGCAAACGTGACTTCTGCTATTCCAGACTGGCCATATTCCTTCTTTTATGTTTTGTTATGCCACCATTGCAATATTTAAATAATAGGAGAGCTTAATCGTCATTTACACTTGTGAACCCTGTTACTAAAGGAATATCTACAAAAATGTATTTATTTATTTTTTTAGCCTGTGGTACGAGGATACAAGTATGAAAGGAACCAAAAAAAAAATGTCAAAATCCCTCGTTATCCTTTTGATTTGTGTGCTGAGTTATTTAGTATTTTTGTTTTGGTACTTTCCTCTGGATTTTTATTTTTTGTATTAGCATTAGTACTTCTTCGTATTATGTCGCATTTCCATTTTGCGTGACAGCATTGGCGTTTTTGCATGCTCGTTGCTGATGTAAGTAGACAATTATTTTGTAAAGAATCAGTCAGACTTTTAGGAAGCGGATTTATTATCATTAACTGAGGGCTAAAAAATATGATAGATGAAGGCGTGTTTTTTTGGAAATATGTTCTTAGAATTTTATTGAATAAAGAATTTTTTTTTGGCCATGAAACTTGAACCGCATGAATTCAATTTATCAAATCTCATGGGTCACGTGTCATTTAACACATCACCATATGACGATAGGATTATTACATCCTATATTATGAAAGAAACTCTCCAACAACCCACCTCTGCAGTTCGAAGATCTCACGATGATGCGAAAATACCCTGGTTCAAGATCGACAGGTTAAAGGATCCCTCAGTGCGCCTACGATTAAGGGACCGTCTTTCGGAAGGTATCGAAACAATCATCAGCTCACTGCCCGCAACCATTCAGGAACACTGATGTACTGTGAAAAATGTTTTTGCATCTGGTGCTGAAAGAATTGTAGGCCGATGGCAGGGAAGACATAGGACATGACTTTCCGAGGATATCTGGAGGCTGATCGACGAACGAAAACAGCTGAAAGCTCGCATAGCTACTACCTCAGCAGCAGGCTGGAGTCGTAGCGTAGCATACGACGTGACAAGCGCAACTAAACTAACACGCTGGCTACAGAAGCAGAGGAGGCTGCACGCAGGGACGACAGCAGGTTAGTGTTAGTAATAGTTCGGATGAGGAACAGCTCAAGGGATGGAAGAAGCATTTTTCTACGGGTTTGAATGGCTTATTCGCTAGCGATATGCTCCCAAATCAAACGGAGCTGCCCGCAGTACAAAACTCCCGAATACGTACCACGGCCACCAGTCAGGATGAGATCACTAGCGCGGTCAAAGCACTAAAACAGCAAGGCTGTAGGACTTAACTTAACTTCAAACAACACTCAGAAGACACACTGGGTGCCTAACAAGCAGGCTTCCGCTCTGGAGCCTCTTGTGTCGACCACATTAACACCATGCAAAATCTGCGTTCGGTATGTTATTCTAAGTATGGCGAACCAATGCAATCAGCTTAAACACAAAGCAAAGATTGTTTCTGTGGTAGCATGTTGAGAATGACCATCAAAATCACAAAAAAGTTACAAACGTTCGATAGCAGGTGCCTGCGTAACATCTTCTGGCCCCACCGTATCTGTAATGAACACCTCTATCACAGAATGTGTCAGGAAACGATAGGCACGATCATCCAACAATGAAAGTATCAGTGGATTGGTAACACGAAAGGGGAATTTTGGAAAAAGTTGAGCAGAACTGAGGCATATTGCCAGAATCCGTACACGGTGGTGCGTAGGCGTAGTAGAGGCCCTAGGTCCCACAAGGGAAGACAGTAAGACATAGGACATACGAGTAAGTAAGTTTGTCACTCGAAAATATACCATATAGGTACTGTCTACCATTAAAGTGAGCACTTTTCTACCACCTTTTATATTAGGTTCATCAAAAAATAAGAACTACTTATGATGTAAGTAGGAGGAGGCGAGGCATTTCTCTCATGACTTCCACGTGGATGTGCTCGAAAGGCTGATTTTATTGAGTCTTATTTGGGTGCAACAAACAGCAACACAGCTAAGTGATGCTAAGCAAGGTTTAAGGGAGAGTTTTTTTTAGTACCCGAAAATTCATATTTGGGGTTACATATGAGCATAGATACAGATGACATGACTCTCCAGTTGCCGGCAGACCAAGTCAATGTTCCCGATGTCTCTATGAGGTCAGTGTTTCCTTATAGTATGAAAGACTGCAAGCTGTTTACTGGAATCGTGAGAGGGACTATACATTTGCTTAGCGCTCAAGTGTGCTAGACATAAGTGGAACTGTGGAACTGGCGGTGACACAGCGGAACACTTCCTGTTTAAACGTTGGTCTTACGCTCACATCAACCTAAAGGTATAATACTTTGCGCTGACCTGATGGGTTCTGATAGGCTGTACCATCAATATCACTAAAGCTCTAAATCATCTTTCTTTGCAAGACTGAACACTTTCAGTAAGAGAAGTGCAATGAACCTTTTCCTTATCTCCTCCGATCAAGCATAAAAACAAAATTTGAAATAGTTTGGAGCAAAAAACTGAAAGGTTCGAATGGTCTGAGCGGAGTATGACAAAAAAAAACGTTGCTAAGATGGTCATTAAGAGTTTTTCTTGCTTGAGTTAATGTTAGCGTTTTTAGGTTTTAATGATTTTGGCACGCAAAAACAAGCTAATTGCTACATTGGACCAGAAACAGATACCACAACACCATACTACCATTCTTTATTTACTTGTTTCACTGGCTCAGTAGGTCTCCCTCAATTAACTCAAAATTGGTAGCAACTTTCTCAAAACAGCCTCGCTATACCTTGGTGTATTCTATAAAAAAAACTCTATCTCAAAATCATGTCCAGTACATGCTTTCAGTACTATCGTTAACAGTTTTCTCGTTCAGATAATTTTTGGAATTCGAAGGCATGGATTTATGTTGTAAAGTCTATTGCAGCTAAATAACTCGTTCTTTTGTTGGAAAGATTAACCCTGATTTTTCACGTGTGAATATGCTGCTTGCCTGGCATAAACGAAAGCATTTTTTGCATTGTATCGTCACTGTCGGTGAAAAATGCATCCACGAGCCGTGCTTCAACATCGACAGTCAAGCTAGATATTTTTGGGAAAAAACTCATGTTGTGTATTTGGTGGGATCAGTTTGGTGTCGTGTATTTTTGCTCAAACTGAACATGAAATATATATTGGGACCCTATCCCGAACAAAACTACTCGAGAAACTACTAAATTATTGTCCTGCTCGCCCATATATTGCGGCGATGGTCAAAACATACTTGGAAACACTCAACTGCTACTCCTAATACAATTGTCAGCACATGGGTTGTTATAAAAATTCATATATGACAAAAACAAGAATTTACTTCAACAATTTCATAGAAATATTAATTAGTTAGCTTGGAAATAAAGTAGGTGTTCCAAGTAGTGTGGAATAGACTCGCATAAAAATACATCACGTCGTTTTCTTTTTTATAAAAAGCACTGACTCAAGGTATTTACTTAAGGGTATACTATACTGTTTGCTAATACTATTAGCAAATTAGATAAAACTAGTACAAACAACGAAAATGTATGAACACTCAGTGAAAGAAGATGTGAATCAGTCAGAAGGAAAGCTAAGCCATATAGCTTATAGTATGATTAACTTTTTCAGTAAAATGCATATATTCAAAATTTGACCTTGATAGTTTTAGAATTTTCCTCGAAATGTGCTCAAAAATATCAAAATTTTAAGTAATTTTTCCAGATTCAACACACTTAACTCGCCAAAGATTACCAAGCATTTAACATTCCTATGTCATCTTGAATTGCTATGCAAAAGATAGTCGTACATGCTTGGCAACTATCTTTTATAGCCACAGTACCCACAATCATAGTAGTGTTTTTAAAAGATAGCAAACAAAAATTGGATCTCAGTCACTATATTTAGGATAAAGCCTTATACACCACCCCTTTGAAATTCCACCAAATTGAGAGCATGAAGCCTGAAGCATGATCGTTTTCGATTGAATTTGCTATAAACAATCCATTCTTCTTCGCCCTTGATGATTCATTTCAAAAAAGGTTCGAGTTCATTGCGTCTGAGATACAAATCGCAAATGAATTTCTTTTAAATCATACAGATCAAGCTTTTTAACGAATTTCATAGGTTTTAAATATTTCTTTCATAACACGTTTAACTTTTTTTATCTCTAGTAACATGACAATCTGACTCATAATGGCTTTAGTTTGATCTTCATTAAGCTCATCTGTTAACCTTTAAGTGAGAAATCTCCGGAACGAAATTTGTCAAACCAATTCCGGCACTGTTTTTCTTTTAAGGCTTTTTCGCCATACACAGCATGTAACTTTTTAGCAGCTTGTAGTGCGTACTTTACTTTATGGAAAGAAAAGAGTAAAATATGACGAAAAAACTCGTTTTTGGGCACTATACTAAAAGTGACGCCAAAATAATACCTTTTTTCACAAAAATACGCACAATTTGCTTCTAAGCAAAGTAAGACTGACAGCTAACAAATGTCAAAAGGAACAAAATATGTCATTGACAGAAGCAATTCAAAAATATGGCCAAAGACATCTATGTGTGAAATCGGCAATCACTTACGAGTAATTGCCGACCAACAAGATTCTACCTTAAGCCAGTAATTAACAAAATTCTAAAGACAGCTCTTAAATTTCAATCATCAAGAATTTCATTAGAAAGCGCATTTCAAGAAATTCCAGAGATCTTTTGATTAGTTTCTCGGAATCAAGCACTTCAGACGAGGCTTTACCAGGGAGGGAATATTTCTAAGTTTTAAGTTTATTGTGATAGCATCTAACAGATGCAGGTGTTTCTCCTCGAGTATTTTTGATATTTAACAATCTCTCTTTAAAGATATAAACAAGACATAAGTCTTAAGATACCCCAATATTCTTCCATTAAGCTGAAGCTGAATATGTCATGAATTACAAACTCAACCTCTAATGGAACTAATTAAATGTTTATCTTTTTTCGAAATGAAAAGAAAAAATAACATAAAAACAACTTGAAACGTGACCAATGGTCTATCCCAACGACGTAATACCGAACAAAAAAAAAAGGCTAAAAAACTGTATGGATAATTAATTGCAAACCTAAAAAGAATCCTTGACGACTTGACTGCTGAGTTATATGGTAAAGAGGCAAAAAGGATGCTCTACTAAAGGGAATACACTTTGTACATAATTTAAGTTAATGAACGACACTAATGAGTTTCTTCCAGCCCCCATCACTGTGTTCTATACAGATATACTCGTCTATGTAGACTCAACTCATGCACAGATGACTTGTCGCTCTTATTTACCTTGATCTCAACTGAGATATTGAGAATGGGTTACCAGCTAATACGCACAACATACCCAGGGATAGGATAGAGCAAAAGGGAAAAGAAAAAGAAAAAATATACAAAAAGCAATGTGGCAGCATCGAAATGCTAAAATGCTGAACTAGACAGACTTGGATACATATGAAACATAGATATGTGAAAATGGAGTCTCATGATAAAATTACATAGATGTAGAAATTACAGAATTTTTGGGGTTACGGCTGTACCTCCGCCCCTCCCTAGAGAATTAATGACAAGCTTCACTTTGCGTGTGTTTGTTTGCTTAGATTCAACTTCGTTTCTGCCAGCATTCCTTTTTACAGGATGCACCATACACGGCATCTGGGTATTATGACTTTCCTTGTGACGACACGCTTGCAATGATAAGGCAAAGGAAGCGTCTTAAACTTCTGTGGCATTACCCTCAGATTCAGCCGCTGCCTCTAAAGGCTAATAGCGCAATTTAGTAAGTTATTTCTCTCAGCCTAGATCGCTTTCTTGTTCTGTCCATTCTGTACATTTATATATTTATCTTAGCAAAAGACTGATTCTTAGATGTTGTATATCTTGTTCTCGTTTCCATTAATCTACGCTTATGTCTTTCGCAAATATTTCTAGTTTAGAAATAGTCCTTTAGTTGGATCATTCCGTTTTTTTTTTTTTTTAAGCAATTGAATGTAAATTGCAATTTCTCTGGTATCCTGGCGTTAAAACCTTATTTATATCTTTCTTGTAGCCAAATATCTTTATCCATGCGCATAATAATAATTACGATAATGGTGAGAATTCCAAATGCATTGCAACCAAAAGAGCGTTAACGGAAGAATTACAAGGACAAGAAACAAACATCCTCAGTTAGAGGCCACTGAACAAGAAATTATCCTGGCAATCGTATTTTATTCAAAATAATTTAATTTCATGCATTTCGAGGTTCGTGGGAGATGTTTTCGAATGGTGCTAAGGTCATTGAGTTAATGAGCTGTAGTGTGAGTTGGTTTATGCTTCGCGATTTTTGCATCTCGTCGTTGCTTTTCAAAGACTGAGATAAACCTGACACACACCAAAGAAAGGGCATGGAGTTAAAGCTCTTCTCTCTTCAGAGATTTAAAGTGTCATGAAAGGAATGAAGAGTTTCAAAGTTGAAGTTGTTTTGTCGCATTTGGTGGAACTGAGAACAATGCTTGTGCGGAACACTTCAAATTATTTACTTCTGCTCGAGTTAAAATTTTATGTAACTTGCGAATCCTTTTTGACTTCGATGTGACTGAGATTTTTAAAATTTTGATTTGAAGATTATTATATTTTATTACCCAGAAATATTACGAACTTTTGAACTACAATTGTTATGAAATATAAGAGAAAGAGACTCAAATTATGCGCGCACCCCCACACCGAGTAAAAAGATGACGACATTTGG
This sequence comes from Volucella inflata, assembly GCA_928272305.1. Taxonomy (NCBI): domain Eukaryota; kingdom Metazoa; phylum Arthropoda; class Insecta; order Diptera; family Syrphidae; genus Volucella; species Volucella inflata. The sequence goes on from OV743719.1 coordinate 67,515,762, forward strand.
TGTCAAATGTCGACAGAATCCACGAGCTGTTGGACAAAACCGACGAGCAATGCCCTAGTTACGAAATTAAAATTGTCCTCAGCGAATGCAAGGCTAAGAAGAGAGGGCATCTTTGGTTGTACTGTCGGAAGATATAGCCTGCACGATAACACCTCCCATAATGGATTCAGGCTAATCGAGTTTGCGTCAGGGCAAAACATTGTCGTTGCTGGAACGCAGTTCCCATACTTGATATTCACAAGGGGACTCGGAGAACTCGTGATCAATCATCGGTCAACCAGACTGACCACAATTGCGATCGACTCGGAGCATTACCTTGTTGTAGCCAAGGTACGGTTGCGAATATCCCGAACACCGCCAAAACAAGCTTATGCTGTAAAAAATGTCGACGTCAGGTGCCTACAATCGCAGGATATCGCCAAATCCTTTTACGACTTAAAAATCGAAGACCAGTGGAAATTTTGCTTAAAGCCATCAGAGATGCCGCTTCTGATTTATTGGATCTCACTTGAACACCGAAATGCCGGCGAGGACATGCAGCTAAGCAAGATACACGCAAAGTGGGGCTGCATAGAAAGACTGCTCACGAGCTCAATGAGAAGAAGTGGAGAGACAAACATCAGCTTCTCAGGAGCAAAAAAAATATCATGGTCAAAGATATTGAGAAATGTTACTACAGGAATGAGATTCGGAAGGTTTACCAAAAGGCAAAAAAAATCATTATACGGACAAAAGCCACGAACCGAAGCCTATGGAGACGAACAAGGGAAGAGTCGCAGTCGATGTTAAGAACCTGGAAAGATAATTTCTTAAGACTCAGGCAGAATGAAAATTTCAACCTAGACGATGTAGACCAAAAATTCCGTGCACTCGATCTGAATAAAGTGAAGGTAGCAAAAGCTAAGCCAAAGTCACAAAGCTGCTGGAGCGGACGGCCTGACCTCCGAGCTCTTCAAACGGCAGGCGATGACTTGTTAAGGATCATACACCAGCTCATCTGTAAAATACGGTCGGACAAAAGTATGCCCGATCAATGGAACCTCGGCATTGCTTGTCCAATCATCAAGAAAGGATACCCTCTGAACTGCGCCAACAACAGAAGCATCAGTATACTTAACATCGCGTACGAGATCTTATATGCCGTATTACACAACTTCTGAAGCCGTTCGTCAACAACCTGATAGGTCCATATCAGTGTGGCTTCAGGCCAGGAAAGTCCGCCATCGACCAAATATTCACACTACGGCAGATCTTGGAGAAGACCCATGAGCTTCAGATCGATACACACCACCTATTCATCGATTTTAGTGTCGCGTATGAGAGCATCTATAGAGACGCGCTTTACAGAGCAATGTCTAGTTTTGGCATCCCCGCCAGACGCGTCCGTCTGTGCAGGATGACGATGGAGAATGCACGCCGCTCCATCAAGGTCGGTAAAAATTTCGCCGAGACCTTTGATGTCCAGAAAGTCAAGGCGATGCGCTGTCATGCGATTCAACATCGTACTTGAAAGAATAGTGCAAAACTCACGAGCAAACACAAGAGGCACAAAGTTTCAAATGGTACTCGCATACGCCGATGATATTGACATTACTGGAAGAAAGCAGCGTGATGTCAATAGGGAGTTGAAAATATTAAGACGAAAGCGGCGAAGATGGGCATAGCGGTCAACGAAGGCAAGACTAAGTATATGCTCTCAAGCAGAAAGGATACTCAACGTCGATGTTGCGGACAGAACGTCACTGTCGACAGGTATAACTTTGAGGTAGTTAAGGACTTTGTCTACCTAGGCTCCGCTATAAACACAGACAACGACACCAGCGCTGAGATCAAGCGAAGAATAACTCTTGCCAACCGCTGTTTCTTTGGGCTAAGAAGGCAATTGAGTAGCAAAGCCGTCTCTCGGACAACAAAAGTCACCCTTTATAAGACCTTAATAATCCCGGTCCTACTCTATGGCGCAGAGGCATGGACATTATCAAAAATGGATGAGGATGCTCTTGGCTGCTTCTAGATGAGTGTGATTTCGAGTGATTTCGAGTGATTTTCGATCACGTCTGCAATGACGGTGAGTGGAGGACGAGATACAAGGACTAACTGTATGGACTGTACAGCGACACCGGCCAACCCAGAAGGGTGAAGTCCGAAAGGCTGAGATGGCTGGGTCATGGAGAGCGTTTGGACACCAATGCTTCGGTCTGATAAGTCTTCGAATCCGCTTCCGAGGGACATCGCAGTAGAGGAAGACCGCGACTCAGGTGGCGCGCTCAAGTGGAAGTGGACCTCAGCCAACTCAGCGTGTAAAACTGGAGGCAGCCAGCCACAGATCGAGCTAACTGAAGACACTTATTATTTTAGGCCCAGGTCCACCCGGGACTGTAGTACCACCTAAAGTAAGTAAGTAAGTAGTATCGATTTTCTAGTTGAAGCCAAATTTGAAGCCTTATTAGCTAAGCTATGACACGAACGTTTAAGGGCCTTTTGCAGCACATAAATCAAATAATACCAGTGCCACTTGTAGAAAAGTCCGACGAATCTTAGCTTCAGAACACTGACTTCAAAACAGTTAGATCATTAAGCAAACACAAGTCTTTAAAGCGGCAGGCTGCCACACAAGTTTAAGCTACACGAAAGGTCGGATAAGGAATCTAGATATGCTTCTTCGAAATTCCCAAAATGTTTTCTTTAAGCCTATTACCTTTATTTTATGCAAAACTGTACACTAAAAACTACATTAAAAAAAAAGTATACTCGGTGTGGAACCAAATACTTGGTAACAAGTTAAGGACTTCAGTCTTATTTGTCATCTTCCTGTTTGACAACCTATTCCATGAGTGAAAAAAAAAATTACGACTTCATACAGGATAAATGTTCCTGAAAAAGATATAAGCATGTAGGCTTCCCCAACCACAAAAATCAGCGGGAAGTTCTTTTGATATGTTCTTGTCAAAATCTTCCACTTCCAAGAGAAGAATAAAAAAAATTATTCATAATAGCTGTGCCTATCCAAACAAAAAATATCTGTTTCGTGGGCGTATGCGTAACATTTATCCCAAAGAAGTAATAGAAAAATGTAATCACTTCATTCAAACAAATCTTAATCCTCTTCTTTCATGTCGGAATGAATTCGTGATACAATTTAAATTAGTTCACCTCAAAGGATACTCATTCAAGAGAATGTTTCACCATCTGGCCCCCTTCCGTTTTTATTTTCTACCAGTTTAAAATGGTATAAGTCTGTCAAAAATAAATTACAAAAGAAATCACCACTTAATCAGATTAGATATCAATATTTCCATTCACAACAGATCAAGTGAATTTCTTTAAACAATGTTTGACGCACATTCTCCATCATTATACAAGTACGAGTATTTGCTGCCAGTTCATTTTATTAAATATGTATTCCTGCCTATGACAGAGGATCCTGTCTATGTAAGGATTCCATAATCCGGTTAGATTTATAGAATTGTCCTTTTCATACCCACACCATGGGGTGGCCATGGGGCCGTCCCCTCTCATGATGAATGATGATGATGATATCACTTCTTATTCAAATCGATATAAATGAATTCAATTTCTGTATCTGAAACGTGCCATTCAGATAAATATGAGAAACATTTAATTTGATACCCACATTAAGTAAGCACTGCTAAAAAGGATGCCCCAACACACACAAAAAAAAAAAAAAAACGGAATCAGCATAAGTTGGAATGTCATCGTGTCGTTGTCGAAACCGATAGACAGACACAAGCCAGCAGAAAGGGTAACCAAACATACACCCTACTTGTACTTATTTTTTGAACATCAATTCAACTAGGAGGCAAATTTATGGAAATATGAATGTGTTCGGGATATGGAGGGAAATTGAAGTGAACAAAATAGAAAAAAATATTCCCCCAAACGATTCAACGATTCTCTCTGTTTCTCCTATAATTTTGATTGTAAGATACTTACATACACCAAGAAGTCTCACATATCCTGAAACTCGTCGCTGAATCAGTGTAGGTTCTTTGAATTTAAGGGCTTATCCAACTGGATTGAGTAGACACTACACCGACGACAATGATAATACAAATTCACTGGTGGTATGCATGTACACTATTTATTCACATCAACTCGTGATGAAACCAAAACAGTGCGACCATAAGAAAATTTTATATTTTCACTATCAACGAACTTTTGATTTCTTGATGTTGAAAAACAAAGAAACGATACCTTACTCGATATCAGGATAATGATTTGTATCTATCAATTAGGGACACAATAATACCTTTGAACGAAAAAACCCTCCTCGACTTAAGAAGCGTATACCCTCAACAAATTAGACTTCTACAGTTTTAGAAGAAACACGGATTGTAAAGTATGAAAATTTGAAAACACCAACGTGTCCTTATTTTAATCTTAAAATCTTATTAAGAGTGGAAGTAAGTTCCATTGTCGATAACAGAACTCTTGGGACGAGCAACGCCTGATAAGAGATGGAAGTTGTTTTACTTACAGCGAAACCATAAGGGGACCAAGCAGAGAACCAAAGGACGCCAAAAATGCTTGGTATACAAATTTAACAAAAAGTCATTTACGGAATAACAAAAAGAATTAGCCCTGCTGCATCTGAAGAGCAATTGTATTACCGAATAAATATGATTTATGAAAGATTTGATTATAACTCTCTATGCGGTCTTTTTACTCCGAAGCCGTTTCGTTTGCTTTATTATATAAGTAGAAGCACCGATGCTAGTCAAGCATTGTAAGCAGCTCCATAAGCCGCCACACACCAGAAGCTTACTTCATTATGTACTTCCCTACCAGAGAGTGGATGTATTGCATTGCAAAACTATTTTACAAGTAGTCTGCAAGGTTCTAAAACTTCATCTTCTATTTGGGGAAGTGCCTCCGGGTTTCAAGAGAAATATAACCCTTTCACTATTTAAAAACAGAACAACAATGGCATAGCCTTCCTGATCTTAGCAATGAAAATTTCATTGGAATCATCTTGGATCGACTGAACGGGTGTAAACAAAAGAACTACTCCACAACGTGTAATAGAACTTTTCTCAACAAGGGAAGGACTATACCCATTCTACGTAGACTTAAAGGCGGCTTTTAAATACAAACTTAGTAATCTGGGAGTGTCGACTTACCTCATAACCTAACGCCCTTACAAAGTCTAAACGATGAGAACAAAATTGAAGTATGGGTTAGTTATAACGTGTCAAACTGGTTTGTCTCGCGGACGAATGTTAAACAGGGATGCCTCATGAGTCCCTTAGTCTTTTCGTTGTTTTTAGATGTAAGACTTCTTATGTACGCTGATGACATACAGTAGTTAATTTACCGGAAACCCCAACCATGATACAAAACATGATCAAGAAACTAAAACAATACTGCGGTTTGTGGAACTTACAAGTAAACAGCAATAAGTTCAAAATGCTGATCTTCCGGAACGGCTTTGGGTGATTTTCAAGGAATAAGAGATGCACTTGTCAAAAAGAAGAATTAGAGAAGGTAAATGAGCACAAGTGCCTCGGGGTCGGTGCCTACTTTTAAAAAACAACTGCAAAGTGGCAAAAAGAGCAATAAATTGCAGTTGTAGAGGCATACTTCGTAAAAAAAACTATTGCTGTAAGAAGATACAAAATATAATATCCATGAAGCAGTTGGAATCTCAATCATTTGCTAGTGCGGTGCATTGACCAATATGAAAATTTTGAAAAATTGTTTTGCCTCGAAACCGAACCCTCGCCATTCTACAAGTACATGTATACATTAAGATTGCAATACCTCTACATTTCAAAAGTCAATCCATTTTTGACCCGACGTCTGCCACATACCGTCGCAATGCATAATACAAGTTTACGCTGTAAACTACAATTTCTCATTGATTGTTCTAAATCATGGCGTGAACAGTGATGTCCATAACTAATAGCTTACAACGCAACAAGATGGAAAGCAACTTTACAGGACCTGTTGACAATGATTGATTTATCCACCCGTGTCGCGTTCACGATAAAAGCCCGTCAAAGCCTCACTAAACATTCGAACTGTATGCTACACTGCGGCCTAGATGAGAAAAATTACTTTCACGACCAAAACACCATAAATACAATCTCAATGAGGGGAGCTTTTGCAGTAAAACTACAGACAGCATATAACCAACCGGAACCAGGTAGGGGAATTCATATTTATGCAATGCACGATCTATTGAAAACGTACATAATTTATTCGGAATATGCCCAATATTGAAGGTGATGGAGAAAACATACATACCTTACTAATATCAACAAACAAATTCTCTTAAATCCCGAATGGGTTAAACTAAAGTAAATACACTGACTAGCTACTTAAAGTCATCATTACAATATCGACACAATACCGACGATGCATTTCAAATTGCAAACACAATGGAATATGTATTTATATATATTAAACAAACTGTAAATCTTTTTTACACGGCTATCGGCAAATGCCAATGCTGTATTTTGTAAATTTTACGAATTTTGTAACGAAAATAATATCGAATAATTTAAGAAAATTATCCTTAAAGATCATCGTGTGAGCATCAGAGAGATAGCAGCCGATCTTGGTTCCATGTTTGGATTACTACAGAGAATAAAGCATTATGTTTTGGGCATGAGATGACTTAAAGCGCAACTTGTGCCGAATTTGTCGCAGAAACAGCAGCGCTTCTCAGATGAGCTGAAATCTGAAAAAACACTAGTGAGTCAATCCAAAATCAAAGCTTTGTTTACCGCTTTCTTTGAATGCCGGGATGTGGTCCACTCCGAATTTCTTAGTCGCAAGAGGTCAGAATTGTGGAGAAAAAACTCATGGTTTCTTCACCATGGCAACGCACGAACTTGTACAACGTTCAAGTCAGTCAGATTAAAGAGAATTGGTAGAAGGAGCTGAAGCCGGTTGCAAAATGGGTCTAGGAAAAATGTTTTTAAGATTGGAGGAAGCGTTGGAATATGTGAATTGATTGTAATAGAGAGCACATTGAAGGGAATGAAATAAATATCGATGAATAATTGAATAGTTTTTGTTTTACTGAAGAATTTAGGTTAATTTTTGGTCAGAAGATAGCTCTGTACCTAACGAAGAAATTCCTTCAATTCTATAAGCAACTTTCAGCGTCTTTATAGCTGAAAGGAAGCGATAAATATACCATTCGTATATGCACTTAATTTAAAAATTATTCAACAAAACAAAAATAGATCCAACTCCTTAAATATTGAACAGCTTGCGAAGATAAACAGAAACTCCGGAAATGTTAAAGTTCTTCCAAAGTTACGAGTAGTATAAAATTACTTAAGTCTCTTGTTTGCAATTTAAGTGATTTTTCTTCAAAAAAGGGGACCGTAAGGAATACATACAATATGGACTGATTTTTTATGATTCCTTTAACTATTCCAGTCATTCTGAATAGAGTTGAGTTTTCACCAAAAGCTTTAGAACAATCCAAGCCCGGCTACAGAAACTAAAAATCAATGTTTTGAAGCAAGAATAGTAATATTCTCTGTCGTAAGGTCGTTTTTATTTTTTATTAAGGAAGCTATTGCAAAAACGACAACTATAAAGACACTCTACAAAACCATTGTCGTGTATGCCGCAGTCCATAATGCATGATTTTTTAAGTATTTGGTTTTTAAATTGCCAAAAAGAACTTAAGAAGATTGCAAAAGTGTATAAAATGTTTCTTTAAATTGATAAACTAATGCTTGTCATTAACCTTTCAATGATTATTTCATGTAAATGTTGACCTACGTTTTAAGTGGATTCTCTAGTTTTGAGTCACTTTTTGAGTATATTGGCTAGTTGCTTGGTTATAACATATACAAATTTGAAGCTGGCCTATAGGCATAGACGAGTGATTTAACATATCACAATAAAAATAGTTAAAGGCGTTAAATCACACGATCTACCCGGCCTATTCACCGGTCCAAGACAGAAGATAAATTGCTCACCGATCTCATATTTTTATTGGTCCGTTCTGTGTGGCATGTAGCGCCATCTGGCTAAAACTACGTTTCGAGTAGATTCAGCTTGTGTTTTTGGACAAAAAAATATGGCAGGCGAAATTAAGGGTAACGTTGTTCTCCCATCAAACATTGCATTTTCCCGGGTACATTGGCAGCTCGTGTATTGCCTTAGGTCGCTCATCGGACGAAATACGGCTATATCCAGTCAACTAGGAATAAGCTTCGTTGCTGAAAACAATCTTTCGATAGAAGGCGGATCTTCCTCCAGCTTTTCTAAGGCCCATTCACGAAAAATTCAACACTGTGACAGGTCATTGTGCTTCATTCTTTTACGAGCTGTATATGTAAGGTTTTAGACCAAGATCCTTGCGTAAAATCTTTCCCTTAGTGGAGTAACACAATCCTAATAACCTTGAACGGCGACGAAAGGGCAAATCATGGTCAATATTTTCCTCTGCATGCACTCTACGTATACGGCTAGTTGGCTTGATGTTAAATAGCGTGAAATTGGTGCAAAATATGGTGACTATTCCTTGCTTAGTCTGTCGATTTTAAAGACCGTAAAATGGTTAAAGTACATGAAAAACATTTCTCACAAAACATTTTTTGTAAGCGATGCTCGGGTGTAAGTCTCTTCATGATGAAATGGCTAACTGAGCATATTTGACTTTGACATGAATCACCCGTAAGCTGTCAAAAACAGAACGATGTAAAACCAAACAAATCGCCGGGTATAAGATACGAACAAATTTAAGATATAGAAGAAAAGATTTCCTTTTTTAGCATCACCATCTTTTGGACATGCAACAATAAACCTCTGCAAGTGAAATATTGGTAATTTACCTATAAAATGCTAGTGTAACAGGACACAATAACAGCTTTATCCAGCAGAGAATTTCGATAATAAATGATACAAGGACTTTGATATTTCCTAATGGAAAAGCTTTCTGGACAGGAACTCTATCCTTTCTACTAAGTTTTGTAATCCCTATATGCCTCGAAGGAAAATCACAAATAATCGGAACTACTTCGCTTTTTCTTGTTTTACTTACATTTTATCACACTTTGAGTCATAATCCTATTCCTCTGGACTGCGAAACTCGTTATATAAAACTTAAACCAAGTTCAACTCAAAATCGTTGCCTTAAATTAGTTAAGCACAAGCAGCAGAACGCAAATTTAGTTTCGATACTCGTACTCATATTTGTTCTGAAATCTGGTGTTATTGTAATTTTTATTACCCTGTTCAGATGTGCAGAACAATTCCGACGGCATTCGACTCGACTCAGCCGGCTCTGAAGCCAATAATTTTTTACCATTTCCCGAATCGAGCCTGGCCACACTGATTTTGTATATTTTTCTCTCTTTATAGGGGTTCTTTGTTGTTTGGAAAAAATTGCTTCTCATAAGTTGGCTTTGCCTCTGAGCCATCCTTATGCAGACACACAATTTTGTTACATTATGTTCGCGTCTTCTGACATTTCTTTTTTTTTCTCTCTGTATCTGTGTATAGTAAATTACGCTAGTTCTTCGGATTATGGTTTATAAAAATGTCATTGTTAGTGTTGTTGGCTCCATAGATCTATCTTTGTAGTCATTATTGTTGACGTTGTCCTTATCCTGGGATGTCCTTGTTGTTTTCCAAATGCTCGGAGTATAAACATCAAAATTTGTTGCAACACGTATTTGTGGTAATATGAAAATTCACAAATTAACAGAGGGAGAAAGGAGCAATTTGCTCATTCTTCTATGTACGAGTATTACGTTGTGTTCAGTGTTTTTATGTACATAAATGTTACGATACTTCGACGACGACATACAGCTCGTTTGGACTTTACCAAATCCTTGTATGCATGTTTCATAGAAGGAAGTTTCGTATAATTTGCATGAATACTGCGTATGAAATTTTGCGGAATATTAAGTGAACAGTTACACTATGTGAATGGCATAGAATACCTACATGAAATGGAGAAAAGAAAATCAAATACAAGGACCTTGTGGAATAGAATTTGGTTTCTGTAAGCTAAACACTTAGGAGGGATTAAATTTAAAACTAAATTGGAGAATATTGCCATTCACGGTCCTTCTGATGCATCTCAGTTGTCTTACATATCACTAAAGTGTGTTTTAAGGCTTCAGAGTTCTCTTTTATGACGAATTCTTTATATTTTTCTGTTTTGTTTGGTCACTTTTCATTTACTATTTAATTTTGTTGTTGGAATATTTTAACAGGTATTCTACTCGTTGTATAGTAAATGTAATTAATTTTTAGGTCGTTAACTTGCCTGAAATCTTTAATGTCCACATATAAACAGTGATTATCCTGAAATTAAAAAAAAAAGAAGATATATAACTTTTTCGGAAACCTTTTTCAAATATTAAATTTTAAAAATGTTCTTCCACTAGACACTGCCTGTACTGAGGACCACCTAAATCGCCGCCAACAACTCTGTCTACTTAGCATAAATTAAATTTATGTCGTTTCTCTCCCGGAAAAAACCATAACAAATTAGTATTACCACTTAAACAGACACCCTTTCAGACATCGCCCTCTATATTTTATTTCAAGTAAAAATTATTAAGACCCCCAATGAAATTGGGGTGGCAAAAGATACTCATTGTCGTCGGAGGGACTCGTAAAACAACTAAAATGTGCTCGGACTCATTAAAAAGGATATTTGGTATAATTTTTAAGCTGATGCCAGTGCTTATGTGCTTTTGCCATCAGGGTAACTTGTCGGTCTATTTAGGGCTGCTCAAATGGCCGGAAGTTGTTATTTGCTTAGATAGTAAATGTAAAAAGCTCTATTGGTACCTGTTGAAGAAGAGGATGGAGAAATGAAATAAGTTATCCGATGGTGTCGAGTTGATAAAATATCTGATGTGTCATCTTAAGGATCAGACTCAGGTTGTTTTGAAAAAGGGTATTTTTTTTTTAAACGGTGTAAGAGAAGCAGAAGGATAAGGGAGAAAAATAAATAAATTTTCAGAAAATCACTTCGGCGTGAACAAGGGGATAATATTTACACCAACTGTGTTGTATTCGTCTTGTCGCTTTATGTATAAAGAGAGTATCCTACGATTTTTCGCGACTCCAAATGGCAGAAGAGTGATGTGCTTCTTCATAAGCAGAAAAACTAGCTTTCAGATAAGGAAGAAAACATATCAATCCTTCTGCTGTTCGTCATTGATGGCTTCAAAAACGATAAGAAATCAAGGATACTAATTAATCAAATAAACAAAAAACAAACAGAAACTGAAATCATCTTACAATCGTAGAGATGGAACGAGATATGTTCATAGCACATGCATGTTATTTATCTCAAAACTAAATCAGATGAAGAAGCCAACAAGAAGATGACCTTTTACTCAAGTTTAGTAACAGATGAATGACCGAGAAAATATTTTGACTTTTATAACGGAAAGAATGCCATCAGTGCCGGGTTCCCATTGATTTGAATCTAACGCAGTTAGATAATTTTAAGGCTTACCATAAAATGACACATTTCATTATCATCCTCGAGGTATTTAAAGGCCGTATTGCCTAAAGACGGTACCTGAAAGAATATCTTTTCTGGTAGTATGACGACTTGCATTGTTTCATGATATTTTACTTCATAGACCAAGTTTCATCAGCCCTAATAAAATTTAATGTAAAATTAAATTTACACAATAGGGGAAATGTGACGTCAAGTGCCAGGTGCAATAGGTATCGGATATAATCACTGCACTGAGGAAATATCTCTATATATTTTATTAGTATATTTATATGATAGCGTAAGACTCATAGTAACGTAGATTAGAAGACCTATTTTTTACATAATCTTAAAGACCCGTAGAGTTTCAAGATGCACGGAAATACTGAAAGTTCGTATTCACTTGTCTTCCTTGTAACAAATGCATGACTTCAATCTTAAAATCCCCATAACCAATAAAACATCAACGACTGTCAGCTTGGAACGTAAAACTTGTAAACACAACAACGGGTTACATGCAAAAGGGATACAATCGTCACTCAACTTGTACCAAGTGATTGTTCGAAAAAACGTTTATATATACTTTAAGAACCGATGAAAAAATACTCGGCTTTTACTTGGATGCGAATTTTTCTTAAAGAAAAACTTGAGCGATAGACGTTGGAGTAAATACCTGTTCGAATAACTGTTTGCAATAAGCTTCTTAGTAAAATTGTTCAGATATGTCCTAATCTTCTCTCTGAAGACCTAACATAATCGACTTCAGTGGTATTAACCTTATATTAAAAGTGAACGAAAAGCCCACTTATATTTTGTCCAGCTTGCGGGTCACCAATACTATGCCTTAACCCATCTCATAATCTTTTAATATTCGGATTACTATAAGAAAATTCTTATTCGCAAATAAAAAAATTAAAAATTGAAAAATTATTGCATCTTGCAATGGAAAGGGTAAGTATCTACACAGGAATAAACTAAGTCTTTGCTTAAGCCCACAAAAATTCTATTATGGCCCTACAATACTATTTGAATGAATTGATATACTTCATTAAAGTGGTCTAATCTGACCAAAGTGCATTATGATTGAGCCGTAAGATTTAGCAGTAAAGTTGGAAAGTATATTCAGTATGACATCATTTCTGAAATCAAACACAGGTTGTTGAAACTTGCAGCAATGTAAATTGTCATAATAGCCAGCATATGTTTCCCATAACGCAATACCTACCAAAATCTTTGGTAAGATGTACGAGTACGAAAACACTTCTGCTAGACTCAGTCTGATCGCACTGTAAGTGAAATCAAGGACAGCTTCTATACTTCGAATGTTTTGAGCACCTAACTTGGACATGGAATACCATATTGTATATGTATATCTGTAGCCACGAATGAGAAAATTCCTAATTTAACTGAGAATCAGACTTCATAACGTCAAATAAGCAATCCATAAATTCTTACTAGACTCGGTTTTAGCCTTTCCCTTTGACGCCAAATCTAAACTTACCAGCAACTTATCCCCTTAAGGTAACATTGATATTAAACTGACGGTAAACTCGACCTCCTGTGCAGTGTAATATTTGGGAACACTCTTTGGACCCTGAAAAGTAATTTGCTGCTATATCTGAAATACCATATCGCAGCTGAGAGATAGCATTAAACTGAGGACCCAAAAATACTGCAAAAGTCGTAAGGATCAGCGGACTCACTTAAATGGGTTTGGGGATGCTGAATAAAGAAAGCGTTCTGAGTTGCGATTGTAAAATCTAAATTTATTATACCTTAATTCCTGTGACCCCTCTTGGACCGTGCCTTAGGGTTAATGTCTCCTCGCCATCTTTTTCGGTTAAGGGCAGCATGCTTGAGCAGATTTTTAACTCTAGCAGGTACCTTTTAAGGACCCATTAGCAAGTTCATTTCTTAACCTTTCAAGAAATTTTCTATCCATAGCGATGAGTGTCCTCAAAAGTGTCTTAGAAATTTAGTTTTACCACCAGTTATTGAGGGTGACTTGAATATAAAACACAAATACTCGGGTTCATACTGAATCCCACAAAAAAGGAGAATGTTGCACACCTGGAGCAGCCAGAGTGTCTAGAAAGCGTCTGAGTGAGAAACTCTCTACTGGGCGGTCACCCATCACCAATGCCAACAATCAGTGGGGCCAGAATCGCGACATTTAAAGCGGTAGCCACTGTATGGTACCAGTCACCCCAAAGAAAGAGCTCGTGGTATGACGATGAATGCGAATACTGGAAAAGGGTGACGTAAGATGCACAGAAGCGCAAAAGAAGGGGAGCGAGGTATAAGTATCGAACCAGGAAAAGAGAGGAGAAGAAAGAAGAGGACATAATTAGCCTCCCAGCTCAAGGAGATTGAAAAGTCTCGCGATCGAAACAATAGCCGGAGTTTTTACAATAATGCGAAGATCATTGGTCATTCCCAGCATGCCGTGAGAGAGGCTTTCACAGCTTTTAAAGATCGGGCCTTAAGTAGAAACAAACTAGAATCTGTCCACCGCCTAGCGAAAAACGTCACACTTGATATCCACAATTTCGAGGTTATTATGGTCTTTACCTACCTTGGAGTAAACATGAACTCCACGGATGACACCCTAGTGGAGATCCGACGAAGAATTAACCAAGAAAACCATTGCCACTTCGATCTGGCAAAACAATTGATTAAATATTTCTACATACAAAGCATGCTTTACAAAAACCCTTATCCTGCCAGTTCTACGTTATGGCGGCTGGACGATTAGCATGTAGGGAGAACTGATACTGGGTTCCTTTGAAAGAAAAAGTTTCCTACGGATTTTTGGTGCACGATGAGCGCGAATGTGGGAGAAGATACATCCTCGAACTCTATAAGCTGTATCAAGATATAGGCCGAGCTCAAAAAGCCAGAATACGTTGACTAAATTGGCTCAAGCACATCAAGCGAATGCATAATAATTCTCCAGCTAAAAGGATCTTCGATTCCCAGTACCCAGGTTCGAGATAACAAGGAAAGCTGAACTTCTATTTTAAAGACCAAGCCATCAGGAGTACCAGAGCGCTTGGTCTGGATAAATAAAAGCAGCGTGCCAGGGATCCCAGAAGATGGAAAGCCGCAATGTCACAGGCAGAGAATCTTCAGCAGTTGACCCCTTCTATGCCCATTTGAAAGAGATCTTCACGTTTTTTCAAAAGCCAATGCCTCAATCATAATATTAATAATATAATAAACAGCAACTGATAAATTAACAATAATAAATGCCAAGTTAGTGGAACTCAAGGACGAACCTTATATCCAGAGGAATCCTTAAAATGTTTCCTGGAAAAGCACTAACCGGGCTTCTCATTATTATAAATGCGCCACTCTGCTTTGAATACGTTCCGAGTCACCTGAGCAATGCTCAAGCCCACCTAGGAAAAACATCAACAAGCAGTCTTATACACCAATTTCACTTTTCCCAATATTTTTGAGAATATCTCACTTACACGTTATTGTACCGGTTAGTGACAGAAAAAGCAAACGTTCATTACAATACTCGTATTCAACACTAAAGGTGACCTTAACAATGTCAACGAATCAACAAAAGCCCTGCGAATCGCCCTTTACGAATTCAAGCTGAATACCTCCCAATAACACTGGACGAAAAGTGAAAGTGAAACGCAAAAAGGAATTGTAAAGGACTCGAAATCAATAACTTATAAATGTACTAGTGACTTGAAAAGTACTTAAATCTAAACATAGAAAACAAGCTGTTCTTCTGCAAGTTCAGTAGAATTCACTTATAATGACATCTGAGGGAAGTGAAAAACACGTCACACTAAGCGGGGGCCATACAAAGCATAGTCTTAGAAAATAAATAACTTCTTTGGTATTCAGGTTAATAGAGAGAAAAACTACAAATTGAATGTATCTAGACGAGGATTTAGTGGCAATTTTTCCCGCTGCGATGATAACTTTGCAACGACTTATCCAGCTCCCAGAACAATTAAAGATGAGGATACTAAAACGAGAGGCAAAAACATTTGCCTTTTGCTGTAGCACAGGGCCGCTGATATGTATTCCCTTTGTACCTTATGTTCTTAAACCTCTGGGGTGGGGAGCCTCATGAAAACAAGGCGAAGATGTTAGGGATCATGTCGGTCACTATAACTGGAGATGATAGGTCATAATGAGCGACATGTCACTATAAATCATTTTATCTGAAAACCAAACTTCAAACTGCATTAACTTCCTATTAAGCGGTTGTTCAAAATAGGCGGATCCATAATAAACGGCCCATAATAGTACAGCCCGTGTGAACCCCTGGACGTCATTCTTTTTTGGATTAACTGCGGTACACAAGAAAAAGTGTTGGGTACTTGACTTTTATAAAACTTAAATCTCTGCAAAAAAGCTCAAAATTCAACTAGATGACTAACAGGAACATATTTTTCAAAATCGATTAAATGCGATACATAAATGTTATAGCAGAAAATATAGAAACTTTCATTGGACGTTTAATTCATTATTGACAAATTGTTTGATAGCTCGGAGCTTAATTGCAATATCACTGGTTTCAAGAAAATGTATTTTGAACGGGTTTGAGTTTCACACTACTATGAGCACTGGTTTGACATATTTATCGGTCTTGTCATACTACCATTTAGCTGGGTTAAGTGCATGGCTATAAAAATCAATTTAAAAGAATTTAAAAAAAAAAAAATAAAAATTACCCCAACAAGACAATTTTCAAACAACGCGGCCGCGGCCTACTACAAGTGCAGTAGGGAAAACTCGTATACCCATGCCCCAATGACGCTGGTCTCTAGTGTCATATTTGAATAGTACTTTGATTTGGTTGAATACGTTTATTTTGGCGGTAGAGGTATTTCAATGAGCAAAGGTTTCAAGAGCATATTTCTGGAGGAAGTCTGTACTAAGAGGAAGATACTTTCAATATCTCTTTTAGTTGAAACACTCTTCCTCTTGCTTTAAGTTTTATTTCCAAAGAAAACAAACACACTTAGGCGGGCAACATTCGCCACGGATATAACTTCTCCTTTATCAAGTTCAATCATGTTAATATTGTTCAACAATATACCTCCTGATTGCACTTATTTCAAAAATCGGTTCTTATACACAAGAAAATGTGTTTTGAACTCTTCCTTTATGGCATTTTTCATTCTTATGGAAAAAGTTTTACTTTAAATTCAACGCAGTACACTTTTGTGCCTGTTGAGCCAGGACTTTACGTTAACCCATAAATTTTATAAAGCCATCAAACGAAACTTTTTTTCCTTTGTTATCTCATTTTACTCGTCCTTTTTTCTGAGCCTGAAATTCATCACCACATCATCATCATTACATCAAGAGTAAATGGCAGTAAATCTTCCCCTAAACTAAAAGAACCCCTAAACAAACATTTCGTCTTTTTAATTTCAATTAACAAATTGACGGACGTGAAAATCGAAAAAAAAAAACGAAAAAAACAATTTTTTACCACCATCCCTATTTTTATGGCCGACCAATAATTTTATATCTCGCCGCACGTTAAGTTTTTTATGCCGGCCACCAACTTATGGCCTTTTTCTCAAATTTCGTTAATTTCACAAATTTATAACAAAATTAGGAAAAATCACACTCCTCTCTAAGGACACTGTGCCTGATCGACTCAAGTCATTAAATTACGAGTATCTGCTACTTTCTGGTCGGTCTAGGAGGGAAAATTTGAGAGGACTCACAGGGCTGTCGCTTCACTTCTCCAACCCCTAGGCTCTTATAAAATCGTTCAAAGTTTTACAGAGTTTTTGAAATGAGTCCAATGGCACTACCTCAATGCTGCCAAATGGCTTGTAATAAAATTTACTCCTAAACCATTTAATTACGAGGAAGAGTAACATAAAATGGAACAAGGATGCAGTACGGCTGTGGTTATTTTCCTTTGCCTTTGAAACTGAAAGTAAGCGAAGTTTCTCTTGGGAAAGATATAGCTTGAAGGCATTTAAGAAGAACATTTTACAGATTTTCATGACAGTAAAGGGAATTAAAGATGAAACAGAAGATCTTTTTAGTGCAATTTGGCCAGTGGTGGGATGTTTTAAAAGAGAATCTGTGGGTGCAATATTTCGCTCGAATTCCTGCCGACGAATTTACGAATTTATATCTTCTAGAGATTGCCTTTAATTTTGTTCTGGATTTCAGTAATAAAATAAAGAATGTGCCAACAGAAAAAGAATTTTGAATATAAATCGATTTTGGGTGGAACGTAATGATGATGGTTGCTTATTATAACAGGAATCTCAATCATAACCTTAGGGATTTAGGGGCTGGCGAAACGCTGACCATAAAGTTATAAATCTTTGAGAAAGACAACCTGTATTTTAATCCTTCAAAGTTAATAATTAAAAGGAATAATCCTGTACAGATTTGACAATATAAGATATTTCCATCACAGATTACAGAGATATTAAAATAACTTCTTACAAGATATGTGAAGACAGCAGACCGGAAAAAATAACATAATCCTTTGTAACCAACGTAAAAAATAATTCCAGAAAACTTACAACCAGCCTGTGCTAAACTTATCTTACCCCCAAAGGTAAACCAGTTATTATATCATTTTGTATCCTTTGAAGCGCTCAACTGCATTTCAAGACCAAATTGACAAATAAAACTTACGGCTAGGGATGGTTGTACATATGTATATTTTCCTTTTTTATATAAATAAAATTAAGCTTTAGTCAATTAATTATGTGCAATGGATCTTTTGAGACACTTTGCCGCATCTGAACAGATAGATATGCCAAAAGTTTGTTGATATTCGTGTTATATCTGAGGACCTGCATACCAATATATCGGGAAACTAGTGACAGTCTTGTAACTTGAATTGGGCTAGTAGCTCTTCCACTTTTCATCGTGGTAACTGCACTAGTATGAGTTTAATAAAATGTCAGGAGCATGCCCAGTCAGTAGTGATATACCGGGCTTCGACCGAGGTCATAGGAATCACAACTCTTTTAAGAAAAGATTGAATGGCGTGAAGAACCACAGTATGGCCAGGAGAATATAAACAAACGTTTTAAGAACAACGACCTTCGGATCTGCACTTAAAAGGTTCGGGTTTTTAATAGGCCATTGGCCATGGCAAGCAGATGTCATTATTATCCAGGAAGTTTGATAAAATTGGCCGGACATAAGGTAAATGGAAAATTACATAATTACATATACGGATGCGGCAACAAGTTTTGAGCTTCCGCCACGTGGGCGAACGTCTTAGGACAGCAAGAAAATGTTTCTTTAGATCTGCTCGACAAGGCATATAAGTAATATCCAAGTTACGCCTAGTACGATTCTAGCGCCAGGATAGCAAATGAGGACATGACATATTTGGTAGGTAAGTCTGTAAGCATAGCCTACATAACACCACGTCTGGCAACGGAATTAGTCTTTTCGACTTTGTGGCTAGATAGAGTATCACTACTACTAGTACAGGACTTAATCACCTCAATATACGAAAGGGGATATTGCGTTTTTCGGATCATTACAATGCTAAATTCATCACATTACGATAAACCTGAGCCACACCTTCAGTATTCCGGACTGCAAGCCTATATGCAGCGAGATCAGAATTATGTACTGTAGTGGCGCCTCATATAAGGACGAAAGGTTCCCGTGTGCTCTACGAGTAGAAGAACCAGGAAGAACATCGGCTTCTCCATATGAAGAAAGAAAGCACGAGAAGTGAGAGCGCGGAAATATTGAGATGTTATGCTCCAGATATATTATACAGAAGTTTTAAGAGCAGGTAAAAAATATGTGCTAAAACAGTTAAATCCGTACACAAGCTAGAAGAGATACAGAAAGAAACCTTGTAGTAGGATCACATTCGGTACTAAAATATGGAAAAACTATTTCTGCAGACTGTAGATATAATTGGGAAGAATGATGATAACCAAGTCTTCCACCGACCTGACCAAAATTGCGTAAGAATAACAATATCTACGCCTAAATCAAACAAAGCTACTGTACTTGACGGCTTATCTGCATAGGCTAACCCATTTCTTTTATCTGATCGGAATAGTGTATTCCTGATGAATGGAATCACAAAACCGTTTTTCTGATTCACAAAAACGAAGACCCCAAGCTCAACTCAACCCAACTATACCCGTAGAGGAATACCTCTATTCAACATCGTAAACAAGATCTTATCTGCCATATTGTGTTCATCTGAAAACTTTCGCAAACAACCTGGGCAAATTAGTGCAGTTTCAAACAAAAAAAAGTCCACAATGAGCCAAATCTGCACATTCCGGCAGATTTTAAGAAAATTTCGATTTTGAAGCCGCATATGACACTATTTATAGAAACGAGAATTATAGGTATGTAGCCATATCATTTTGGCATCCCTGCCAAGCTACCGAAGTCAGTAACAACGTAGCCGAGACCTTTGATGCCACAAATGGTTTTAGACAAGGTGACGCGCTCTCATTTGATTTCTGTAGGACCATTCTTAAAGAACTCACAAGCGAACACAGGGGGCACAATCTCTCAAAAGTTTATGCAACTGCTAACATACGCCGATTTTATCGACACAATTGGAAGAAAACAGCTGGCTATTACCGTCGCTTTCATTAATATTGAAACAGAAGCTGCCAAAATGAGCGAAAAACTAAGTATTGTGTATGCTGTCAACAAAACGGCACATACAACACTGACGAATTGGACAGAAAGTTACAGTCGACAGCTATAATTTCGACTCACTACGGGACTTTGTCTTCCTTGGCTCCACTATAAAGTCTGCCAACTACACCTCAGCCGGAATACAACGGAGAGTCACTCTTACCAATCGTTCTTGTATGGGCTTAAAAGATAATTGACATGAAAGACCCTTTCCCAAAAGACTAAGCAGACTCTCTATGAGATCTTGGTCATCCAAGCCCTGCTTTGTGGGGCCAAGCAAAGATATCCGCAGTGGTTTCGAAAAACAAATCCTTCGTTTTCGTGGATTTGCTCTGAAGGAAAATATTCAACGAATAACTGTACGAGCTGTACAGGGGCATTGACTTTGTCATAAAACTGCACATTAGTCGCCTGAAATAGCTGGAACATGTAGAGCGAATGGACACCGAATCTCCGGTCCGCAAAGTCTTTTTTGATTCGTAGAAGGACAACGTTGTAGAGGAAGATCTCACCTTAGGTGGCGAACACAAGTAGAAAGAGATCTAAATAAAGGCACCATACAAACCATCGCCATTCAGAAAGTGCCATGGCCATGGGCAAGAGTTCGATGGAACAAAAAAAAACTATCCTATACTTTATTTTGAAAGAATAAGGCAAGGAGTTTTGATCTTTCTTCACGCAAGACAACTAACCCTTCGTTAGTGTGAGCAGAAAAAGTTACACGAGTAGTGTTGTGGTGTATTATATACCCCAAACAAAAAATTAGTCAAAATCTTATGATTTTTCTTTTCAATTAAATTGACTATGCGAATTAGGATTTGCATATATTTTTCTTTATTAGGAACAAAACACATCACATTTTAATTGTTTTATATAGAAAATAACATAAAAAACAAAAAACAGTAGCAATTCAGCTTCACAAATCATATTGGTATACAAAAATTAGCTAAAAACTTAAATTATGTAATTACATGACAAATTGAGATCATTTCAGTTCAGAAAATTAAGGTTATTAAAGGTATATAAAGGTTATTAAGTTCTTAAGAAAATATATTAAAACTGAAAAAATTTAACTTCTCAATATTTGAACAATTTCCGTTTGTCAAATAAGCGTGGTCCATGTAAAGCCCTGCTCTACAGATCATACAGCCATAAAATGTCTTTCTGTCCTTGTTTCTTGGATAAATAGAACATCTTCTACTATTTTTGCGTCATTTAGTGTCAGGTTCACTAAATTCTGCATTTTGAATTTTACGTAGTCCTCATGGTATGCGAGGGTTTTGTGTTCTCTCATTCCGAAACTCCGATACAAGCTGAATTCCAAGCTCTTTCAGAAATTTGCGTCTTTTCAAATTGATCTTGTTCATATTTGTTTTATAAACCACCTAAGAATTTACAGTAGCAGTATTTAAAAATGAAAAAAATAATGTAAGAGCCCAACGTCGACTATTTCTTGATACGCTGTAATTTGCAGATAGTTCATCTAAAGTGTCTACGTCGCCTTTCGTAAAATTGTAAAATTCGATTTTTTCAGGCAATTTCTTCTCCAATAATGACGTCATGGTGTAATGTGAAAAAGACGATAACATTTTTCGATTTTTTTAGTAACATACGACCAAGCAGTGATTTCGTCTTTAAATGCAAACCACGAAATGCCTGGCTCTCTCGCTCGAATATTAAGTAGAGCTTACGATATGTCTCTTTTATATTTTTGCACCGTACCAACTGAGGTAAGATGATGCGTTTTTAAAAGATTAATCATTAGAGGATAGCTTGCTAACCAATTATCGAAGGTTGTGATTCGTTTGGTTCCAAATACGGGTGTTTACAAACTATATCTTGCGGATTATTACGTATAACGTATACTTCCATGTTCACACAATAAAATGTTTTCGCGTCTACAAGAGCAAATACCTTCAGACCATATTAAGCGGGTTTATTTGGCATAAACTGTCGATACGCGACCTCTAAATGACTCCAATTTTTCATCAATTGTAAGCTACTCACTGGGAGACTTTACAATTGTAGACAAAGCTAATGAATATGGTCCTGATGGGAGCCAATTTATCAAATTCTAAGAGTTGCTCTGCTTTCTTCAATATCAAATCGGAGAGATTGTATCAAAATATAAAACCTTTGCAATCACATTGTCGATCGAAATAATTCAATGCCAGTGCCATCTGTACGCCAAAGGCCGCCTGAAAGATTATGTCTATTCGATTTGTATAATCCAGCTAAATAAAGTAAGCCTTAGACAGCTTTTATTTCTCTCTTGTCTACCTTTTTCACTAAATATTGATGATTCGCATCATATTTACCGGCAATGTTTGTTAATTTAACGTTTTTATAAGACACAATGTTACCAAGTATGTCTTTCATTATAAAAAGAAGCCAGCAATCTAGTGGCGTATTTATTTTCTTTTGCCATGCCTTTTACACCAGTTCTAACATTTCTGTTGGGTGAACTCTTTGACCATTTGGACATATTTTTATCAAAATAAAACATGTTACTGTCACCATCCAGTTCAACATCATCCTGCTCAACATTATCCCCCTCATTTTCTTCCCCTGTTTCATATAGCTCCTGAACTTCTTCATTTTGTGACAAGGAATCTACAAGTGATTCTTTGTCTGAGCTTCCTCCAAACTCTTTCAAAAGACGGTTCAAGTGTGCTTCTTCTCTTTGATATACCTGTTTTCTTAAATTAAATTAATAATAATAAATAACGCATTTTCATTTGACTTACCTCCTTAAAAAAATTCTACACAAAAAGTTACGATATTAATGTGCTGGGGTATGTTATACCCCAACCGACTTTCACGAGTTCTCATGATCAACTGATTGCTAACACGATGTGCAAAATAAGAACATTCTCTTAAGAATTTACTTTTGAAGAGCTATTACCAACAACAATGGGTACAATTAATTGGAAATGATTCAAGAGTAAAAATAAGTAGCTCTGAGGTATGTCATACCCCACTACACTAACGAAGGGCTAACAATTTGCATTCCTAAATATGTGACAAGATGCAAAAGCAATATTATATAGGATTTGACGGAGTCCATCTGGCCGGTTCTATTTCAGGTCACTTTTTCGTGAATTTGAGGCCCTACCTTACGAAAGACTTAATCAATATTGACTATAAAAGCGCTAATAACTTGAAGATTATCAGTACAAAACCGTAAAGAGATCGGATGGCGTTAAACCGGCATCGAAGATGTCACCAGATTAAAGGCCTTACAAAACAGCTTTCCTCCTATCGTAAGTCATAATTGAACCCAGGAAGCCCATTAAATAGTTAACAACATGACAATCAAAGCAGGAAATCTGTACTAACTTGAAATGTTAAAATTTTTGAAAAAATTACCTCAGACCCACTGGAACAGAATATAAGATAACGATCTGTTAACGCAAAATTGTAAAAGAGAAAAAAAAAAATAGTGAACACCATGACGATTTTTCTCTAATCCTTAAAAGAGGAAACTCCTTTGATAATTCCAGACTTTGTTTGCAGATGGCGCATATAGCAATTTTTTTTTTTAACAAGGATAAGAGGATCTGACATGTTTTGCATATTAGGAAAAGACAAGAGCCTACAAAATAATATAACAAAAGTTCGACCAAAAATAAAGATTAAATATATCTAGTGCCGAGAGGAAATCTCTTACGAGCTCATTCAAAAACATTTTATAAATGAAAATTTATTTAAAAATACTTGAAAAATATTTCCAACAAATTACTTCCAATGGAAAATATGTTTCCACCGATTGCCCCCATTCACTAATATAATCTTTTCAATCCCACCTTTACTCTAAACATCAAACAACCTGTGGCAACTCAATTTCAGAATCACATTCAAACATCATCCCGAATAGCATCAAAAGAATTTAACGAATATTTACGAATATTTACTGATGTTTTCAGAAACTCCCCCAAAAATATACATAATCCTCCCTCCAATTTCTAGTTGAGAGCTTTCCCACTGTCCCTCTCGAAACGTTAGAACTGGATTCTATTGAAAAAAAAAAAAAAACTGCAAATAAAATACGTATAAACACATTTCCTGAACATGACATAAATCTACGAAAACGCTAAAAGGTACCAACGTTGCGCTCCCATTGAATATAATTTGTGTGTGACCCTCTTCACTAAACCAGAATCATTGCGAACGCAGTCCTATGACAGGACATTAAATCCCCAAAGATAAACCTTTTCCGCTTAATCCACTATGTCAATGGTATGGTATTTCCTGTCCGTCCTCTTCACCCCTTATACAAAAAAAAATTGTTTGTGTATTTATGTTTGAATGTCCCGAATGTCCTTCCTATAGCACCTCTAGGATAATCCGATTATATTCGTATCCCGATACAACAAACACATGGACATTTGACAGCAAAAAAAAAAATCTACTCACTATCGCATATTTGTCGAACCCCAGAAAGTACATATATCCAGAAACAGCTTTAGAAAAAAATTAGAAAAAAGAAAAAAAAAAGCGACCAATCTTAATCAGAATAAGGATAAGTGGGATAACAGGTCAGGAGCAATAAATAAAACTTCACTTCGTAAGGTTCTTTGTTCACAATCCAAACACAAAAATTCGTTCTGTTTTCGACAATGCAAGGCAATGTTTCTTTTTTTTGTTTTCATTTCTCCCCTTTATTGTCATAACAAAGTATTAAAAAACGAAAACAAGGAGACGAATTTAAGGGATAATCAAAATCAAACGGAACTAGAAGTAAAACGAATGGCTTTGTGACAGAAAATTAAAAATCGATGGGGTGCGGCTTAGTGAAATCCGAATTGAATGACCGAAATTCATTATAATTCAAAGGGGCGCGGCGTTGTCGTTTGTTTTGTGCAGTACATACATAGTACTGAATCTAATACTTTCAAAATGATAACATTCTATTGAATGAATTATTTTACGTTCCTGTTCAGAAATATCCATCAATCGTCAGCCCGAATACAATTGCCAAAACATTCGCTTGTCAGCAGTGATAGTGTGTACAGTACACGTTCTTATAACCGCAAATGATCTTGTGAAGAATTTTGGGATAAAAATTCACTACCTGAAAATGTTGCTTCAAAGTTTGATCGATGATCAATTTATCCAATCAGTACAACAAGCGAATTCATACCAAAAAAATCAAATCGCACGTTTTCTATGAAAAAATTGAACTTGAATTTGAAAACCTATATATTTTTATGTCTTCAGTGAACGGATAAAATGCCATTTAAAGTTTTGTTGTTTGGTCTTGATGACTACAACGAAATAGCCTTAAAAAACAGACTTACCGTAGAATGACCTAACATTGACCACTTTTAATTTTTGAAACGTTATAAAAATAGATAAGGATTAATTCATGTTTTCTAAAAAAGAAGGTAATATACTCGTATATGCTGAATAAAAAATAATAACATTAAAATAAGTATTAAAATAAAGGAAGCAGATGTTTCCGAAGAATAATTAAAAGTTTCTATTCAGGTTGCAGAAATAATTGAGAAAGGTCTTCAATAGATCGATCAGAGTTCTGCAAAAGACAATCGTTATCAATTTCGAAATCGTTTTCTTAAAAAATTTCCTCAGAAATTTCTTCAATACAGTCCTCTGAAGAACCTTTGGGTTCAATTTGAACTTGAGGTATCACTTGTGTCTCGCTTCCTGAAGAGAATATACCAAAATCGACCATCGTTATGCCCTCTCCACGTTAACTTTTGTTCGTTTTTTTCTGGGTGGACAAGTTACCTTCCCGCAACGCATTTCTTTCAACATTGAAATAAAAGCAGACGAAAAATTCATTGCAATATTATCCGACTCTGAATTTTGAAACTCTTCAGTAGGCATTCTAGACAGGACTGCCTATGGGTTGAAAGGAAAAACTCCACACTTCTCAAAACCAG
Source organism: Volucella inflata (assembly GCA_928272305.1). NCBI lineage: Eukaryota > Metazoa > Arthropoda > Insecta > Diptera > Syrphidae > Volucella > Volucella inflata. Next base: position 67,541,772 of record OV743719.1, read on the forward strand.
CAACTAAATTCAGTGAGCGACCATTTTAATCAACGCTGGTCACTGGTTTTTGTTTGTGACATCTACTTTGCTTGCATTCATCATAAACTTTTCTCCATACCTTTTTTAGCGGGCCGTTAAAACCCGCATCTAAAGGCTGGCAAATATAAGTCGAGTTTGGTAAAAAAAAAAACACAAATCGAATGTTATTTTTTGCTGCAGCTTCAATTACTTGAGGACAAAAGTAACTGGCTAGGTTACCTCTTTAAATTACCTTTTCTCACTCAAATCGTCTAGTAAATATAATAAAGTGGTTTGCAAACCAACCCGTAAATATTGTTCCATCAAACCAACCAGACTTACTCCAGTTATACCGAGTGTTCGGTGGACCTCCTTGCATCCATGTTTCCCAAAAGTTCTCTGATTTATAAACCACATACGGTGGTATCTTAAACCCTGAAGCAGAACCCCAAAACATAATTGATGTACTCGATGCTGTACTATCTCTAATACGCTCACTTAATATTACCTGGGTCATCTGGCAGGTTAGTTTCATAATAGTTGAAAATTCGATTGCCAGGAATAAAGTTGTTGTTATTGTCTAAAAGTAGTCTTTAAATTTTTGAAATAGTTCTTGACATCATCTCTACTAAGTTTGGCCTTCTTAGTTTTTTAATTTTAGCAAGCTCGCAACGTAAGCACGGCTTTGTTTTGTTGAAAGAACCCCTGAAGCCATTTCTTACCGGATAAATAAAAATCTCCAAACGAAGTAACATTTCTGCCTATACTATCTAAATAATTTTTTGCTAGATTCCTCACATTAGCTCCTGTAAATGGAAATCTCCAATCGCTTACATATAATGAGCCGAGATTCAACCAAGCACTTCTCCTCTGTTGTCTAAAAATTGTTGTAGAGCCGACATTTTTACGATGCAAATTTTTAAATCTGTTTATCAATGTTCGCTTTAAAAACAAAAGAAAAAAAAAACACTGTGGTGCTGGCAGCCCGGTATGGGCCATGGCCTTACTTCTTGACACTCATTTGTCATAAATTAACTCGAAGCTTTTGTAATGGACAACTCTTTTCGTTCAATTTTAACAATAGCTTCGTGTATGACTTCTTCAGAAACACTCTTGTACCGCCTACGTGGTAAATTTATATTAATTTATATTTTAGAAAATGTCGAAAAATGTCAGTTCTACTTTGTTTTTTGTAAAGCAAACAGATACAAAATGCACATAAATAGCTATACCAACAATGAACGCGAATATACGAATAAGTTAAATTATCGCTTCTGAGGCACCGAAAATCCGCGTAAAACCCACGAAGAGTCATAACACCCGATCATAATTACTGCATGGTATACTGTACAGGAGGCGCTAACGCCATAGGCTAAACGACATAATGTCATAATTGTCAGCTTTATGTCCATGGCTCATTGGATTGCCACACGCCCAAAGTGTTTGTGTCAACTACTCCAGAAAATACGAGTAGCATATGAGTACAAACGAATACAACTCTCCACAAATGATCAAATGTGCCAACTGTAATGGACCACATAAATCGTCCATCCAACATGAATAAGTCGAGAGAAATATTTAGATATACGAAACAACATTTGGTCATGTAACCATCCAGCATCTACAATGGCCCTCTTATGATCGCTTCTCCCTGAATAACTCTGACAAGATCACACAAACATTCTCGTCTCATCAGCACTCGTAATTCTACAGGTTAGATATGCAATACGCAAGAGTTTATGGAGTAGCTAAAGTTTTAAAAATTGGACTAACCCACACTCAATTAAAATCGGTTCAACTTTATCTTATTGAAGCTATTGGTGTTAATATATCTCTTGAAGATAATTCCTAACTGAGTATCATTTACATATATTACCCTGGAGGAAATAGAAGTGGGGAAAACAGAGCTCAATTTAGAAGATGTGGATTATTTACGTTCCATATGAGACAATTTTTAGCCAAAAATGAGCCTAGTTGTTGAACAGAATTTTCGATAAAACAGTGAATCCAATGTCCCTTGATATTTAGCCTATTTACACAAATTCTGACACAAACTATTGTCATTCGGCGTCAATTCTTGCACAAGCCGGATCTTGTTAGCCTTTGAACCACGATTTCTGAGTAAAATTTTTCATAAATGGGACAGACAAAGTCCACTAGACCAGAAGATTTGGATACTCTCCTTAACGGATGCGGTATTCTCTGCATATGAGTTTTGGTGCCGCTTATCTTCCAAAGAAAAATAATGTGGCCAATAGCGGTCTCAAATAGTCGATTACATCAAGTGCAATATGCTGCGCGAGCTCCAAAAATATGACACACAGAACCATAAAAGTGCAGAGACTTCTGTATGAAAATGATAGTGGTTTGGCAACACTTAAGTGTTAGTATTTCAGTTCTTACAATTTTAACCTGAGAATTGTCTTCTTTCATATCTCTCTTATCAGTGCAACACTTAGTCAGACTGAAATTGCTTTTCACCTATTATTGAGATATTTAACTCGCCTTATTTGAGTTAGGGTCGGGCAAAGCCAGCTATACAGACAACAAAAATAAAAACGATTGTTAAAATATATACAGTGTGGTGAATAATATCCCGGACACAAGTCATTTCTCAGAAACCAAGAGAGCTATCCATTTGTCCAATGTCTCTACTGTCAGAATTTCATGACATTTGGTGGACGTGTTACAATTATAACAATTATTTTTCCAGAACACCTTTGCATTTGATGTTGAAATTTGTACATGGAACAAAGAGAGGTCAACAAATTCCACGCAGAACTTGATAAAAATGCATCGGAAATATTCCGATGGATGAAACAAATGGTTGTTTCGAGTGGCATAAATGTTCTTTGGGCGGCAGAGAGGCGCTGAAGAATGACAAACACACAGGAAGGTCAATTTCAGTTCGAATGCCTAAAATGATTCAAAAAGTACGAGATGTTGTTGGAAAAGACCGCAATGCTTCACTGAGATCGATGGAAGAGACCTTATACATCAACGAAGAGACTATTCACTATTGAGCAAAACAAAGGTCGAAATCAAGTGTGGTGATTTGGCACCTTGCGACTTCTTTTTGCTCCCGAAATTGTAATTAATTTAAAGGATGCTTTTGACCACGACATTCCAACCATTCGAGTAGCTTCGGCACGGCCACTGGATACAATTACACAAATTGAGTTAGAGCAGGCATTTGAATCACTATTGAATCGCTGTAACAAGTTTACTGAATCGGGAGGAGAAAACCACCGAAAAATAAACAAAAATCGTGTTAATTATGTTTTCTAGAGCCAGTCCGGGATATTATTTGTCACACTGTGTATAATTTGTAGAACTACTAAGTCCGCATGAAACCTTTAACTTCCGACAAAAAAGATGACATAAGCACACAACTAGTGATGAACCTACAGCAGGCCTTTTCTTTTGTGAAAATGGAGGAAGATACAACAGTAGGTTTAAACTTGCTTTCAAGACCTTTTTCAATCTACGTTAAGAAATAAGCAATACTTTGGTAATGTTCTCAAATCTACATGCCTTAGTTTCACTGAAAAAGAAGCCAAATTTGTAAACTGATGGATTCGACATTTATCCGAAGTTCCTTTATGATACAGCTTCTTTTGTTTTGCTGCTCGATTTGGGGCGCCTGTATTAGTCCGTTCATTTGCTTATGGTATTCGAAAAACTCTTAAATTATTTCGAGCTTTGGCAAAAGATAAATCCCTACGAGAAGTATTTATTGTACCTTAGTCGAACAGAAGTAAATTAAATTTCGATAAGAACTACTCGAGTGGAAATTCATTTCTCTTAGTACCCTCTTCAAACCTAAAAGAGATATCCTTCCAGGTACGGTCAGTTCCCGATTAAATGTATCCTTTTGATTGATAATTAGAATAAATCAAAAAAAAAAAAGAAAACTGAAGAGTAAAAAATAAATATTGATAGAAAGATGGCTGCCCAATGATGAATACCTGTACATTTCGTCCTGAATAAGGAGGATATAACTGATTAGTTTTTAATTGTATAAGCGAATCAAAAAGTAATCACAAAATGCGCATGTAATTAGGAAATTTTTGATTACTTTTCAGTTCAATGGAGAATTTGCTTAGCTAGACTGGGGAGGTTAGTCCACACCAGGTGATGGTAGATGTGGCTGGGCTCACCTGAAACTTATTACGATTCTCTCTGACTTATGAAACTTCCATTTCGATGGCCTCGTTATTCCTCTCCTACCTGATGAGAAATTATTAATTAAAATAGGAATTTCCGTTAATCAAAATAAGAAAAAAAAAAAAAAAAAAAAATAAGAAAAAAAAAAGACCGAAACTCAGCTCTCGGTAGAAGTAGGCAAAGACAAAATTTCTGATTACCTTTTACTTAATTAGATAACACGTGGATGAACTTGGTAGATATGTAAGTATCTGTAGAGTTTGAAATAGCCAATGATCAAAGGTGTTATGGTATGAAATTTAAGAATGAGAATTCAATATTGGGAATTTAAATCTCCTTCTCCCTTTGTTTCATATTCCAACAAAAACGATATGAAAAGCAATTGTGTTGCCTTTTATGTGCCTTTTTTGTACTTTTGCTATGGGTCAGAAAAGAAACTGAAGGTGATCGTCTTAGGAGCCTTTTGAAATTTAAGTATGACTCCCACTATTTTCTTATCTTGCATTGTGTAAGCAACACATGCTTCTGTTTGTTATATAAAGATAAAAATTTCTTAGCAAATTAACGTGTAGGGCAAAAACATAAGCCAGGGACTCCATAGAATAGATTCCAAGTTTGTTCTCACTTGACCCGCTTACAAAAAAATGTAGAATCTCTGCGTAGATAATTCTGTCAGCGAATGCTATAGTTTAAGATCTTCCTTCCCCCAAACCAGCAGAATTTCGACGGCGCGTATTCTTTCCGATTTATGTGATTGGGAAAAAGAAATGGAGTCAATCAAAACAACCGATGGGTCCACTTTATGGGTAATGCTTGGTCTGTTGCTCTGTTGAATATGGTGCTTTAGAGTGCTATCTTCTTATCCTTTTATTAACCCTTTCCTCGTTATACGAACTTATGCGTAACGAGTTTCCCATTTTTACTGCATCGCTGCTGCTCCGCTTATGGGGTTGGCTAATGTCGCAGACCGCAGAACACGAGAACAATGAGAAATCCAGGAATTCTTTTTTCGACCTCGTTTTCTTACAGTTGGAGTGACCGTAGTTGATAGTGCCTTTTCAACCGGATTTTCCGCAGATCTTCTTTGAACGTGGGAATACCAGCTTATTCTATTCGCCTCAAGCTGTTCGGTTACCGAATTCTTTATATGTAGACTTCCTCTTATACGCGTAGATCTAATGCAATCACGTTTAGTGACTCCACTAGACATCCTTCACATTTTCATTTCCGCTGCCGTCATTTTGGTTTTAAACGCTTCTTACATTGTCCAGCACTGTGAACCGTATATAAGAGCTGGTCTAACAACCGTGGTATAGAGTTTCCCCTTTAATTTAAGTGCAAATTTTCGGTCGCAAAATATTCATTAATTTTCCCGCCATTTCATCCATCCCACACTCACTCTGTGGTTTACGGCGTCGTCACATTTCGCTTCCATGTTAACGATTGATCCTAAGTACTTAAAGATAGTGCTTTTCGGAAGAATTATTCCGTCTAACATTATATCCGGAACAGGTCGCAACGGATGCGCAAATGGGCACGCCAAATGCTCCGTCTTTGAACGACTTATTTTAAACCCGTTTCTCCATGAATCTAAGGCGTTCTATAAATCTTCGACGTTATCGCTAAGTATAACTGCGTCGTCAGCGAAGAGAATTGGCGTTACATTTGCTTCGCGCATGCAGTCTTCTAAAAGATAGTCGAATACTACATTAAAGAGGAAAGGGCTAAGTGCGCTTCCGTGGTGCACTCTGACACTAACTGGAAATTCGCGGGTTGGTCAAGCAGCGCTTTTAACCACAGTTTTCACGTTTCCGTACATGTCTTGTATTTTTCTAACATACGTTTCCGGTACGTTTCGTGACCTCAGCGCGGCCCATATGAGATCCCTGGGCACTCGATCGAATGCTTTCTCGAGGTCGATAAATACCATGTGTAAATCCTTAGACGAATCTCTGTGCTTTTCCATTATTATTCGTAGGCTTTGGATAGCGTCCACCGTCGATCTTTCTTCAACAAATCCACACTGGCTATTATCGAGCTTTATTATTTGCCGAAGACGTTCGTTTAAGACTCTTTCGACGATTTTCATTGTGTGTGACATAAGCTTGATTGAACGGTAGTTGTTGCATTCTCGAGTGTCGCCTTTTCCTTTATATAATGGAACCAAGAAGCTACTTCTCCATTGATTCGGCATAGGTTGTCCACATTTTAATTTATTTAAAAGTTTCGATAGCCAAACGCTGCCGATCCCCTCCATCTTCGACCAAAACTCTGATGGAATGCTGTCTGGTCCCGCCGCTTTCCCCCTCTTCATTTTTCCAATTGCTATACTTATTTCTTCGATTGAAAAGTCCGAAACTTCCTCCTCTAATAGACCAGCTGTCGGCACGATACCACGTGGAAACTGTTTGTTAAGCAGCTCCTTGCAGTATTCAAGCCACCGGTTACAAATTTCCTTTTTATTTGTTAATAAGCGTCTGCATTTTTTATGTATTTCGGCGAGGTTATTTCCATCGAATTTTTTCGCCTCTGTGCAGCGAGCTTAAAAATATTTGGCACTTTAGTATTGTACGACGTTTGAACTTCTTATATAGTTTGTCTTCTATCTGCCGATCGTGAGGATATTTGTTCCAACTCCTGGTACTGGTTTTCCGCTGCTGCCGCTCGAATTCGAGCCAGGACTTTCTTTCCCCAGATGGGACTTTGCGAGTGTTATGCATTCCTCGTGCATGCTGTTCCACATTTCTTGCGGGCTAAGTGAGTCTGCGATACCGTTTATATTGTGAAGTACTTCTTTAGCCAGTGCGATAAATCTTGCGCTTCGTTCCTTCGATAGATTATACCACCGGATTTTTGGCTTTCCAAACGATGCCCGTGCTTTCGGTGGTTCCGCTGTGAAAAATTCTGTAATGAGCAGACGTTGTTGGCTTACTAGCGATTCTCCAAGTATTACTTTACAGTCCTTAACACGGTTTCTTATCGACATTTTGCAGAGGTGATAATCAATTTGCGTTTCGTGGCCTCCGCTGCTATAAGTGATAAGATGTCGTTGATGTTTAATAAACATTATATTTAAGATGGTTAAGCCGTAAGCCTTGCACGCTACAAGGATGTCCTCGCCAGCTGAATTTCTGGTTCCAAAGCCTTTACCGCCGTGGCAGTCCTCATAATCAACATTTGTTTCTCCGACGTGGCCATTTAAATCTCCGCCTACGAAGAGCATGTCATCGATAGGTATATTTCTAAGCAAATTACCGAACTCTGACCAAAATGTATCTTTTTCCGATTGGTCGCATCCATTTTGTGAAGCGTACGCGCTAACAATGTTCCACGTTTCATTGTGTATGACGAGTTTAACACTCATCAAGCGGTCGCTTATTTTGAAGATAGCAACGATGTTGTTTAGAAGATCCGCTGCAACAACGATTCCAACACCGTTTCGTCCATTGACCGTTCCATGGTAGAACATCTTAAATGCTTTAGTTTTTAAATCTAGAAAACGAGCTTTATTTCCTGTATTACACCACTTCGTTTCCTGTACGCACAGGGTTTTGTAGAGTTCTGCGACGCATAATCGCTTCCAGTTCTAAACTTTTTGAGGTCATCAATCCGACGTTCCAACTTGCAAACCGAAGTTTAGGAAAATATTTTGGAAACTTCATTTTGCCCACCCCCGGAATCCGTCGGGCTCTGACACAAGCACTTCTGCTTGCTCTGGGATCACCCGATAGCGTTGCAATCGGGGTGCCCAGCGGGGTAGTGCTATTAATTGCGATCATTTCCATGAAGTGTATCTAAAGTTTGAGTGGTTTGACACTTGTATGCTCATTTCGAATTGATTGACTGTTCTTTTACCCCACCGGTAGTCTCCAGACGTGGGAACCCACTGATTGCATACAAACTTGTGGGAAAGTTTTAAGGTGTTGAAATGTCACAGGCTCATTTTTGGTATCATAGTTGCCTGTATATGATTGGTGTCCCATTTAGTCGCCTCTTACGACAAGCTGGGACGCGCTGCGGCACTATTCTTTATCCGATGCCGCACGGCTTGCTTTGGAGTGCTATACGATTCGATAAATAAACCGTTACACGACCGAAGTAAAGAACTCTGGGTGTTAATTGTTGGCCGGAATCTTATCAAGGAATTAACACACTTATGTTTTGTATGGGAATATTTTTTTTCTACATTTAATTTTGTTTTTTGTTGGTGCTTTATGGTTTGACGTGCCATGGACGACGGTAATGATGCTGATTATTTACCCAAAAACAGTGCTGAGGAATCGGATGCAGAGGTTGAAGATGTTATTGCGGAAATAATCGAGAGCAGTGACTTTGAAAATGGTGAAGCAGAATTGATCGCAAATGTTGATGAACTGGTAGACAGCGAAGAAGTGGATCAAGTTTTGGACGCATCTTATGTTGGTAAAGATGGGACTCAATGGAAGAAAAGAAGGCCAAACTTGCAGCGTATTCCAGCGCATATGGACTTCTGATTCTTATTGGGAGCCATCGACGAATCTGTTGATCAACTTTGAAAAAAGAATGCTTTTCCGCTATATCGAGTAATTGTGTCTGTTCGGCGGTTCTACAACATAGCGAGACTTATCCGCTTTGATTTTAATGCCACGAGACAAGCAAGAGTTAAAATATGGGATCAAGATATGGTGGGCCTGTGATTCGGACGCGGCATATCTATTGAACGGGCAGACTTATACTGAAAAAATTGGCAACATCCGAGATAAGAATCAAGGCGAGCATGTTGTGGAGTTTTTAGTTGTTCCTTATAAAACCACTCGCAGAAGTATGACAATGGATAATTTTTTCACATCGCTTCTTCTAGCCAAGGATTTACTGGGATGGAATCTCTCTGTGGTCGGCACCATGAAGAAAAACAAGCGCTGTATCCCTGTCGAATTCAATGCTTCGAGAACTAGAGAGGTTTTATAAGCTACCTTTGGTTTTGGAGAGAAAAAATGGTGCTTTGCTCTTATGTGCCAAAAAAAGACAAGGCTGTAGTATTACTGTCTACCCAACATAATGATGATAGTGTTTCTGGGTCAAATCTGAAGCTGGACATTATTCTATATTACAACAAAACCAAAGGTGCAGTTGATACGATGGATAAGATGTTGTTCCAGTGTACTACGAAAAGAAAAACAAATCGATGGCCACTAGCGATGTTCTTCAATATAATTGACACAGAAGGGCTCTCAGCTTACATAACTTTTTACGAAAAATAACTCAAACATAATGTCCGAACAAGCCGATGAAGGTAGTTTCTGCGAGAATCGGGTGAAGACTTTTGCACTCCAGTCATCAATAAAAGGGCTCAAATTCTTAGAGCTATGAGCCACTTTCCAACAAGAAGTGCTGTAGAATGCATTCTAGGTACCTCAGTAAAAGAGCGACTAGAACCGCAGAATGTGCCGTTCGTACCGGATGATTTGATAGATCGAGATGGATCATTGTCGTCTCATTCAAAAAGGCCAATGCTCTATGTGCTATATAACTCGTAGAGATAAATTACACTCATCAACACATATAATCAGACTATTTTATTATATCTACATATACTCTTTATATACATATGTATGTATTATACATAAGTTTGTACTTGCAGTGCTCTTGAAGTGCCCCAAATTACTGAGTCGTATTGTGCTGTTGCCAGCAAGTTTTTTGATCTGTACATTAAGCGATGTTAGGTGTAGAAAGGTGTCCGGGGTGGTATGGAGCGCATCTGTTATGGCCGTTGAAGCCGTTCTTTGAACAGCCGATAATTTTCCGTAAGTCGATTTTTTGGTTGCTGCTTTCCACCATACCAGTGCGCCATATGTAAGTATCTGATAGACTAACGAGTTTCAGATTGAGATTCCATAACGCTTCATCGACATATGATGTTACGACAATAAAGAGCAGATATAGAATACTTCTCAAAAAAAAATTATGTGTTAAATATCAGGTCCCGTATGTGAGGAAGGCAAATGGACGCAAAATGACAATCACGAGCTGTGTAAAGATTTGAATGTGATCAAGCCACATCGTGCGAATAGATGATAATGCTGCAGCAAAATATTACCGAATCACAGTCACCAGATTCGAGATTCCAGATCGTCTGGTGTGGACGGCTGGAAAAAACCTACGTAGAATCGAAGAGAATCGGAGGCTGACCTGTCAACCAATTATTGTTTTTTGGATTGTAGTAGTATTTGATTCATCCTGCAATAGTAGAGATTCTAGCTACCGTTTGACTCACAAAATTGATGAAGTACTATCAATCCCGATTCGTTATTCGTAATCCGATATAGGGCAACTCCTAACTTTTTTTCTAAAGAGGTCATCACTAACCTATGAAAATCAATTAGTAAGCCCGCTTTTGACCCTAATCTTTAAAAACATGATGAACCTATCATATTAGCAGTTGAATTTCAATTTGTTGTCACAATTGTGCACATAGCTATCATAGTAGAACTCCTATTTCAATTCGAAATAATAATGTATTTAATTATTTAGATCTTTAAACAACGTAAGGTGTATACCTCGTTCTCATTCCGAAATATCATACCGACAATTACTAACATTGAATAATTTGATACAAATTTTCTCAGTATCCTCATTGTCTCTTCTGATATAATTCATAAATCTGAAATACTTGTGAGAATATATTGGAGCAATCCAACTGGGATAGTATAGGACTTCTATTCTATTCATGGTATGTTTATGACTCAGCATAGTTATTTCATTTCATTGGTCTTATACTCTTATCTTTAAATTCTCTATTTATGAAAATAATGCTAAATAATTTGAATGTATACAGAATAAAGGTATACCAATGTAAGCACTATTTTAATTTGAAAATACTTCTTCCGATACAACTGAAGAAGGATTCCCTATGCAGGAGTCTTCAAGTTCGCACTAGAAAACAGATATTATCATATTATTTATGTTACAGAATCCAGATATGCAAGTTTTAAGTCATAGTTCTAAATACCACAGGGTTACTAGGTGATGAAAGAATAACTGAGTCAGAGAATTTAATAAATTAAATGTCCATATGGACGTTCAGTATTAATCGTATTCTTGGATATACTTTCTTCTTGCGCTTTCGCAATATGCACTTTGGAAAATCTTGTCGACCGCCGGGATAATACTTTTATCTTATAACTATTGGAAGATTTGACGGTCCCATGCTAGGTGTTTTTAGGTCAGCCGCAGTCTTAATCCTTTTGACATAAGTTGAGAATGACCATTTTCTCATAGTGACTAAATATTTTATTCAAATATATATTGTTCATTCTAGTCCAATACATTTTGCCATCTTTCTGGCAGTAGCATGTTTCCATGCTCATACAATTTTTGTTCAGTGCTGGCAAAAAACTGATCCAGGTGATTTTTGACCTCTTCATTTGAAGTGAAGGTTTTACTTTTTAAAAAAATTTGTAGAGACCGAAACAAATAATAATCAGAAGGTACCAGATCTGGACAAAGTGGAGGGTGTGGCCGTCGATCCCATTCGAGCTGTAAAAGCTTTTACCATGTTACCAAACTTGTATAGTGTCTTGTATATATACACTACACCTTTTCTATTGATCAATTCTGGTCTTTTCTGTTTAAGTGAATGATTCAGTTCAGCTGATGACAGTATGTATACTTCAGAATTGGTCGCTGTGTTGTCCGATAGAAGCTGAACAAAATGATTCCTTTGTAACCCCATCAAGCAGATAGAATCACCTTTTTTGATGAATATTGGCATTCGAAGTGCTTTGAGTTTGTTCAACATTTTAACGAAGATGATTAAGTATTAACGAAAGAAGCAAGCGACTTCGATCTTTTCATATGTAAAAGTAATGCATTTCATATAGTACATACGTATCTAAGTATCTAGATTACATTTTATACTTCTATACAGTATACAGAAATTATCTTTCCAAATCCTCAGCACCGACTGTACTACGATGCTCCCTTGTTCGTCTCTACAGGCTTCGATTCGGAGCTTGTGCCCGTGGCATCTCTCAATTTCCTCGACCGTTCCTGCACAGTTTTTTCCTCTTGAGAAGGTGGTGTTCGGCTCTTATCATCTGCTCATAGAGCTCGTGAGCAGCTTTAGTATTTCCTTCCAACGCCAGTTTGTGTGCGTCTGGCAAAGCTGCATGTGCTTGCCGGCATTAGTCATCAAACTCCATCAAGTTCGGTAAAGATCTCACTGAGACCTTCGATGTCAAAAAAGGATTTAGACAGGGCGATGCGCTGTCATGCGATTTCTTTAGGTTGAAAGAATAGTGCAGAACTCACGCGCAAATAAAAGAGGCACAATCATTCAAAAGTCCACATAATCGAGGGAAAGCAGCGTGATGTCAGCTGCGCTTTCGCGAGTTTTGAGTCGGAAGGGACGGAAATAGGTTAAGCTATCAACTTGAGCGAGACCAAGTATATGCTGTAAAGCACATAGTCACCTTCAACAGGTATAATTTTGAGGTAGTTAAGGACTTCGTCTACCTAGGCTCCGCAATAAGTTCAGACAACGACGTCAGAACTGAGAGCAAACGAAAAATAACTCTTGCCAATCGCTGCTTCTTTGAGCCAAGAAGATAATTAGCAAAGCTCCCTCTTGAACAAAAAAAGGTACCCTTTAAAAGACCGTTATTATCCCAGTCCTGCTCTATGGCGAGTAAGCATGGACATTATCAAAAATGGATAAAGATGCTTTTGGCTGCTTTTAGAGGAAAATTCTTCGAATGATTTTTGGTCCTATCAGCCAGAAGAGTGAAGATCCAACGATTGAGATGGCTGGGTCATGTAGAGCGGATGTACACCAACACTCCGGTCCAAAAAATCTTGGAATCCGCCCCGAGGGAGAGCGCAATAGAGAAAGAGCGGGACTCAGGTGGCGCACGCCACCTTAGCCAATTATGAGTGCGAAACTGGAGGCAGCTAGAGGTCGAGCTGGAGACGCTTGTTGACTGAGTCCCAGATCCACCCCGGGCTGTAGAGCTACCTAAAGTAAGAAAAGTAAGAAAGTAAGCCGGATGTTAATTCATGGTTTCATTTGCCAAGGACTGTTCTTAGAACGATTTAAAAGGGAGAACAATTTGAGGATGACGTAGACAAAATGGGTTGATTAAATTTGGAGCAAACCAGGTATCACTAAATCTGCATACATCATTATACATCATGATATGAACATGATGTGCTATCATATTAACTGAACGTACTCGTATTCTAAAAATCGGTTTTCCATTCGCAGAACAGTAACGCTAGTAGAAACTTCTGAAGTGACCCGCAGATTTTGCGATTATAACAATCTGATATCGTCACAGAATAGAAATTCATCATGCTTTTGCATCAAGAAACATTTGAAGAGCATGAAATTACTGGTCCAAGTTTATCATTCTTTTTGAACTCACTTAAATATTTGACAATAAAATTATAGGCACAGCACGGAAATGATCTGATTGGGTTCAGTCTTAAGCTAACAATGGGCTACAACAAAACAACAAAATTTCGAGGAGTTAACATGAATCGACAAGAAAAATTGAAGCCTCTAATTGAAATAAATTAAAAAAAGAACGTTATATTGCAAAAGAAATTACAGTTCCACCTATATAAAACCAAACATCTGCATAGTATTCTCAAAAAGGGCTACCTTTTGAGGGAAATCAACGAAAATATAATACTGCAACTATTTCGTTAAAAAAAACATTTCCCTGGTCTACTCGTTTGCACACCACGAACATTTTATTTCGTAAGTTCAAGGGTTACAGTAACAATCTGCAAACCGTCCAAACTCTACAGGAAAATGTTCATCGTGAAGTTGCTAACTTTTTGCTTCGAATAACATTGCAAACCTAAAGTTCCAACTGCGAAAATGAATTAAAATGATCTTCCCAAACGTGTAAGGCTATCCGAGAATTTCGTAGGAATTGTGTTTTTTTTTTCGAAAATAACATCATTAAGTACAATTCTAACATGATGGTCGTGCTAACTCGTATTACTACGCAACTCGCTGCTACAAAAAAAAAAAAACTTAGCGACCTCGTAAAACTTGAAAAACTTTCACAAAAGAAATGTATCTAATTTTCTTCAACAATGTGACTGTTTTCCAAAACTACCACTAAACTGAGTAATATTAATAGGAGCTCTTCACATTTTGCTTAGATGTAGTATTGTAAGTCAAGGGCAAACATTGTCATCGATTTTATTTTCCACTTGTGTGCACATCCAAGAAGAAGCCACTTAATATCCGTAATTTTGCATTAGAATCAGAATCAAAAAAAAAAAAAACAAAACTCGGATCAACATTAGAAAGGAAAGCCTAATCGGAAATCACGTGCTTATTCAGCCGAAACAATCTTTTTTTTTTTGTTCTCTTATTTTAAGGAGCTAAGTAGTTCCTTCAACACATTTCGTCTAACATAACTTCTTTGAAATTTCTGTTCACATCTAAACATGTAAAAAGTCTGCGTCTGAAAAACGTGCCGGCTCAATTTCCGCCTCCGCATAATTAATCAACCGTCCTTCGGGTACAGTACCTTACATTTTTACACAGCGACTTAGATACTTGGAGTCTATCTCACAGTAAGATTAATCGCAGGGAATTCACTCAAAAAGCCCACTGAATTCACTTAACGTTTATTTGGGAAACTTTTATAAAGATAATGATATTTTTTATCATCTCCTACCTTCTTGAGACTTCTTTTTAACAGGATCTACCCTGTAGACAGCACGATACTACCCTCAACCACAAACAGCTCAACGTTTCAGTTTCATTTCTTTCTATGAATAATTGAAAAAAACAAAAAACAAACACTTGTTTGAGGGTTGCCACCTTCAATTTGTTTAAAACTGGATAAGCAGAGATAGGTACTCAAAAACTAAGGAGTGTGTCTAAAATACCTATGTGAACTGAATTTTTCAAAACTTCAGATATCAGTTTGTGGGTATCACAAGCAAGTAAATAGATTTCCATTTCGAAATTTTTGTAATCTAGTGTCATTTTAGTGTCAGCATCCAGACAGACAGACATCACAGCTGAATACAGAAATAATTTCAAAAACTTCACCAGCTTGAAATGAAAACGGGATTTTAATAAGTGTGGCAAAATGTGAAAACTTTGGTAATTTGCTGCATTTGCTGAATCTCAGGTACTCGTATTCAGATAAGACATACGTACACACTCGTACAATAAGCTGCTAATGATGACAATGAGACGATGATTCAAAAACAACAAATGCTCTGTGGCACCACCAACCGCGAGGATTTATTATGGGATTTCTTTGTCAAGTGTGCTTTCTAGAAAATATATGGTTTCTAATGAAAATTTAATTGTTTCTCATTGTTAAAGTCTTTAGTTTTTTTTTTTGTTTTATGACTTTTCATGCACCATCCGTTCTAAGGATCTACGTAGGTTGTAGTCCGCGTTCCGCTGGAGGGAAGGAAGCAAGAAGTCGTCGAGATGCTTGAACATGTGGTAATCGGTTGGAGGAAGGTCCGATGAGTATGGTGAATGTGACAAGGTTTCAAACGATCCCCAGCTCGTCAGCTGTTCGACGTGTGGTCGGGTGTTGTCATGGAGTTCTCCATTAGATTGGTCCTTTTCTGTTGACCAAAGCCATGCGCATACGTTTAAGTTCTTCATGCATTTTATCGATTTGCTTAAAATATTTCTCAACAGTGATGGTTTCGCCAGGATACAGAAAGTTCTCTTACCCTTGTACGTAAATTTGCCTCAACCAGAACCTTTAATTGATCGTTGTCGATGAGTGTCTTATGCCCATGCCCTTCCACGTCATCGAGTGACTCATCTCTATTTCAAAATTTGTGGAACTAGCGTTGCAGCATACGCCTGTTAGTCGTTACATCACCGAATGCGCTATTAATGTCACGGCTGGCCTCCGCTGATCTGTGGCCCAGTTTGAACTCATATAAAAAATAGAGCGTGCCTATGAAGATTAACAACCTTATGTGAAGTTAAATAATAAAGCTTTTTGAACAACCAATACAAAACTATTGTAAACCATGAAAACACAGAGCAACATCTTAGTATTCGACACAAAAGGACATGGTTTCTTGAGCTTTGACTCATTTGGAGCACACTATTCATTTTAATTTGCAAGTCGTATACAGAAACCCACGCCTCGTATCGCAATGACACATCACAAGTACATTGTTTTTTCATTATCATATTTTTTATAATTAGCGCGCTCTCAAAGGGTTATAGTTCCCTTACTATACAGCCGGGAAAGGAAACTTAGAAATGAAGAACAGAGAGGTACCGATGTACATTAGTTTTAAATGTTTGCATGTTGCAATGACTAGAAAATTTATAGCAAGGCATTCTAGTGGCGAGTTGTTTACCTAAGAAAAGATTTACGATATTTAAGAGTACAGCCGAAAGTGAGTATAGACGAGTATCGATGAGCACTCATAGCGAGTAGAGTGTTATGGTTAAAAGTTTGAAGGGACGGAATGCTACTGGCAAATTCGAATGTTGGTGAAAATAGAAATGAAACAAGGGCAGACAAGAGACGTTACATCGGTATTCAAGTGTGTCAATTTACAATCCAATATTGACACAACCGCACTGTTTTGCATCTAATCTAGCAAATGAAGAGTGATCTTAATGGCACCGGACTAGATGTAGGCATTGTTCTTCAATTTGAGATCAGATCTGAGGTGAAATATTTTTTCTGTAGAATAGCTTTGTTTGATATACATATCGAGCTCAAATTGACACACATACCAATAATGAAAAGCCTTTCGGTTTTACCCTAATAGCTTAGTGTTTGAATTTCACTTTAATGACAGCATTGTACTTTGTGTTTCAGAAACATTATATTCTGTTGAGAGATCCACAATTGGTAATGATGTTCATATCGGAATTTAATTACTATATTCAAGTTACCGTCCCCACTCTACAGTCGAAAAGCAGGGAATCCGGGAACGAATGTAAAAAGAGGGAGCACTGTCATCAGCAAAACAATATATTGGATTAAAAGTACATAGCAGACAAAAGATCATGAAAATTAAAAAAGGGTGTAGGAGAAAAATGGAACCCCGGGGTACACTAGCATTTACTTTGTGAATATCAAACGGAGACAAAAGCGCTGTCTGTAAGTGTTGTGCTTACCGCGAAGGTTACCACAAGCAGATTGACCTCTTCCATACATATGATACAAGGTGGCGCAAAATTAATCATCCAATTTTGTTTTTGAATTATTTTTTTACTAAATAAAAAAAAAGATTTTGAGTAATAGAAATCGTTATTTAGACCCTTAAAATTTTTCCTATGGAAAAGAAGATATCCGCCAAGTGGCTGCCGCCATTGTTGATACATATTTGTGTCCGTTTGATCGCATTTTCCATGATGTTCCGCAAGATTTCCGGTGTTAACTGTTTGCATTTGTGTTGAATATTCCCCTTAAGGGCTGCGACTGTCTGAGGCTTCTTGGCAAAAACCCGCGACTTCAAGTAGCCCTAAAGAAAGAAGTCTGCGATGGTTAAATCGGGCGATCTTGCTGGCCATGCCAAATCACCAAAACGGGAGATTACGCGACCAAGAAACCTCTTCCTTCACAATATTCATTGTGGATCATGCTGTGTGTGCGGTTGCCCAATCTGGTTGAAACCACATGTTGACCAAGTCCCGCTCATCCAATGCCGGCAGTAAGAAGTCATTTATCTGTAGCGTTCGCCAGTAAACGTGACCATATTGCCGATAGCGTCCACAAAAAAATAAGGCCATATTACTCTTCCCGCGTGAACTCCGCAACACACAGTGGCATTGAGTGGACGTAATAGCTCTTCATGCATCACACGTGAATATTCACTGCTACGAAGATTTTGCTTATTGACGTAATCGCTGGTCACTCATGATGATTTTCGACACAAAATCGTACTCCTCGTTGTTGAGATTGAGGATGGGTTGACAATAATTTACACGCGCTCCATTGCTTGTCTGTTTGTATACTGCAGCTGTTAAGATCACAAATACCAAATATGATTGACGTACGACGGCTGCAGTCAATAAAGACCACTATCGCTCCATATCGAGCACTTTGTTTTCGAATAGATACGGACTGGAGGAGGAGATGTGAATTAAACAGGATGTTGTCACGTGCCACACAGTGTGTTCCAATCGACCTTTTGAAGACAAAGTTCAAGTATCGTCTTATTGCCAAAAATGGTCTTGTCAGACTCATTTAGACTCTTTTTTTTGTTAGCATTTTACAGTAAGTCAGGAATTAAACATTTGAAATGAAATCGTTGAAATATCGACCGAACTATGCGAAAAATTGGTGGGACGTTGGTTCAAGTACACTTATTTAGGCAAGCGGGTTCATGGTAAATATTTAAAAATCAAAGTTGGGTGCATCTAATTTATCTTTCTAAAAGTAGCGCTTTCTAAAAATTGACGGTGAATTATTTCATCTTTGAACTAAGCTGTTGAAAGAAAATGGCTCAATCTCATATATACAAGTTTATTGAAGTGGTATTCTGGTCTAGAAATTAAAAAAAAAATCGTTTTCGTTTTTGCATATCTTTGAGGTTGAGACCTTTAAATATGCCCTCAAAAGGATTTTTCAAAACATGGGCCCCACCATTGGTAGCCACATTTGCTGTCAGACGTAACGAGGTTCGAATCGCAATGAGCTGCAAGCTTCTGCTACTTCTAAAGAAGGAAGAACAGATCGCATAGCTAAAAGAACTTCTGAAAGTATTGATCATGAAGTAGAAGGACGCCCAATGGATGAATCAGAGATCGCCGATTAATCAAATGCTAGAATTAAATACTATTATATGATTTACGCAGCCGAAACTGTGTCTCAAACTTAAAACGTAATTTTCTTGAAACTTCTTTCTTCGAGCTGCTAGATATGATATATCAAGTTCTACTCAAACGATTCACTTGAAATGTATATCCCTCTATAGTTTGGCCGTTGTATTTAGAAAAAAAAAATGTTTAATATAATCAGGCAAATTATCGCCGAATTTTTTTTTTCCAAAAACATCTTTTCTAATGAAGAAGAATTTGTGAAATCTTTTTGTTTTAGAACATTGCAGGTTGAAATGCTCTAACCAAATTTAGTAGAAAAATTCGTTAAACTGACGAAAATACAGCATTTTATGTGAAACCGTGCCAAGCAAACGACCTCTCCCAACGGTAGAAATCTGGTCGTCTGCGTGCAGAGCACGGACAAAATGATGAGTCTCTGGATGCTGAGGAGCTGTTCTTAGGTCTAGGAATAGCTGATTGGAAAAACAAAAATTTACTTTGTACGTCGAATTATCCTTAAGCAAAACTTTGAACGCGTTTTCCTCGAAACTACCTACGTTTTTTAACTTGGTTTACAACATATCTGAAAAACTATTCATCCGATTTGCATGTACCAAGCCTTGAAATGTTCAAAATTATTAAAAAAAAAAATTATGGAGAGCTCCCTTCTATTTTTTTTTTTCATAAACGATTAAGATTTTCTGTGAAAATATAAAATAAAATTCGCTTTTCCGCAATTTTTCTTTATATTTTTTAGATATCGAAATTTCCCTACGTGATGCTATAAACCTATATGTCTGGTTTATAAATTTATTTTTTTTTGTATTATTGACTATCATATTCTTGCTGTATTTCCGAACGAAAGTGAGATTGGCGGACTTGAGTAACAAACATTTATCTTAGAAGCATGGGATTCATTTGCTTTAATGAAAATTCTTCTCCAAAAGAACGATTTTGTATATTATTTGAAAATTAGACATATTTGCCTCTATTATCACAATTTTGTTATACAAAACCAAGCTATTTTAATGTTAGACCTCATGTTCAAGCTTACAATTCTTTTTTTAGGAAAAGTATATCCTAATGCGAATGTATCCACAAGCACATTCTTCATGAAGACACAAACATCAAACGCTCTTGGAAAATTTCAGTGACTCGTGCCCCAGGGATAATTGAAACTGGTTCAAATTTAGTCCTACAACTTCCAAGTAAGTGGATGATTAAAATATTTTCCCAGTTTAGTAAATTTTTGAATGGCAACGATTAGTATAAGGCCTCGTAGAAGTAGCATTTTCCGACAGGTGCTGGTTCCTTAAATGACGAGAATGAGCCTCTGCAGCCGAACATCTTGCAGCTCTGCTAATAAGCCCTACTTCACGCCTCCCCGTGGCGCCATCTGGGAATCTCACTAGAGATTGCGAAGTGAAGGGGGCAAATGGCGAGTTTCCTGCGCCATAAATCAGGGTTAGTGTCGGAGAAACAAAACAAGACTTTACCCGGGCTACTCCGACATATTTGGAGCTCAGGCCGGTAAGGATTTCCAGGACTTAGTCAGGGTCTTGGAAAAGAGATGATGGCGGAAGAGCCCTATATGGGCCAACGGCAGTGCTCACATCCCGGAACGGGTTACTGGCTTAAAAAAAAGGAAGTTACGAAGCATCAACAAGCCTCGGATATGGACGGATTTACTGTTGACCACCCAAGCAAACGATTTAAGGACAATGAGCTTCGGATATGCACGTGGAATGTTAGATCCCTTAATAGACCACGTGCAGCCGAGCAACTAGCGGAGGCCCTATACTGCTGCAAAGCAGACATAACCGCCATTCAAGAAATGCGATGGGATGGGCCGGACAGAATGAAGATGAAAAACTGCGATATCTATTACGGCAATTGCTATCGACGGCAAAAGCAGCTCTTACTTGGATGCGGATTTGTTGTCGGAGGCAGACTAAGACAAGAAGTCCTCAGCTTCCGGCATGTGAGCGAGCGCCTCGTAGCAATCCGCATCAAGGCCAAATTCGCCAACATTAGCCTCATATGCGCGCATGCCCCCATAGAGGAGAAAGATGACGACACCAAGGATGCCTTCTACGAGCTCCTTAACAAAACCTACGAGCAATGCCCTAGCTATGACATTAAAATTATCCTCGGTGATTTTTATGCAAAGCTAGGAAGAGAGGGTATCTTTGGTGGAACAATCGGAAAATATGGAATGCACAACACCACCTCCGATAACGGACTCATGCTAATCGATTTTGCGGCGGGGCGAAACATTGTCGTGGCTAGCACGCGGTTCCCACATCTTGACATACACAAGGGGACTTGGAGAAACCCTGACCAATCAACAGTCAACCAGATTGATCACATTGCGATCGACGCAAGACACTCCTCCAGTATTATGGATGTCCGTACGTTCCGAGGAGCCAACATCGACTCGGACCATTACCTTGTTGTAGCCAAGGTACGGTTGCGGATATCCCAAACTACGCCAAGATAAACTAATGCTGTGAGAAAATTCGACGTCAGACGGCTACAATCGAAAGAGATCGCCAAGTCCTTTTCCGATCGAGTGTCTCTTAATCTCTTTAGAGGACCAATGCCGCCAGCATCAAGCATCGAAGACCACTGGAAACATTGCCAAAACGCCATCAAAGATGCCGCTTCTGATGTGTTGGGTTTCACTCGTCCAACAGAACGAAACCCCTGGTTCGATGATGAATGCCGGCAAGCACATACAGCAAAGCAAGATGCATAAAACGCGGCGCTGCTTAGAAAGACCAGAGCTGCTCATGAGCTCTATGAGCGGAAGAGGAGAGACGAATACCGGCTTCTCAGGAGGAAGAAGAAAGAGCATGAGACGCTCGCGATCGAGGAAATTGAAAGATGCTACTCCAGGAATGAGGTTCGGAAGTTTTACCAAAAGGTAAAAATAACATGCCACGGAAACAAACCCCGAACCGAAGCCTGTACAGATGATCAAGGGAACATCGCAGTAGAATCGCAGTCGATGCTGAGGATTTGGAAAGATCATTTCTGCAGACTGTATAACGGCGATGACGGACCAAATATCGCTGTCAGGCAGAATCAACCTTTCAACTTGGACGATGATGAACTACAATTCCGCCCACCCGACCTGGATGAAGTGAAGATAGACATATCGAAGCTTAAGTCCAACAAAGCTGCTGGAGCGGATGGCCTGACTGCCGAGCTCTTCAAAGCGGCAGGCGATGACTTGGTAAGGAGCATACACCAACTCATCTGTAAAATATGGTCGGACGAAAGTATGCCCGATGAATGGAACCTCAGCATTGTTTGTCCTATTCTCAAGAAAGGAGACCCACTGAACTGCGCCAGCTACAGAGGTATCAGTCTCCTTAACATCGCATATAAGATCTTATCTGCCGTATTGTGTGAATGCCTGATATATCAGTGTGGCTTCAGGCCAGCAAAGTCCACCATCGACCAGATATTCACACCACGGCAGATCTTGGAGAAGACCCATGAACTTCAGATCGATACCCAGCACCTTTTCATCGATTGTAAGGCCGCGTATGACATCATTTATAGAGACGAGCTATACAGACGAATGTCTAGTTTTGGCATCCCTGCCAAACTCGTCTGTCTGTGCAGGATGACGATGGAGAATGCACGCTGCTCCATCAAGGTCGGTAAAGATCTCACCAAGAGCTCTGATGTCCGAAAGGATTTAGACAAGGCGATGCGCTGTCATGCGATTTTTTCAAAATCGTACTTGAAAGAATAGTGCAAAACTCACGAGCAAACACAAGAGGCACTATCTTTCAAAAGTCCGTCCAACTACTCGCATACGCCGACGATATTGACATAATCGGGAGAAAGCAGCGTGATGTCAGTGGCGCTTTCGCGAGTATTGAGACGAAAGCGACGAAAATGGGTTTAGCGGTCAATGAGGGCAAGACCAAGTATATGCTGTCAAGCAAAAAGGACAACCAACACCGACGATTCGGGCAGAACGTCACCTTAGACAGATATAACTTTGAGGTAGTTAAGGACTTTGTCTACCTAGGTTCTGCTATAAACACAGACAACGACACCAGCGCTGAAATCAAGCGAAGAATAACTCTTGCCAACCGCTGTTTCTTTGGGGTAAGAAGGTGAGAACTAGCAAAGCCCTCTCTCGGACAACAGAAGTCACCCTTTATAAGACCTTAATAATTCCGGTCCTGCTCTATGGCGCAGAGGCATGGACATTATCAAAAATGGATGAGGGTGTTATTGGTTTCTTCGAGAGAAAAATTCTTCGGGCGATCTTCGGTCCCGTCTACATTGACGGTGAGTGGAGGAGGAGATACAACTACGAACTGTATGGACTGTACAGCGACATGGACCTAGCCAGAAGAGTGAGGATCCAAAGACTGAGATGGCTGGGTAATGTAGAGCGCATGGACATCAATGCTCCGGTCCGAAAAGTCTTCGAATCCGCCCCCGAGGGACAGCGCAGTAGAGGAAAGCCAAGACTCAGGTGGCGCACGCAAGTGGAAGAGGACCTCAGCCAACTTAGCGTGCAAAACTGGAGGCAGCTAGCCAGGGATCGAGCTGGCTGGAGAAGCTTGTTGACTGAGGCCCAGGTCCACCCCGGACTGTAGCGCCACCTTAAGTAAGTAAATTTTTGAATAAACCGCAGTTGTCGGGATCCTTAGTAATGATTCCAACAGTTTCACACCTAAGCAGGAAGGAATCAATTCTTTTTGATAACCGAAAAAATCGACTGGTAAAATGTGTGGTGTATGTCAGAGACTTCAAGATGAATTGGAAATCTTCTAAAAAGGAAAGAAGAAGAAGTAACTCAACAATCGATAACATACTACTTTTATGAGTCCTGAACTAGTTATTGCAGTTCAAAAAATTTCAAAAGTTTTTCCTACTGTGAGTTTCGTGTGGCTCATTTCCTGGCAATACTTCAGAAGAGTCTTCTTCTTTCATTTTTAAGTTATATTTTCTGAAGGGCCCTTAATGACCCATGTAGAATTCATCAAAGTATATATGTATAATTCGGGGTGTAAGATCCTTGTTAAAATATATCAACAATGTCAGCAAATATATTTTTTACGACAACATTTATTAATTTCCATTTGTAGGTCCCATTGGATTTTTTATCAAAAAAATACGCCATGACAAAAAAAAAAAACAAATCTTTCCTCAAAATGTAGGTATACATGTACGAGTATTTCCACTCTCAATTTGAAATAACAGAAAATTGCACGACTATTATATTTAACCTTGTCGGCATTTAACATATGTAAATGGAAAGGTAATCGCGATGTTCATTTTCCTGTGATAAATACCATATACCCGCTTTAATTAAAAGTTTTTTTTTGTTCTATTCACAATGTAGTACAGCAGATAGGTATTTTGAACTTTATGTGGAAAAGGAGGACATTTCAGGATGCAGGAAATATTCGTAGCATGTCAATGAAATTAATTAAAATAAAGTTTTACCTTGGCACACATGTGAATTGGTTAACTTTTTCCATTCGATATGCCAAAATTAACTCTGTCAACTTACGAGTATATCAGTCCTCGTTGTCTAGGCAAAGTACAGCTAATTAGTATTCTTCGAACTTGCAATTTGTCTTCTCAACTATGTGTGTGTAACATGTGATTATTGGCCAACTAATTAGGGAATACGGAACTGTCTAACTTACAATTGTGCATTGTACACATGTTAACCCCTATTGGGTAACTTTAACATCTATATTCAAATGCCAAACAATGTAAAATCGAGACGGATGCGCACTACTCTTTAAGAACAAAAGAAAAGTTCTCTAGAACTCTGAAATTTGCAACTATTTTTCTATTTATTTTCGTCCTTTTTCACTTGCAATTATTTTAAATGTAAAGTTCATTTAGTCAACCATTATTTCTCAGTCCACTTCGATTGCTTCTATCTTGAAGATGCACTATACTAACATTGGCTCATTCATCTCACAAAGAAGTTCCATCAGTCGGAGTTGCTATTTTCCACCATCGTCTGACTAACTTACAGCAAACAAAACAAATGGAACAGAATATAGAGCTGGTAGAAGTTTTCCAATTAATTAATCAGTTTTCAGCAACAATGAATTTTAAACCAACTATTCATGCAATTGGGGCGAACCGCTATCACCAGAAGAATGACATGAGTTTTCAAGGATCTCTTTGAAAATTCCCTTCAATTTGGAGTTCAGCTTAAAAAGACAACGAATGGGCAATGAGGTCAAAGATACACAGAAACATTTGTGGCATCCTTGCACAAACTAACATCTACTCGTACTGTCTGGCAACTAATTTCTGCAATTACAATTTTAAATTGATACCTAAAACGAAACTTAATTGTCAAATGTACATCGTAGAAGTTTCCCGTTTCCTTTCCTGGAGTTAGTTTCTTTTTATTATTCTATCCCAGTTGGAAGTTATTTGCAAGTAGTTCCTGGTTCTAATTTGAATAGAAAAGTTCTAGAGAATTCAAATCAGTGGGCCACACTTGGTCGAGCGTCATTTATGGGTTGAACGACGAAACTCTGATAATGATGTCCTCGGGGGGCATGTGAGTTCAGTCGTTCAAAAATTGCGAAGTAAAGCTGGGAAGTAAATATTCTTGTGATTATTCTTAATTTTCTTAAAAGTTTTCTGACTTTTCAATTGAAGAGCTATAAGGTGGAGACGGTAGGGCTTTCCTTGTTATTTTTTTAAGGCCAAACTAATTTACTGAAAATTATGATTTGGTGAAGAGTTAATATAGGGAGCCAGTAGCATTGTTTACTTGAAGTTTGCATTTGAATTAATTAAGGCTGTCTTCCGGAACGTAGGTACATTTATATATCTCAAGTATGTCAACAAGAAATATGTCAAAGAGGACTAAACAAATTGGTGTAAGGAAGCAATATTTATTGGGTCTTTGCCTGGGATACCTTCTGATCAAAAAATGTTCGGAATTTCCCATTCAAACAAACCAAACAAACCGCGCTAGAGATATTTATTGTCAAACGCCTTTTTTTACGTCGGTACCTCTGTCATCTAGCATTCAAATAGCTTTATTAACCAGTCGGTATTTTTTGTATTCTGTGCATTGTCGAATTTAGTAGCGCAAAGAGTTGCCCTGGAATTTTTTGTTTCAAACAAAATATCATGTGCGGAAGCGTTGATGTTAATGGGAGCCTACGGGGACTTGACAATGTCGAAAGCATAAGCGTAGGAGTGGTACAAACCGTACTCTGGTCAATGACTTGCATCATTCCGGTTTTCCATACACCACTATGACTGAGGGAGACATCGAAAAAGTTAAGAAAATCGTCCTCGTAGTTCATCTTGCGAGTTAGATCTTGGTGTTTCGTCCGAATCAGTACAGAGCATTATGAACGATGTTTTGGGCATGAGACGAGTAGAAAAGTAGCTTCCTTTGCGCCAAAATATTATCGATGGCATCATTACCGATGACGAGACATGGGTCTATGAATCTTCTTTTTATCCTTTTATTAACCCTTTCCTCGTTATACGAACTTATGCGTAACTAGTTTCCCATTTTCATTGCATCGCTGCTGCTCTGTCATTTCATCCACCCCACACTCACTCTGTGGTTTACGTCGTCGTCACATTTCTCTTCCATGTTAAAGATTGATCCTAAGTACTTAAAGATGGTGCTTTTTGGAAGAACATTATATCTGGAACAGGTCGCAATAGGTGCGTAAATGGGCACGTCAAATGATCCGACTTTGAACGACTTATTTTAAACCCGTTTCTCTCCAGCGCATTTTTCCATGAATCTAAGGCATTCTGCAAATCTTCGACTTTATCGCTTAGTATAAGTGCATCGTCAGCGAAGAGAATTGGCATTACATTTGCTTAGCGCATGCAGTCTTTTAAAAAATAGTCGAATACTTCGTAAAAGAGGAAAGGACTAAGGACGCTTCCTTGGTGCACTCCGATATTAACTGGAAATTCTCTCGTTAGTCCAACAGAGCTTTCGACATCAGTTTTCACGTTTCCGTACATGTCTTGTAATATATGTTTCCGGTACCTTTTGAGACCTTAGCTCGGCCCATATGAGATCCCTTGGCACTCGATCGAATGCTTTCTCGAGGTCGATAAATACCATGTGTAGATCCTTATACGAATCTCGGTGCTTTTCCATTATTATTCGTAGGCTTTGGATAGCGTCCACCGTCGATCTTCCTTCAACAAATCCACACTGGCTATTATCGAGCTTTATTATTTGCCGGAGACATTCGTTTAAGACTCTTTCGCCGATTTTCATTGTGTGTGACATAAGCTTGATTGAACGGTAGTTGTTGCATTCTCGAGTGTCGCCTTTTCCTTTGTATAATGGAACTAAGAAGCTACTTCTCCATTGATTCGGCATATGTTGTCCACATTTTAATTTATTTGAAAGTTTCGATAGCCAAACGCTGCCGATCCCCTCCATCTTCGACCAAAACTCTGATGGGATGCTGTCTGGTCCCGCCGCTTTCCCCCGCTTCATTTTTCCGATTGCTATACTTATTTCTTCGATTGAAAAGTCCGAAATTTCCTTCTCGAACAGACCAGCTGTCGGCACGATATCACATGGAAACTATTTGTTAAGCAATTCCTTGCAGTATTCCAGCCACCGGTCACAAATTTCGTTTTCATTTGTTAGTAAACGACCGTTTGCATTTTTTATGTATTTCGGCGTCGTTATTTCCATCGAAATTTTTCGCCTCTGTGCGTCTATGGTCTATGAAAATAATAACGAAACTAACCAACAATCATCGTAATTACGCTCCTCAGATGAACGAAAACCTAAAAAAACCAAGACAGAATTACTTCTGTCAGACTTGACAGTAAAGAAGGAGTATTACGTGAACATATTTAAGTTTTTGAGAGAGCATGTTCGTCGTAAAAGGCATACATTTTGGAGAAACAACTCGTGGTTCTGGGTATGAAGTGAATAAATATGAGTAATTGAACCGTTTTCGTTTTATTGAAGAGCTTCAGTTAGTTTTTTATCAGGAGGTATACCTTTTTAAGAAGAGAAAATCGTTTGACTAACCATTTTCTGATAGAGTCAATAATACCTGCTTCGTTGAAGTCAAGTAGACGGAT
The DNA here is from genome assembly GCA_928272305.1 of Volucella inflata. Classification (NCBI taxonomy): domain Eukaryota; kingdom Metazoa; phylum Arthropoda; class Insecta; order Diptera; family Syrphidae; genus Volucella; species Volucella inflata. Next base: position 67,569,811 of record OV743719.1, read on the forward strand.
TGAAATAAATATGATCCTGAATCAGTTGGACACAGAACTATAATTTGAGGACCTCATCATTCCAATTTTAGTGGATATGAGTAGAAGATAATGATCTAAAAAACTGCTGCTTTTCAAGTATACCTTACAAACCCGTGTCATATGTTATACTTATACGCATTTGATCAGAATACTCGTAGTTAGCCAATTCCAACTTATTACATAAGGAAAAGTTTTAAATGGGTTACAGCGGGCAGAAGATATGATGGCACCTTCACTGAGTTGAAGGCGGATATTCTCTGACTCATAATTAGGACTCACATGATTGAGATGAGATGTCACATATCTAATTATACCTATATGGCAGTCTGGACAAAAATATTGTGCAGTAGTAACCCTCACTGTCATCAATGCATTTAACTCGGAGAACTGGTCACGTATAATGTACTGCCTCCAAAAATTCAACGTACCAAATCATCTCCTAAACATGATCGCAAGTTATTGTACCAATAAATTGCTGCTCTTTGATTTCGATGAAGGGACCTAAAGGTATATAGTTACTGGGGGGAGTGCCCCAAGGTTCGATGCTGGGCTCCCTCTTATGGTACTTATTGTGTGAGAATGTCTTACGTCTTCCGGTTCCCGATAAAGCATTTAAAATAGGTTTCGCGGATGACATTGATGTAGTTGCTGTTGCCAAATACCTAGAAAAGATGGAGCTATACTGCGACGAAACAATATCTGTGATTGAAAGTTGCATCCGTAGTGCGAATTTATAGCTCGCAAACCATAATGTCGAAGCGAACAGGAAACAGCTAGAGACGATAAATATTTAATATAGTGAACATAGTATCACAAACAAAAGGACAATGCTCGCGAGAGTAGTGGTTTCCATACAGTTGTACGTGGCTCAAATATGGGCTGAGGTAGTAGAAACACCATCATATATAAGAGGTTGTTGAATACGCTGAGCACGTTTTTTCCAATGTGCACAACACGAAAGAGAACGTGAACTAATCTACGAAAAGTTGGTGAACACCGGATAATATATGTTAATAAGTGAAGACAACTGGGCTTCCTTATGAGATAAAGCTATAGACGAGTATAGATGAACAATTACGCGATCTGAGGGATATAGAACGTGAACGTAATGCAAGTTCATCAAACACCTAATGACAAAGCCAAAGCTTAACACCGTCCCTCGTGAAGTAATACTTAGCTGTGTTATAATTCTTAATGTAATTAGACATGTTGTATTCTAGGCAACCTCTTACCTCACACGATATGGTTGCCTGAATAAAGAATTGCCTTCGTGCAAAGCCCGATTTGAATACCAACCCACTACAACTTGAGCCAAGAGATCAATCAGTGTTACTTCCTGCTTGAGTTTCAATGCACTCACAAAATTGCTTTTTGAATCCTCTGCGCTTATTGACAATGAATCCAGATGTAAATAGATAAGACCAATGCTAGTGAATGTGACCCTTATTGAACGTTCTGATACCGGCTAATATGTCACACCAGCATAGGTAACCCTAAGCCGACTCTACTACTGCAAAAAGGCTTCACCATCCACTTTCCCAACAAAACAAAGTATTTGAGTGTCATCCCAGAGTTAATCTGTCAAGTCAAACCCCTTCAAAATGCTGTTGACTTTCTGTCAATGAAAAAGAGTTTATGGCAAAACAAGACATTTGACACCGAAAAGAGTCCTTTGCATTTACACGGCTATTAAGAGCAGTTAGATAATATCCGTCGGTTGTCTTGTGGAACAAGCTGCTGGATCAGTCCTTAAAAGAAACCAATAAATCTATTAGCAATACTTTAAGTCAGGAGAGTATGTAGTTAAGAGATCTACGCTGTGGCGTCGATGGGTTTTTTAAACATTTTGTTATAATGATAAACTTCCTATACCTATATACTATGAATCAGTGGCAAAGGAGATGTATCTTAATCTTTAGGCAGATTTACGTCTTAGGACTATTCTCTCACAATTAATTACAAGAGTTCAAGGATGAGAGCAGTTAAAAAAGGAGTGTCTTAATGCACCCGCATTTCTTTTATATCGGCCGCATCTTTGGATAGGGTGCCCGTTGACGGTTGGGTTTCATGTGAGCGGAGATCTGCAAATGCTCGAGGAGTCTGACAGAATAAACAATAGTTTCCCAATGTGTCTATGAAATCATCGTAATGAAGATGGAACGGGGCACTATATTTTTGCCACGCGCCTATGTGATCTAGGCATAAGTGACATAACAAACGTCTGTGACCACCGAACCATTGAGGAGTATCTATGACTGTTCAGCCTATTGTCACATTAGGCTGTGGTACAGCGGCAGTATTTGTCAGAAGTAGTTACCTTATCTAACGTTCATCTACGTCTCTGTTTTGACTGGCTACAATAGTTGATTTACACAATATTTGCAACGTCCACACCACTGCCATTTCTATTTGATAAGTAAAAGTTGGGACAGCAATTCCTTTGTCGTGTAATCGATTTTGTTGTATATCTGAACTATAGCCCCTGCTTATACAGAATTTGAGAGATTGATTTGTTACAGCTGAAGCAATCTTTGATGACAAATTACTGAAGAATGACCTGATTAGTTCCAAATGTTTGAGAAATTAATAACAAAGTAGATACTGATGACACCAGAAGTGTTGTTAAGTATCTTAGTGTAGGAGTGTCTCAGGGTTCTGTGCTGGGACCTATACTGCCTTTCATACAGTGAAAATGCTTGCTTAAGTGCCTTTATAAAGCATTGTTAACCGCCTTTGCAAATGGAGAGAGAGAGATCTATTGGTAATGTACTCTGATTACCTCGAAACCAAAGTCGTAGTGTTTTCAAACACTTGATGCAGTATTGCACGAGATCATCAGTATGAAACAAAATTGATAGCGGCGGAGATAGAATAGATAAAGAATAGATATTCTGAAACATAGGAGGAATATAAAGCATATTATTTATTTGCTTACGTTGCATACTTCGAAGACTTATACTATAAGAAGATACACACAAATAAGCTTAAAATTGGTCCAAATTGGCCTAAAAACAGTGAAATCTTTTGTCATTAAGAAGGATGCTCTCCAACGAGATTTGTTTATGTAACGTTTGCATACACACGATTTAAGCCTAACATGCGAGTTCCGAATATGTTTATTTGTCCCTTTAATCTAAGCCATAAAGTCGATCATCAAGCAAATATTTACACTACAACATTTCCTGGAAATGTAACTACACATTGTTTACCTCAAAAGGCGCATAGGACTGAATGTGTTTTAAGAAGAGCAATATCTAAAGGACGAACAAAAGTATGCTGAGAGAATGTGCATTACAATTATCCGCTTAGCTTGTTCAGAATACTCAAATCAAAAACTGATGGTCAACTACTCTAGATGGAGACAAATTTTCCCTAATGCACTGCCCCATATAAGAACTGAACTTGAGTAGGGCTGAGTTCTTATATAGATGACTCTTATGTGCTGTGGCAAATTTGTTGGAAACTCCAGCAAAAATTGATTTCCATTTGCTGTTTTCTAAAAAATTGTGTAAGTGAAGGCTAATGCATTGCACTTACTAAGTACACATACAAGGCCTTTGTAGAAAATGTAACAATTTTCAAGACAACTTCTACCTGTGTACCACTGACTGTTATGCAACACCCTCTCATCCTAGTTCGTTATTGGAATATTTTAAATTGTCGCTTCTTTTCCTCGTATAAAATAAAAATTCCAATGCATGCCGGCAGTAATTTGCTCCACTTTTAAGAAAACTTTGTCGTTCAACACAATGACAGTAGAAAATTTTGCGAAATTTTCGTTCCAGAGAGACGCTCGTCGTTGATGTTCGTCAATGGCACATAAAACGACATTCTGATAAAAAAAGGTTCAACAAAACTTTGTTATTATAATCACAGACTTAACTTTACTTCAAACTCTGCATAAGAGACTGCACTTGTATAAATTCAAGGAAATATTATGAGGCATTGACGTTTGTTTAAGGTTGATAAACTGCAGAATATCTGTAAAAGATGTAATGACTGTATGTGTTGAAAGAAGTAACGAAGCTTTTGTGAGGCTATTCCCCTTTTCTATACTATGATTAGGCATACTATAATTACAAACGTCTTAGTGCTGTAGAATTAAAAAGAAGGCAGTAGTTTATAATTAAGTTTGGAGTTTTAGATGTTACATTATGCCCTCCCATAGAAACTACCTTACTTCGAAAATACACAATTGCATTATGTCAGCATTTGAAAGGAAAAGCAAGCAAGTATTTATCCATCCATGTGTGTATCTAATTGTGATGTTAATTAGACCTGAATATCATTGAAAAACACAATAAAGCCACCACGCACGTGCCTTTCATTAAAATACGAAGAACAGAGCTTCTTACTTAAATTAACATCCAAAAATGCTCCAAATACGCCCTGTATGACATCCTTTTATGGCAGACACAATTCTCCAGTGTGCAGTTTATATAATTCCATTTACGCAAAGCAAAAAAGCAACAAAAAAAAGCTCAAACCTGAAAGCTATTGTTCGAAACATTGTTCTGAAGCGATATATGGTTCCAGGAGGAATTACGAAGCATACGAATATATACAGAGATACGTGAACACTATTGCCAATTTTTTTTTAAAGGTATATGGAAAAAATTTACATGAATACATGTACATACGAATAAACTTGAAGTGGGTCGTTAAAAATTTGTTTACTGGAAAAAAAATTCTGATATTCGTATTCCATCTCCAAAAAATGTTGAATAAAACCAAAAAAAAAAACTGAAAACTTGGCGGTCTACTTGCCGCAATTCAATTTATGTATTGCTGAATGGACATTACATTTGTGAATGCTTTGTTTTTATGGAAAATTGTTTTTATGGAATTGGCGTGTTGTTTCAAAAGAGACATCAGAGGAAGGGTAATTGTAATAAGGTCAGGTAAATAACTCCCAGTCAAATGGGAAAGTTTGCGAGTTTTTTTTGTCGGATACACACATTGATGATACTTGGCGAACAATAGCATCCGTAAGCAATTCCCACGCAAGTCTCTTCTAAAGCAACAATTGAAATTTCAAAATAGATTCGAAAAGTAATCAGAAATAATCTTTTCAACTCCTTGCTTCCAGTATTGGATTCCTTCTTATTTGAGTTACAGAAAACTTATGACCGAAATAGATAATCCGGAAATTGTCAAGTCCTTCATCCTTGTGCCCTAGGTCATCGGAAACTGGTACCTTATAGTTTCCTCAATAAACTTTCAAAAAACTATAAACATTTGTTTATGGCGGTGGAGTCCTGTAGAAATCGAGTAGGAACTGAGTTATGTCAACCTGGTGATATCCAGTGTTTTCTACACATCAAATGTGCTTATAATACCACCATGTGGTAACCATCGGAGATTGGTCGATGTCCGTCCGGACCCGTCTTGGTAAACTTCTAAGTGGGAGTGCTGATCAGCAAACAAAAATTGCAGCAATATAAACGGGCCATAGGACGCATTCTCAAGATGGAATAAAAGGTGGAAAAAAATAACCAAAATAAATGAGACCATATCAGGACTACTCCGAAGTATTTGGAACTCAGGCCGATAACTATTTGCGAGACTAAGTCAAGGTCTTAGAGAGGAGATGGTGGCGCATGAGCCCCTTTTGGACCAACGGGAGCGCTGACATCCCCGAACGGGTTGCCGGCTTCGGTCTCGCACACTCTTCGTCATACGGATATCAAATACGGAATTGGCCCTCCATGTTGGGATTGTGTCGCCAGGATAACTGCCCGGCCACGTTTAACTAGCAGAGGCCCTTCTTTTTATTTTTTTTTTCTTATAATTTGCGCACGCACAAGAGATTATGTACCCTTAAAATGTTTGCACATAGCGCGGGCGAAGGAAATTTATGGAGGGAGAAAAGAGAGTACGATGTACGTTGGTTTTAAATGTTTGAAAGTTGTAATGGCTAGGAAATGTTTGTTTGAAAGTTGTAATGGCTAGGAAATAAAGAGCTCGGCAGGGCATTCCATGAGCGAGTTGTTCGGCTTAGGAAAGTATCACGATATTTCAGGGTGCGCCCGAAAGTGGGCCTGAGGGTGTTTTGATAAGCATTCATAATGAGACGGGTGTTACGGTGGTTTGAAGGGGCGGAATGCTACTGGCAATGCCTGAGGAGCACTGGTGTTGAAAATAGCGATAGAACAAGGTGAGACAGGAGACATTACGCCGTTGGTCGAGGGTGTCAATCGACTGCATTATATAAGCATCACCTATTAGTTTTATCGCACGGTTTTGATTCCTATCTAGTAGGTGCAAGGAAGTCTTGGGGCACCTGACCAGATGTGAGCATTGTACTCTAATTTTGGGCGAATGAAAGCCTTATATATTGAAGTCAGATCAGAGGGGGTGAAATATTTCTTACATCGCTTGAGGAAACGTAGACATTTCGCAGCATTTTTGACAACTTCGAATATGTGGTCATGACAACGTAAGTTGTCACTGACACACATACTGAGAATAGAAAGTTTTTCGGTTTCGACGATGCAAGTGCCATTCATGGATAATGGCTGGGTATTTCAATTTCGCTTAAGCGATAGCAGACAGCATTGTGTTTTGGAAGCATTAAATTCCACTCTGTTGATAGTTCCCCAATGGGTTATGCTGCTAAAATGGGTATATAATGAGCTTAACATACGCTGCCGTTCTCGTTCTACAGCCGAAGAGTAGGGCCGTGAGCTTGGAATGAATATGAAAAGCAGAGAGTACTGTCGTCAGCAAAGGAGTAAATTGGATTAGAAGTAGCAGACAAGAGATCATTGTTGAAAATTAAAAAGAGTGTCGGGGACAGAACGGAGCCCTGGGGCACGCCAGCATTTATTTTGTGAATATCAGACTTGAAACCATCCAAGACAACTTGATTTGAACGTTCCGAAAGGTAATTTCTTATCCATTGAAGTAGAGAGTCATCGATCCCAAATGCACGCATTTTCGACAAAAGAGCGTGATGCCAAACTCTGTCAAATGCCTAAGAAATATCAAGTGCAACTATCTTACTTTCGCCAGATTGATGTAAACTTTGGTTCCACTTTTCGGTGAGACATGCCATTAAATTACCAGTGGACCTGTTGCTACGAACACCGTACTGCCGGTCATTAAGAAGTTTTCGTATGCAATGGGTCTTCTTAGGAGGAAAGAGAAGAAGATTCACCTTTTTTAGGGACGGGCTGTAGAGTAGAAGGGCAGATTAACCATCTGAACCAGCGGAATTGTGAATGTTAAGGTCTTTAAAGTGGATTTGTCTCATTGAAGATTCGACGCACTCAAGTGTAGATGGAGACAAAGAGCTGAGCTGGCTGCAAAGTGTGGTCTAATAGGACCGGCAAAACATTTCTCTCAACCTGACAGCCGCCTTACAGCTCGAGTCGTACCACGCTTTTTCCTTTGGTCTGATACTCTTTCTCCGATGAGGGATAAAGGATCTCATTCCAAAGAGAATAGTGTCTGTGATCATATCAGCAGCGGCATCCACGTCGTTATCGAGGAAACATAAAGACCAGTTTAAATTCCTTAAGAAGGTGTTAAGTCCGCTCCAATTGGATTTCTCATATTGTCATACTGTTCTTTTAGGAATTTTTTCTCTAACTGTGTGGTCAGTGTACGAGAATTTAGCTGATATGACACAATGGTCCGACGAGCCTAGAGGAGAGAGCACATCAACAGTGTACTTATCAGGATGAGTGGTTAGAAGCAAGTCCAGGATGTAGGCGGTATGACTATCAACGTCTGGGATTCGCGTGGGCTCATTAACATGCTGGGTCAAGTTGTTTTCCGCAGCGAAGACCTCAACACTCCGTCCTTCGAGTGTTGTCTGTCCAGAATGTCGAAGCCACCCAGAATTGTGTATGTTGAAATCGCCCGTAATAACGATTTCAGTAAGAGGATACAGGGATACAATTCTTTGTATTGAGTCAAACAACGCATCAAACTCGTTGGAGGTCGAATTGCTGTATAGTTTGGGGCTTCTATCCTCGGCGATTTTAATGCAAGGCTGGGAAGAGAGAGAATCTTTAGTAGTACTGTCGGAAGATATAGCCTGCACGACACCACCACTGATAACAGAAACTTTGCGGCGGGGAGAAACATTGTTAAAGCTATTACGCCCGTCCAACATCCCGATATTCACAAGGGGAATTTGGGAACTCCTGATCAATCAACCGTCAACCAGATTGACCACATTGAGATCATTCCTCCAGTATTATGGATGTCCGATCATTTCGAGGTGCTAAGACAAGCTAATATTGTTACGAATTTCGACGAAAGACGACTATAACCGCAAGAGATCGCCGAATTCTTTTCCGATCCCGTCTACCTTAACCCTAGAATGGTAAATATATTTGTTAACCCTTTACTGGTAAACTTCGCCTGTGAGGCGACTTTTATAAAAACGCACATTTCACCGTTAAAAAACAAAAAAGCAGCTAAGTAAGATACATGCAATACGGCACCGCAGAGAAGGACTAGAGACAAACACCGCGTTCGCAAGAGGAAAAACTAACACGTCGTCTCTCATCTCGCATTGAGAAACGTCGGCGTTAGGTAGAGCATAGAAAAGCGAAAAGACTATTAAATAATAAAATAAAATAAAACAATAAAATAAGCAAGAAATTTGCAATTAACAGTGTGGTTCAGTGGAACAGTGGTTGACTCGGGACTTAGAAGATCTGGGTTCGAGTCACAGTGGAAATTTGAGTGGTCCTTTTTTAGTTTTCCATATTAAAGCGAAATAACTAAAAATAGTGGTAGTATTGGTACCGATTATAAATGGATACCGGGCAGGCGGAGGTCCCGCAGGTAGAACCGGTATCTACTCGAATAATTACGAGAGCAGCCGAAATGCAGCAGCAAGCAACAACAACTCACGCAGCAGCAGCAATGCAAAAGTCACATGATGACACGAAAGTGGAAAAGAGGCGGAGAAAAAAAAATACGGAATCGAAATTATGCAGGAAAAAAAAAATTAAAGAAGATGATAATGTTAAAGCGGACAGGAAGGAGTACTCTTATGAGTCTGAAGGGGGTGAGTGCCGCTACGTTGGAGAGGGGAACTCATTTAGAGAACTGTCAGGCACTGATTTCTCGGAAGATGAGGAAGAAAATGATGAGGCTAAGCTCGACAAGCTGATAAAAGAGCTTCTACAGAAGAGAGATAAGTTGCGACAGCAAAAGCAACTACAAAAACAACAACAACAGCAGCAGGCACAAACTTTGAAAGAATTGCCGCTACAGCAAAAACAAACTTTAAACCAAAAGCAACAACAACAACAAGAACATCGACCGCAACAGAAAAAGCAACTAGGTAAACGACAAAAACAACAACAACAGCAGCAAGTACTCGTACAGCAGAAATTTCAAATACAACAGCAACCATCACATCAGCAACAACAACAGCAGCTTGAAAATAAGGGGAGGGAAAGAGTGCCTCCAATCAATGTGAGTAATTTTGAAATCAATGATAGCATTAAGTTATGTAAGTTAGTCACTAAGAACTTTTATGTTAAGAGATTAAGCGTTAATAAGCACATTATTATGTGTAGCAATATGGAGGAATACAGAAAAGTGCGTACCGCTCTAGGAAAAGCTGATACTGAATACTATACATATACCCCTAAGGGTGAAAAACTCCAGTCGGTGCTGTTAAAAGGCATTGATCCAGCAATAAAAACGGAGGAGCTCGAAGAAGAGCTCAAAAGGTTAGAAAGCGACGACCTTAAGTTCGTGGGGGTCAAGCCGTTTACCACGGCCGCGGCAAGGGATGGTAACCGTAAATTACAATTCTTCTTAGTTCAACTAACACCCAACAGCAAAATTGATAGTCTGCGAAAAATCAAATTCCTGTACTATCATGCTGTAAGTTGGGAAAAATTAAAGAGGGCAGATCGTGTACTGCAATGTATGCGCTGCCAGAGGTTCGGACACGCCGCAGCTAATTGCAATATGCAATTCAGGTGCGTTAAGTGTGACAAGGACCACAAATATGGGGAATGTCCCTTGGGTAACTATAGAGTAGTAGATAGGGACCAGCTCTTTTGTGTACTCTGCAGGAACTCAGGGCATCCCGCCAATTTCAGAGGATGTCCTAGGTTCCAGGAGCTGAAAAAGAAAGTCCAGGCTCGAAAACAGTTGATCGAAGAAGAGAAACGTCAGAAGAGTCGTGCTTTTTCTAATTTCGTGGCACCCAGTGTATCCTTTGCCCAAATGGTATCTGGATCAGGTAAGGCCACAATGACAGCAAAAAATACGCCAAAGGTAGTCGAAAAAACGCCGGAAGCGGACCTGGATTTGAAAGCGATCCTTCTGTCTCTACACGGAAAGATTGATCACTTCCAGAAACAATTAAATGAACAAGCGGCTCGAATTGACGTCATCTATTCGACGCTGTTTGACAAGTCTGGCACGCCGATATAATGTGTGCTACGTTGAACGAGGTTAACTTAAAGATCCTTGCGTTAAATGTTAACTCATTAATCCGGATCGAAAGAAGGATCAACCTTCAAAATCTGTTGTCGAGTGAAAGCCCAGATGTGCTTTTGGTTAGCGAAACTAAGCTTAATCAGAACCACAAAATTGGCTACAGTGGTTATAATGTATACAGAAGGGACCGGCCTCACTCCTTACGTGGGGGTGGAGTTGGAATCTTATTACGAAAAGGCATACGCCATAAGGTCATATATAGCGGAGATTTACTGAGGTTCCGGGTGTTGGAAGCCTGCATCATATGCATTCCTCTTCATAGTCGAAGGCGATTGTATGTGGTGTCACTTTACGCACCTGAAGCACTTAATCCCATTCAATTTATAACAGAGCTCGAAATACTTTTTCGTTGCCTGCAGCTTCAATCGGAAGAAAATTTTTACTTTCTGGTCGGAGATCTCAACGCTAGACATGCGGCATGGGGAAATAATCCGCCGAATACTAGGGGCAACCAGTTATACTACTGGTGGTGTCAAAATATGATTGAGTACAAACTTGAGTTGTACGCGACGAATATTCCGTCTTTCCCATCAGCTGGTTCCTTTCTGGACCTGGCTCTTATAGACAATAGACTAGAACTGACAGACGTGGATCTAAACACACGGAACTGTTTGCGTGCGTTCGAGTACGATAGTGATCACTACGGACTCGCCGCCGCAATACGGATCCCGAATGAGCAAACGCTGCTAGAGCAGTACGATCAAGTGTACTTATACGACTATCGTAGGGTACGTTGGTCGCGCTTCTCCAGAATCCTAAAGCGGAATTTACGTTTGAATGGAATTGATCCTCCGACTAACAGAAACTTGACCAACGACGAAATCGATTGTGATTTACTGACGCTACAAGACGTTATCAAACAAACAATGGAGCAGACTATTCCTCGGGTAGAATGCTCCGACGGAGACCAAATCAAAAAGTGCAGAACTCCAACAATAAACACACTGTACGCATACAAAAGTAGACTGCTCACGAGACTAAAGGAACTGTATAGACAGTTTACAGACAGACAAGACCCGGAAATAAGAACATTGAAGTCAGTGATCAAAAACCTTAAACAATTAATAAAACAAAATTACAGTAAAGCTGTAAGTCTGTATTGGGGCAATAAGATTCGGGCTATAAAATCCAGTAGTCCGAATATGTTCCCGCAGATAAATAAATTGTTCAGGCGGAAAGATCACAACAACATTCAATGTGTTCGAATTCCACAGACGACAGAGAACAGACAGACACTACTAACGGTTGGTATAAGTCCAGAAAGGGCCGACTCAGGCGATGGTTTTTTCGTGGTCGAAGACCCACAGGAGAAAGTGGATTTGCTGGGCGCTTTTTTCGAAGCCGTGTATACGGTGAACAATCCGGTTCACCGTAATCACGACATTGATAACAGGGCCTACGTAAGTCACTATTATTTACGCAACGAACTCCAAAATTGGCGATCTGAGAATCACGGTTTTACCGTATTCAGTGAAGAAAACGCTGCAAATGTCATCGTCGCCAATGAGCGAGCTTCCTCGAATTTGTTCGTGCGAAAAGATGAGCTCCTGTGCATCTTCGAGTCTCTAAAAAACAAAAAGTCGTCGGGAGTAGTCGGTATTCCAAACGTCGTATTAAGACACCTACCCTTGGAAGCAGTGGATATTTTTACTACGCTATTTAACAATGCGTTGAATAATGCATATTATCCGACGCATTGGAAAATAGCAGTGGTACATCCGGTCCCGAAAAGGGATAAAGTTAGAACCAACCCTGCTAATCTTCGGTCAATCAGTTTACTTCCGAATATAAGCAAGGTATTTGAGAAAGTGGTTAATAGAGCGCTGTTAAGGTGGGTTGAGGAAAATAATATAATTCCGGAAAATCAGTTTGGTTTTAGGGCGAAGCATGACACTATTCATGCTGCGTCAAAGCTGATCTCCGACATACAATGGAATAAGTGTAAGAACCAGTGTACGGGTGCCTGCTTGGTTGACTTTGAAAAGGCTTTCGACACCGTATGGCTAGAGGGGCTTTTCTATAAGTTAACTAGGAGGGGTATGCCGAAACCTCTGCTGTATATGATTTATACCATGCTTATGGGAAAGAAGTTCGTTGTCAAATGTGGCAACGTCACTTCGAGCAAAGTCTTTGATATTAAAAACGGCTTACAACAGGGGGCGGTCATTTCTCCGATCCTTTTTAACATTTACACAAGTGATCTAGTAGGTTCCCTCAATCACTCTATAGCGTACGCAGACGATTTAGTGGCGTACAGATCAGGCCCAAAAATCGAAGTCATCAATGCTCTTCTGCAGCGTGATTTCGATCATATTAAGGAGTATTGCGATGATTGGAAATTAAAAATCAATTTCCAAAAGTCAGAAACAATCTTGTTTAGGACTCCATTGCGATGGGCTTCTAGGGATACCAGACATAACTGGCGAAATTTGGCCATCATTGGACAACACGGGATGCCATTAGCGGTGAGAAGCGTAGTTAGATACCTTGGAATCTGGCTCGATAAATATCTGTATTTTGACAAACATATAGATGTTTGTCTCGCTGGAGCCAAGAAGGCCTTAGCCCTGACAAGAAGACTGTTTCACAGCAGTCAACTTGTTTCCAGGGTGAAGGTCATATGCTATGTGGCCCTAATCAGACCAGTCATCGCGTATGGTTGTCCTGTGTGGTTTAATGTAGCGCCGTCTCAGATGGAAAAGATTCGGGTGTTTGAAAGGCAGTGTCTTAGGACTTGTCTCGGTTTGTATAGAACACCAGAATCAGAGTACAAGAAATACTACCCCAACAAAGCCCTTTACGATGGGGCTCATCTGAATAGGATTGACAATTTCCTGATTAAGGTGATTCGAAGGCACGTTGCAAGAGCAATGACCAGCGACAACAGCCTGATCTTTGGGGCTTATTACCCCAATGAAATGTACCACGAGAGCTCAATTCTATCGGGCTTTATCCCACCAGAGGCTTTTCTCCATATTGATGCCAAAGGTTTAGTTCAAAGCAGGGATGGTATCCCGGTTATATACCACCGCCACCGCGGTGCGAGGGACAAGCGGCTCATCTACGACGGGTACGTTGCTAATGCTCCGGAGCTCCTCCGTTTCAGTCCCGCGATTGCGGACAGGGATCGGATCGATGCCGAAAAACAGTACGCTGAATTCTGGTGGCTTAAGGAAGGGGAGGGGGTTGATATGCTCTCCTAGATCGGTACGTTACCAAGGTAACATACTCCTCCTAGTTGTAAGTTAGATTTAGGATAGATAGGTGGGTTTTGCTGAAAGGCCGCATTCGCTGACATGGAGCGGGGCCACTGAGAAGTAACCTCTGCTTCATGGCATTGGTTAAGTCTCGGTGGTGTGTGTGCACAATGTTGGCGAATGATAGGCTTCCAAAATCGCAATTGGGATGGTGACCACCCGTTGCGAGAAGCCAAGAGTGCTTACCATCTTGATTATAGTTAAGTTAGGTTAAGTAGCTTAGGTAGGTTAAGTAGAGTAGGGATGTAGTTTTAAGTTTTACATAAAACTAAAAAATACGATATGGGGTCTAAGTTTTTTCCAATAATATTTTCTTAGAAATGTTACATTTATTGATATATAAGATTAGTCGTAAGATAGTTGTAAGGCCGAAAGGCAACGTTTAATGAAATTGTTAAGTTTAGAGCGCTCGGTAAGAGCCAGTAAGCTAGAATAAGTGATTGTCATTGTCAAACTAGATTTAAGCATTTTTGTCTAGAATGTAAGTAATAATGTAAGAAATAATAAAAATAAATTTAAAAGTAAAAGTAAGGAAAAACTAACAGCATGAGCTGCGCGCAATCGAGGAATACGATTCGGAAGTTTTACCAAAAGATATAAAAACCATGCTACGGACACAAACCCAGAACCGAAGACTGTAGAGACGAACGAGGGAACATCGTTGTTGAGCCGATGTTGTGATTTTGGAAAGATGATTTCTGTGGATTATATCACGGAGATTGCGAACCAAATATTGCTGTCAGGTAGAAAGAATCTTTCACCTCGTACGATGTAGACTAACTATTATTCTGTCCACTCGACATGAATGAAATGAAGATAGCAATATCTAAGCTTAAATTTGGCAAAGCTGCTGGAGCAGACGGTCTGACTGTCGAGCTTTTTAGAGGAGTAGGCGATATCTTGGGTAGGAGTATACAACAACATGATAGGTCCACATCCTGGCTTCGAGCCTGGAACGTACTCCATCGACCAAAAATATACACTACGGCAGATCTTGGAAAAAACCTAAGAACTTCAGGTCGATGCACACTATCTATTTATCGATTTTAAGAGTGCGTAGGACAGCATCTATGGAGACAAGCTATGCAGAGCAATGTCTGGCTATGGCATACCTGTCAAACTCATCCGTCTTTGCAGGATGATGATGGAGACTGCAGGCATAGAGTAGCGTAAGGTTCGTAAATATCTTACCGAGAATTTTGATGTCAAATATAGATCTACCCAAGGCGATGCACTGTCATGCGATTTTTTCAACATTATACTTGGAAGACTACTGTAAAACTTATGCGCAAATACAAGAGTTACAAGCTTTCCAAAGTCCATCTAATATCTCGGGTGCAATATGCCGGAATTCTTTTTATTTTCTGATAGAATTATGTTTCTTGCAAGTGTTTTTGGAAACACCACAATGAACGATGAACCGACTGCATTCAATGGGTACTTCGTAAAATTGGATCGCCAAAATCGGCCAAAAAGGGTAAGAACACGAATTGCTAGATATAATTCAATGCTTCTAGAAAATGACTAAAATATTCACATTTAATAGAAAATTCATAGAAATCTATCTCGAGTTAGGTAAATGAACAAATCTTTTCACTTTTGCTTTAGATTTCCATGGAATTTAAATAGTCAAACCATTTCACTCAGATTTAATTTAAAATTCCCACTTTCACCCTAAATAAAGATCCTAGTTACTTCAAATTGTTCAACACACAAAAACATACATGCGCCATGAACACCTCTACCACAAATACCGCAACCACTGGTTGTATAAAGCAAAAACCCATCGCTAATTTTATACATTAAAATATTAATAGCAAAAACCATCATAACCTCTACCTTCATACGTGAATGCCATATAACCAACGCCAAAAAAAAATACAAATATATATACCAATACATACATATGTATATAAAGAAAAGAAATATATTTTACTGCTCCTTTAATTTTGACTCCTGCACGCTCTAACGCACATAATCCTGCTCATTATCCAGAGCCCATATAAAATAAAGCATATCTCATATTCCTCTTCGCCGGAAATCAAAATCAAAAACAGAGAAAAGAACGGGACAAATCCTTACAAAAAATCGAAAAGAGAAAAAAAAATTGTTTATTTTATTATTGAATCAGAAAGGAAATGCGTAAAACACATCCTTAAAATTCATAATTTCAGAATAAATTAAGGATGAAACAGGAGAGCCAAGGAGAATCAACGAGAAGCAAGTCTCCTTGGTTGGGATTGCCGTGCCACTTCCACCAGAAAGCTGCTCCGAGCAAAACTCATTACAAAATTCGAAATTTCTGTTAAATTTGTGGCGGTGACAAGGGTGGCAGTACTACAGAAAACATTTCCATTCCATCGTGGTGGTGGAAAATCTGTTCTGCACCCATTAAATAAATTCCGAAGGAACATACCTACCTATCAACCCCCTCAGTTGAACGCAAGTGATGTTGTAGTACTGAAACCAAATCAAGGGGGCCAAACCATAAGTTCCTAAAGGAATTTATAATTTCTATTTCTCTTTTTTTTAAAATATGATTGCGACAGGATGGG
Source organism: Volucella inflata (assembly GCA_928272305.1). Taxonomy (NCBI): domain Eukaryota; kingdom Metazoa; phylum Arthropoda; class Insecta; order Diptera; family Syrphidae; genus Volucella; species Volucella inflata. Next base: position 67,586,126 of record OV743719.1, read on the forward strand.
GAAAACGGACATGCGGCGACTTTTCTTTTAGCTCTTCTGCATTCCACCAAATACCATAGGAATGATTATCGAAGATTTTTACTGATGGTCCACCACCCAAGGATTCATAAAATGTGAATGGTGATTTTCATTATCCATTTCTCGTTTCTGCTTTCGACATCGTGTGGTAATCCAACTTAAAAAAAAAAAACCCTCGATGGACAAAAAAAAAAAAAACAAGGAAAATTTTTCTAAATAAAATGTGAATGAAATGTTACGCATAATAAGGATCCGAATTTTATGTCAAAAACTTAACCTCAACCAGAGGCAAGAGAAACCTGAATACCGTGCAGACGTATAGTAAATATGGAAGACACACCGACTTAGGTTAAGGTTGGTATTTTTGTCTTTTTATTTACATTCACATCGTAGGTAGAAGAAAAAATTCTTCTTCAAATTTTCGAGATACCTTTTAATAAATATCAATGAGGGTTGGCTATCTATAAGAGATACTCACATAAAAGCAGAGACTGCGGTTGCATACGAAATCGAAGTAATTTCACTGAAGTAACGTTTAAATAAGTGAAGAAAGGAAAGTGAGTATTTCGAGAAGAAATCCTGTTGAAAATATTGTAGCTCTTTAAAAAATCAGTTAAAATTTGCTCTGGCTATCGTTTACTAATTAAAAGATCTCATGTTGGTAGGTATTTTGTATTTCTTGTTAATTTAAAGGCATTTTGCTGAGATCGAACTTTTTATGAAGTTACCAATATTAATTGAGAATATTAAAGGGAAAAAAAAGTCTTGCCCGAAGGACACAGAAAGATAGCTAGCAGAGTAATTAAATAAATTTGTCTCTGAGCAAAAAGATACGTATAAAATTGTCATAACGATTATCCAAAGACCATAAATGAAGAGTAACTTATCTCATTGTTGGTGGATTTATAGTCAAGGCGGATAGACTAATTTTTATTTTCTCGGTGTGTCAATTCATTAACATTTTGTATTGCATCGGAAGCAATTCTAATAGTGATTCATAAGACTCTGTTCATTTGATGAGTTTGAATCAAACAAATGTATACCATCACATGGATCATAGACATCTGTCCATCTCATTATGTTGCATTTTATACATTGTAGCTGTAGTCTCAATGTCAACCCCTCCAAAACGGAACTAGTTATTTTTAACAGAAAGTACAAGATAGCGCAATTCAAACTCCCAAAACTCAACGGCGTGGAACTGTCCCTCTCGGACAACGTGAAGTATCTGGGTGTTATTCTGGACAAAAAACTGAATTGGAATCTTTAAGTAGCGAAAAGAATCAAAATAGCATACAATGCTCTTTTTATATCCAGAAGAAAGGTGAGAAAAATTTGCGGCTTAAAACCTGCTGTGGTGCACTGGTTATATACGCTGGTGGTGAGACCAGTACTTACATATGGCACACTACTGTGGTGGAAACAGCTAATAAGAAAACGATCTACGGAAAATTAGCGGCATTTCGAAGAACGACTTCCATAGCCATTACAGGTGCGTTGCGTAACACCATTAAGGCAGCATTGGACACCTTTTTGCACCTAACCCCGCTTGACTTAAAGATCAAAAAACTTGCTGGCAGCAGTGCGATTCGACTCACTAATCTGGGTTACTTCATGTGCAGTAACTTCAGACACGGCAAGATCCTAGCGGAGCTACTGCCAGGCAATCCAATTTTAAAGGATGAAATTCCTTCCCTGATCGACTTCGAAATTCCGTATGATATAATATATCCGGAGAGGGAGGACTGTCAAGAAAATTCAGAAACCATACCAAATATAATTGCATTTTCACAGGTATTTCGAATATAGGGGAAGGAGCAGGTACCTTCTCAGAAGATCCAGAACTAAGAGTGTTTATAAGACTAACGGATGCAAGTAGTGTCTTCCAAATAGGGGTTGTAGCTGTCCTCAGAGTGGCTGACCTAATGCAGGTGAGATCGGTATCCGCTAGAGATATCGCTTTCTACACTGGCAGCCAGGATGCTCTTAAGAAAATGGAATCAACCGACATTAACTCTTATACAGTTAGGGGCTGTCGCACAATGCCCAAAGGATTATCCCTTCAGAACCGGGTGATACTGTGCTGTTTGCCAGGAGACTGCGGTATAGATGGAAATGAACAAGCGGTTGAGTTTGCAAAAAGGAGAGGGCTACTCGATAAAAGTGAGGTTGCCAACATCAAACCGACTCTCTGCATAGTAAGGGACTCCATCGAAGAAGAAACCATAAGATTGCCAACCTAAGAATCTTGGAGGACATAGAATACTCGAGGCGCCATAGCCACTCCTTGACGGTAAAAAACCTAGGGAGCTAATTAAATTAAACAGTGATAAGCCTTACACAATAATAGGAATCCTGATGGACACTGTCTGCTGTTGAAACACGCAAAGAAACTCAAATTGTCAGATACGGACATTTATAGATTCTGAGGCGATCTGCGAGCACACATACTGTGTGAATGCGTGGTAATATTGCGTGGTCAAGGAAATTCTTAGGAAAATTCTTTTTCGAAAATCTAGAGGAAATAGACGGCACGAACTCCAAAAGCCTTCTTGAATTTTTCAAATTAATTGAATGTTTTACCACAGAGATAGTTTAGGTTTTTACCCTTTGAAGATGAATTCAACTGGCTCCACAGAGATTGTATCCCTTGTAAGGTCCAGTAAATGATTTTTTTCAGTCTTTCAAGGAAGTACAAGTAACAGCTTCAGTGATAAAGTGCCTACAATAGCGGCACTGGCCACATCTGGCGCCAAGGACCTCACAGAGCATTGATACCAATTGAAAGAGAATACCAAAATTTGATCAGGTACGCGCAGGACCTCTTTACAATTTCCAGAAAAGATTCAAAATCGTGCGATAAAACTCATAGGTGCTGCCAATATGGCACTGTCAACTGATATACTTAAACACCGACGTTAAGTTTCCTGCCAAATATAGTTCTATCGCTACAATAACATTTTTAAATCGTTTAACTACCTTGTGGAGCTCCCTGTTTCCTGGTCATTATAACTTGTGAACATTTAAGATCAACGAACATATATTTTCTCCCTCTCTAAACAGCGCATTAACAAATATTGAAGGACTTTCCGTCGTCTTTTTGCAAATGATGGCTCTATCGTAAGCAGTGGCTTGACAGTTTTCAAATGAGACATTGCAATTAAATCATTCGTACTAAGATAGAATATCTGAAATTCTTGTTTCTTCGAAGCCATAATTCCAAGCCCTAAGATCTGTGAAGAAAGGGTTCATACCATCATCCCACGTACCCGCCATGACTTCCTTTTCTGTGGGTTATCGTTGCGAATCCATTTTTCATCAACAGTGACTATAGCAGCAGACTGGAAAGCACCATTTCACTCGTGCAACCATTTCTCGGCTTCAGTTCAAATTTCCTTGTTTTTGAACCCTTTCTAACGATTTTAAGCGATCTGAAATTGATTGCTGAGTTACTCCTGATATAAGTGCAAGTTCTTTTTGCATTTGGTACGAATCCTCCTCCAATAATGCTTCCAATCTCGCTTCTTTCGCTACGTTCTTTGTCTTAAGCTCAAAAATCACAGTTCTCAACTTTCCAAACCACTCACGAAAACTTCTTTCGTGACATGTGCTAAAATCAAACATGCTCAGTTAGCATTACTATTTCATCATAGAAAGACTTATACCCGAACAACACTTACAAATAATGGAATTTTATTATCAAAACTGATACTCAAAGTGCAAAGTGTTTTCCGTGGTCGTCATAATCGACCTACTGAGCAAGCAATTCAAGCCATAGTGACTAAATTTCGCATCAATTTCACGCTATTGGACATTAAGCCATCCACTCGTATTTACTCCATGTGGCGCTAAAATCCGGGGTGGAACTGGGACTCAATCAACAAGCGTCTCCAGCTTGAGGCTAGCTGCCTCCAGTTTCACATGTTTCTGCACCACCTGGCGGATTTGAAGACTTTTCGGACCAGAGCATTAGTGTCTATACGCTCTACATGACCCAGCCATCTCAGTCGTTGGATCTTCACTCTTCTGGCTAGGTTGATGTCACTATACAGTCCAAACAATTCGTCTTTGTATCCATTCATTCGTATGTGGTAGGAAAATATTGCTGCTGCTTCCCCCCAGTGTTAATAAAGACCACGAATTGTCCAATCGTCGCCAATCGCAGCGATTGCGTTACTCGACTGAGTAGAAGATTTTATGCAAAAAATTTGGTATATTTCCCTACAAAATACAGTTCGTGCAAGAACTGAAGCCCAACAACCTTCAACAGGTGGGCCTTGGAAAAGCTGATTGAAGATCCGCTTTTTTCGAAAACTCATCTTTGGCGACAAAGCTCGTTTCTGGTTTCGCGGTTATGCTAATAAACAAAATTGCCGATGAACATGGAGAAATGCACTAGTTGATGCGGTTCATGGTCCGACGGAATCATTTGGCCACTATCTTTTTTGCCCAAAATGCACCAGCTGAACCTGATCGACTCGTGGTTCTAGCAAATTGGCACTACATGCTACACAGCACGCGAATCGATGAAGCAATTGAGAAATGAGTTCGGTGAGCAATTTATCTCACGATAATCTAGCGTCAATTGCAGCCTTGGAAGACAACATTACCTGTTTTATAAGCGACATACTAGCTAAAATACTAGAAAAGTGACTAAAATTTGGACGCATGTTCAACATCTGAAATACATATATTTTGAGCAAAATATGCTCAATAAAATATCAAGGAAATCATCAAATTTTAACTTTAGCGAGCTAAAGAGGAAACAACTCATAACTGAGGAGTGGCAGAGGAGTGGACTTAAATTCAGAAAACACTTTCCGCTGAGAGCTTTGTGGATATAACATGAGCTATTTAATGAAAGAAGGGAGGTTTATTTTTTAAGTTCATTTATTTAAATAAAACGCAACACAAAGAGAACTAGGAAAGAAGATAACAGAGGCGAAAGATTCGATAAGGATAAATCCATTCTAATTTCATTATTCTTATTTATAAAACATTTCCTTTTGTTTATGCGCAAATAAATTCAAGTAGCGGAGCATGTCGCAGCTATACGCCACTTAATTTTACGTTTGTCAAATTTCTTACGAGTTATATTGCCGGCTTCTTAGTTTATATCCATCCATCTTCATATTCTAAAAACATATAAATATTGGTTAAGAAGGATTTAATCAACCTTTCAACCTGGACGATGATGACAAAAATTCCGTCCACCCGACCTGGATGAAGTGAAGATAGCCATATCGAAGCATAAGTCCAACAAAGCTGCTGGAGCGGATGGCCTGACTGCCGAGCTCTTCAAAGCGGCAGGCGATGACTTGGTAAGGAGCATACACCAACTCATGTGTAAAACTTGGTCGTACGAAAGTATGCCCGATGAATGGAACCTCAGCATTGTTTATCCTATTCTCAAGAAAGGAGACCCACTGAACTGCGCCAACTACAGAGACATCAGTCTCCTTAACATTGCATACAAGATCTTATAAGATCTTATCCGCCGTATTGTGTGAACGCTTGAAGCCGTTTGTCAACAACCTGATAGGTCCATATCAGTGTGGCTTCAGGCCAGGAAAGTCCACCATCGACCAGATATTCACACTACGGCAGATCTTGGACAAGACCCATGAGCTTGAGATCGATACCCACCACCTATTCATCGACTTTAAGGCCGCGCATGACAACATCTATAGAGACGGGCTATACTATGGTAGAGCAGTATCTAGTTTTGGCATCCCTGCCAAACTCGTCCGTCTGTGCAGGATGACAATGGAGAATGCACGCTGCTCCATCAAGGTCGGTAAAGATCTCACCGAGACCTTTGATGTCCAGAAAGGATTTAGACAAGGCGATGCGCTGTCATGCGATTTTTTCAACATCGTACTTGAAAGAATAGTGCAAAACTCACGAGCAAACACAAGAGGCACTAACTTTCAAAAGTCCGTCCAACTACTAGCATAAGCCGACGATATTGACATAATCGGGAGAAAGCAGCGTGATGTCAGTGGCGCTTTCGCGAGTATTGAGACGGAAGCTGCGAAAATGGGTTTAGCAGTCAATTAGGGCAAGACCAAGTATATGCTGTCAAGCAAAAAGGACAACCAACACCGACATCTCGGACAGAACGTCACCCTCGACAGATATAACTTTGAGGTAGTTAAGGACTTTGTCTACCTAGGCTCCGCTATAAAAACAGACAACGACACCAGCGCTGAGATCAAGTGAAGAATAACTCTTGGCAACCGCTGTTTCTTTGGGCTAAGAAGGGCTTCGAGAGAAAAATTCTTCGGGCGATCTTCGGTCCCGTCTGCATTGACGGTGAGTGGAGGAGGAGATACAACGACGAACTGGGCTGGGTCATGTAGAGCGCATGGACACCAATGCTCTGGACCGAAAAGTCTTCGAATCCGCCCCCGAGGGACAGCGCAGTAGAAGAAGGCCAAGACTCAGGTGGCGCACGCAAGTGGAAGAGGACCTCAGCCAACTTAGCGTGCGAAACTGGAGACAGCTAGCCAGGGATCGAGCTGGCTGGAGAAGCTTGTTGACTGAGGCCCAGGTCCACCCCGGACTGTAGCGCCACCTAAAGTAAGTAAGTAAGAAGGATTTAAGGCCTCTGGCACAAACATCTATTCGTTTCCGAAACATTGCGCTGCTGAATGAAAGGAGATATACTCTCACTTTCATGGTCCTGTACTTTTGGACTACTTTGCTTCTATTTCTGTGGCACTGTAAAGGGTGTTTTCTTAATGAATTAATTTTTTATTATTATAATCTGGTAGATAATTTCATTTATTTATTTTCTAAATATGATTTCGGGCGTATGCCCGCCGCTGCTATGAGTTACATGGTCCATTCGATCAGCCCAATTCTTCACTACTTTTTCCAATAAATCTGGCCGTATGGCGTCAATGGTGGCTTGAATATTGGCTCCCAATGCTTCAAAATTAGCTGGTTTGTCGACACCAAATTGATTTTGCAATAAATTGATGGCTAAGCGCGCTGTATGGTAAGTTACGCCGTCTTGTTCGAACCAAATGTCTTCGATGTTTAGCTGATTAATTTTTGGAAACGTGTAAACCACACTAAACATTCAATTTTAATGGTTTTAAATCGAGAAGAGTAAAATTAGAACAAAAACGATAGTGATTAGACGTCGGAGCTCCATGTAGTCTCATTAGATGTTAATGCGCCTCAGACCCAATTAAGCTGTTAATGTGGCTTATTTTGATCTGCCTCTATTAAGTCGCATTTTATTATAAGTATCGGAACAAATAATTTTAATATTCTACAATTTAAAGCACCATGTTTATGCCTGGCTATTTAAAAGAGGACTCACATCAACTGGGAACCTACAAAGTCGCCTTTTTTCACTTCTTAATATTTGAGGGAATTCACGTACTGTTTGGTAGTAAAAATTCTTCTTCACATGAACTAATGCAATAAATTAAATACGGAAAATCCTAGTTTAATCAATTAAATACCATCCCATCAAGGTGTTTAGAAAAAAAAGAAACCTAAGATATATCTTTTACACGTCCGCATAAAACAACACATAACTACTCCCTACATCATTTGTAATACCCACTTAAGCCTTCCTCATTCGAACATCCAATAACGAAAAGTAATTATTCTTCCCGTCTGCTTCCGTTCTCTATTGATCAGTTTCTATCACCGTGCGTCGTCGGTTACACTCATATTTCATTCCTTAATTGTAAATGTTTTCAAACCCCCATTTAAATTCTTTGCAAACTCCAATAAATTTAGCTCGAAATACATACTCGCACGTTTGTATGAATTGGTACATGTTCATATTGTAGATACTATACGAGTGTATGTCAATTAAATCTTTCTTAACATGTACTCGTATGACAGGACAAATCCGTTAGAACACTTTCCCAACCATTCATACAAATTAGGTACCCATTACTAATCACCGTTTGACAAATTAATCTCCCACTATATTCGTACATGAGTATGAAACTGCCAGAACAACAACAATAACAACAACACCAATATATTTCTAATGCCATTGTTGGTGATGATTAAAAACACACCCACCAACAAGCCATCAAATAACAACACATTCTCGCCATGCAGATACTCTTTACGTGTCCTGTTCGTATCATTTATTACCCGTCAATAATTAATCACTTCTACGCACAGATTGCTAATTAGGAAGCCGATAAATAAAAATAAAAAGACAAGAACTGGGATAAAAATTCGTTTGGAAAGGGTGGCATGAGGTATGTATGTCATAGAAACAGGTTCACTCTTAGGTCCATGTTAAGGAGATCTGTAGAAATAATCCGGAAACCATAACACCCTGAGAGCTTTTTTGTTTTTTTTTTTTGTGTTTTTTTGTGTTATAGGTTTGAGTTGAGTATGTCCTGATAGTGATGTACAAATGCGCTTAGTTTGGCATTTGGGAGGATTCTATAGGACACGTCAGTTTCTGACACCTACTACGACCACAAATGAGGACATAAAACATTTTTTTTATTTTTTTGTCATATTTTTTTGGTGTAGTGTAACGTGAAATGAAAAAGATGACCAAGCATTTTTGTGTGTATACATATCTCTATCCCAATGGCTTCGTTAAATTCACTTCTTTTTTGGCCACACACACAAAAAAAGGCTTAAGATGGATTGCGAAGAACAATGTTTTGTCTAAACCAAAGTTGCCATTTGTTTCGATTTCGTGGAAGTGCGTCTACTTTTATATTGGAAAGAAGTTGCTGTTAAATAGATATATATTGTGGACACTTCTAGGGTAACGGGTACATTTCTGTTATGTTGAAAGTAAGAATTAACCGTGAAAGCCGATCACAAAGCAGCTCTAGTCCTTGAAAACTATCCAAAGCTTTCGTAAATAGTATTTTGACGACGAAACGTTATCTCATTAAATGCTGATAAAGGTTCAACAGAGCCAATTACATCCAGGTGTATGCATAGGTTCATACAAATTTTTTTGGAAAAACAAAATACGTAACTTTCTAGGGAAATTAGTTTTTTTTTATTCAAAATATTGGCCATGGGCTTTTACATACTTCGCTCATCTTTCTGGTAATTTATGAAAAGCATGCCAGAAAACCTGCTTGTCTTTTGCGGCAAACCATTCGTCGAACCATTTTCCAACCAACTCGAAGTTCGAGCGAGTTCGAGGCGATAGTAAGGTGGCGCCGAATCTAGGGAGTGCGGCGGGTGTAAAAGGATGTCCCATTTCAAGGTGTCTTTCACTAGTTTTGCTGTGTGAGACGGCGTGTTGTCATGTAACAAAATCACTGTGTCATGTCTTCTGGCCGATTCCGGTCGTCTTTCAATTAATGCGTAGTTTAAATTGTTGGCGATAGCGTTGTGTATTAACGGTTTCGCCGGGTTTCAAGAGCCCATAATACACAATACCGCTCTGCTCCCACCAGACACAGAGCATGGTCTTCTTGCCGAAGCGCTTTGGCCTACGATTTTTTTTCACTTCAGGTTTTGTAAAATAAATCCACTTTTCGTCACCCGTCACAATTCGATGCAAAAATGATTTCCTTTCTTGGCGTTGAAGCAGCATTTTACAAGTGACTTTGGTATTTTCCATTGAGCTCATTCAAATTGTGTGGGACCCATTTACCGAGTTAAGTGATATTTCCCATTGCTCGTAGACCTCTGCTGATTGTTTCCTGTGACACATGCAATGCTTCTGCTGATTTTGAGTTGGATCGTCATCCAATAAATCCTGCACGTCTTCCAATTTTTGTGGTCAACTCTTACTGTCTGTCTTTGACATTGAAATCACAACTTTTAAATTGTCGAAACCATGTCTCACATGTTCTTATTAATGAAGCGTGTTAACCTTTGTCTTTTGAAAAAAATAAGAAAAGCAATGCAACAATAAAACAAAGACGTTAGTTTTTGGCGGACTGAACTTATGTGTGTTTGTAGTTAAATGTCAGACGAACAAAATGACAAATGTGTCAAATTAATACGCTGCGTACTTTTCTCTGGCGCCATCTCTTAGTTAAACCGGATAAAACTTTTGCATACACCGGTATGTATGCCTTCTGGGTACCTTGGAACCCAGGTAAGGAAATCTGTACATGCAAGATTTGCATAGAGTATCTTTTTTATCGATGAAAAGCCATTCACAATAGTCGAAAACAGGAATGTTGGATTCAAAAAACAGGCAGACCAATTCAAAAAAGAACGAGTATTTGAATACCTGCTGATTATGACAATAATTAGATTTAGGTCCAGAAGTGTGTATGACAGACTATAAGAGACCTTTTGTAATTATGTTGTTTCGGTTCAAAATAAATACTCTGGGCTCTGATCTCTTAACTTTATTTCCGGGCTTAAGAATTTACAGGTAATTTAAACGTACGTTTCAGTTTGGTATAGTTCTGAGAGAACGAAAATTAACGATTCTATCGTAACGTTGTAAAAGCTTATTGGAAAATTGCTAATGTTATCCCTCTTCCTAAACAGGCTTACGCTTCTACTTTAAATGACCTTAGACCATGCCTATCGAACACTTTTGAGAGGCTTATCTCAGAGAGGCCAATTTCTTTTCTCAGCCCATTTCAATCAGGCTTTAGAACTAATTATAGCTTGTCTACATTCGATTGTCGCATTTCTCAAAACCTTGCGACATGACATTCTCTGCAGGAAGTTGAAACATCTTTTGCTTTTAGTGAAAAGTGTACACAGCTGATAAAAGCTTCTTGTCAGGTAGAATAGAAAAGTTCTTTAACCGCGATATGGTTTCCCAACTGAAACCTTTAAAGCAAGGTGTTCCACAGGGATCTATCCTAGGACCTCTTCTTTTTGCATGTTCATAAATGACTTGCCAGCGAAATGTGAATATGCTTCAATCCGTCTACCCATCAAACTCTATTTATTGCGACCTTAACACTAACTTGACGAGTTGGCCCTCGTAATCAATAAAGATCTGGCCAATATCCATCACTGGTGATCCTGATATGTAAAAAACCGTCGATACAATTAGAATTCCTGATTTTTGGCTTTGAAATAATAAGCCAAGAGTTTTTGAATCTGTATCTAGCCTTGGTTTTTGCCATAAATCCCTACAACCATGTGAATGTAATAGTAGGTCGTATCTACGGATGTCTTTGAGAACTTTGGCTCACCGCAAATTTCACTTCGATAGAAACTAAATGAAGGATTATTAGAGCTGTTGTTGTACCCCTCATAACGTACTGTGAGAATTTCCATTGTAAACTGGACTCCCTATCCGAGCACAAACTACAAAAATATTGAGGTTACGAACTTTGGCACTCGAAAGTTCTAAATCCTAAAGTGCAGCTTCAATAATATTTTTATCAGAGAACAGTCTAGAGACTTAAAGGGCCATCACTAGGTACTTGGAAAGGTTACACTTTACTCAGCAATTAATTATTATTATTTTTTTCAGCTAAACATATTCCTCAATACTGCCACAAGTAAAGTACTCCAAAAAGTGGGAACTCTGATTTTCGGAATAACTTTTTTTTTTGTCAATATTTTTATGTTCACACATTTTTCTCACATGTCAAAAACACTAAAATGAATCATTTGCTTTATGCTAAGTGTATCCCAAAAAATAAAGAAGGAGATAATAGTGTTTGTGTGTTTGTATCGAGGTACGTGTTTTCAAGGATACGAGTAATAATACGCCATACACATGGGCTTTTCTTCTTTATCACTGTCCAATATCCATGTCCATGACCATGGCTATAACCAGGACTATGTCTACTGCTATTTAATTTGCACAAAATGATAAGTTATGTGCACGATTTGATCTGATTAAAGGATGGCCTAGGGCATTAGTTGGACAACAAAAAGGAGAACAAAAAAAGAATCCACAGCAGAACATGGAACACAGTAGCACCACAAAATTATACAGAGAGAACACAAATCACATACGCCAACTGGTACCGGGAAAATAAAATCCTGCCACTAAACTGTATCCATCAATTAACTTCAAAATGAGGGATAACAACTATGTTAGTGGAATGCCCTTTTTCCGTCATCATCATCATCATTATCATCATGGCATCTACACGTTCCACAATCCCAAGCCAAACGGAAAAGTTCCCTACTATGCATAAACTGGTTGATTTAATGTCATCCACATACTCGTATATGGGTTTAAACTCGTACCCTTTCTCCACCATCGTGCAAGGTATCGGTAGATAGGTTCTATGTATCTGTCAGAACTCACCTTTAAGTAGAGTCAGGTGGGTAGTATTCTCTTAGATGAGGATTTAGTTCCACCCTTCAGCATTCGAGGTTATTTTTCCTGTCAGCGTGGACACAGCACTGACCTGCAAAAAAAGGGATAGATTGTTACTTTCATGAACTCACCAGAAAATTAAATAAAAAATGTTAAATTAAAAGTAGGAGTAGGAGTGATATCGGTTAGAGAAGTTTTGAGAGTAGAAATTCATATCCTCTATCATTAGCAGCAGTATTAAGTTGCATAATTTGGATGTAAAAGTCATTATGCTGGCAAAATATGGATCCGCTACATTTACTTAGTGAATTTAGATTACTTGGGTGTGAAGTTTCTGATGATATCAGAGTTAGTGGTCGTGCAAATGTTTTGGGTACACCTATTCTTGAAACTAGTTTTGATTTTTAGAATGAAGGTTTAAGATGTACGAGTAGGTTATGAAGTTTTTTATTTAAGAACACAATGACATTCTCACTAAAAATTTGAATAAGGGTGCTGTGGACTAACATCTGTACCAAACTTATAAATAGAACAAAAAAAAAATGCAACCGCTTCTTCCTTGTCCATCCTCTTTTTTTATAGTTTATGCAAAAATCTTGGCTTGAAGGCGTACAAGGTTCAGCTCGTACAAGAATTATAGTCTAATGACCACGGTATTCTTCGAAATTTAGGGTGAATGGGCCCATAGTAAACTCCCATTGGAAGCGATGTGACTCATTTTTGGCTCAATGGGAATGTCAATAAGCAAAATGATTACATTCGAAGCGAAGATAACTCATATGAGATTATAGATATTTTGTTTTCAAAAATGAAGCTAAATAGCGTGTTACGGTCAAGGGTATTCCCTATAGAACCATGATTTATGATTTTTTCGTTAGCCGATTGAATGGCATGAATGTGGAACAGACATGGTTCCAGCAGGATGGCGCTACTAACCATGCGACATAGATCTTCTAAGATCTTGTGATTTTACGCCACTTAATTATTTTCTTTGGGATACGTTAAATCGCTACTCTCCGCTGACAAACCAACAACAATGGACGAACAACATTCAAAAACTTTGTCTCTTCGATGACATTTATTATTTATTTATTACAGAATACACATATTCTCTCTATTGAATGCAAATATAGAGAGACTATGACTATACAATGCTACTTGCGTGTTTTATTTAAAACTAATGTTAGCGTTGGGCCGTGGTAAAATCATAAAATTCGATCTTAACGTAACAAGAGAAACAAATTATGGGCAGTTTTCCTTCGATCCAACTTTTGTGCTGACTTTTCAAACAATCTCGGGTGCCGATTCAAGGCTTATAAACGATCCTAAGTCTTTCTACAAATTCGTAAACTACAAAAAAAAATCTGACGTTTTCCCTCCATCCCTCTCATACGAAAATATATCATCAGCCGATCCGCGTACTACAGCCAACTTTTTTGCTACTTTCTTTAAGCAATCTTTTGCCGATAATTCCTTCGTACCAGATCCCTCTTATTTCAGATACTTACTTAACTCCCCCATCAGCCCCTCTATTTCTCAAAGTACCTCCCTATAGCTAAACTTCTTCATATACCCAAACTCCTCGAGAGCATTTTGTATGAAGCCTTAAGCTTCCAGTGCAAATGTTTTATTTCTCCCAATCAACACGGCTTTCTGAAAGGTTGATCAACTACCACTAACCTCGTAGAATTCGTGTCGTCAGTTCTTTCAGCCTAAGAAAGTGGTAAAGAAGTTGACGTTATAACAACTGATTTCAGCAAGACTTTTGACAAGATATCTCATAAACTAATCCTGTTCAAATTGTCAGTCCTGGGTTATGAACCCATTTTACTTAAATAGATATCTTCTTACCTGGATAATCGTTTTTATAGTGTGTCCTATCGGCCTCTTTCTTGGCCACTTCAGATGTTCCTCAAGGTAGTCACCTAGGTCCACTTCTCTTCATCCTAACCATTAACGATCTTGAAAGGGTCATTCTCCACTCAGCACTTTCTGTCTATGCTGACGATACCAAATTTTGTAAGCCCATCTCCTCACAACACGACTCCCGCCTCCTTCAAATAGATCTAAATAGTTTTTCCACCTGGTGCACCAAGAACTGTTTAGAACTCAATGTCACCAAATGTCAATCGATTATCTTCTCACGTAAGTGCAACAAGTCTCCTCCCCGAATTTATGTTCTGCACGGTCAAGCTATATCCGTAGTTCAGACTATCCGCGAGCCTGGCATATTATGCGACAGTGAGCTCAATTTCCGCTTGCATATTGATGAGATAATTACTAAAGCAAACTGACCACTTGGCTTAATTAAAAGATGGTCCAAAGAATTTTGCAACCCGTATAGATCACTATACATCACTTACGTTCGCACCCTTCTCGAGTACGCTAGCCAAGCGTAGTGTCCATTTCAACGAGTTCATGTATCTCGAATTGAGAGAATCCAGCGTCGTGTTCTTCGATTTGCTCTTCGATGTCTACCTTGGAGCGTTCCTCTAATCTTACCTCCCTACCGTGACCGTCTGAAATTGGGCTAAGCAAACACCCCTTATTAAATTTCTCGGAGTAGCGACTGACAACAACTTACTATGACTGTAGCAGATGGTCTACGTCTTCGACTAAAGAAAACTGTCAACTGTCTTGTAGAATGATGAATAATAAATGGGATTCCTGTCTAGAAACCTCATCGAAAAGAGAGATCCAACTTACAACATTCCCTTCTCAAATCGTTTAGACCAATTAAGTTGACTTTTAAATTTCTAGATGTCTGTGCTTTATGACAAATGACAATTAGTTTTCATTAAATGGATTGCCAAAGACTTCTGCAGCTAGTGCAACTCATTCAAAACACCTGAACATGAGCCCAACAAATATTAGAAATTTCAGAAACGTTTAATCGAAGTCATTATCTTAGTTATGCTGTTTCATACGTTAAAGGATTCTTATATGTTCAGTGGGCGTATATTGATATTAAATTTCACAAATCTAAAAAAACAAAAACATCTTGAATTTTAATCATTGAAATATAAAACATAAATAAAAAGTTAAAGGTAAATTATTATATATCACCAAATGCCTTTTGGATTTCCGGTAGAACGTTAATTCGAGTAACTATCTTTTTAAAGTACTTAATCTTGAAAGCAAGTAAAGCAGTTAATTTTTAGTACTCGTATCTATGGATCGAAAGATTCTCTTAGAGCGATTCTGCTTTTAACCCTTATCCTGTACTGAAGAATAATAACGCATGTACTCGTAGTATGAGTGGTTAAATTTTGCGCAACATCTGTTATTTTTGTCACAGAATGGTTTGTATAAACAAATTTACAAAATTTCGACCATCTTGTCGAATATTTACTGCTATTGGATGGATATAGGCAGCCGTAGCAACATCTACGTTTCAAACAATATACTGATGCGTGGTATTCAATTTAATTTTTCTGTTGGAGCTGGAGTGCTCTGTGGAAAGCAAATTCGACGTGATATTTCTCATCGGATCAAAGTCTCTCCTAATTCTTCCAGAAAAATCTTCCACTTAAAATGTATGCCTTTTTGCCATTCTTTCCATAAATCACAAAGGCTTTGTAGGCCGATATATCCAAAATATTATAAAATAAAGCCCTTGGCCACATGTTAATGTAATGTTAGTGGGAACTTCTTGGTCAAGTGTCGTTCGGGCGTCGTTCGTTATTTCCTTGGAATAATGCAAAGTACTTAGTCGAATGACTACACGGTTTTGATCTTCCAAACTTTTATACTGTATTCTCTGGCTTAGAAGAAATAAACTGTTTGAATGGACAACGTTCGCGATATGTAACTAACTCATGACTCTCATTTATCATAAACATATGTTATTGGAGCGAGTTTATCTCGAGCACATCGTTCATTCTTGTCACTTTTCTTACCAAACGGCACTACTTGAGATACATTCTGAAATCTTCACAGGCTTATCGTTGCCTTGGAAATTTCCCTTCCATTGCGGTCATCCCATAAACTTTCTGCAGAAGCTCCAGAAACAGAAGCAGAAGCAGAAACAGCCCGAAATATGCTTATATCCAACCCTCGTCAAATATGTGAAACTAAGTTTTCAATAATTAAAATGGGAAAGAACGAAAATGTAGGCTTGCCTTTTATTCCGTACTGCGTACTGAGACGGGCCTAGCATCGAATTCATATATTTTCTGAATGACGGCAACCAGCATAAGGATCTCCTGTTGACCATTCAAACCACAAATAATTTCCATCTTTCGAAAGAGATGTTTTTGGAGTGTGAAGTGCTTCGTCTTCCGAACTGCTGCTGTACTCAATATCTATAGACCTTTCCGCCCGAAGAATCCATTCATTTCGTATTCTTAACCATTATCCAGGACGTTATCAACCTTGCCCTCATTTGTAGTACCAACTGCCTCAATAGCTGTGCTTTCTTGCCATCGGTAGCAGTGCTCGATTTTCAAACGAAACGATAGCGTGATTAACTATCAACATTCGACTTATTTGGCAGTAATTACATTAAATTTCCCAAAAGCATTATTGCTATCCGCGTTAACTCCTGAATTATATATTTTACATTAAGTTAACGCGAACAGGTTAAGTGGTTTGTGCGCTGATACTGAAGTCAAAAAAACGCTCATATTGCCACTAACGTAAGCTTCATGTAATATTGCCCTAATATTATTTGAATTCAACTCCGACTGACCTCTCCACCTAGAGGTATGAAAAATTTAACTGGTCATCGGATACGGACGGAACTACTGTGGACAATCCATGCAAACGAATCAAACACAACGAGCTCCGGATATGCACGTGGAATGATAGGCCCCTTAACAGGCCACGAGCAGCCGAACTAGCGGAGGGCCTACACTGCTGTAAAGCAGACATCACCGAAATTCAAGAAATTCGATGGGGATGAGCCAGGGAAAAAGATGATGAAAAACTGCGATATCTACTACTTATATTGCTATCGACTGCAGTAGCAGCCCCTATTTGCATGCGGATTTGTTGTCAAAGGCAGAATAAGGGAAAAAATCTTGAGTTCCCGGCATGTGAACGAACGCTTCGTAGCTCTCCTTATCAAGGCTCCTTATCCGGAGTGCATATACACACTACACATCTATCGATCTAGGCCAGTATCTATAGAGACGAGCTATGCAGAGCCAAGTCTAGTTCAAACTCGTCCGTCTGTGCAGGATGACGATGGAGAACGGACGCTGCTCCATCAAGGTCGGTAAGAATTACTATTGCCAATTGCTGCTTCTTTGGACTAAGAAGGCAATTGACTAACAAAACAGTCTCTTGAACAACAACTGTTACCCTATGTATAACCTTAATAATCCAGTTCTGCTCTATGGCGCAGAGGTGTAGACATTTTCAAAAACGGATGAGGGTGCTCTTGGTTGCTTTGAGAGAAAAATTCTTTGAGTAATCTTCGGTCTCGTCTGCATTGACGGTGAGTGTGTGGACTATACAGTGATATCGACCTAGCCATAGAGGTTGAAGATCCAGCGATTGAGATGGCTGGCGCTGGCAGCCTGGTGTGGGTCATGGCCTAGCTTCTTAACATTCATTGTCAGTTTTGTCACATCTGAGCGAGGCCGAATGGTTAATCGCCGAATCCGAACGGCACTCCTAAGAAGCTTTTTCATAGGCAATTGTTTGTGATGCAGGGAATCGAACAACGGACCCTCTGCGCGATAGCCCAATGAGCTAACCATCGCGCCATCGCCACCACTGATGGCTGGGTCATAGCGGTCCAAAAAATCTTCGAATCTGCCCTCCAAGAATAGCGCAGTAGAGGAACACCGAGATTCAGGTGGCGCACGCAAATGAAAGGTGACCTTACCAGGCTAAGCGTGCGAAACTTTAGGCAGCTAGCAGAGGATCGAGCTTGAAGTATCATGTGTACAAGATTAAAACCAAATAGAGGAAACAACAAACATCGCAAGGATACTACCTTTAACCCTTTACCGAAGCCCAACTCTCACAAAAAAAATCCAAAGCCTAACAAACAAGCTCCTGATCCAAACTGGAGTTTTAAAGTTGGGACATTCCCTTTCTTCACTCCTTCTTCACTTCATACTGCTAATCACGTTTCCACAAAACGTTCTTCCACACCGTCCAACCCAATTCCCAAACGTGTATCTTTTAATCTTGATCCTCCTCTCAGTCATTTAAAAACCCCAACAACTTCTTCTCATCCCACTCAAACAAAAACGACATACCCTAACTTTATTCGCTCCCATATTTTAAATCCCTCCCCATCCTCTAAGCTTGAGTCCCACCCTGATTCCACACCACCTTCGTTTTTAGACCCCATACTTCCTCCAAAGGCAAAGTTAACCAAGCACCTTATCGATTCAGGGGAAGATGGCCGGTATGTTCTCTCTCGACTACGAGACCGCAGACTATACGATAATGTTCGTTTATATCTCGCATATCTTCATGATAAGCCAGACTCTGTCTGTATAGACGGTATAACGAAAACCAATGCAATGGTTTCCATTCTGCAAGAAGGCCTTCCCACTAATCACAATGAACTGCGGCAACTTTTTATACGTTTTCATGAGCAATTAGATATGACTCCTGATGATGTGGTTAATGATCTCTCCTCTTTTGCGTCTCACGTAAGCTCCAAACGCATACTACACCTCCAGCGAACGCGGTCTAGTTTCAAAAACTATCATCGCTCCTAACCCACTACTCAATTCTTTGCCGAAGCCTCCCAAATATCTGTCCCTGTATTATCAAAATGTAAGAGGATTACGAACTAAGATCTCTGCTATATATCTTAATTCGCAGATTCTGCCCTACGACATTTTTGCACTCACAGAAACCAATCTCACCCCTGATATTAAGGATAATGAATTATTTTCCCAAGACTTTGATTTACACCGTGACGACGATCTAGATAAGGAGGAAAATTTGTATGGCCGTGGGGTACTTCTAGCTATACACTCTCGTCTCGAGTCTAAACCCTTTCAAAAATCGTCCACTGCATTCTTTGAATTTGTTTGCGCTAGAATTCCTATTTGCAAGCGCAACCTATATATTTGCTGCTGCTATATTCGCCCCTCTCAACCAATTCAAGGTTACCAGCTAGCTGTTGATGCAATCGACAGCATTTTTGATGCTGCTGATCCCAGCGACGTAGTTATTTTTTTGGGTGATTTTAATCTACCTAAGCTTGTATGGGCTCAGACTGACCAGTCCTACTTTACTGCAACAAATCCCACCTCTGATAAAGAAAACCTTTTCATCGACTGCCTTACTGACTCTGGTCTGTATCAATTAAGTGGTGTCACCAATAACATTGGCAGACAACTCGACCTAGTCTTCGCCACTGATACAGATAACTGCATCGTTTTAGAAAGCAGACATCTTCTTTCTAAGTTGGATAGTTACCATCCTCCCCTTTCTCTTACATTGGCGTATGACAATGGTCTTAATCGCGCTTCTTATGAGTCTTCTTACAGTTTTAATTTTCATAGGGCTAACTATGCCGAACTGAATAACCTTCTCAGTATGGCCAATTTTGACTTTCTTTACGATAATCCCAACCTCACGGTTAACGATGCTCTCGCATCCTTCTATACCGAAATTTTCAAATGTCTCTCCCAATCCGTACCTTTTTTACCCAAAAAGAATCCCACATCATCGCCACCCTGGTATAATAAAGAGTTGCGATCTATTCGTAATAAGAGAAATAAGCTCTGGCGTACTTACTTAATATCGCGTTCCGACATCGATTTCTTTTACTACCAGTCTGCCCAAATAAATTTCTCTGTACTTTGTCAAACTCTATATGACAACTATTTGAACCAAATGGACCGCACACTCATTACCGACCCCAAGCGGTTCTTTCAGTTCATCAAAACTAAAAGTAAATCGGATAACTATCCATCATCTCTGAATTTTCTAGATAAGTCATCGGGCGATCCCCAAATTATAGCAAATCTCTTCGCAATTTTTTTTAGCCAAGCGTTCGCCACCCATTCCCAAGAGCCAGACCACTCTTACTTTTCCTACTTAAATTGCTGTCCACAAACAACTTTAGAATCTGTGTCTATAACTTTAGAGCAAGTCAAAGAAAAAATTATAAACCTCAAAGATGATTATTCTGCTGGCCCTGATGATCTTCCCCCTATATTTTTAAAGAAATGTGAAATGCACCTAGCCCAACCTCTTACAGCTCTCTTTCAGCTTTCTATCACCCAGGGATTATTTCCCTCGACCTGGAAAAGGTCATTTATTATTCCCCTACATAAAAAAGGCCGAAAAGATGATATTTCCAACTATCGACCAATTGCTAAGCTGTCCTATTGTTTCCCAAAACCAGCACGGATTTCTCAAAGGTAGATCTACGACTACCAACTTAACGGAATTCGTATCAAGCACTTTATGTGCACTGGAATCTGGAAATGAAGTTGATGTGATTACCACCGATTTCAGCAAAGTCTTTGATAGGATTTCACATGATATAATCCTTCTGAAATTAAAAGCTCTTGGTTTCCAAATAAACTTTATAACATGGGTTCGATCATATTTAAATGAAAGACAGTACTCTGGTGTCCCTCAAGGCAGCCACCTTGGCCCCTTACTATTCATTCTGGCCATTAATGATGTTGATTGCATCATAAAAAAATCATACATATCTGTTTACGCAGACGATATGAAAATCTTTAGATATATATCTTCTTCCTCAGACAGCCTACCACTGCAGGAAGATCTTGACAGATTTTGTACTTGGTGTCAGAAGAATTTTCTTGAGCTTAACGTCAATAAGTGTCAGGCTATAACGTATTCCCGTAAGCGGCCCCCGACTTCACCTCGCTGCTATCTAATCTTTAATCTTCCTGTTCCCTTAGTGAATGAGTTGCGGGATTTAGGTGTTATCTGTGATAAGGAACTCAATTTCCGTTCTCACATTGATAATATAATAAAGAAAGCCAACTCTGCCCTCGGCTTCATCAAGCGCTGGTCTAAGGAGTTTTCCAATCCTTATGTTACTAAATCTCTTTACATAACCTTTGTTAGGCCTCTTCTTGAATATGCAAGCCAGGTGTGGTCACCCTACTACAGAACACACATTCTCCGAATAGAAGCTGTTCAACGCAGGTTTTTACGATTCGCTTTACGTGGTCTTCCCTGGGATGATAGCCAAAACTTACCACCTTATACTGATCGGCTGAAACTTATAAATTTACAACCCCTTTCTATACGTCGAAAAATTGCCGACATTCTCTTTATTCATCAAATTTTAGTTGGTAATATCGATTGTCCTTCCTTACTTCGACTTATTTCTTTTAATACAAACCCTCGCAATCTTAGGTCTGTGCCACTTTTCCGGCTAAATCTTCACCGAACGAATTACGGACACTTGGAGCCAATGTCTAGAATGCTTCGTGAAGTTAACGATATTCTGCCTCTCTTCGACTACCATCTCACCAAACTCTCTCTTAAAAACACTCTTATTTCCACCTATGCCTCACATCCTAACTTTTTTTTAACCGCTCCCACCCTTTAGTTTTTATCTTTAGTTTTAAGTGAAAATTGTTAGTTCTAAGAATTAGCTTGCAATAAGCATTAATAAATCTGTCCGGGTTTGACCCGGGCCGCAAATACAAGATAGGGCTTATGAATCCAAGGTCACATTGCAAAGGCCGCTGACAATTTTTACTTCCGAGAAATGGTGTAGTAATAATCGACAGTTTCTGCCACAACAAAAATTTCAGAGTCATCCAAAACCAACCAAAATTTTGCTCAAATCTATCCGAGATTAAAGTATCTTTCTATCTCCATTTAGGTCCAAGATTCCCTTAAAACCGTTTTATACTTACTCTATGAATATTGTTAATGCAAATTACTGCTAATTCCATTAAAACAACAGCTTTTATTGAATGTTGTAACTGTTGCTTAAGCTGTGTATTGGACTTATCCTCACTTTGTAAAACAATTTTCAAAGTTATAACAAAATGACCAGCCTTTCGGACAGGGTTTAAAATGCGAACTCACCTTCCAAAAGTGTGGGTAACCCTCTGGATGTTAAGTACTTTCCCGTACTCGTACATATATTCAAAGTAAAAAGACCGATAATTCAATCTTACAGGACACAAATTACATTCACATGTTCCACAAAGTGAATTACATCCCTATGTCCTGGCTCTGATCAAAAGCTGTCCCTGTGGGGGGACAAAGAATTTTTCCAGAAATAACATTAATGACCAGTAAAAGGAGGCCGTAAAAAAGCCTCATGTGTGTCCACGTGTTCGGCTTTTACACTTACCATTTGCCATCATCTGTAGGAGATGTGTATCCGGTGTCTTTCATGAGAGCGCAAGGATGTAAGAGTACTATATGTTATCTACTGCCAGAACCCCCGAACCATGTATTCTGTGTCAGGTTTTTTTAATTGACAAAACAATTTAGTGCTGTCCTTTTCTCTATCTTTAGTTGGATTCTTCTTCCGGGATATGAACACATTCATCCAAATGTACAGATATAAATACAAATGTGCAGATGTACGAGTACATACAATGCTCGTACATCTGCAAGAGATCCAACAGATGTAAGCAAAATGTGAGCACTTGGGTATGAGTAAGTTTTAGAAAATCATTTTACCCTTAAATTAATATTAATGAAAGAACAAACGACTTTTTGGGTGGGATGGAAACCTAGGACATCGATGGAAGCTCTCTGGACGATGACGATTGGATTTCATGGCAGGGTGGGCAAAATGCCTCAGGTCCTGACTACGACTAGTAATTATTCTTCTTATATTTTTTTTTTCTTTTTTTTTTAATCACATTTTGTAGATTTAGTTCCCATGTACGAATATTTGTATCTATAGACGTTCCTAGGTTGGTAGATATGGACGAGTACCTGGAAGAAAGGATTTAGGATATTTGGAAATTTATATTACAATTAGAAGTGGTTTTATCGCATGACTGACTTTTTTGATGTGGCTTTTGTAGTGGGTAAATTATTTATTTGATTCGGTACACAAACGTTGATGATGAAACGAAAATATAATTTGTCATGCTATTGAAGTTAATAAAGAGGAAGATTTTTTGTACAGACTCTCTTAGAACAGGTAATATTCGTTCGGGCTTAGCATATTTTAGGACGAATTAATTTCTAATTTTTCATTGAAATGTTGTTGTAGAGTATATTTGGCAAATTTATCTGTAGGTTTTTAGAATATGTGGAAAAAGTTTCGGATGTTCTATATGCATACCACAACTTACAGATTGTTACGGTTTCAAGTTAAATATTTTCAACAGTATTTAGCTGGAATAGAGACTACGACAAGTCTCATATCACTTAACCCTTTGCTAACCGAGGGATTTAAAGGCTCTCTAATGAAGTTAATGAAGTAACAAACATAACTTGTAGCACTTTAGTACTACGAGCTACAATTGTAAAAGCAATTATTCTGTAGGGTCATCCAATTCAAGGGTCGAATTCGAAAGCCGTATTTAAATAACTCATTTTAGTTGGCACTACAGTCCGGCTTTGGCTTACTAGTCAATTGCCTTCTTAGCCCCAAAAACCAGCGTTTGGCAGAGCCTAGGAAGACAAAGTCCTTAACTACCTCAAAGTTAACCTGTCGAAAGTGACGTACTGTCCGAGACGTCGATGTTGAGTGTCCTTCCTGCATGACAGATAAACTTTGTCTTATGAGCAGATTATGATCGAAAAAATCGTCCATTTATGCGTACTACAGGCAAAAACTTCGATGAAACTGAGTCTGTTGAAAATGCCTTAAGACCTATTCATCATCAAAATGCACAGAAAATATGCCTGCTGTTGGTGAAATTTTTGAATAAGATCCGAATCTATTGATTTCACAACGAGCACAGGATTCAGGCTTGTCTTACGGTTCATTATGGCGTATTTTGCATTTGGGTTTGCATCTACACCCTTGTAAGATTCAACCTACTTAAGAACCATAGCCGACTGCCCTCGAAGTGAGTGGAATATACACCGGTTGGTTGCTTGAATAATACGTTGCTTGGATGACCAATTTTCACACAGTATTTTCTTCAGCGATAGGGCTCGTTTTTTACTTGGTTACTACGTTTACAAACAAAATTATTCGTATGACAAAGTGAAAATTCTAATACAACTGTCGAAAGACCATTGAATCCAGGAAGAGTCAAAGTATGGGGTGCAATTCGGTCAGGTGTTGTCATTGGTCCATAAAAAAAATAAAAAAACACTGTGGCTAGCTTCTTGACACTCATTTGTGTTGCTCATGTCATTTTTGTCATATCTGAGTGGGGCCTATGGTTTATCGCCGAATTCAAACGGCACTCCCTAGAAGCTTTTTCATAAGCAATTTTGCCTTGCCCGCCAAAAAATTGTTGACGATGCCGGGGATCGAACCACGGACCCTATACGTGATAGTCCAATGAGCTAACCATCGCGCCATCATTGGTCCATACTTCTTCGAGAATGAGGAGGTTGTAACAGTATTTGTCAATTCTCATCGCTTTAATCAAATGTTAACCAATTTTTTTTGTTTCAAGCGAATGTGGAAGATATATGGTTGATCGTGTGATTTGTCGCCGTTTTCAGGAAAAGTCTTTGACGCCAACAATCTGGTTTCAAAGTCAGCCAGAACCAAACGATTTCACTTAATCTCTAGGTCGAGACTTAAAAACCATGACGTCAGTAAATGAATAAAGTAGTGAGAAACCAACAACCAAGTAAGAACCAAATACTATTCTCTAAGCTATGCTCGGCACGGAAACTGTAGGAAACATGTAGGCCATCAACTGAATTGTCCTTTAAGAATAGCAAATCATCTGTCTTCACTCTTTCGATTATAGACAAACACAGTAACCGGATTTCTAACGAGAAAGTAAATGATTGATCAAAAATGAACAACTCGAAACACCGTCTAGAAATGTCTCAATATTTTTTAGTGTGGTTTTCGCTAAGTTTGCACTTGGATTCCTTATTTTCAGATACAAATATACTGTAGCGATTTTGTGGGTTTAGTTCACACAGCTCATGTGATGCTTAGATAAGTCAACTTAAGACGTTGTAACCTTATTATTACCATTTTTTGTAGAATGTTTGATGATGAGCCTGGTTATCATGGTACAAAGAAGTATATAGCCAAGTTTTGGGGATGGTAGCAAATCAATGTGTTTTTATTTCGGATCTAAATAACATTGATACCTTAGAGCCAACTTGACTCAGTCTAGATGATGATTTTTATTAAAAGGCGCAATCGGCAGGAATGCAATGTTTCGGAGGGTTCAGGTATTAACACGAACGTCCCTATTTATAACATAATATGTTCTAAATATTGCAATCAAAATCGAGCCAATGCGTAAGAAAACAAGATCGATCCCGCAGTTTAAGTGTTGTCAAGGTTAAGGCCATAAACAGGCTTACTGTCAAAAGGAACCACGATACGTAAAATGCGCTGGTAAACATCTTTCGGAAAAGTGCAGCTTACATCAGCAGGCTCCAGCGACTTGTGTAAACTGCAAATGCAGAGGAAAAATTAAAAGCTTCTACGGGGAAAGCAGGAACAGCAAGTAAACTTGACAAGGAAAATGCAAAAATTGTACCAGAAAAAGTTTAAAAAGAAAATGTCGTGAGAAAATAAACAAAGAAGTATTGCTCTAGATCCGAATTCACAAGTTTTTTTCTGTGATTTTCGCAAAACTGGAGCAAAACAAATAAACTCATTGTTGAAGCTAAGTATCCGCCGGAAATAAAAGATCTTATACGTCAAAAAAGGAGGGCACGCAGAAGATAGCAATAATCCGGAGCTCCCCGGCATAAAACTTCATTAAACTATGGGTGTAATGAGCTCAAGAAAACAAAACACGATTTCAAAAATCGAGAGATCTCTATGTATATTGAAGGCTTGACTCCCCGAAAAAGTTCTAATTATACACTGTGGAAAGCTATGAGAGGGATTAAAAAACCCCAAATGCAATCCCTACAGATGTGACGAGTGGGCACAAGTAGACAAGGAGAAGGCGAACTTCTTTGGCGAGCACCTAGAAGAAACGTTCAAACCATTTGACGGCCAAACGATAACAGAAGATATTGGCAGTACGATTACAACACTTGACAACTTGTAAATAAATAGCACGCGTTAATCGAACTTTGCCAAACTATAAAAAAAATCTTACAAATAACAAGGCCCCGAGATATGATTTAATAAACGGACCTGGAAAGCCCTGATCAAGCTTATGCATATTATAAATGGCCACTTATATTATTACACGTTCCAAGGTTACCATATAATGGCTCTGAAACCAGGAAAATCTCCTGATGACAAAAAGTAGTAAGGACCGATATCGCTCTTGCCAGTAGTACTCGTAACTATGGCATTTGAAATAGTTTTGTTTAAGCATTTACAATCAGTCATCAAGACATTGGATTCCTGACCACCAGTTCGGCTTCCAAACAAAGCATTCCACAATGGACCAGGTTTATGAAATAACAAATGGAATAGAGAAAACCTTAGAGGAGAGTAGGCACATCCTCTTGCGTTTTTTGGAATGTCTCTCAAGCTTTCGACAAGGCATGGAATGAAGGCCTAAAATTAAAGCTACAACAGGTTCTTCCAAAACAATTAGATGAGATTTTAGAATCTTACATTGCGGTTCTAAGCATCCACAAGGCTATGATGAGCTTAATAATATCCTATGCATCGGTTGTCTGGCTGAACATGTCCATGCTCTTATCGGATTTCAAAGATGACCCGGTGTGCCGAGTGTCTTTCGACTATGGCCTTATGAGCTGTTTAAATACAAAATAGACTTTGCATTTTCCCAAAATTGATTAAGCCAGAATCTGAGCCAGTAAGGGAATGAAATGGGGTGTTTATGGTAGGCTCCAACACAGATTTAAGATGCGGCGCTAGTGTCTCTCGAGGAAAACAACGTAAGAGTTTACTGCTCGTTGCATCTGTTTTACAAGCACAACTATACTCAATCATGATGACAACGAAATTTATTTTAAAGAGTGGGCAAAGGAGGGAAAGCATATGCATCTTTAAATATAGTGCCATTCCCAGAATTGCGAGAAGGAAAAACTTTTTAAAAACAGTGAGAGGCTTTAGTTCACTGAGTCTTACTTGGATCCCAGTTCATAAGGACATCACAATAATTGAAATCGTCGTTTAACTTGATGATATAAAACTCAGATGAAACCAACTCGAACCAGAGCCCACACCATTCCGGTAAGACTACCGGGCCCAAAAGAAGAAGCAGCTAAGAATGCAAAGGATTTGGTGTCCGGTTTTGAATTCCAGACATTATGGACATTCTTGTATGGTGCACTAATATACTCGTATATATTGATAAGATAAAAGACAAATTTCAAAGAGACCGTGACGCTAAACCCACCGACGCTATTGAAATGAGAGCTATTCTGGGGTTGTTGCATGTTATGGGAGTATCCCGTAATGGACGACGAAACCTAAAAGATTTTTGGGATAACTCCCAAGGCACTGGGTTAGAAATTGTGTACACGACGATATCAATAAATAGATTCCGTTTTCTTATAAGAACTATGAGATTTGATGACATCACTGACAAAGCTCAACGCCGCCAATTTGATAAATTGGCCACAATAAGAAAAGTTGTAGAACTTTTTACTATCAATTGGCGCAATGATTTCGTTCCCAATGACGATTTGACTTAAGATGAACAACTTGTTGGTTTTCGAGGCCGTTGCGGATTTATTAGGTAAATACCGAACGAAGCAGATAATTTCGGAATTACAATTTTCATAGTAGTGGATACAGAGTTTCCGTATCTATACAATTTTGAAATCTCTGTCGGAGCATAGCCTGAAGGTCAGTTTCAAAAATCAAACAGGGTGAATGATGTTATGCATACAGTTCTAGAGCCACTTTACGGTTTAGGTTGTAATGTGACTACGGATAATTATTTTATAAATTACAGTAAAATAGTGGAGAAGGAAATCGGAAATACGTTAAGAATTCAAAGCCTCTAAGTCTAGAACAATCAAGAGTTCAATTTTCGGTTTTCAGAAGGACGTTACACTTGTGTCCCATTACTTTCAAGAATGCATTACGATGCAACGATTGATCCCAATACACATGACGAATTCAAGCTGGAAATAATAACATTCTATAATCGTACAAAGTGTGGTGTTGACGTCCTTGATAAAATGTGCAAGTAATATAGTGTTCTCAGGAAACGTCGTCGATGGCCACTTACAATATTTTTTGATTTCATGAACATTGCTGCAATAAACGCTCTGGTTATCAACTAAACAAACGCTAGGTTTGAAAAAATTGTGAGGCGCAACTTTTTGCAGGACTTGTTCTTCAATCCAATAAACGAAATAAGTCCTATGCAACTTCAAATTAGAATTGTGATGCTTTTAGGTACATCTGAAGAGACACAGCATGATCTGACACCAAAGATGGGACGAGTTGGCAGATGCGCCTATTGTACCAGAGCTCGAAATAGATCAACAGAAAAATGGTGAAAGATTTGCAACAAGTGGATTTGACCCAATTACCAGGCTGAAGTGTGTCTTCAATGCTATGAAAATTGATTTTTTTTTTATTTATATAAATTAACAAAAAAATATTAAACACTGATCTCCAAAAAGCCATTTTTGTTATTGATTGTATTGAAAAAGTATTTTTTACTAAATTTAAAGTTCCAAACTAGGTTAGGTTAGCCTTAAGTGGCTGTTGAAAAACCAACTCACTGAGGCCTATTGGCCCATTGTGATGATACGTGGACCTGTGATCCTCCTACTCCAGAAACCATTTGGAGCTCTTAATAAAGCGTAGGAGACTTTTAATGTCTATGTTGCTTAAGTCACTTAAGTCGTTATGGAAGAAGGCCCCTAGGTGGAGATTTCTTCCTTGGGATAGAGCTGGACATGTAAACAGGAGGTGAGGAATTGTCTCCTCTTCCTTTTCATCCATGCAGCTTCTGCAAAAGTCGTTAGTAAACATGCCAAGCCTTCTTGCATGTTTACCTATGAGGCAGTGTCCGGTGATGACACCTATAATGGCGCTAAGATGTTTTCTATTTAGAAAAATTTAACTCATTGAGCGATTCAGATCTAGCTTTGGCTAGATTTGTTTGGTCGCTAAGCCTGTTGATCCAACCGCCCATCTATGGTTTGTTCTTCTATTAGCATCCAGCCTTATTCCTTATTTGCACGTAGCGGTAGGTATACCTATGTTTTCCTTTTCAGATGTGATATGTATAGTGGTTCAAATTTTGGCAAGTTTGTCGGCCCTACAATTCCCTGTGATGTCTCTATTTCTCGGCACCCAGCAAAGGTGAATGCTAAACTGCTCCGCGATCTCCATTAGAGATGTTCGGCAGTCCAAGACTGTTCTTGAGTTTAGAGAGCATGAACACAGGGATTTGATAGCGGCCTGACTATCGGAAAAATGCGAACATCCATTGCAGATATTTCACTTTTCTTCAGCCAGGATAGGGCTTCCTTAATTTCATTAAGAATATTTGCGTGGCCAAAATGTTTATTTTCCCACCGTGAAGTCGCTTTAAGGCGAATAGCTGCGTTGGCGGCTACTTGTCTGTAATAAATGTCGAGGGGTGTAAGGTGAAACAGAGTGTCCAGAGCAGCGGAGAGAGTAGTGGAAAGCCTTGCGGCGTACCTCTGCTGACACTACTTCTGATAGAGGACCCACCCAATTTGGAGTTGATAATCCTGTTCTTTACCATGAGATTGATCAAGGCTCCAAGTGAATCATCTACCTTCCGAGCTGACAGCGCCGTCGTGATTGCGGATGTTTTGACGTTGTTAAAGGCATCTTCTATGTCCAGGAAAGTTACCATTGTATATTCTCTACATTATAAGGATCGTTCGATGTGGAGGTGAAAAGTAGGCTCCTTTGGAATGAAAAAAAAATTTTTTAAATGTTTTTTTTATTTTATTCAATAAAGTCCCCTTTTAGCTTGATGCACTTATTCCAGCGATTTTCCAACTTCTTGATCCCGTCCGAAAAGTCATTTTCCGGAAGGTCTGCAAAATACTCCTCAGTGGCGTCAATGACTTCCTCGCGTGAGCTGAGGTTTGGGAAGAGATAATAGTCCAAGGTAGCCAAATCGAGCGAATACGGTGGATGCAATAGCAATTGGAGCCATAAGTCATTGATTTTAGCCGTGGTTGCGATGCTCTTATGCGCCGGCGCGTTGTCTTGCAAAAACAAACTTCATGTGAGGCCGTTTTGCAGCGATTTCGGCCTTCAGTCGCTCCAATAATGCACAGTTATACTCGTTGTTGATGGTTTTTCCTTTTTCGAGGTAGTCCACGAAGAGTATGCCATGACAATCCCAAAAAACCGACGCCATAACCTTCCCGACCCATTGCCGGGCACTCATACTGTTCTCTGGTGTGGAATAGTGGATCCAGGTTTCATCAACAGTTACCAATCGACGCCAAAAGTCCGCCCGTGCTCTCGAGTGCTCTCGAGTTCGTGTTTTTGGTCAGGAGTGAGCATGCGCGGCACCCAGCGGCAGGATAACTTTTTCATATGCAGAATATTGCCCAAAATATGGTGTGTGCGCTCAGTACTAATTTTTGTGGTATCTGCTAGCTCGCGCACCTTCACTTTCCCGTCAGCCAACACCATTTCATGTATTTTTTTGACATTGTCCTCTGTAACCGCATCGGAGGGCCTGTCGCTGCGGACTTTATCGGTAGTGGAGTTACGGCCACCACTAAACTCTCGAAACGAATATATGACGGTGTAATCTAATGGAGCATTAGCCCCATAATATTCATCAAACTTTTCTTTTGTTTCCTTCGCCGTTTTACCTCTCAAGAAATAATGTTTTATGAGAGAACGAAAATCGTTTTGGTCCATACTCAACATGATGGCAAACACGTCAACAACAATCAGCTGTCAAAACAAAACTAATGACAGTATCGCACTGAAATTTGTCATGTCTGCCTAAATATGAACCGACTTCAAGGTACTATAACCTTTGCAGTAGCAGCGCATTCTGGCGGTCAAGGAGGTTACTTTTCACCCCACCTAGTAAGTGAGTGTAGAGCCGTTTCCACCGACTTTCCCTTGGAGTAGGCATGTAGTGCCTTGGATAGGAGTCTAGGGCTTAAGCTAGATCATATGTGGATATCAATCAGTAGTTGTTTTAGAAGGAATGATGATAGACTAATAGGTCTTAGGCCCTTTCGGACAACATGAGAACATTTACCGCTTTTGGGAATGAGATCTACATTTACTTCTCTCCATGACAGAGGTATGTGGGATAGTTCTACGCAGAACCTCATGATATTTTCAAGCGATGGCAAAATTATATCCGAGGAGCTTTGTAGCTCGGCTGGAATTATATCGTCCGGCCCAGCAGACTTATATTGCAGTTCCAAGAGCAGTTTGTCTCTTGTAATAAGGCCAGTAATATTTGTCGCAGCTGGAATAGTTCTATTATGACTGTTGCTAGCCGTGAAAGGGGAGCTACCTGGAAAATAAGTATCCAGTAGCAGGTTGAGTGATTCGTTATTTGACGTCGTCCACGAGCCGTCCCTTTTTTCCAAGCAGCTAGGTATCGAGGGACTCGTTGAGAGGATTTTTGTAATACCTCAGAGGTTTCAGTGATTTTATCACAAAAGGACCTCCAGCACTCACGCTTTGCTGTCCTCAATTCTTCCAAACTAATATTTATGAATTAAAGTTATTAAATGTTTAAGACTATAAATGCATATAGTATTTAATTAAATCTTTATAAACTAACACATTGTTGCCATTTTTAAATAGTCTACCATAGTAGGCCACGCGTGCATCGGTGTAAAAAAAATAGGGCGTGTGTACCCCAGTGTTTAGTTCAAGGTCATAACTTTCCACTACGGTAAGAAAAACAAGGCAATTCTAGTTCAAATTGACTTCTATTTTATTTATTTAGTGCCGTGCATAGGCTTACAAAAAATTGTATTTATTTGATCACTAAGGCTCTGAGATTGCTCTCTTAAACTAAACAAAATATGATCACGGCAAAGATCATCTTTATGTTACAACAGCAGTTGTATAAATAATACAAAAAAAAACCTTTACTATTACTTTTGGTCAACGGGACAGTAAAATCCAAACGAAGGAAACAATATTCTGGGAAATTGAACTTATTTCATATTCTCGAGATGTAGTCCTTAAGTGAGGGCCCCATCAACAGCCCATCACGTGGTAGTCGTTTCCATTAACTTGTCCAATATAATCAAATGTATTCGTACCTCTTGTTGAATACATATTTCCACGCTCTTTCCCTCCAGTTTCAACTAATCTTGTTACCATCCTTAGTGTTGTCCTGTACTGTCCTGCCCTGACATCATGATTAATAGCAATTTTCATCCCTGAAAAATACCCCCGCTAAAAAAAAACGGATGTTTTTCGTTTTTTTTTTTTTTTTTTTGTAAATTCCACTTTCGCTCAAGGGTCGAACATTTCTATAGGCAATGTGTACGCTTTACGACTTTTTTTTTTTATTACCGTCTTAGTTTGTCAACTTTTTTAAATTTACACAGTTTTATGTGAAAACTTGCGTGCTAAGGGTAGAGTGAAACTTTATTTAAAGTTGCGCCTCGTGCTGTGAGTGCGCTATAGCTTGTCATCGAATTTAGTGAAAAGTTTCCACAGAAACAAAGTATCGATTGGCATTTATCACTCTGGCGTCGTCAATCGGTTTTACTCACGCTCACTCCCTGGGCTCTGGGCGCTGGACTTTGGACTTTAGACTTTGGATTACAACAGTCCCAGACCATTAAATCAGAAAACTTCACTCGACTCATTGACCGAATGAAAGAAGCAGAGCGAACAATAATTTTTCGAAGCGCGCAAACCGAATCAACAAAATTGAAGGATCCCATCGGAGTAACTGACGTATGAGTACCTTACACGAGCCACCAGAAATAAATGGAAATAAGTAAATGAAGAATGGAGAGAAAGAAGAAAAACAAAATAAGAAAGGAAAACATGGGTAAAACCAATAAAAGTTGGGGGGAAAACGGAAGCCTCCTGGGTTAGGAAAAATGGACACGATAATGCTTGTGCCATTATTACATTCGCTTTTTTTTATATATTTTTTTTGATCAGGAGTTAAGAAGAAGTATTGTATCCTGTGGAACTATTACCACAGTAGATAGCATCACTACAGTTACCTAAACCTCATTCCCAAAGTACCCCATGAACCGGAGCTAGTAATTACAACTTCCCCATTGAAGGGTAACATAACCTCAATGAGGTGGAACGAATCATTCATTTTGTACTGCTTCAATGATTTTCATGAACTTCTCACTTAAAGGCAGCGCAGGGGCGTTGGTTAAATGGTCCCTTGCCCTTCTACTCCAACCTTAGTAATTGATTGTGAGTGGTAAAATCAAATCACGTGTCATGTACGGATGTTTTTCAAAATTGGAATCAATAGAAAGCGGGTGCTGTGTTGAGGTATGATTGCATACTCTGGAATTCTAAAATTCCCTAATCATTTTTGATACCTTGGCACAAATCAATTTAACATTTTGGACTCTTGAATGGATTTGAAAAGGAGAAGGAGGACATTTCCATGGAAGAAACTTCAGTCAAGGGAATGAGTTTGGATTCCTATGTGCTTACCAAAGTTTAGTTATGCGTACATTGACTTTTAATTGGTTTATTGTGTCTACTCTCTAAGTCCATACTTTGTGAGCATGTCAAATCAGGGTAGACAGGTATGTATAAGAGTGAATTTTACCTAAGTTCCATAACAGCATGTGGGCAACCAGATTTGTGTATACATACAATAAAAGCACATAAATCATTGGCTTTTGGCATCAAAAGTGTTCCAACTGTAGGAATAAGTGCCAATAAAAAACAACTCTTGAGATCTTGCAATCATATCTGAAGTTTTAATCAAGCAGCTGAATACTATGTGTAAGACGTCGTGTACAGATGACAGGAAATCATCGAACTTTACTCGGTTTAGCGACTTTTATTACCATTTTGATAGGGTGGAAACTGTTTACCTTAAGATCTGCTGCAGAATATTTATCTATATTTTGTTGATGTCTGACCTACGTGGTGTACAAGCCGCGCATATATAGTGTTAACTGTTTAACATCTATCGGCATCACTGTATTTTTATCATTCACGACAGAAGAAAGATCTACACAGTGTGGCAAATAATATCATGGACACGAGCCATATCTCAACAAACCAGAGCGCCATCTATTTATTCGAACATGCATAATAAAACTTGAATCCTCCTTCACTACTTTTTCCAGAACACCTTTTAATTTGATGATCAAAAATTGATGAGAGTCTGGCATTCCAGATGGTTCAAACTTTTGCTAGGAATAATGAAACATCGTGTTTTCAATATAATCCAGGAACTAAGCGTCAAAGTGAGGAATTGACGTCAGAAAGTCCAGCAGAAGATAAAAAAACATGAAAAGTGTTCCTTCAAAAATGAAGACCATGATCATCACATTCTTTGATAGCGAAAGGATTGTCAACAAAGATTTCGTTCCAACTAGTGAAACAGTTGCTTCTGCATATTATCTTGACATTTTAAAGCATTTGATGGCCGAATTCCTTCGTATTCGAATATCGCGATCCAGAAGTTAGTCACTATTGTACGATAATGCATTGAGCTAATTTCTGTCTCGACTTCTCTTTGTTCCTGCAATCAAAATTTAATTGACGACATTCCGACCATTGACGACACACGGGCACTGGAGGCAATACTCCGAAATGAGCTGGAGCAGGCATTTGATTCACAATTGAATGGCTCTAACAAGTATATTAAATTGTGAACAGAATATTTCGAATACAAAAAAGCCCAAAATAAACAGAAATCATGTTAATTATGTATTCTAGGGCCAGTCCGGTATATTTTTTGCCACACTGTGTATTGTGTCAACTAATTATTTATCTTTTTCAATTACTTTATCTTTTGGATGCGTTTCTTGCACATCACGGTACGAGGTAATTTTTGGAGAACCATTTTTCTAGTTTGATTTGTTCGTGTGATTTCCAACAAGGTGAAGTGGCATCCTGCCTTTGTTCATCAGGAAAGAAAAGTGTTTCTTTAATAAAGATCTCAGCAGGGACTAGGCCTCTAGTCTGACTTGTTTTAAAAAAATTCTTAATGATAGCTGCTCTATATTGAACTGAGCTTACTGTTTACGCCACTTTTGAGTCGGTCACACGAATTCATCTGCCGTAGATCCAACTTTTAAACGTATTTAATTTCTGACGAGATTTTTGCCTTTTCCTCATGTTTAACACATGCTTTACGTAACTGAGACCAGCCCCATGAAAAGCTAAGCCTGGTCAAATGAAGCCAGTACCCAAAGTCTACCATGAGAGGGTGAATATAAGACGACTCAGTTCATATACTTATTGTATGACACTCAGAAACGCTGTTTTTACACAGTGGCACAGTGCTCTTCATAAGCTTAAAAACCTCTTCCGAGATTTCGTCAATTTGGCGAATAAATCTCTAGCGTAGATTTCCATCAATATTAAGGATGCAATTTTTTACCACTTAACCTTATCTTTAACCCATATCTTAACTTTATCGTTTAGATCGTCTCTTCAGGAAATTCCAGTAACAGATATTCGGTCGTCGTTTTGTCTAATCTATCACATTTCTAGGTTTGCGGTGCTATGAGCATTTCTTAGGTCCTCATACCTTCTTTAAGTATCTAGGAGCATAAGGCCATACTATTCATCTTGAATACAATCGAACTCATTACTGATTCGGTTCATGTCATATAGAGTGACACGTTGCAATGCCAACTCGTTTTTGGCAGGAAAAGGGAAATCCTTGATGTCATCCTAAATGCTCATCATATTAACGATTATCTACTGATCAAATCTACTAACGGAAATGAGGACAAGCCTAACACTTACTTATTGCATAATTTGAGTTGATTTCCCATTCATTAGCTCAGCTATGTATGGAATTTCCACCATGACTCCATGAGTGTGATGAATTAATATTGAAAGTGTCCTAGAACTCATCGAGAGTCCTTCATAGTTTACCCATTGAGGTTTATTGACTTTCGAGAATACTAGACATTCAGATAGTTTGATAAAAAATAATCACGATATAAGAAAAACTATCCTGGATTCTGTCTTCACCAAAAATAAATTTATCTGTCGTACATCAATCCAAGTCAGTCACAAGTTTCATTCAAGAATTTATTTCAAAAAATTTGTTCCATTAAATTTGTTGGAGCAGATTTAAAAAAGATTTATCTTCTTGTTTTGGCACCACTTAGCAAAAGATTTTCTTTCTGAAAACTTTCAATCTTTGTCGTTTTTCTTGATGTCCTCTTAATTCGAAGGACACGTTTGCCTTATACCATTTCTTGGAATTTCTATTCTCTTGGAACCCATTTAAAAGTCATGGATCTTTCAAAGTTTTGGGTTCAGTTTATGTCGGCTCCAGAAATTTATATGATATTTAAAGAAAGTGTGACAGATCTTCAAAGTATGATAGTTACAGATGTCATTCACTTAAATTTTTCTGAGTCATAAGATATTTCGGGATATAAAGAATAATACTGCTTAAAAGTGGCAAACACAAAAAAAACAAAAAAAAAAAAAAAATGAACATAGGACTACGAGTATTCTGTTCGGCAAGGAGAACGTATTCCATAGTGTCATTTGTCACAATCACCTTTGGGTGGATGGTATAAAAATCCACCCTCAACTAAACTAACTGACATCTGGACTGACGTGGGAAAAAAGGAATTCTCTCAAGCAAATTTGCATCACTTCCTTTGGTCTGCTGCTGAAAGTGTCACCCATTTATGGAAGATGCTGATAAATAATTTCAAAACCTTTTTTTCTGTCATATTCCTTTTCCGGTCATACTCTTACACAGTAAGTTTTGAATTATATTTTACTATTGTAGTATTGTAGCTACAAATGCTGTTCCATAAAGTGTTTTAAAAAATTCCAGCGAATCAAAAGACAACCGGAAATTGGATTTTCTTTCAGTTTTACATCAAGGATTGGTTCGTACTAAGCGCTCATAATTTATTTAGAAGTCTTGAGATACGGACATTTTGTCATGATTTTAAGAGCTAGAGCTAGTTCAACATGAAAAGATTTGCAAGTGATGGTTGAAAATTTATGATTGAACAAAGCTAAAGTGAATTGACGTCTGTATGAAGTGCCAGAGGATATTTACTAGGACTTTGCTTTAAAGAACAATTTCTTCTGGCAATGTTTGATGGTAGACGAAAAAGAAGATAAGTAAGGGGATAATGTACAAAGAGAAATACGAGTAGATTCCAGAAAATAAAGTACTTCCTGTTGGATAGAGTAGATTTTTTTCTAATTAGAAATGCAGGCAATTGGGACCAGAATGAAAGAGGATATTTAAAATTATGAAGACAGAATCAACAACGCTTCCTTGTTTTATAGCAAAATAAAATGTTTCTTAAAGAAAATATGTTTTCAATAGATATGGTTTAATAAGACTTATCTAAAAGTATGCAGTTGTGTTGTGTGGTAAGAGATGAAGAAGCAGATAATACTCCTTGACCGCCAGAATGCGCTGCTACTGCAAAAAAGGTTATGGTGCGATACTGTCTTTAGTTTTGTTTTGACAGCTGATTGTTGTTGACGTGTTTGCCATCATGTTGAGTATGGACCAAAACGATTTTCGTTCTCTCATAAAACATTATTTCTTGAGAGGTAAAACGGCGAAGGAAACAAAAGAAAAGTTGGATGAATATTATGGGGCTAATGCTCCGTCAGATTTGGTTTCGAGAGCTTCGTGGTGCCGCAACTCCACTATCGATCAAGTCTGCAGCGGCAGGCCCTCCGATACGGTTACAGAGGACAATGTCAAAAAAATACATGAAATGGTGTTGGCTGACCGGAAAGTGAAGGTGCGCGAGCTTGCAGATACCACAAAGATTAGTACTGAGCGCACAGGCCATATTTTGGGCAATATTCTGCATATGAAAAAGTTATCCTGCCGCTGGGTGCCGCGCATGCTCACTCCTGACCAAAAACACGGACTCGAGAGCACTTCGAAAGATTGTTTGGGCTTGCTGATGCGGAATCGAGCGGACTTCTGGCGTCGATTGGTAACTGCTGATGAATCCTGGATCCACTATTACACACCAGAGAACAGAATGAGTGCCCCGTAATGGACTGAAGCCGCCACGAGTGCTCCGAAGCGGCCGGGGGGGGCTCCATGGGTCAGAAAGGTTATGGCGTCGGTTTTCTGGGATTGTCATGGCATACTTTTTGTGGACTACCTCGAAAAAGGAAAAACCATCAACAGCGAGTAAAACTGTGCATTATTGGAGCGATTGAAGGCTGAAATCGCTGCAAAACGGCCTCACATGAAGCGAAAAAAAATTTTGTTTTTGCAAGACAATGCGCCGGCGCAAAAGAGCATCGCAACCACGACTAAAATCAATGACTTACGGCTCCAATTGCTGTCGCATCCACCGTGTTCGCCCGATTTGGCTCCCCCGGACTATTATCTCTTCCCAAACCTCAGGAAATCATTGACGCGACTGAGGACGGGATCAAGAAGTTGGAAAATGGCTGGAATAAGTGTATCAAGCTAAAAGAGATCTATATTGAATAAAATAAAAAACATTGTAAAAAATTTTTTTTTTCATTCCCAAGGAGGTTACTTTACACCCCACCTAGTTTCTGGATATAAAGTCGAAAGAAGTAGAGCAAGCAAGTCACAGTTTCAGCTTAAACTACCTAAAATACTTGGCACTGGTATTGCTTTTACTCATCGAACCTCAATTCCTATGTACATATTCTTAAAAATACCTAATCTCATAGCAATGGACCTAGTTTTTTCATAAATTCTACTAAAAACTCGATTATTCTTAAATTTTCAAACTATCAGGCGTTCAAGGTGTGCTTAGCAAATCAAATCATTTTTTAGATGCTTTTTAGGGGCCCACACTTTCGGAGATGAAAATATTCATTCCACCGCAATGATAAAAGTAATGCAATATAAACAGAATGTTGATGCGAGCATATAACCTAGAGTGTTGGTTTTTGTTCAGTGTTTATCTAATACGGTCTCCTTATGGCTTCTAATCAAGCTCCCCTTGTTGTT
This sequence comes from Volucella inflata, assembly GCA_928272305.1. Lineage (NCBI taxonomy): Eukaryota > Metazoa > Arthropoda > Insecta > Diptera > Syrphidae > Volucella > Volucella inflata. The sequence continues at coordinate 67,625,447 of OV743719.1, forward strand.
CATAGTAAGTAAGAACAATTTATTCATTTATTTTTTCTGATACCTTCTCGGAAATAAGGATTGAGTAGTTGACTTTGGCGTGATACGTTTACTATGGGCCAAGTCTCCGCTTATAGAAGCAGACAAGAGATCATTGATAAAAATTGAAAATAGTGTCGGAGACAGAACGGAGCCCTGGGGTACGCCAGCATTTATTTTGTGAAAGGTTGTTGCTAATCCATTGAAGAAGAAAGTTGTTGATCCCAAATGCACGCATTTTCGACAAAAGAGCCTGATGCCAAACTCTGTAAAATGCCTTGGAAATATCAAGTGCAAGTATCTTGCATTCGCCCGATTGATGTAGGCTTTGGTTCCACTTTTCGGTGAGACATGCCATCAAGTCGCCATATTGCTAGTCATAAAGAAGATTTCGTGCGTAACGTCAGCGTTTCCATGACCTAGGAAAGAAGAGACAAAAGTTCAATTTGTCTGTAAGAGGGGAGAGAAGAAGATTTTTTAGGTACGGACAGGATAAATGCTGTTTTCCATTTGCTTGGAAGGTATCCTGAAGAGTGGGATTGATGAAAAAGCTTGCGCATTTGTTTTGTCAGTGTGGAAGGACACCTCTTCAGAAGATGGGTATTCCATCTGAAATAGACGATTTGTGCATGTTAAGATTTTTAAGTACTTTTGAAACTACACGAGTCTGATAGTAGATTCATCCCATTGAAGATTCGACGCATCAAGTGTAGGCGGGAATAAAGCACATTCTGGAAGTGTTCAGCTGGAGGAAGAACGTGCAGCAAGCAGATTGACTTTATCCAAAGAGCTGATAGCTGGAATGTCATTATGAATGAGCGGCAGAATTTCTAATTTTGTAGAAAATTCACACACTTAATAAAGGCGTTGCAGTCATTCCTGGTTTGTTTGAATTTTTTCCTGTTTTCCTCTGTCAGGTATGTCTTACAGGACCGAAAAAACATTTTTTTTACCCTGATAGCCTCTTTACAGCTCGAGTCATACCACGCCAGTGGTGTCTGTGATCTCATGATCATCATTCATCTCACAACCTCCTGTTTTCCCTAAGTTTATAGTGCACCGTTGAAAAATCAATAGGAATACCTGATTCTAGGTTGGATTAATGCCATCACTTTTCATAAGCAGTAGGAATCGCTACCACTTATATTTAGTTACTTGGTTATGCTTATTTGTTTAGAATGTCTTGACATTCGCACATAGGGCTAACTAATAATTCTGGACAATAGACTAATCTAAATGCCTCACATCGATTATTTAGGCAAAAAGGCGTCAAAGTGGAGCAGCGCTTTCTGGAATATTGGGATATGATTTATAATGTCCAAGGTAGTAAATTCAGTCCTGTTATAAGCTGCCCCAGTCTGGGAGGAGGCTTGTTATCAACATATCGCCTTAGCGCATTAAGGGTAATCAGTGGCGAGAGTATGTTGTAGGAGAACATCTAGATATTAAGAGGCAACAGTCTCCAAAATGATCAAGGAAGAAGAAAGAGCGACTTTAATTACCAAGTGGCAAGTTGGGTAGAGCACCACTACGAAGGGCGGATGTACCCGCAGATTGATCCCATTCATAGTCGTTTGGATAAAACGAAACCATGGAAATTGTAACTACCATCTTATGCAGTTCCTATTTGGTCACGGTAGGTATCGAAAATATCTACACCGCTTCGGGCACGATAATTAATTGTTTGCCAGACTGCCCAAATTAATAGGAAGAGATGGGGAACTGACATACTTAATCCAAAGTCAATAGTTGGCCAAATGTTGGGGTCAAAATATAATTGGATGGAGATTTCCACATTGCAGCAATAGCTCATATATCAAGAAATAAGGAAGTTCCGTGGAGAGAGAGGTAAAAAATTAAAAATTCTATACCGGAATGAGCAAACATCAACACAACTAACAACTTCCCTTTTCACACTGACAGACAAACATGCCAACATTCACTATTCACTCACGTAGAACAGAAACTCTGGAGACTGTCGATCGCCTAATAAGCCAAGAATATGACAAAATACGAGAACTTGACTAACAAGCCCATGATTTCTACCCAAAGGCAAAGACGAAGACGTTATTTCTTTTCGAATGCAATGAATATTTTCAAAAATAATTTCCAAGGCTTATAACTAATATGCTTATAACATTTAAAAATTTGATTAAACTATTTTTGTTTGTTTTTTTTTTATATAGATAGGTCAGGATAACATTAATTTTAGTAGATTCGTATCCATTCAATGAAGGTTATATAAAAGATGTCCTTTGTGTACTCTACTAAACTTGTACATATGCTATTTGTGTCGGCGTCAATTGAACTTCAAAAATGTTGCTATCTTCTTTAAACTAAAATTACTTTGAAATCATCTATTTATCTGTATAGAGTTACGAGTAGATGTGAATTTTTCGTCCCCATTCTGTGTCAATGTCACTTTCTTTAAATGTATGGTTCACAAGTGCGAGTGCTGAACTACTTCCCAGCAAAAGATTATATACGAACAAACCTCAGACTTCGTACAGTAGCTAAAGTATTAAAGTTTCTTTTTCTCAAAAAATGTAGAATGTCAGACAACATTGTACGAAAATTTCCACTTACGCCAACCCTTTTATGTTTCAATTTATAAACTCTCAAAGCAAGCACTATAAATTTATCGCCACAAAAAGTGCGGAACTTGTGACGTCCAGATTTCAATCTACGAGTATGTTCTTTCTTAACTATCCAACTTGATTTATTATAGAGAAAACACTTAACGTGCATCGTAATGTATAGACAATCTTTGTGAACTTTATGATGGTACAGAGACAGTTCGAATTGATTTACACAAAATATTTATGACAATCAATTTAAGTTCATTTAGACCAGACCAAAGGATATTTTCAAACAAAGTATAATAAATGCATTTGTATCATAGAAGGCCTTCCATATGTAAGGTATCCGTTAAGTGGTTTTAAGATAAACAAAAGTTGTAAGTGATGTTTTATCCCACAACGAAGATCTCTTCTATGATATATTAAAATGTCTGGGCTTCAAGATAGCTTATTCTTTAACCAGAAAGATACAATATTGTTCTTAGTTGTACTCATTGCAAACATACATATCAAGCATTACTCCCTTTGGGAAAGATATAGAGAAAGATATGTACTTGTACCATAGGTTTGCTAGCACTCAGCCGTATGGTTTTTGTTTTTTTTTGTAATTGCTTCCAAACTTTGTCTAAGTGCATCGAAGTACAACCCCTCCATCTTCAATCTCCTTCAAGCTGTGAAACAAAAAAAGTAATTTTAAAGAGGTTCTTCTGATAGGTTTCTCTTTGTCAGGTGCTATTTGTAATACCTCACACTTAAAAGCGGCTCGCCTCTGCAACAAACCCCAATAAGTGGATGTTAAGACCAAGCCAAGTGCAAAGCTAAGCACTTTTACCGTTATCATTATCGCAACCACTGAACCGAAACAAACACATTCCCATTACAGCGTTTTGTTTTTGTTCCAAAGAAATACTCCCACAAAGACGAAAAATGAAAATAATAATATTTCCTTCAAGGTAGAGTCTCATTTCGCTTTCATCAGCTCATGCATAGGTACTACTTCGGGGTGCGTCACCATCGTTGTCCTTGAACACTTTTAATCCACCTGCCGATATTTCAGCGTAAAATCTCGGTAAATCTTTACGCCATTCCATGGCTCTCTTAATACACTCAAATTCAAGGATATTTGCCACGAATTTCGCATATGGAAACCGATTTCTCTGACACTTTCCCTTTTATTTTCCTATCCTATCTGTTAGGGTATGGTCGATGTATTCGGTGTGACCATAGTACAATCTCAGTTCATCAAAAATGGTGGTGATAATGGTTCATAAAGTATCTAGTATAGGATTTTGTATGGAATCGCATAGCTTTTGTCGGAATTTTTCGTGACAGTTTTGCATAAAATGTGGCTCTTTCAAGGCGTATGATCACTGCTTGTTGAAACCAACTTTGATGACCAAAACGGAAAATCACACAACCAGGAAATGAAAGATGCAGTGATTTAATTTGTTTCTTTTGCTGTAAAGCAAGGGGTACCATCTTGTCGAAATTACATGACGTCCACACCTATATCTTACAATTTAGGTACATATAACTGGATTATCATTTCACGATAGTGAGCGGCATTAGTTGCTATTACCTGACCAGCTGCATTTTCAAACACGAAAATTCACACCAAACAGTGACACGTTGTGGATGCATTTGTTTCTCAACAATCACTTGTGTATTTTTTGAACCAAAATTCATCAATTTTCACGAATCAAGATGAAAAGAAGATCCCTTTGTTGAAGATGATTTTATTTGAAAACCATCCACTTGTTCTTGTGCCATAATCCACTTAAAGAATTCTTTTTATTGTGTGAGATCTCTGGACTTCAGTTCTGAAATCAATCGAACTTCCATCGTAAAACTTTCCGTGCGCTCAGTTCGTTTTATGGCAGACATATTCATCCATCTTATCATATAACTTGACTAACTATAGGTCGTTTTTGCACAATTCAAATCTTTTGGAATTTACTTTCCACAGAGGCATCATAAACTCGTAGTATGCACAGATATAGATGTGATGTAGCAGAGTCACCCTAAGGCTTAAATCACAGCCACCACAGCTCCTAATTGCCACGTGTTTTAAGTCCTGTTTCCACTCAACAAGACCTATGACCGGCAGCTTGTAATTCTGATGATGTTTATGATAAGTCCAGTTTAACTCTACCTCCGCTTATTATAAGACAACGTCATTGATAGAAGAAGCCTTGATAATTGAGCGGGGGCCCCGTATAGAGTGCACAGTAGAAACTGTTGCTTCCTTGGAGTGAATTATTTAGGGGACCCGAATGACTTGGTTTGCCATCATGCACAGTAATTGGCACTGTGCCGTTTTATTTCATTCACTTTATGCAGGATTTAGCGAAAAAGTATTCGCATATAAACTAACAACTTCAACTCGACCGAAGAAGAAACTGCTTTATCTACTTTTTAACTACAAGACTACAAGACTGTTATTCTATGAAGCTCGATTTTGGTTAGCAGCTGCGTCAATAAGCAAAACAGCTGCATTAAGCCTAAATGAAATCTAAAAGCCACTTTTAAGATGCAGCAGTATCCACAAATCTTTACAATTTGGTATGCTCTAAGGGCAGTGGAATCATAGGTCCGGCAGTAACATTAGAAGCACTACAGAGCACTACTAATCCAAAACAACTGAATTCTTCGTGCAACTTGGCACATAACGCGCTGTAATTAGTGTTTTGAAGGAAACTTTCGATGGGTAATTGGAAATGGAAATAGCCCTCTAAAATCGTGTGATTCGATGCCTCTTGTCATTACCATATATAGACTAGATTCTCGAAAATGTTTAGATCCAGCTTTATCCTCCATGTGCTAAAAATTAATTCTTTGACAAAAGTGTTTACAAGCTGAGCGTGTTCAGCTAAAACTATTAAACAATACTTATGAGAACTTTACTTGTGAGGCTTACTCAGTAATCCGAAGCAAAATTCTATACAAAACACACTGATAAATAATTTTTTTAAATATCAAGTTCTGTTACCAAGTACTTTCACATTTCAAAAGGAATTGAAATCGACAGCCTTGTTCTACATAAATCGACGGAAATAACCTGCTCTCACTCCATATTATTGCCAGAAATTCAGGCTACAGTGTTGATCTAGCCCGTTGCCATTTGCAAAATGTATCCTCTTCGTGGACATGCGTCCGAGTTAACTTCAGCAGAACTACGGGAAAGATCTCATACCTATAAGTTTCACCTGTCTTGTGATGTAAACCTACCAAACTTACCTTTCAAGATATAAAATTTGAAATCTCATCTAGCTAGATGTACTCGTAAGTAGAAGAAATTGTCGGATGTCAGATATATTATATCCATGTTGAGAAAGAACAAAATTCGGGCGAGTTAAGGTAAAGAGCAAAAACAACAGGCTTCAGATATATACATCTGGGCCGGATGATGTTATATGTCCTACAGATTCCAAAAAAGCCTGTCCGGAAAACATAGTGAGGGAGTTTAGATGCTTATGGATGCAGTGGTTGTAACAGTAAATAAAATGATTACCGATGTGGTAAGAGCCAACGGTAAGATCCTATGCCACTTGATAGAGTTTAGACTACTAGATAAGATGAAACTTAACTGATACCTTACGTCACGAAAGCCGAAGTATCCACTTTCAGACTTCCACGTGTATATAATTAATATGTATCTGGAGGTACTTCTAAATACTTAGGTACCTGTGAGAGTCTCCAGCTGTCGCTTACAAATCGCTAGTCTTTGTATCCCCAGATATAGGGGAATTGAAAAACCTGAAGAACTAGCTCGAAACTGTATCATTTGTTGATATCATCAGCAGCAGAGAAAACGGAAACGAATTGGTGAACCAATCTGAATGGTTGCTCAATCTCTAAGTGAACTTGGTTGCTCAATCTCTAAGTGAACTTGGCTGGTAAACAGCAAATCCAGAGAATCTAAATACAATAATTGTTGAACATTACTAGACCAGCATCCAATAAGTCCGCATGAAGTCAAACCAGCAATCTCAATAACTCCAGCTGCCTTCATTTAGGGGAACCAAACGAAAAGAAAATCTACTTCGTTAGGTGTGTCCAGAATTAGCTAATGATAGAATCTATGCAATACCTAAACATTTCCTTGATAGCATTACAAATGTCGCAGACATATTTAAGTTACATTGGCGACTTGTATAACTCCACAGTCTACTTTTGCCCCACAGAAATTTAATTTTTTTTAAAAATGACGCTCGCTGAAGGGGTTATTAGCACCATTAAAATGATTGCACACAGCCCGGGCGATGGGAAGTTAGGGAGGATAGAAAAAGAGATACCGATGTACGTTGGTCTTGAATGTTTGGAGGTTATAATGACAAGGGAATAAAGAGCTCGGCAGGCCATTCCATAAGCGAGTTATTCGGCTTAGGAAAGAATCACGATATTTCAGGGTACGTCCGAAAGTGGGCTTCAGGGTGTACTTGTGAGCATTCATAGCGAGACGGGTGTTACGGTAAGAGGTTTGAAGGGACGGAATACTCCTGGCAATTTCGGCGTAGCACTGGTGGTGAAAATAGCGATGAATAAGGTGAGGCAGGAGACAATACGTCAGTGGTCGAGAGTGTCAATCGACTGTGAAATATTAGCATCACCTATAAGTTTTATCGCACGGTTTTGAATCCGATCTAGTAGGCGCAAAGATGTCTTGAAGAAACTTGACCAGATGTGAATATTGTACTCCAATTTTGGGCGAATGAAAGCCTTATATATAGAATTCAACCCAGATCAGAGGGGGTGAAATATTTCTTACATCGCTTGAGGAAACTTAAATATTTTGTAGCATTTTTGGCGACTTCGAATATATGGTCATTTCCAACGTAAGTTGTCACTGACACACATACCGAGAATTGAGATTTTTTCGGTTTCGACGATGCAAGAGGTATTCATTGACATTGGCTAGATATTTGAATTTCGCTTTAGCGACAGCAGACAGCATTGTGTTTCGGAAGCATTAAATTCCACTCTGTTGATAGTCCCCCAATTGGTTATGCTGTTAATATCGGAATTCAATGACCTTATCACACGCTGCAGTTCCCGTTCTACAGCCGAAGAGCCGGGACGTGATTCCGGGGACGAATATGAAAAGTAGAGAGTACTGTCGTCAGCAAAGGGGTAGACAGGATTAGAAGTAGCACAGATCACAGCACAGAGATCATTGATGAAGTTTCAAAAGAGTGTCGGAGACAGAATGGACCCCTGTGGCACATAAGCATTTATTTTGTGAATATCGGACTCAAACCATTCAAGACAACTTGAATTGAACGTTCCTAAAGGTAATTTCTAATCAATTGAAGAAGTGGGTCGTCCATTCCAGAAATTCAACAGTCCTAGTACAAAATAACCCACAAGCGCGTTCCACTTTATCTTTTCTTATGTATCGATAAGGCTCTGAAATAAATAGATAAATAGTATTCCACGATAGAACGGCATATCTTAAACTTCAAAAGTACTTAATTGAGGACTCATCGCCTTGCATGAGCGCATGTAAATATGGACTAACGTACCTAGAAGGCCTTGATTTAACTTCTGGCACATTACAAGTTACATCAGTATTATACACAATCATTTCCTTTAAGCTACAGTTAACCGTTCCAAACCAAACATACGTCTGTTGAGTCTATGCAGAACTTTCTCAAAGTGTGGTATAAAAACGGCTCTCACCGGTCAATATATGCACATAAGTTACACCAAAATCAATTTCAGCTGTGAAATTGATTACGACAAAGAAATATTTTGTCTAAACCAACCTTCTTCAATCCGTCAGAGACCGTCAATTCCGGAATATTTTTTGAACTACAGATTCAGTTTTTTCCGGCAAGAACGAAATATTTATTTGAAATCATCTGGTCACACTGTTGTAAGTTGGTATCTGTCGTCTTCTGATATTGGATGGCTGGATATTTGAACGGCACCCTAGGGGGCTAGAGTACTTTATACCATCCACCCTAGGCATCAAAACATGTTACAACAGCAACCACCTAACGATTCTTGTCTCCATCGACTGAGAAAATACATTTTCTCGGGATTTTATTTCACCTGTCCGATTCAGTGGCACATAGGTAATGGCGGCAGTACGATCTTCATACATACGAGTCCTAAAGCACATAACATTAGTAACCACAACATTAGAAGAGGGTGCGAAAACTCCATCATCAACCTTGTGTGCAAATGTATGTACGAGTATCTCTATAACATATACGAGTACAGATATAGTAAATATCTCTACTTTGTGTTCGCTCAGTTCAGAGTTTCTTGGAGCGTAAATTAAGGATGGCGCTATATGCCGATACAAAAATTCAAGGGTTGAATGTATGGTATGTGGTAGGGGGTGGTTTTGTTAAAATCCTACTTCAGATGTTTTGCTATTATCATCCCTACGTCGTCATCAACATCATCAGCGGGATGCCACCTGATTCTCACTTGCACCCGAACTGAATCTACAAGTACTCCCCTTTTTCCCATAAACACAATGGTGCAAAGATGGGCACCACAGAAGGGATGAAAGGAATGAATGGCATGGCAAATAATTTTCACCAGATTTACTCAAATTGAAATTTCTACGAAACAACAGGATTTCACCTTCACATTTTTGCCCTACCCAGAGTTGGGTAAAATGAAACAACTTTGTTGGGTTAGGGTTTGTAGAATGGCCTGCTAGTGGATACATAGATTTGTCGTTACCAAAACGGAAGTTAGGTTGATTTTACTATGAATCGTATGTATATTACTCGAAGCCATTGGGATTTATAAAGTTCACAGAACTAACATCAAAATCTAGGTGAAGGTATGGAATAATTTTCCAGAGATTTAAACATCTATTTGTGAAACATCCGCATTCCTTTTGTCTGGATGTTTTTTTTCATTTCATGTTTGTTTGTTCCTTAGAACCCTTCTACCGAAAACCATCTGATAGAATGTCTGAATACTGAAAAGTGAAACTGTTAAAAGGGTGAACGATGCCCCGTTTACAACTCCTCTGTCCTTCACAGAGACTGAATGTGTGCTATATTAAATAAGCTGAAATCGACAGTGTAAACCAACAAGGATGGATGTGATTTTATTTACATTCACATCCGGCCGTATTTCGAAATGCTTCCTTGTGCTTTTACTAGTTCTGAAAATCCTTAACTAGCAAACGAATATCATATTCGTGCGTGTACAAATATAGAGAGAAAACTTTTCGAAAACCTGGTTTTGATGAGCAATGGATTTCAAATATTTACCATGCCATTGCTATTGGGAAGAAAGCTACACCTTGACGGTCCTTATTAGGTTTGATGGTTTGGGTTAATTTAAATATTCGACAGCACACTCTTGTACACTCCTTTCGTACTGTTTGTGAAGGAAACCATGGGAAACAGGGGACATAATTAACGAGTCTACGGAAAGGGTTATCTTTGCTTGATTTTCCCAGATTTAGAAAATATTTCATCAAAAAAGCAATTTTTAAATTTAAAAAAAAAAGCCGTACTAGAAGAAAACCATACTGCACTTTGAGATTTCTCTTAAAATATTTCAGTTGAGTTAGAATGTCAAGAAAATAATAATGTTCCTTCCGAACCTATTGCTATGGCCCACAGAATATGTTCTAGTGTAGGACTTGAATGTATAAATGAATAAAACCAAGTAGCGAACGTCATAGGGCAACAGATGAAGAAAATAAAATTAGAGGTGGATTAGCTATTTACTTGCAAAACAATTTACACGATAGGATCATTGCTAATTCAACGGAAAATAGTCTTATAGAATATTGCTTCATAGACTTGGGAAGTGGTCTAGACAAATTTCTTGTCGGATGTATTTATAGCCCAAACAATATTCAGCTCCTTTCTATACGATTTTAGAAGAACTTTCGCCTTCATTTGCTAATATATTTTTCTGTGGGGACTTGAACTGTAATCCTCTTTGCCACGAGGCTTCCCTGTCCTTCATGGAAAATATGTTTAGCTTTTCTATGCAACCAATAAATATAACTACACCACCACATTTAAAAAATTCATCCACCCATTTTGCATGTACCTTCCTAAATGTGTTTTGTAATCATAATTATCGAGATATTTTCTTTTAAATCTGAGCAATGCTTTTCTTGTCATGACCTCATCTTTACCGGCATTGATCTGACAATACCTAGAAGTAAACAGACATTTGTAACTTTCAGAGAATTTAGAAACTTATACAGATATCGTAAGAGTGAATTGGGAAAATATTTATTATTTGCGTTCGGTAGACTCTCAAGTATCTTTCCTTAAAGACAATATTCTTCGAATATTTGTTGATCATGTAGCTTTATGGCGATGGCGATGGCGCGATAGTTAGCTCATTGGACTATCACGCAGACAGTCTGGGTTCGATTCCTGACTGGGTCGCCATCAATTTTTCAAATCGCCATCATCCTTTCGGCGGGCAATGGCAGACAGTAAAAAATTGCCTACGAAAAAGCTTCTAAGGAGTGCCGTTCGGACTCGGCGATAAACCAAAGGGCCCGCTCAGATGTGACAAAAATGAAAACATGAGCAACAAAAATGATTGTCAAGAAGCTAGGCCCATGGCCCATACCGGGCTGCCAGCGCCACAGTGTTTTTTTTGTTTTCATGTAGCTTTATAATCAAAACCCATTCCCAATGCAAATATACCTTGGTTCAAACTTGATATTGAATACTTAAAAAATGAAAGATATTTTGCATTTAAGTTATGAAAAAGGTATAAGCTACAAGGTGGCGCAAAATTAATCATTCTATCGGAAGATGTTATAATATTTGCAAATAGCATCGTACCTCAACCATATTTGACAATTGTGAACCAGACAGCTGCGTGTACAAACAGACAAGCATTGAGTGCTATACTTCCCAAGAGGGTGAAATAATTGTGTTTTTTGGACAATAATCGGTCGGTGGTGTTAGCGCAGCATGGAATTCGACGTCGATTTCCTGATCGTGTCGCGACAACTGGGCAAACATTGCGCTTAGCTACTCGACTCGATCAGACTAGAACCACAAGAGACCATGCAGGGAGTAGCCGCCACCGGACTGGTTGTTTGGCCGATAATATCTCGGATGTGGCTGCAGATGTCGTTGAGAACGAAGAAACATCAACCAAATGACGGTAAACGCAATTGAACATCACCAGATGGACCCTACAGCGAATTTTGGTGAAAGACTTGCACATGTTCCCGTACAATGTGCAAACAGTGCATCAGTTAACGCCTCCTAACCGTCAGTCGCGTGTGAATTACTGTCAAGCCATTCTCAATCTCAAAATGAAGAGGACGATTGTTTTTTGAAAATCATTATGAGCGACGAGGCGCATTTTCACTTAAGCGGTTACGTCAATAAGCAAAATCTTCATTTCTTGGGCACTGAAAATTACATCCACTCAAAGCCACTGTGTGGTGCGACGTTCACGCCGGAGGAGTAATTGGGCCGTATTTTTTTGAGGACGCCATCGGCAATACGGTCACTGCTACTGGCGAATGCTACAGGGCCATGATAAACAACTTCTTATTGCTGGAATTGGATGAGCGGGGCTTGGTGTACATGTCGTTTCAACAAAACGGTGCAGCCGCATGCACAGCCCGAGCCACAATGGATATTGTGAAGGAAGCGTTTGCTGTTCGCGTAATCTCCCGTTTTGACGATTTGGCATGGCCAGCAAGATCGCCCAATTTAACAATCCCAGAAGTCTTTCTTTGGGGTTTCTTTAAGTCGTCGGTTTATGTCAACAAGGCTCAGACAACCGTAGCCCTCAAGGAGAATATTCGACAGGAATGCGAACAAATGCGATAAAACGGGCACAAATGTGTATCAACACTGGCGGCAGTCACTTGGCGGATATCATCTTTTTCACTTTCAAAATCATAATTTTTTCTTCTTCTTCTTCTTATCCTTCTTTTCCCATTTTTACTGCATCGCTGCTGCTCCGCTTATGGGGTTGGCTAATGTCGCAGACCGCAGAACACGTCTACATACTGCTCGGTTCTGGATCGCTTCAGTGGTTAGCCCCAGACGTTGTTGCGCATTTGGCGTCTGAGAAGTCCAGGAATTTTTTTTCCGACCTCGTTTTCTTACAGTTGAAATGACCGTGCCTTTTTAACCGGATTTTCCGCAGATCTTCTTTGAACGTGGCAATACCAGCTTATTCTATTCGCCTCAAGCTGTTCGGTTTCCGAATTCTTTATGTGTAGACTTCCTCTTATACGCGTAGATCTAATGCAATCGCGTTTAGTGACTCCACTAGACATCCTAAACATTTTCATTTCCGCTGCCGTCATTTTGTATTTAAACGCTTCGTACATTATCCAGCACTGTGAACCGTATATTTACTTTCTTGAGTTTGCCATTTGCCATTGCCCGCCGAAAGGGTGATGACGATTCGTCAAATTGTTAGCGATGCCGGGGATCGAACCACGGACCCTCTGTGTGATAGTCCAATGAGCTAATTATCGCGCCATCGCCATCGCCATCACCTGATGCCAAGGAAAGAAAAATTTTAATTCACCTGCGGAGTACAGGACAATGTCAATATTACCATTTTTATCAAAAGTTCTGGAAGAACTTCTGAAAAATCAAATGTCGGCTTTTCTCTTCAAAAAAATTCAATGGGGCATACTGCACTATGTGGCGTTCGGCTGCACCTTAGCTGTATTACATCAGTAACCTCCTGAAGTGAAGTGAAGTTTAACCTGTTTCCTTAAAACAATAAAGCGCTTAATTTATCCCCCGTAACATTAGCTTACTTAGCCATTTCATCGACTATTCGAACACTCTTCTTGACCTCTTTCTAGTAAGTGATATTTCCGTGGTGCTCTTGTACACACAGCAGGCTTCAGGGTTTTTCAAGCATGACTTAATATAATCCCCGGCTTAACGATGATATCAAAAAATATACACAAATGTAAAAGCGATGTTGCTTACAACTGATTGAAATGATATAAACTAGAGGAATTTGGAAACAAATTTCGTACTTTGCGAAGGCGAGGTATTATTCTGCCCTATGTCCTGCCCTTTATATTCTCTTCATCTCTTAAATAGTATACTAACCACCATTGTGTTTCCCAATTTATGGAAAAAAAATGAAGAATGGTTCCCATACCCGAAAAAAAAATGCAACCTTTCGGATTATAGACCGATAGCAAACCTTCCATTCTTGTCAAATGTATTCGAAAAGGCTCTTCTTTTTAAAACGTAAATGCTTGCCTTACAGCAACTAGTCAAGTTTTACTCCAATCGAAGCTGCAAATCAGCACTCTTAGACGTGATTGACGACATTCGCATTGCTTCGGATAGAAAGGAAGGAAAGAAACCATAGGTTACTGTGTTCAAAGTTAGTAATCGATTTTAACTTTTTTCTACCTCAGCAAAACTGTTAAATTCATATCTGACGAATAGAGATCAATCCGGCAAATCCTCCTAGTGTTGAACGGAGTTCCGCAAGAGTACGGGGATCGCTGTTGTTTTTATTATTCGTGAACGAACTCCCAAATGTAGTAAAACACTTGAAAATGCACATGTTTCCTGATGATGCACAGGTATATCTCAGCTGCCCTCCTGAAGGGATGGAAAAAGAACGACGACTTGGAACGAATACGAAAGTGGTCTGTTTACCATTTTCTTTGTCTGAACGCAAGTAAATCGAAAGCAATTCGAATCTACAAAACCACCCTTAGCTTATCTTATTTTCCTCCAATTACAAAAGATTCCTTAATAATTGATTATTTTGATTTTCCGTGAAATTTAGGAATCATCACTAACGTTAATACAATGTAAGGAAAAGTTAATGGACGTCTACGGTTTTTCAGGGCTACAGCTCGGCTAGTACCAGCAAAAACAAAAATGTTAGTTTGCTTAAACTCTGCCGCTCCCAAACCTAGTATACTGTTGCGAAATCTTCAGTTACCCTGATCATATCCCCAGGAATAAACTTAACATTCTTTTCTACATCACTGCTCGATACTCCTTCCGCTTAAGAAGGTGTGATCGCATTTCTGAGCACGCCAGAAAAAATTTTGGATGTACGTTAAATGGATTTCTAAAATAAGAAGATTTAATTTATGTGCATGAAATAATATTAACGTGACTAGTATATTTTTATAAAGATCATAATGTCCTATGGAGCCCAATTTTTCGAACTTGAATTCGGAACGCAAATTTTTGTTCAAACAACTAGCCTTTAGAACTCCCTGTCACAAGGATCAGTTTTAGGTCCCCTTTTATTTACTTTATACATTAATGACCTTTAATTGTAAATAACTCATTAAAACAAAAATATGCAGATGATGTACAACTTTATTTGAATTGAAAACATAGAATGATTGAGGACTATGTAATTGAGCTAAATAATGACGTTGAATAACTTCTTAAGTGGTCAGAAGAAAGTCAACTCAAACTCACTGAAATAAATCAAGTTGTTGCTTTCCACCAATCCTTTCTGTAGGATAAATAATTAAATAAGTTGAAAAAAGGAAGAACTTAGGGGTATGCTTCAATAGGACTCTAACTTAGGATGCCAAAATAATGGCAGATCTTAGGAAGACACTCGGATCTCAGACCAACAATCATCGTTTTTTACCGAAACTCTCTATGACAGCGCATGTGTCCAGGTTTTGTACTCTTGCTAAGCTTTCCAAACAAAAAAAAAAACAATTCACTGCTCCGTAGAAGAAGCATTTTTGAGAATTTTGTGTGCAACTCGCAAGCCACCACCAGAAGCAACTTGCCTTTGAAGATGACATAGATATTATCGGCAGAACAGAGAGAGAAGTTTGTGAGCCATTTCCTCTTACAAAAACGAAGTACCACTTGTCATTGGGCATCCAACCAATCGACGACACTTAAACTCCGCAGTTACTTAGAACAAAACTACTTCGTTGGGCTTCAGTTAAAGGGAAACCCTTGATACGAAGGCGGGTCAATAAGTCCGTGACTTTTGGATTAAAACACAGATTTTTTGATAAAAAATTAATTTTATTTTTCAACGTAGTCTCCCTTGAGCTCTATACACTTTGTCCAACGCTTCTCCAATTTTTTTATCCCTTCCAAAAAAAATGATTTGTCGAGGTCCTCAAAATAGGCCTTTGTTTGCGAGATGACTTCATCATTGGAGTCAAATCTTTTTCCACCAAGCCATTTCTTCAGGTTTGGGAACAGGAAGTAGTCACTCGGAGCCAAATCTGGAGAATAGGGTGGATGAGGGAGCAATTCATAGCCCAATTCATGGATTTTTGCCATGGCAACTGCACATGTGTGCACCCTTGCATTGTCTTGGTGGAAAAGAACTTTTTTCTTGGCCAAATGAGGTCGTTTTTTTTTCAAATCGTCATTGAATCGGTCCAATAAGTTGGCATAATATTCCCCATTGATTGTTCTTCCCTTTTGAAGGGAGTCAATGTGGATTATCCCGCGTGCATCCCAAAAAACAGTCGCCATAACTTTATTGGCTGACAAACCCACCTTGGCCTTCTTTGGCGCCGATTCACCCTTAGAAACCCACTGTTTTGACTGTTGTTTGTTCTCTGGTGTGTTGTGATGGATCCATGTTTCGTCCACGGTTACAAAACGGCGCAAAAACTCCTCCATATTGCGATTAAACAACGCCAAACCTTCCTGTGAAGTTGTTACACGATTGCGTTTGTGGTCGACTGTGAGCAAACGCGGCACCCATCTTGCGGAAAGCTTTCTCATGCCCTTTCTCATGTGATCATTCAAAATTGAAACCACTGAGCCATGCGAGATCCCTACGGCTTCCACAATCTCTCGCACTTTCAATCTTCGGTCGGCCAACACCATATCGTGAATTTTTTCGATTGTTTCGGGTGTAGAGACCTCAACTGGCGTCCAGGACGTTCGGCATCTTCAGTGCTTGTACGGCCACAACGAAATTCAGTAAACCACTTTTTTACCATTGAAATCGATGGTGCAGAGTCCCCATAGTATTTATCAAGCTTAGCCTTGGTCTCGGTAATGGTTTTTTTTCGCAAGAAATAATGCTTAATAATCACACGAAATTCACTTTTTTCCATTTTCTCCTCAAATTAGTGAGTAGTCTGATAAAAATAGCTGTCAAACACAAACTAACTGACGCAGCAAGTTTAAATTTTGACAGGAGTCAACTGACAGATGCCTGTTGACAGGAGCAGTGTTGCTGTTTCAGTAAAGAGGTCAGAAATTCAAAAAGTCACGGACTTATTGACCCGCCCTCGTAGCTCTCTAAACAATTAATCAGAGTGTTGTTGTTTATTATTAGCTACCAAGGTTTCAATCATCCAGAATTCGTAGAAAAGTGCAAGGACGAATATAGACTTTGCAAGAAAAACTTTGTATTTCTTTTGCAACTTGATTAACAGCGGATTAATATGATCTTGGTTATTTTGGGGTAAATATTCTTCACTGTTACGACGGAACGGAAGACCAACATTGTCCCGTTTTTTCTAGTTGGTTCTGATGAAGCCGCATCAAATTTAATTTCGAACTTTGTCTTACTCCATTCCATGCAGTTATTAATGAAAGAAAACCAGAAACGCCAAGATAAAGTAGTGGTTTCAGATAAATCGCCTTTAAATTTTCTTTGACTACTCTCGTCTTGCCACTAAATTTTTGGTTCGTGCTGTGAACTCAAGAGCATTTCCGTGGCAACACAAGAAAGTAAAAAAAGTTGGGCTCTTAGGGGCAATTTAAAAAGAAAGTTGAAAGAGTTCCCTGCTAAATAGATATCAAACCCCACGATCTACGAGTATGAAACAGAAATAAGTTTGACATGCCTATAGCTACTGATAGTGACATGCCACAGCTTGGTTTGATAAGGGAATTCGTTTAAAACACATTTTGAAAAAAAAAAAAAAACAGAAAAACAAGAAATTTAACTTATCTCAAATTTTGTGACCAAACGTCACATTTTAAAAAGTTCCAATCTCATACAGAAATATTCCAAAAACAAACTTTTCACAACATATGCCTTCGTGGATCTTCGATAAAGAAGGATAATAACCCTAAGACACAGAGATTACACACTCATGGTTTCCTTCAAAAACCGATAATTTCAAACTTTTTTACAATCCTTACTCGTTTCAGAAAAAAATAAAAACAAAAAACCATTTTCCATAACAACAAAGCAAACAACAACATTTGTACCACATAATTGCCTTTCTGTAACAATTCCTTGGCCTCTCATTCCAACCTTTCTGTCTTAACTTCATCGTCTTGGAACATCTACGTGCGTCTTCTTCATTCCAACTAAAGACTATAATTTTACAAGCCCGTCGCTCCCAACTCCCCAATCACTTGCTAAAACACACACTACATCCCTTGTCAGAGGGCACGAAACCCGGGGGGCCGAGACGATAGTGCCTCGTATTGTTGGGTTAAGTAAAGATAAAAAATTCCTCCTAGTCGTTATCAGTGTTTCACTAATACAATCCTGGTACACCACCCCTGTATGTACTTACTCGTATTACAATTCCACCTCGAGGGTGGATATGTGTACAAGTAAATGAATGAATGTGCAAAAAGAATAGTGACTAAGATAAAGGAAGTGGGACAATGACGACGCCAAAGATGTACTGCAAAACTATTTTCAGTTTGCAGATACGACTACAACTACTCGTACGAATACGACGTTTCGTTTCTTTAGATTTTCTCTTTTCGTTTACTTTTTTTTTTTATCACTATTCTTATGGTAGTCCTGTGGCAGAAGGTACTCGTATCATCTTCAAGGAAGTGGATATAAAATGATGTGAGAAGGAGAACAGCCAGCCTTCATCTTCTTACCCCTCTTGGTTGGTAAGACATGGACTATTACTCAACATATTTAGATAATGTTACGAGTTCACAGGTTCATTGAATTGTTTTTGCATTGTTATAGGGCGAGGCAGTGAGAGGTCGTTATCGCTGTAGTTGTTAGATGAATAGTTGAATAAGATGCTGAAGGAAGTTCTGGAATCAGTGCAAACTTAGCGAAGAGTTTCGTTATCTTGTAGCTACATGTAATTCTGCGGCTGGCTTAGGATCTTAAGAGGCATGCCATAATCCATTGTATAAAGTACATAGTTTGGTCTAATTAGATTTATTAAAGGAGGAAATTGTTTTTTTTTTTTTCTTCACGGTAGGTAAATATTAGACACTAATCAGTGTCAGGAATTAACCCATCTCTAAACCTGAAAAGTGAGTACAATCAGTTGTAGATAAAAGTCTGTTTAGTGGAATTACCCACTTGACCCTAATCCTGTGATTATTATTTGAAATCACAAACGAAATTGGAAAGTACATCTGAAGTTTTACTATTCTTGTGTCTGGGAAAATACCAAGAACTCTTATTGTACTCGTACTTGTAACTTGATGGACAGATTTTTTCTTACACTCGTAAAGAACCATTGTTCTACAGAACTTTTTCACATTTCGATATTGTGGACGAGTGAATGGTGACTTGAAGTCCTGGCCTTCTAAACTCAATTTTAATTTCTTTCAATAAAAAATGGAAGGCCTTCTTCGTTTTCAAGTAACCTATTATGTCGTTTTCGTAATTAATTGGTTCATACTTCCACCAGAGAGACGTCTTTTTCAAGCTTATTACTGTGTAGCAAAAAGAAAACGAACTTTAGTTATGGTACCGTAGAACCATAGAATGAAAGCCAGCTAAACTTTTTGCTGTTTCTTGTTTTTCTCCTTAGAAGAGACCATTTTTGTGTTGTCTAAGTCCAGGACGTTCAATTTTTTTACCGGGTTGTGGTGGTTCAGTTAGTTTCTAGGATGTCATTGAATGTATGATTAATTCTATTTGTAGAACTCCCAGAGTTTACTATTGATGATTGAATTTCCTGTTTCTTGTTGTGGTGGCTATATTGTATTACCATAGCCCAATGCTAAATTTCACTTTTTGGATTGAATTGATTCTCATTTTCATTCATCTTAGATTAAGTTTCCTCATAATTTATACTACATTCTGTAGGTCTATAGGTGCCAGAGTCAAACTGTTTCTTCTGTAATTCATCGTCAAAGCAGCACAGAGCTTTGAATCACTTGCTAGGAATATGTGACAGCACCTTAGTCGACGACTAACAGAAGAAGTTGGGATCTACAGATATTATATGCATCTATAAAGAAATGAGAATGAAACTCAGCATCAACATTGATTTTTTTCTCTCTCTTGGGATAGAATGTCATATAAATAAGCCCACTAGAACAGGATCGGGATCATGCTTAGACTATTATATGCTCGTTTTAAGAATATTTCAAATTCTTGCGGAAATGATGGTATACCTTACCTACTCTTAAGAAATATTATTTGGTTTATGGTTGATACACTACTCTTTATTTTTAATAAAAGTATACTCTCAGGACCTGGATGAAGTGAAAATGGCTATATCTAAGCTTAAGTTCAGTAAAGCTGCTGGAGCGGACGGCCTAACTGCCGAGCTCTTCAAAGCGACAGGCGATGACTTGGTAAGGAGCATACACCAACTCATCTGTAAAATATGGTCGGACGAAAGAATGTCCAATACATGGAATCGCAGCTTTGTTTGTCCGATTCTCAAGAAAGGAGACCTTCTGAACTGCGTCAACTACTTAACTTCGCGTACAAGATCTTATCTGCCGTATTGTGTGAACGCCTGAAACTATTCGCCAACAACCTGATAGGTCCATATCACTGTGGTTTCAGGCCAGGAAAGTCCATCATCGACCAAATATTTGCACTACGGCAAATCTTGGAGAAGACCCATGAGCTTCAGATCAATACACACCACCTATTCATCGATTTTAAGGCCGTTTATGACAGCATCTATAGAGACGAGCTATACAGAGCAATGTCTATTTTCGGCATCCCTGCCAAACTAGTCCGTCTGTGCAGGATGACGATGGAGAATGCACGCTGCTCCAACAAGGTCGGTATAGATCTCACCGAGACCTTTGATGTCCAGAAAGGATTTTGACATGCGATTTTTCCACCACCGTACTTGAAAGAATAGTGCAAAACTCACCAGCAAACACAAGAGGCACTGTCTTTCAAAAGTCCGGCCAACTACTCGCATACGCCGATGATATTGACATGATCGGGAGAAAGCAGCGTGATGTCAGTGGCGCTTTCGCGAGTAATGAGACAGAAGCGGCGAAAGTCGGTTTAGCGGTCAATGAGGGCAAGACCAAGTATATGCTGTCAAGCAAAAACGTCACCCTCGTCAGATATAACTTTGGACTTTGTCTACCTAGGCTCCGCTATAAATACAGACAACGACACCAGCGCTGAGATCAAGCGAAGAAGGCTAAGAAGGCAATCGAGTAGCAAAGCCCTCTCTCGGACAACAAAAGCAACCCTTTATAAGACCTTAATAATGCCGGTTCTGCTCTATGACGCAGAGGCATGGAGATTGTCAAAAATGGATGAGGGTGTTCTTGGTTGCTTCGAGAGAAAAATTCTTCGGGCGATCTTCGGTCCCGTCTGCATTGACAGTGAGTGGAGGAGGAGATTCAGCAATGAACTCTACGGACTGTACAGCTACATCGACCTTACCAGAAGAGTGAACAACCAAAGACTGAGATTGGTGGGTCATGTTGAGCGTATGAACACCAATGCTCCGGTCCGAAAAGTTTTCGAATCCGCTCCCGAAGGACAGCGCAGTAGAAGAAGGCCAAGAGTCAGGTTGCGCACGCAAGTGGAAGGGGACCTCAACTTAGCGTGCGAAACTGGAGGCAACTACCCAGCGATCGAATTGGCTGGAGACGCTTGTTGACCGATGCCTAGGTCCTCTCCGGACTGTAGTGCCACTCTCAGGAAGTACTTCTGACGCTCCTAAATGTGCAGATGCAATACCACTCTTTAAAAATGGTGAGTCAGATTGCAATAGCAATTGCAAGCCTATTTTGCTTCTATCAACTGTAAATAAAATTGTTGATAAAGTCATCAAAAATAGGGTTTTAAATTTTTTTCGATAGAAGAAACTAGAAGTCGCAAGAAGTAGTTGAAATGGGTATGCCACAAAGTTCGTTACTAGGACCAATACTTTTTCTTTTAAAATACATCAAGTCACTATTTGCACTAGATTTTAAAGTAGTTTTTAGATCTTTTGCTGATAATTTGACATGTGTGTATGGGTCGAATAGTCCTTCGGATCTAGCCGATATATTAATTGGGATCTGGACCAACTGAGATTGTTGTTTGCTGGACTCAAATTGGTAGTAAGTCCATAAACCAAAATTATGTTTTTTAGCTTATGTGAACAAAACTCTATTGACACAGAAATTTTCTTTCATTCACCTGATTGTCGGAGATCTAAAGTCATAAACTATAATCATTGTCTTACTAAAACCTTCTGCAGGGATTCTTAGTTGTAATAAGTATTGTTTCCAGATTGAGACGACCATCAATTTAAGTACCTAAGGGCTAATCAAGTCATGCCAAGTCCTTGCGAAAATATTTTTGCAGTACATTAAGATATTCATTTTCCTTAAGGAGAGTTTGCTCTACAAAGATACCAACTTTAGTTAATTATGAAATATTCCATTTTAAACTACAATACGATATAAGCCACTCGAGTGGAACTTTAACAAAATACAGGCTCTTCTTATGCTGCCTTCATTCTAGTTAAATATTGTTTTGTGATTTAAAAATTCTTCCAATTCGTCACTTGTACTGTTTTTAAGTGTTAAAAATATTTTTTTAAATAGATGTGGTAATTTTAATTTCAGCGCCCTTAAGGAACTACATATGTTTATCTAACTACATATTTCTTTCTTAATTTTCCTATCGTGTCTTTCTGTCGGTAATGTAACAAATTACCACAGTCCCTTAGAGCTATAAACTCGCGAGTTTTACTTCTGACACAAATAAAGAATTGACTTTAGAATGGTGAAATGTGGTATCTAGAAGAATGCTGATCCAAGACCTACAGTTTCTTCTAAATGTAATTTTATTTACTTTAGAATAATAAGAGTAGTAGATGCTGAAGCCAAAAAAAAACTTCCAATCATCAAATTTCACAAGACTTCCCCTGGCTGGTGGATTGGCATTCATTTTTTTCTTTACTTTGCGAAACTTATCTCTCTACCTTAAAACCATTAAATGATCTGTCTATAATTGTAGCCGAACCAATAGCCCCTTTGACCTTTGCTTAGGTATTCTGGTGGCAAAGTCGGACTAGATCTATCATATAACAGAAGCTGTCGACCTCGGCGATTCTTACACCGGCTCTTCGTTTCATATTCATTACAGAAAACTTTCAAATACTATTTTTCAAGTGTATCTAACTAATGATCTTAATATGAATAGTAGGGTCGGTCACTCATACTATATAGGAAGAAAGAAAAATTGTCAGTTTTTTTTACGGACACAATAAAAAAACCAGTAAAAAATGGTAAGTATCAATAAATAATAAATTTTGGTAGTAATCAGAATTATTCTTCTGCCTCCGGTTAAACATGCAAATTGTCAAAAATGTGGTTAAAATAGGCTCAACGGCATGACATACAAATCAACACCAATCAACATTATTTATAAATGAAAAAAACGTCAATCAATAGTATTTAATGTTTATTTAACAGAAACTGAATCAAGTTAATAAATTTACAAAACAAAAATATAGTAAAGTTTTTGTATTGAAGGGTTTAGTTTGTGGAAAAATCCTTTTTATTGTCAAATTTTGGCATTGCTCTCCTCGATTCTATCTGGGCCTTAATAAGTCCTTCTGTGTTTGACTGATTGCTTAAAGTAGTTGAAGCTTCAGTCCCAACTTTGACTGTTCTTTCTACGGCTTGTTTGTGGCAAAGAAGACGTAGTAGCTCTAATTCTCCTTCTCCTTTTTGCTAAACAAATAATCGAAGATTTTCTTCAGTTACTGATTTTTGGCTCAGTAATATTTTCCTGCCAGTTCAAAAGGTCATAATATGTCGATGCATTCAAGTTAACCTTCGGTAACAGAAAAGATGCAATTTGTTAGACGTTGCTGATCTAGCTTTCAAAATCCAACGGACACCTAATTCACGAATGTGCGGCTGGGAATCTGTCAACATTGCAAACAATAAATTTTCCGGATGTGCAAAATAGTTATTTCATTGAATTACTGGATCGTTAACGGCTTTCAAATTTGTCGGTGAATATCCGGTTTGTTCGATGAGTTTAAAAAAGTGTCGCGACCCATCTTTACAGCTGGGGTGGATTTTTATGGAAAACCATATCGGAGCGTAAGCCCTGACAATATACGTTACAAGTGTGATTAGATTTGCAGAGGCAGCCTTAGTTGAAACGTACAGAGGGCGAATCCTATTTGCACGAGTTAGCCATCGTGCATGGGACATTTGCCCTGGTGATTTGTAGGCTAAATCGCTAGGAAATATACCTGTTGAAACTGCTTGAACTATTCTGTACAATGATTTCTGGTCTGTACTAATATGAAACTGAGTTATAGGTCTATCTTCTTAGTTTTCAAGTTCTCTGCCAATTGTCCCTGAAAACGTATGTGGTCCAGACGTACTGCCATCAATGTGTTGAAATAGATGTCTAAATAGCAGTTCATTCATATGCAATAAGCAGATAACCAATTGTAAGGGTCTATCCAATCTTTTTTCTAGCATCCATATGATACCTTCACATTTGCCAACATTTACATTAGTTCCGTCACATCCGATTGCAATCAAAAAATTCATTGATATGTCCACATTCAAGAAAAAGCTAAATATTTCTTGTTCTATACACTTTGCAGTGCCCGATACAGGTGAAATGTAGCCTAAAAACTTCGAGTCAGGTTCCTTTATGAAAGAAATATGGTATGCTCCTCAAGTACGCGTCGCCTATAACGTTTTCCATCTTTTTCAGAGTTAAACAAAGTTTGATTTTTTCTTCCATCGAAGTATAATGCAGGTATATGTGAAATATTTTGCTGAAAAGTTATATTTTCTCTTGTTTTCTTTCGTTCCCGGCGCAGCTTATTTTTATCTATTACCTGTGGATTCGAACCGTGTAGAACTGCTGATGCAATAGCTGCTCCTGCCCTGTCTGATACTCCAAATCCATCACATGCTTTTGATAAAAGAGCATAATCGACTACAGTTGTGATATTATTCTCCGATTCAACTCTTGGAGTCCGGGACTGATATTCAATTGGTTCTTCAAAATCTGACAGAACATTCGTATTCAGCGTGCTAGTAATATGTTTGGTTGCGGCAACGTCTATGCTACCCATCATCATTTTTCTAGCTGTTCGTTGTTCTGTTATAAAACAGTGTTCTCCTGCAGGAATATTTTTTATATTTAAGACAAGTAAATTTAACAAAAACCCGACACTTGCAAGCCGAAATATCAAGCAACACTTTACTTTCAAGACGCTCTTTTAACTTATATGCAGATATTTTAGGGTGCTACTCGTACTTCAGAAGTTTTTTTCACTTTGGATGATATGTTTGTAACATTACCTTTATCCTTTTTGGTTCTACTGTAGGAATAGAAGATTTCACCCATATTTCCATTTGTTTCGCAACTAAAATAGCTTCTATTTCTGGAAACTTCTTTTCCAATCGGGTGGCAATAAAACTAAAAATTATTTCATAAAACTTTGTAAATAAATTAATAAAACTGTTGTATTTGGCACCTTTTTAATACTGAGCCATTTTAAAAAACGAAAAAAAAATTGGTTGACCCACCCTAATAAATAGTAACATACCTCTCGAAGCTACTACTCAACTTTTCTTCTTGTTTTTTGATGCCCGATAGCAGACGAGAAGGCACAGAGTCTGAATATGTAAGCCCAATTATCGGGGTTTTTTCAACTCTCCCGCAATGACTCAATTCCTAACAACGGCCTACTGTAACGATGACATTACCTAGAGCTTCAACAAAATTCAAGTCAAATCGTAATAAATTCTATTCCTGATGATTTCAATGGAAAGTATAAATAAGGACTTGTTTCGCAGTACAACCAGAACATTATCTCAGATAATGGCATACAGATTTGTTCCTAACTTTTTCTTTTAATATCATTTCAAGCAGATACTTTAGGAGTAGCATTCTGAGTGCCCTGGCTCATTTGCACACAATTAAATAAATAATGAAAGAGACAACTTTTTCTAATACTCCTACAATTATATGAAATCTTTCACAAGGTTCTCCAATCCAATCCAATATCCAAAGATATAAACTGAATTCAATTTCGACTTACAAAGACAATCATATCCTTGAAATGGAATAAGAACGTAACAACTTTTGTTTTGGCTTTTTATTCATTATAAATGTGTAACTTATTAGCGCCTGAAACCCACATTATGTGAAACCTCACAAACATCTTCTAATAGTATCAATTCGCCCTTGTGGATTTAAGATTGTGATCCACTTGCAGGTGGCTCTTCTCTGTTTCGGCTTAACCAAACGGTGTTCATCCTTTTCCGGATTCTACTTGAAAGACAAAGAAAAACTATGACTATGTATTGTTGTTTTTTGATTATGGTATACACACATCAATCGGTAATTGTGGTTCAACCGATTTATTATCAGATGATAATTTATCTTTTAAACAATCACTGACACTTGTATCACAGTTAATATCGACGTCCAAGTCAACTTTTTCAGCAACTGGTGAGCAGTTGATCATTGCGATCAATGTAAATATGAACACAATTCTAAGCGACATCGTGAATTGAAACTAACCTTCGCTGAAATGTTGCAATTGATTTTTATAGACTTCTCCACACACTGAGCTGAGTCAGGTTTGACAGAAGTACAACATGGGTATTCCCGATGAGATACTTGCTTGTAGGGCATTTTAATCAGAATTGTGAGCAAGCAATTCTCAAATCTTAAAGGGGATTTCTTTTATTAGATGATCAGTGCAATAGGTGTTCTCAAATTATCTATCAGATGTATACATACATACATACAGATCTCTGAACTTCCATTTGAGTTGACCTCCCTCTCTACAATCAGAGATAATAATTGCTATTAGCATCAACAGCATCTACGTTAACTTATTTCAGTGGAAAAAAATAGATGAACCAGAGAATAGAAAATGTGTCGTTTGATCAATAATACAGATAATTGCACCTTTTTAACGGGAAACATTTATTTAATTCTCGGATCATAAAGCAAACCTTATATTAAAAATAAATTTATTTTTTTATTTAATATATGTACATAAACGGGAACCCATGCAGTTTTAAATAGGGGGTGAACCATGCTTCCACTTAAGTTAGGGCAATATAATGCACTTTAGTTACACTACTAATCTAAAAGCTGTCAGTAAAAAATTACGCAGCACAACTTTTGAACTTGCAACTGTAAAGAGACGAATTTTGGAGTAAAAGGTGACCAGATAGCATTGACGGTCTTCCAATTGTTATGTTTCAACAGCTGTCGAAATATTCAGTAAGGCTTGCCGTTTCACTAAGGCATCGTCTTACGCTTGTAGAACGTGCGGAAATTATAAAAAAATTTCATCGAAATTCCGGCCCGATTGTGAATACGCAACGTGAATTTCGTTGTGATGTCGGTTGTCATCATGGCTTCTGTGTGCATTCAATTCGTCGCACCGTGGAAAAGTTTTGGAGTGATTACATTCTTCTGGATCTTAGGCCACCACCGAGACAGAGATTGGTGCGAAACGAAGAAAACATAGCACCCTTAGCGACTAGTATCGGAAAAGACCCAGAAATGTCGATTCGGCTCTAATTACCTGAATTAGTTATCGCTAGAACGTCAAGCTGGCTTATTTTGCGGTTGGATTTGGGCCTACATCCGTATAAAATTGTGCTGATGTAAGAATTGAAGCCGGACGACCATAGAGAACGCTGTATGTTCCCTAATTAGGCGCTGGAAATTTTTCCCGGAGATCCAGGCGAGACCCATTTTGGCTCAGTGGCTATGTCAACAAGCAAAATTGACATTTTTGGAGCGAACACAATCTACAAGTGTTCCGCCAAGCATCATCAATGCATCCACAAAGATTAACACTTTGATGAGGTCTATGGCATGACGGCATCATCGAACCTTATATCTTTCGAAATGAGCTAGGAGACACGGTTACATTCAATGGTCTCAGGTATAGAGCGATATTAACCGACTTTTTGTGGTCAGAGCTCGACAATATCGATATATCCGAGTTGTGGTTCCTAAAAAACGGCACTTCATGTCATGCAAACGATGCAACACTCGATGTTGT
The DNA here is from genome assembly GCA_928272305.1 of Volucella inflata. Lineage (NCBI taxonomy): Eukaryota > Metazoa > Arthropoda > Insecta > Diptera > Syrphidae > Volucella > Volucella inflata. Next base: position 67,653,185 of record OV743719.1, read on the forward strand.
GAAGAAAAAACTTGGTGGCTGGGTCATTTCACGGCGAGTGTTCACTTGGTCGCCGCAATGGCTTAATGTCTACGTCAATAAGCCAATGTTGGGGTATGGAGCAAATCGAAAACGTCCAACAGCTCTCGCGGCAAAATAAGGGTTAGATGTGTTTATGGGCAGGTGGAATAATCGGTCTTCATTTTTTTCAAAACTAAAGCCGGCCGGCAACTATGAGTGGCGCCCGTTAAAGCCTTATGATTACGTCGTTTAATTCCGAGAAGCCTTTATCATATGGCATCGCGCATCTATACTTTATTCCCTTGGGGCTTAAAATAAGCTGGTTACAAAATTGAGAAATTGAAAACCAACGGAATTTGAATCATGGACTATCAACATCTGGTAGTCGAGTGGGCCCATTTACAGGTTGGGTTGTGAGTTGCTATCTCAAATCGCTACTTTTCGAGTGTTGTCTGCAAAAATGGGCGCACCACCTTTTAACACAAGCTTTTGGAAGTTGAATAATCTTTTAATCAACAGATACTGTGTGGTTGCTTTCTTAGACGATTCACAGCCTACGACAAAAAGTGTATCCTTGATGATAGTAATAAGGTGCAGCTACTTTTTGAGCCTTTCAGTGGACTTGGTAAGGCAGAACTACCAAAAATGTAATGAACCCAGTATTGTGGAATGGTTCTGCATTATTCGCTTATGCAGTTTATGCACGCTGCATGTGTAGCGAGCAGAATTTGGATATGATAAGAATTGGGTCTGATAAGAACAAAAGACAATTAGCCCTATCTGTCGATATATGGAAATTGATATTATTTAACGGGATGGTCTTTCGTAAGCTGCATACAGTTGTGCAGACGAGGTTGACTGAAGTCCCTTTGATTTGTGTGTAACATATAAGATGAGATCATCCCTCTGGGTTGAGGTCCGGAACGTTCCCGGCCGATTCGCTGCGATCCACGTGTTTTTCTAAAAGTTCAGCATCGTTGAACAACCCGTACTGTTCGCTCTTGAAACCAAACGGAAACTACCGGAAAAAAGCACTTTTATCCGCTTTAGTCGCAGTGCAGAGCCAAAATGATCAAGGTCTTATATAGGTATACAGAAAGTTTGTTTGTCTGCTATTCAGCTGCAAGAAATTAACGATTAGCAAGAGTGACTCTTTGCATGTTTTCGCGCCGACGCACAACGATGTCAGAGTTTATACGGGAGCCGAGGTAGAGAAAAACCCTTAGCTGTTGTTGACTTACTTTAGGTGGCGCTACAGTCCGGGGTGGACCTGGGCCTCAGTCAACAAGCTTCTCCAGCCAGCTCGATCCCTGGCCAGCTGTCTCCAGTTTCGCACGCTAAGTTGGCTGAGGTCCTCTTCCACTTGCGTGCGCCACCTGAGTCTTGGCCTTGCTCTACTGCGCTGTCCCTCGGGAGTGGATTCGAAGCCTTTACGGACCGGAGCATTGGTGTCCATGCGCTCTACATGACCCAGCCATCTCAGTCTTTGAATCTTCACTCTTCTGGTCCATGTCGCTGTACAGTCCATACAGTTCGTCGTTGTATCTCCTCCTCCACTCACCGTCAATGCAGACGGGACCGAAGATCGCCCGAAGAATTTTTCTCTCGAAGCAACCAAGAAGACCCTCATCCATTTTTGATAATGTCCATGCATCAGCGCCATAGAGCAGGACCGGGATTATTAAAGTCTTATAAAGGGTGACTTTTGTTGTCCGAGAGAGGGCTTTGCTACTCAATTGCCTTCTTAACCCAAAGAAACAGCGGTTGGCAAGAGTTATTCTTCGCTTGATCTCAGCGCTGGTGTCGTTGTCTGTATTTATAGCGGAGCCTAGGTAGACAAAGTCCTTAACTACCTCAAAGTTATATCTGTCGAGGGTGACGTTCTGTCCGAGACGTCGGTGTTGGTTGTCCTTTTTGCTTGACAGCATATACTTGGTCTTGTCCTCATTGACCGCTAAACCCATTTTCGCCACTTCCGTCTCAATACTCGCGAAAGCGCAACTGACATCACGCTGCTTTCTCCCGATTATGTCAATATCGTCGGCGTATGCGAGTAGTTGGATGGACTTTTGAAAGATAGTGCCTCTTGTGTTTGCTCGTGAGTTTTGCACTACTCTTTCAAGTACGATGTTGAAAAAATCGCGCATCGCCTTGTCTAAATCCTTTCTGGACATCAAAGGTCTCGGTAAGATCTTTACCGGCCTTGATGGAGCAGCGTGCATTCTCCATCGTCATCCTGCACAGACGGACGAGTTTGGCAGGGATGTCAAAACAAGACATTGCTCTGTATAGCTCGTCATACGCGGCCTTAAAATCGATGAATAGGTGGTGGGTATCGATCTGAAGCTCATGGGTATTCTCCAAGATCTGCCGTGGTGTGAATATCTGGTCGATGGTGGACTTTCCTGCCCGAAGCCACACTGATATGGACCTATCAGGTTGTTGACGAACGGCTTCAGGCGTTCACACAATACGGCAGATAAGATCTTATATGCGATGTTAAGGAGACTGATGCCTCTGTAGTTGGCGCAGTTCAGAGGCTCTCCTTTCTTGAGAATCGGACAAACAATGCTGAGGTTTCATTCACCGAGCATACTATCGTCCGACCATATTCTATAGATGAGTTGGCCATCCGCTCTAGCAGCTTTGTTGGACTTAAGCTTCGATATAGCTATCTTCACTTCATCCAGGTCGGGTGGACGGAATTGTTGGTCATCATCGTCCAAATTTAAAGGTTGATTCTGCCTGACAGCGTTATTTGGTCCGTCATCGCCGTTATACAGTCTGCAGAAATGGTTCTTCCAAATCCTCAGCATCGACTGCGATTCTACTACGATGTTCCCTTGTTCATCTCTACAGGCTTCGGTTCGGAGTTTGTTTCCGTGGCATGTTATTTTTACCTTTTGGTAAAACTTCCGAACCTCATTCCTGGAGTAGCATCTCTCAATTTCCTCGATCGCGCGCTTCTCATGCTCTTTCTTCTTCCTCCTGAGAAGCCGGTGTTCGTCTCTCCTCTTCCGCTCATAGAGCTTATGAGCAGCTCTGGTCTTTTTTTGCAGTGCCGCATTGCGTGCTTTTTGCTTAGCTGCATGTGCTTGCCGGCATTCGTCATCGAACCAGGGGTTTCGTTGTGGTGGACGAGTGAAACCCAGCACATCAGAAGCGGCATCTTTGATGGCGTTTTGGCAATGTTTCCAGTGGTCTTCGATGCTTGATGCTGGCGGCATTGGTCCTCTAAAGAGATTAAGAGACACTCGATCGGAAAAGGACTTGGCGATCTCTTGCGATTTTAGCCGTCTGACGTCGAATTTTCTCACAGCATTATTTTGTCTTGGCGTAGTTTGGAATATCCGCAACCGTACCTTGGCTACAACAAGGTAATGGTCCGAGTCGATGTTGGCTCCTCGGAACGTACGGACATCCATAATACTGGAGGAGGAGTGTCTTGCGTCGATCGCAATGTGATCAATCTGGTTGACTGTTGATTGATCTGGAGTTCTCCAAGTCCTCTTGTGTATGTCGAGATGTGGGAACCGCGTGCTAGCCACGACAATATTTCGCCCCGCCGCAAAGTCGATTAGCCAAAATCCATTACCGTAGGTGGTGTTTTGCAGGCTATATTTTCCGATTGTTCCACCAAAGATACCCTCTCTTCCTAGCTTTGCATTGAAATTACCGAGGACAATTTTAATGTCATAGCTAGGGCATTGCTCGTAGGTCTTGTTAAGGAGCTCGTAGAAGGCATCCTTGGTGTCGTCATCTTTCTCCTCTGTGGGAGCAAGCGTGCATATAAGGCTAATGTTGGCGAATTTAGCCTTGATTCGGATTGCTACGAGGCGCTCGCTCACATGCCGGAAGCTGAGGACTTCTTGTCTTAATCTGCCTCCGATAACAAATCCGCATCCAAATAAGCGCTGCTTTTGCCGTCGACAGCAATTGCCGTAGTAGATGTCGCAGTTTTTCATCTTCTTTTTGTAAAGCTCATTGTCCTTAAATCGTTTACGTGGGTTGTCAACAGTAGATCCGTCCATACCCGAGGCTTGTTGATGCTTCGTAACTTCCCTTTTTTCAAATGGCCGGGCAGTTACCCCGGAGGCACAACCCCAAACCTGAAGGACCAGTTCCATTTTTAATGCCCCTTGAACGAGGGGTCGGTTACACCGAAGCCAGTAACCCGTTCCGGGATGTGAGCGCTGCCGTTGGCCCATATAGGGGCCACCATCTCTTTTCCAAGACCCTGACTAAGTCCTGGAAAACCTTTCCGGCCTGAGCTCTAAATATGTCGGTGAAGCCCGTTTTGTTTTTCCGACATTAATGCTGGCAGACAACAACAAGATATCCGGAATTGCGTAGATATATTGAAATCTCCCGTAGTACCAATTGTATGAAAACACATGAAATTCTTTGAAGATCGAATTGCTGTAAGCAGTAATACGAGGGCGGGTCAATAAGTCCGTGACTTTTGGATTAAAACACAGATTTTTTGATAAAAAAATAATTTTATTTTTCAACGTAGTCTCCCTTGAGCTCTATACACTTTGTCCAACTTTATCCCTTCCAAAAAAAATGATTTGTCGAGGTCCTCAAAATAGGCCTTTGTTTGCGAGATGACTTCATCATTGGAGTCAAATCTTTTTCCACCAACCCATTTCTTCAGGTTTGGGAACAAGAAGTAGTCGCTCGGAGCCAAATCTGGAGAATAGGGTGGATGAGGGAGCAATTCATAGCCCAATTCATGGATTTTTGCCATGGCAACTGCACATGCGTTTGTGGTCGACTGTGAGCAAACGCGGCACCCATCTTGCGGAAAGCTTTCTCATGCCCAAGTGATCATTCAAAATTGAAACCACTGAGCCATGCGAGATCCCTACGGCTTCCACAATCTCTCGCACTTTCAATCTTCCGTCGGCCAACACCATATCGTGAATTTTTTCGATTGTTTCGGGTGTAGAGACCTCAACTGGGCGTCCAGGACGTTCGGCATCTTCAGTGCTTGTACGGCCACAACGAAATTCAGTAAACCACTTTTTTACCATTGAAATCGATGGTGCAGAGTCCCCATAGTATTTATCAAGCTTAGCCTTGGTCTCGGTAATGGTTTTTTTTCGCAAGAAATAATGCTTAATAAGCACACGAAATTCACTTTTTTCCATTTTCTCCTCAAATTAGTGAGTAGTCTGATAAAAATAGCTGTCAAACACAAACTAACTGACGCAGCAAGTTTAAATTTTGACAGGAGTCAACTGACAGATGCCTGTTGACAGGAGCAGTGTTGCTGTTTCAGTAAAGAGGTCAGAAATTCAAAAAGTCACGGACTTATTGACCCGCCCTCGTAGATATTTTTCTTACGAAGATTGAATTTTTATCACATGAATTCCAATTGAGGATTGGAACAGGGATAACATTGTGGTGGTGTTAGGTACGCTACATCACACTTCACACGTGAATGGCGACAGTATTTTGTAGCCGGAGAACTGTAGATCAATTTGATTTGAAAAGTATGGGCGAAGATCCTGTGTTTCATTAAGTGCCAGCACAGACATGAAAATACAGAGAAGAGTGATTAATTATTAGCACGTGTATATTTGCTAAATCCTCTACACAAACATCAACGATAAAAAACAATATTTTGAAATTTAAATTCTTACATTGGTTTAGAAAATTTCACCCATTTTACTATAAACCCCAACTGTAACTATCATATTAACATTTTTTATTTATCATCAACTTCAATTTAAAATTTGGTAAATATTAAACCGAGAACTGTTTGTTCTTTTAGTCCCCCAAGCTGCATTCCCTTCTTAAAAAATTGAATTACAAAAGGTGTTCTAAAAACGCCCTCATATAATGGAATTTTCATCTCGAATTCATTTGAGATGAACTCTTTTGTTTGACATTTAATGCACATCATCATCTGTTGTAGCCACATGCTATTTTAACGTTCAATTAATTCAAAACAAATCAATTGTTTTAACCCGTTTACCATTGAAACCCCTCCGGGATAATTGCAATGAACGAAGAGAGAATTGAAAAGTCATACTCAAAGTTTAATTCAAACCATTTTAATTAGTAGTACCATATGGCACTGTCACCCATCAACAAAATCGATATCTATCTACTGGAAAACAATATCAGACTGACGATAATTGAAGCATACTGCCTGAAACACAAATTATATCGAAATTTTGTTTTATGTCAAATAAAAAGAACCCCATATTGTGCCTTCAAGTCGATACTGATTATCCCTGTTCAGTCAGTGGAGCATTTAATTTTTTTCTGGAATTACTGCCACATTTTTAAGGCGAAAATTGATCCACATTTCGATTAAATTTTGGCATCCGCATGATGCCACAAATAAAATTCCACACAGATTCCAGTTTAGGTGAGAATATTTCACTGAAGTGAAGATATACGTATTTACGCTTCATTCCAAAACACTCGACCGTGACAATATTTTCCGTGACACTCTCACTTAAAGTTTCATCCAAATTCAATTTCGATTTCATTTTGTCCATTCTCAAATAAAAATCGATCTTATATATATTTGTGGAATTCTTTTTCCCTTAAATGGCACCCAACGTCGTGAGAAAAAGTTCTTAAAAAAAAAATAAATAAATAAATTGTGAAAGCGAACACCGGAATTCCTTATTTACAATTTTGGTTGAGTTTTCATCTTCACCAATTTTGGCCATCCTAACCAACTTCATCATCTGCAAAAATGTTTTCTACTTGAGAACGTTCCTTTGCTCGTTGTCCTTTAATCAGTTGGAGTGGTTTGGCAAAAATTTCCACTCAGATAACTCTTGTATTGCCATCGTTGCCAACAACAAATGCGAACACAAACAAAAAGAAAAATTTTGCGATTTTTTATTTTTTTATTTTTTTGTAATCTTTTCTCTCCCAAGCAGGACCCTACCCTACCATCACTTGCCTTCATTACCATCATCATCCCTTGAAATGATACGCAATGTGAACCAAGTAAAATAAAAATAATAAAGGCACAGGCCAAGGGAAGATTTAAGACATCATTTTTCAACTTCAAAACTCCCCATGTAAAGGCTACAACAACCGAGTGGCATATCTCGAAAAATGAAAACAACAAGAGAATTTGAACCCAGCAGCGTCTCTTAAGCACCCTTGAAAACGTGTTGAAAAATCATGCGGTTACAATAGCACGATGGCATATTAAACTAATAAAACTCCGTATAAGAGTAAGGATGTGTGGCGGGATCTTCTAAGAAATTTAAACTCACCCTCACATGCATTCATTGTATTCAACTCCTAGTCATGATTGTTGCGAGTGACACTGACACCCCGAAAGAAAGAAGCAAATACCACGTGACAGCAATAGCAACACTAACGCTAGATACGAATACGAAGCATATATTATGGAGAAAAAATTTTTTTAATTAATTATACTCACGCCATGGTTTTAAGTGACAGAATGTCGGTTTGGTGCGAACGTTGTGTCTTTTTTGCGGGGCTATGGGTGAAGGATGCAGCTAACGCAGTTCCAGTCATGAATTCCGATAAATATGCAAAATTTAATTATCCTCTCACTTTTCGTTGGCGTTTTTTGTGTATACGAGTTCATACTATGTACTATAGTATCAGGCTCTTTTACTGTCGTATCTAGAGAGTGGCGTTTCGTTTGAATTTTTGGCATGGAACATAAATGACGGCTTATTTTTAGCGCATATTCTTGGGAGGAATCTCTTTTTTTCCGATTTTTTATTTTTTTGATATAAGAACTTTATTCACACACTTAATATCTATATACAGTTTATTTACCCCCAAAGCAAGATGCAGTTGGTTGATAACATTTGGTTAGATTTTAAAGTCATATCCGAATCCGAACGGCACTCCATAGAAGCCTTTTCGTAGGCAATTTTACTTTCGGGAGTTTGCCATTGCCCGCCGAAAGGGTGATGGCGATTTGAAAAATTGTTGGTGACCAAGCCGGGAATCGAGAACCCAGACTGCCTGCGTGATAGTCCAATGAGCTAACTATCGCGCCATCGCCACAATAATACTGTTTAATATAAACCATAGCAAAGATTGAGCTTTTGTGTTGTAAACGCAGCATATTTAAATGTTCACGCCATAAAAAGTTCTTGTCGATGGTAATTTCTAGATACTTTATTTTGCTTACTACTTCTATTGCTGTGTGGTTGGCCGAATACGGACATAGACCGCTTCGGTGATATATTGTAAACGCTTTGGCTGGGACGGTGTTCATATGTGCACTACCTTTGTTTCTGCAGCATTAATAACCAACTGCCTTCTTTAAGTTTTTGTGTTTGACGACAAATGCTGTATCATCTGCATAAGCATAGGCTGTGCACTTTTTGAATAAATGGAGAAGTTCATTTGTGATAGAATCGGACCTAATTTAGAACCTTTTGGGACGCCGAATGCAGATGACATTTCTTTAATTAAATATTTTAACTCTAATCTTTCCATCAGTTGGATTGTTTTCGATGCAGTTTGCCAGCATTCCTCTCAGACCAACTCGATTGACAGTTTCATTTCCTACTTTTATTTTTTTAAAAACCGTATTACTCGTAATTTGGGTGTTTCTACGAAATGATTAGGACTACTTTTCAACAGCTGACATATAGATAGAAAAAAAAAAATAAAAAATAAAAACACTGGCGCTGGCAGCCCGGTATGGGCCATTGCCTGGCTTCTTGACACTCATTTGTGTTGCTCATGTTGTCATTTTTTGTCACATCTGAGCGGGGCCTACGGTTCATCGCCGAGTCCGAACGGCACTCCTTAGAAGCTTTTTCGTAGGCAATTTTACTTTCGGGAGTTTGCCATTGCCTGCCGAAAGGGTGATGGCGATTTGTTGGTGACCCAGCCAGGAATCGAACCCAGACTTTCTGCGTGATAGTCCAATGAGCTAACTATCACGCAATCCACATATAGATAGAGGCCAGTATATACGAGGGCGGGTCAATAAGTCCGTGACTTTTGGATTAAAACACAGATTTTTTGATAAAAAAATAATTTTATTTTTCAACGTAGTCTCCCTTGAGCTCTATACACTTTGTCCAATGCTTCTCCAATTTTTTTATCCCTTCCAAAAAAAATGATTTGTCGAGGTCCTCAAAAGAGGCCTTTGTTTGCGAGACGACTTCATCATTGGAGTCAAATCTTTTTCCACCAAGCCATTTCTTCAGGTTTGGGAACAGGAAGTAGTCGCTCGGAGCCAAATCTGGAGAATAGGGTGGATGAGGGAGCAATTCATAGCCCAATTCATGGATTTTTGCCATGGCAACTGCACATGTGTGCACCCTTGCATTGTCTTGGTGGAAAAGAACTTTTTCTTGGCCAAATGAGGTCGTTTTTTTTTCAAATCGTCATTGAATCGGTCCAATAAGTTGGCATAATATTCCCCATTGATTGTTCTTCCCTTTTGAAGGTAGTCAATGTGGATTATCCCGCGTGCATCCCAAAAAACAGTCGCCATAACTTTATTGGCTGACAAACCCATCTTGGCCTTCTTTGGCGCCGATTCACCCTTAGAAACCCACTGTTTTGACTGTTGTTTGTTCTCTGGTGTGTTGTGATGGATCCATGTTTCGTCCACGGTTACAAAACGGCGCAAAAACTCCTCCATATTGCGATTAAACAACGCCAAACCTTCCTGTGAAGTTGTTACACGATTGCGTTTGTGGTCGACTGTGAGCAAACGCGGCACCCATCTTGCGGAAAGCTTTCTCATGCCCAAGTGATCATTCAAAATTGAAACCACTGAGCCATGCGAGATCCCTACGGCTTCCACAATCTCTCGCACTTTCAATCTTCGGTCGGCCAACACCATATCGTGAATTTTTTCGATTGTTTCGGGTGTAGAGACCTCAACTGGGCGTCCAGGACGTTCGGCATCTTCAGTGCTTGTACGGCCACAACGAAATTCAGTAAACCACTTTTTTACCATTGAAATCGATGGTGCAGAGTCCCCAAAGTATTTTTCAAGCTTAGCCTCGGTCTCGGTAATGGTTTTTTTTCGCAAGAAATAATGCTTAATAAGCACACGAAATTCACTTTTTTCCATTTTCTCCTCAAATTAGTGAGTAGTCTGATAAAAATAGCTGTCAAACACAAACTAACTGACGCAGCAAGTTTAAATTTTGACAGGAGTCAACAGACAAATGCAGTTGTTGCTGTTTCAGTAAAGAGGTCAGAAATTCAAAAAGTCACGGACTTATTGACCCGCCCTCGTATATCGGATTTATTTTTCTCATTTTTAATCGTGAATTGGTCTACAATTATCCGCTCCTTGTCGTTTTCCAGGCAACACAACATTCGAAATACTTCTTGTTCACTGGCTTCCTTTACGTAAACCCTTTGCTGGAGTTATAAATTCTCGTGCTTTAATGCTTTGATATGACACATGTACATGATTGTTGATGCTTGGTTTGAGAACTGCACTGCAAAATTTTTCACAATACTAGTGAAGTTCTTATCGTCGTTTTAAAAAATTATTCTTGTTACTTCGTCAATTGAGGTTTTTTTTTGCCCCCCCAGAAGTTCGTTAATAATATTCCGCATTTTCTTAGGATCATTCTAAAAGCTTAGCAGTCGTTCTTTATAGACGTTGGCTTTTATTTCTCTAATTTTTTTATTGACAGAATTTCGGAAGTCTCGTATTTTCGAATCCTTGGAGTGTTATGCCATTTAAAACAATAAAGTGAAAATAGTACGTATACGCCATGGGTATCACTTTTTATAGGTTGCAAAAAATGTTGGTGTTTTTTCTTTTGCCCAGATTGTGATGTGTGATGAAATTGTGATGAAATTCAGCGACTTAAATTGATGAATGTATATTATAATACAGATAAGCCTACACGAAATTCGATACATCGTCTTTAATTCATTAAGACCGCCCCGCAAGCAACATTCCTTTCGAAAGTCAGCTTAAGGCATTTCACCTCTAAAAAATGAAAAAAAAACAAAGAACATTGATTTGTTGCTGAAGTTTACTAGAAAGATTTAAAATAGGGGTAACTGCCGACCGCTAAAATACTTCAGATCTTGCTGTCGTAGTTCCAGATTCTTCGTAAGAACTCTGGTTTTTTAAACGCCGATTTGCTAAAATCAGCCTATTATACTCTTTCTCTGGCATATTATGTAGGGTCATACGTAATTTTATATTGAACAAAACTCACCAATCAAGCAGATTGCTTTCTTGGAAATGTTGGTCCACTCGAAACAACTCTACAGAGGTATCACTTAAATGTAAGGCAAAAAAGATATAACCTATAAAAGTAGGTTAATCGTGGAGACCTTTAACAAAAAGCTATAAAAGCGAAGCTATGAATGAACCAGGTCCGGAAAACTGATTCCGAAGTGTGAGCGACAATAGGAAAAAAAGATTTTAAATCGTTCGCGTTTTATTGAATAATGGGAGGAGAGGACGCCGATTGCCTTATCAGCGGAGAGTAAGCGACAGGAGACATTGAAAATCGTACTAATAGGTTAAAAAATATTCGCACAAATCAAAAATATATGAGAGAGCTCTTGACATACGAGTATGTACGAGAACGACTTTGTGATTCGAATCTTAAGAATAATTATAAAAAAATATCAGAGACTTTTGAAAGTTCTGCATTTCCTCAACGAAAATATCTTGACAAAGTTAAATTTGCACGGCGCTAAGATGCCAAAATGTGCTCGAGGTGTGTATGAAATTGAGATCCTTTATGTATTTTTCATGTTAATATATTGTCTAGACAAAAAGTATAGAAACGTACTCGATACATTGATTAATAAAGATCTCCAATGCAGTTTCCGATGATCCAGTGCTTAAGTCTGGATGTTTGACATAACAAAAAAAAAGACAAATAGCTACCTTAAGTTTTGATTAGAATGTTTTCGTTATTTTGACAACCAACGGAACAACACAATGTTCTTTATATTTCTGCTATTCACTTAAATGCCTTTTCTTGGTCAGCTTAGTGATCATTTATTCATTCGACTTATCTGGCGATAAGGATTTCCAGGACTTAGTCAGGGTCTTGGAAAAGAGATAGTGGCGGACGAGCCCTATAAGGGCCAACGGCAGTGCTCACATCCCGGAACGGGTTACTGGCTTCGGTGTAACCAACCCCTCGTCCTAGGGGCACTCAAAATGGATTTGGTCCTCCAGGTTGGGGGTTGTGCCGCCGGGGTAACTGCCCGGCCATTTAAAAAAGATTAAGTTACGAAGCATCAACAAGCCTTGGATATGGACGGATATACTGTTGACAACCCACGCAAACGATTTAAGGACAATTAGCTTCGGATATGCACGTGGAATGTTAGATCCCTTAATAGACCACGTGCAGCCGAGCAACTAGCGGAGACCCTAGACTGCTGCAAAGCCGACATAACCGCCATCCAAGAAATGCGATGGGATGGGCCAGACAAAAAGAAGATGAAAACTGCGACATCTACTACGGCAATTGCTATCAACGGCAAAAGCAGCGCTTACTTGGATGCGGATTTGCTGTCGGAGGCAGACTAAGACGAAAAGTCCTCAGCTTCCGGCATGTGAGCGAGCGCCTCGTAGCAATCCGCATTAAGGCTAAATTCGCCAACATAAGCCTTATATGGGCGCATGCCCCACAGAGGAGAAAGATGACGACACCAAGGATGCCTTCTACGAGCTCCTCAACAAGACCTACGAGCAATGCCCTAGCTGTGACATTAAAATTGTCCTCGGTGATTTTAATGCAAAGCTAGGAAGAGAGGGTATCTTTGGTGGAATAATCGGAAAATATAGCCTGCACAACACCACCTCCGATAGCGGATTCAGGCTAATCGACTTTGCGGCGGGGCGAAACATTGTCATGGCTAGCACGCGGTTCCCACATCTCGACATACACAAGGGGACTTGCAGAACTCCTGATCAATCAACAGTCAACCATATTGATCACATTGCGATCGACGCAAGACACTCCTCCAGCATTATGGATGTCCGTACGTTCCGAGGAGCCAACATCGCCTCGGACCATTATCTTGTTGTAGCCAAGGTACGGTTGCGGATATCCCAAACTACGCCAAGACAAACTAATGCTGTGAGAAAATTCGACGTCAGACGGCTACAATTGCAAGAGATCGCCAAGTCCTTTTCCGATCGAGTGTCTCTAAATCTCTTAAGAGGTCAAATGCCGCCAGCATCAAGCATCGAAGACCACTGAAACACTGCCAAAACGCCATCAGAGATGCCGCTTCTGATGTGCTGGGTTTCACTCGTCCACCACAACGAAAGCCCTGGTTCGATGACGAATGCCGGCAAGTACATGCTGCTAAGCAAAAAGCACGCAATACGGCACTGCAAAAAAAGACCAGAGCTGCTCATGAGCTCTATGAGCGGAAGAGGAGAGACGAACACCTGCTTCTCAGGAGGAAGAAGAAAGAGCATGAGAAGCGCGCGATCGAGGAAATTGAGAGATGCTACTCCAGGAATGAGGTTCGGAAGTTTCACCAAAAAGGTAAAAATAACATGCCACGGAAACAAACCCCGAACCGAAGCCTGTAGAGATGAACAAGGGAACATCGTAGTAGAATCGCAGTCGATGCTGAGGATTTGGAAAGATCATTTCTGCAGACTGGATAACGGCGATGACGGACCAAATACCGCTGTCAGGCAGAATCAACCTTTCAACCTGGACGATAATGACCAACAATTCCGTCCACCCGACCTGGATGAAGTGAAGATAGCCATATCGAAGCTTAAGTCCAACAAATCTGCTGGAGCGGATGGCCTGACTGCCGAGCTCTTCAAAGCGGCAGGCGATGACTTGGTAAGGAGCATACACCAACTCATCTGTAAAATATGGTCGGACGAAAGTATGCCCGATGAATGGAACCTCAGCATTGTTTGTCCAATTCTTAAGAAAGGAGACCCTCTGAACTGCGCCAACTACAGAGGCATCAGTCTCCTTAACATCGCATATAAGATCTTATCCGCCGTATTGTGTGAACGCCTGAAGCCTTTCGTCAACAACCTGATAGGTCCATATCAGTGTGGCTTCGGGCAGGAAAGTCCACCATCGACCAGATATTCACACTACGGCAGATCTTGGAGAAGACCCATGAGCTTCAGATCGATACCCACCACCTATTCATCGATTTTAAGGCCGCGTATGACAGCATCTTTAGAGACGAGTTATATAGAGCAATATATATAGTTTCGGCATCCCTGCCAAACTCGTACGTCTGTGCAGGATGACGATGGAGAATGCACGCTGCTCCATCAAGGTCGGTAAAGATCTCACCGAGACCTTTGATGTCCAGAGAGGATTTGGACAAGGCGATGCGCTGTCATGCGATTTTTTCAACATCGTACTTGAAAGAATAGTGCAAAACTCACGAGCAAACACAAGAGGCACTAACTTTCAAAAGTCCGTCCAACTACTCGCATAAGCCGACGATATTGACATAATCGGGAGAAAGCAGCGTGATGTCAGTGGCGCTTTCGCGAGTATTGAGACGGAAGCTGCGAAAATGGGTTTAGCAGTCAATTAGGGCAAGACCAAGTATATGCTGTCAAGCAAAAAGGACAACCAACACCGACGTCTCGGACAGAACGTCACCCTCGACAGATATAACTTTGAGTTAAAGACTTTGTCTACCTAGGCTCCGCTATAAATACAGACAACGACACCAGCGCTGAGATCAAGCGAAAAATAACTCTTGCCAACTGCTGTTTCTTTGGGCTAAGAAGGCAATTCACTAGCAAAGCCCCCTCTCGGACAACAAAAGTCACCCTTTATAATACCTTAATAATTCCGGTCCTGCTCTATGGCGCAGAGGCATGGACATTATCAAAAATGGATGAGGGTGTTCTTGGTTGCTTCGAGAGAAAAATTCTTCGGACGATCTTCGGTCCCGTCTGCATTGACGGTGAGTGGAGGAGGAGATACAACAACGAACTGTACGGACTGTACAGCGACATTGACCTAGCCAGAAGAGTGAGGATCCAAACACTGAGATGGCTGGGTAATGTAGAGCGCATGGACACCAATGCTCCGGTCCGAAAAGTCTTCGAATCCGCTCCCGAGGGACTGCGCAGTAGAGGAAGGCCAAGACTTAGGTGGCGCACGCAAGTGGAAGAGGATCTCAGCCAACTTAGCGTGCGAAACTGGAGACAGCTAGCCAGTGATCGAGCTGGCTGGAGAAGCTTGTTGACTAAGGCCCAGGTCCACCCCGGACTGTAGCGCCACCTAAAGTCAAAAAGTATCTGGCGATTCATACGATTCCCTGTAGCTACGGATTTGTTTTGCTTGTGTATCAGGTTCTAAAGGATTGTTTTTTTTAGAGCTTGAACACGTTAAATAATAATATAAGACAGAAATATTATTGGAATGAATTTTCTATTATTATAATCTGGTAGATAATTTCATGACATTTAGTTCTTAAATATGATTTCCGGCCTATGCCCGCCGCGGCTATCAGTCTAATTTTTCACTACTTTTTCCAATAAATCTGGCCGTATGGCGTCAATAGTGGCTTGAATATTGGCATCCAATGCTTCAAGAATTGCGGATTTGTCGGCATAAATCAATGACTTAACATAGCCCCATAAAAAATAATCGAGAGGTGTTAAGTCGCACGAACGAGTGCAAAAACGATCAATAACTGCACGAATTGCTTGCTCACTAGGCCGATTATGTTGACCGTAAAATTGACGAAAAGCTCTATAAACTTCACGAACAGATTTATTTTTTTTAAAGTAAATTTCCACAATTTGGAAGAGTTTTTCTGGCGTTAAGCGATTCATGATAAATTGCCAAACCTTACTGAACAGAAATGTTAACACAGTTTGACATTGACAGCTGCCAAACCACAGCTTCTCACAACCATCGAAGCTTCTCATGCAGCTAAAAAAAAACCTCTTTTATTAGGAAATTGTCGGTCGCAAAGTGCTTATATATTCAAGACCTTTGGACTTTCATCCGGATCGCTAGCCATGATCGCGAAATGTTTTCTCTATCTCTTAAGCTCATCCTCATGAGGTTTCGGTAAGAAACCGTTTAACCTTTTTACGGGATGTAATAGTAAAGATTGTCTAATGATAGATAGAAGTGGACTAATGCTTTTTACGGCTTAACATATAGCTTTTTAAGATATTTTCCGTCTTTATTTCTTACTGGTGGAACCTCGCTTATCATAAACCACAATCAAGATAGCAGTCCGTTAGTAACATTGTTTGATACATTGTACTGTATGCACTTGCTTTTTGAAGTGTGGCCTAAAATACTAAATACGAGTAGCTTCACTGTTCCTACAACATTAGGTATATCAGGGGTACTTTGGTTGAACTCCCAATTGGCTTGCTAAGAAGAATAAACCTTATTTTCTGGATTGCAAGAACAACTTACGAGTATCAGCATCTTACTTCCATGTTTATTCGAGCCTATCCTCTAACGCATTAAATCTCCTTCAACTTAAATGCTGCTCAGTTGGTAGATGTATTTATCATTTAGTTCATAGTGGTTGACTAAGAGTCAAATAGTAGTTTAATGGCCTTCAAATCAGACAGTTTTAAATACAATTTACGACTACAGTCCTGTTTTATTTACACTATCTAATTAATACATGACTGGTATTGTAAAATTTGCATCGCCTAACAACAACGACCGACATCTTGTCTTTGTCCGACCAAGAGATAATTTTTTTTTCATTCCATCCCATCTGCTGCAGTGTGTGTTGACTCCTAAGACTCCATGGATTGTTGTCTGATTCGACAAACGAAAGACGTCCTGCGCGCTCTGTTGTGTGTTTCAGACTAATGAGTGTGAAGCTCTGTCCAAAAATCAAGATGTAATTTTTTGGGTCCCTCCCCAGGGGATTGTTTAGACCGAGCAGCCTTTGGAATGACAGATTTTGGCTCAAATTAAGTGAATTTTTCATGTCTTGAAATCTTATGGACAGTTCAAATTGATTATATCTGCCTTTATATATGCCTTTGTATTCAATATCCACCGGTATGTGGTAAGAAAGAATAATACACAAATATTGTCAGATCATTCTCTAGGCACTCCAATAATTCTGAAAAACTTTTATTGTAACCAATAAGTCTGAATGCCGCACTTGATTTCAATTCTCTGGCGAAAAACGTCAACGATATTCCATGCAACTCGAATTGGTCCATGTTGAAGTTCAATGCTTGCCAGTCGATTGAAAATTCTCTTACATGACAATTTTTCTTTTCGAAGCCAAAAAAGGTAAAACTATAAAAAAATTCAGGTGTTACCTAAAACCAACTGTGTTGGGAAATTTTATGGACTATTGAACTGCATTTTACGATATCTAACATGACAACAACAACACCAACACTAACAACGACTATGCCAGGAGCAAAACATTGGAAAACATCCTGTGCCTTCACTTGCTACACTTGCACCATTTGAGATACTCGCACCCTTGAATTCGTCCTAGTACTGCCTACTCGTAGTCATTTTTTTCTCATCTCTGCCATTAGAATCAACTGAACTGCGTCTCCTGTGTGCTTTCAAGTATCGAAAAAATAAAACAAAAAAACCGAAAAAAACCAACAACAACCGAAAGGATGTTTTGTTGTTTCGATGTTTCGATGTTTCGACATTCGAAATGTTTTATGGCATAGATTTGTGGAGTGATTTTTTAGGTCAGTGATTTTTAGCGATGAATAATTGAATAATCGACATTGACGTCTATTCTCTTCTTCGATTGCTGGTTTTTGTGTTCTCGTTTGGAACCTGTGTTTTCAAAGTTATTCAGGCTTTAATGAAAGGACATGTGTCGGAAAAATTTGCACCCTACGCCTACAATAGCAGCACAAAAGGAAGAGGATCTTATGTAGAGTATGTATGTATACATAGTTCGAGTACAACGACGGCCTTGGTTTGCTTTTGTCATTGTTTCACACGCATACGTTTAGTTCACTTGAATTGTTTTGGACTCTTTACAAATGGGGATATAATTGTTCCCCTGGGGTAGTTAAAAGTTTTAGTGAATGCTCTCTTGTGTGTTTTTGTAAACATGAAAGAGCACACTTATAACGAATACAGGACCAATAGCGTGTAAGAATTGTTCAGTTTTGGCGTTTTGTCACAATAAGGTCATCATACCAGGGGGTTGTCGAAGTAACAGCCACCAAAGCACTTTACATAGTACAGTGTTGTACTCGTTTATTGCCCTACAAGGTGATACTTGTGTCTTCTACTAACCTAGGATTTTGTTTTTCAGTTTTTCTCTTTGTTTAGATAAGGACCTGGATGGTAGTGCTTTTGTCAGCCATCAAAAGGAGCAGCTATGTACGAGTATATTATCGTTTCACGCAAAAGCTTAAGGACTTGAATATGTTTTTATTTCGATTACTAAATTTATGGAGTGTCGTTTCGCTATCAGAGAGAATTGTTCAATAAGGCACCACCAGATCTGGTATTTGCCTCTTCAATATTTTAAAAGATACTCGTACTTCTACCACATCTTCTTACGCTACCATTTTTAAAGCGATATTTGAGACATGTACTTCAATTTGAGGCATCTACTCGTATTACAAGTGATTAACTAAAATACATCGATTTTTTCTTGTAAGGAGACTTTTGAACAATTTCTTGGATTTTCCTCAAACCTAGCTAGATTTCTACTGGAAAAAGATATTTGTCAAAAGTGTTCGCTCAACAGAATCAATAAAAAAGAATTCGACATATTTCTTAGAAGTATAATTGCGTAAACATCGTTTAATTGTTTTAACGCTCTTAACCTGGTTCATAAGGCAGTGAAAATATAACAAGCATACTGTTTTATCTAATATTGACTATATACAATATTTTTGGCACATATCATATATCCTGCTGCCCCATGTGTGGGTGACGAGCGATTGTCGAATATAACCTTACGTTTGTGCAGTATTTTCTTGTCACAAGATACCTATTTCACGAGATTTATGTACTCTACACTCTATAAACTTTAATATTGGGTTGGGAACTAAGTAATTGCCAATTTTTTCACATGCATAAAACACTTTTTTTTTAAATACAAAAAATAAACTTGAATCAACGATATAAATATTTCCATTTGGTTCAATGATCCTTTGCCATCTTTCTGGCAACTTCATAATTCCACGTTTGTAGAACTTTTGATTTTTATCGACAAAAAAATGAACTAAGCGCCATTTCACAGCGTCATTATCATTGAAAGCTTTACCATCCAAAGAGTTTTGCAAAGATCGAAATAAATGATAGTTTCATTGAGCAAGGTCAGGGCTATATGGTGAATGTATCATCAATTCCCAACCAAGTACCAATTATTTTTGGCGAGTGACCAAAGATGTATGTGGCCTAGCGTTGCTCTGGTGAAAAATGAAACTTTTTTTAGCCTGTCTACACCACACCTTTCCCCAGCAAATTGGGAGCAAAATCTTCTTTTGGTGGATATCAGCTTTCGAAGTAGATGAGCCACATCAAGCCTGGATAAGGATCGTTTTTGATAGACGTTACTCTATACAATCCATTTCGTTTCAAAAAAGTGTCATTGCGTCTAAGATTCAAATAGCAAGCGTTGATGCGTTTCTTAAATGAATTTCTTTCAAATCATGTGGAACCCAAATATCAATCTCGAGTTTCATAAGTCATAAATATTTCTCAAACGCTCTATTTAACTTTTTTGCTTTCTTTCGTGAAGTGACATGACGATTTGACCCGATTATGGCCAAAATTTGATGATCATCAAGCTCTTCTGGTCGACCTGATCGTTGTTCATATTTGTCAAATCAATTCCGGCTTTTTCACCATACACATCACGTAACTGTTTAGCACCTTGCTTTGGGTTGACTCCTTCACAAAAATAAAAAAGTAAAATATAATGAAAATGCTCCTTTTGCACTCCGTATTAAAACAGACGCCAAACTAATACCATTTCACAAAAATGTGCTCGATAGCGTTCGCCATTCACTGTAACGGTGAAGAATCGACATTTCGGCGTCTTCTTCAACACTTTGCGCTTCAGCGGCAATATTCTGTTCGGTACGCACATTTCTTTGTCTTGTCGATGGTTTTGAATCGAGAAGAGAAAAATTAGTGTGAAAACGATCAATAACTGCACGAATTGCTTGCTCACTACGCCGATTATGTTGACCGTAAAATTGACGATGTACTCTATGAACTTCACGAACAGTTTTATTTTCTTCAAACTGAATTTCTACAATTTAGAAGTGTTGTTCTAGCGCTAAGCAATTCGTGATGAATTGCCAAATCTTACTGAACAGAAATGTCAGCATAGTTCGTCATTGACAGCTGTCAAACCATAGACAACAACCATCGAAACTTTTCATGCAGGTAAAAAAGCAACTTTTACAATTTTTATTTGTGTACCTACATATATTAATACTCGTACTTGCCATTTACTTTTAAAAAATTATTTCATGTAAATGTTGACCACGACGACGTTTTAAGGGGAAAGAGTAAATTTTTAAGGACTTTTTAGTCAATTAAAAATTGGTTTTTTATTAAAGAACTTTTATTGCCAGATAGAAACGTCTATTGAGTACAAAAATAATTCTCAAAATAAGTCTTTTTAAAAACACTGTTTCTCCAACTCCAAACCCAAACAAATTTAATTTTGCAAAAATTATTGAGATCAGAAAAAAAGTCACTTTTTTTAACAAATTATTTAATTTGCATTGCCTAAACCTTTGGCTAAAATCGAGCGTGCACTTGCGGCCGAAAACACGCTTCCATTTCGAAACGAATAAAGATTTTACTCTGAAATTTCAAGGAGCCGCTCTTGAGATATTGTAGAAGTAGAAATATTTTCAAAAAATAAAAAAAATCTGAAATTCTGTTAAAAGTAATCGTTCTCAAGATAAATCTACTGGAAGGGTACTACTAGATATCGTAAAAGCTTTTGATTCAATTTGGCATGAGGGCCTTATTTACAAAATGATCCATTTTGGATTCCCTCCATATCTGTGTAAAATTGTGCAATCTTTCTTTTTTAATCGTTGCTATACCTAGTCAAGTGATAAATACTGGTACACAGCTGAACTCACTCATTACGAATGCAGCACTGGGCGCATCCATTTCGCATTGATTGCGATTTGACAGTTGATATATATGCTTCATTGTGACGTAAAATGTTGTTGACATTAATTGCTTTCAATTATGGAAAGGGGCAACATCGAAATTCGTATACTACGAAGTTGGCAACATGGAAAAAGGCGATATCTTTAGGACGTTGCGACCGCTTGGAATCACTCGCAATTTTGTGTATCGTGCCGTGAAGTTGTTTTGAATATATTGGTGGAGTATGAGACCGTCAAAGATCCGGCCGTCCGCGCACTGTGACAACTCCGAAATCCTGACGAGAAAATCTTCACCGTACAAGAATCGTTCAATAAGCAGAACGATCGTGTGTATACTCGGACATCCAGAGAAGCATCCCAACTCATCCCGAGGGTTCAAAAAGGCCACCGTCCTACGATGGCGTTGCCAAGCTCCATTTTTGCGAGAAAGGAGAGAAAACATAAGCCAAAGTATATCAATCGACCGTTTTGGAACCCATTGTGAAGTCTCTCAACCAATCAATGTTCAACAACATGCCATGTACTTTCCAGCAAGACTCTGCTCCAGCTGACAAAGCAAAAACGACTCAACTGTGGCTCAAAAACAACGTTCCGGACTTCATATCAACGGATGATTGGCCAGCTAGTAGTCCAGACCTCAACCCGTTGGATTACAAGTTTTGGTCCGTATTAGACGGCATGGCTTGCTCTACTCACAACTCAAATATTGAGTCGTTGAAGCGATCCTTTGTCCGTGCAGTGTACAATTTCCCCATGCATGAAGTGCTTCTCGCAATCGATGAGTGGCCCTACGTCTTAAGTCATGCTGGAAGGCAAATGGAAGTCATTTCGAATAAGTTGTTCTAAGATTTGTAGCCATTGTATAATCCAATAAAAACAAAAAAAAATTATTTTAATATTAATTCGTTTACTTTTGGCTCTGATTTGTGTACTGCTCTGTGTATCAGTATTTATGACTTGACTAGGTAAAATCCATTAAAACTAAACGCCTTGATTAAAGGATAGATCTTATGGATTTTTAGCTCTTCAACATTACTTTTTGCTATATATCAGTACGCTGTTTGTGAGAGATAGAAAATAGAATCATTGCGCTTCAGAAAAGTTCTGTGTTTTCGGGCTGCATACTCGTATTTTATCAACCAACCTGATGATAGCTCATAAAGGTATCAAAAACTCAATTTATTTGCAATTTTTATCTTAGTAACTGTTTGAACTTCTACGCCGTAAAAGTATGTTCTAAAACGCAGGGCGAAGGAAGATCGAATAAGAGGAAAGTTGTTTGTATTTTTTTATTTTCTATTTGCCGTAGGTGATGTTAAATTTAATGTCCCTTGAACAACATTTTTATCAGCGACTTTTACGATTACAGCCCTTTTATAGCATATGTAGGTGGAGTTATAGACATTCTTCCTTTATATATTCACACATATCTCTGTCTACTATATGTTCATCCATAAAACAACCGGAAAACGAATTAAGTCCACATCCTCATTACGCTGATATTCTGAATTGTTTCAGCGTTGGAGCGCGTTCTCAACATATCTCGTCAGGAGCCATAAAATTTAATGTGATTCTGCAGGAAAATTTACCCCTAGTTCCCATATATCATACCTAAACTGAGTATCCAGAAGCACACACCCCACATACTTCCTCAATTCACCAGATCCTTGGAATTCCAAAACACCTTTTCGGTGTTCACCCAATCGAAAATCATTACCCACATACGAGTACGACTACATATGTGTCGGCTGAAATTCCTGTGGCATTCCACGGGGCTTACCCACAATTTAGCCATACCCAGTTCAATCTTAAGAATCAAGGCTATCATCACCAAACCATGCGACCACATATGTATGCTGCCATATTCTGAGGCGGTAGTGTGTCCTGTGTACCTGTCACTCTCGCTTGCAGTCGAGGTTGGTACATCAAACAGTGAAACGCATACTCTTCGTTTCCTGGTTTTTGCATTTCTACCGCAAATCAAATGTAGTTACCAACCAGGCCGAGCTGTTGACTTTCATCATTTGTCACGACCGTCACTTTAGTGAGGGTGTGCAAAAGAGGGCATTTTCATTGCGGATCACCTGTACAAATTCCCTAAACCTTTTCAACATCCCATCGTCTGTTGTCCGCAGAATGAGTGAAGGGCATTCTGCTCTACTAGATGGCAAATCAATTAAGCGCTTGAATCCCGTTTAACACATACACACATCCATAAACAAACAAACTAGTGAAGGGAAGCAATGGTGGTGTCCTTCGTGGAAAATGGCATCAGCGACAGTTTTATATTGAAAAATTTGAATCTCCTCTCTGGCAATAGCCCTGCAATTGCCTATTAGTGTCTACGAGTATGTGTGTGCAGGTAGGATATAGGATGTGGATACAAAATTGGACAGGCTGAAATTAGGAATGACAATTTATCGGAGCGGTTAGTTGCCTCTCCATTCGACCATAACCAAACGAATAGAATTTAAATTGAATATCGATGGGGTTGAAATGAAAGGCAATAAATGGTGAATGCGGCCAATATACTGATAGGGAAAGACTGACCAAAAAGGGGGAAAAAAAATAAACGAAATCAAAAGATAATCGCTGCGCAAACTGGGTGCTCTAAGAGACATAGAAATTGGATGGAATTTATTTAATTAGAGTTCCCACCGACGATCTCTTCCTCTTTTTTTCCTGCTGGTCCTGTAATTGTAAATGTCAGTTACTACTCGTAATACAAAAAAATACCCCGTGTAAAGTGCAAACATGTATATGTGAACGAACTGGATTTTAGCCAGGAGTCCTGGTTCCGGTAAAGAGATTTTTATATCAATTGGAATAGTGAGTGACACATTTTCGTAAATGCAGAACACAAATAGAAATAGAAAAGACTTCTACCGACAACGGCTAAATTTCGGAATAGTATTACCAAATATTTGTGTATCATGTTATACACTAAGCCTAAGCCTAAGCCTAAGGCTGTCGAAAATGATTAGCACTCCTATGAGTTTGTCTCTCTTAAGAGTATATTTTAAGCCCAGTTATTGTGTTTCTAAACAATGTTTTCCTTGGGATCACTAACGACGGCTAGTGGGCATCTTAGAGAAGCATTGATGTTAGAAATGCGATATCCAGCCTTCCGAAACTGAAAAAATCTTGCTCTAAGAATACAATGAAGCCCAACGAAAACACCATGTTAAAACAAATAATGTGACCACATGACCTCGGAGATACAAATATGAAAACGCCGAAAGGAAGATTGACTCCTTCTTTATAATGTCAACCGCCTGGAAACTGAAGCACACTATCTTTCTAACAAGCCTGCCACAAATTCAGCTGTACTTGCAATTAGGTGCAGTCTTCGAAATATCTTCAAGACATCCAAAAGAAACATGAAACTGACATTGGAAAAGAGCAACAACCATCTATGAGGTGACAGACTAACTTGTTTAAGGAACCCCAAGTGGGCCAACAGACAGTAGACCCCCCCAGCCTGAGAGCATCGACAACAAATGGAATGGTGTGAAAAATGTTTTGACGTCTTCTGTGTTAGGAGTCAAAAAAGCAAAGGAACATGACTGACTATACACTGAACACGCCAAGCGATCGGTGAACTCACAGCATGACTGCAGCAGCCGAGTTGTCCGTTACCGCATAAAGAGTAGAGATATACAGCTCATTTTGAGATGGTACAGAGTGTAACCACATCAATGCACTTCTTGTCAAGGCTAACGATGCAGCGAACAGGTAGACACCTTAGTAGGATCGTTTATGGAATTACTTAGGCAAGATCCAAGCAACATTTAATAGAATGAATAGATGGGAATTTGCTGACTCCGGAGATGGAACAGCTTGCAAGGGGACACTTTATCAGTTTGGTTACAGCTATATAGTCTCATGTAATTCTCCCACAGCAACAACAATAGTATTCGCACCTCTCTCTCAGTAAAGCTGCAAAAATGTCGTTGATAAGGCCGTTGAAAAGGAATAAAGCAGTTGGAAAAACGACATCTCAGCGGAACTATTTCAAGCCACAGCTAAGATTTAGGCTACTTAACTGATTTGTTTCCACCAAAGTGCAGAGACTTCTCTCACTGAGTATCAAAGAAGCTATTGCCCTTTTGGAACGTTATAGTAAGGAGTACCTCAATGAGTCGAGTTACTATCGTGCACAGCAATTGGAGCTGTTTCCGTTTACTTTATAGAGACTCTTGTCGAAAAACTCTAACTTCCGAACCAGATTCAGTCCTTATAAGAATGTTAGCCACTTGACTTTCATTGGGTCGTTCATTTGGAGAAAGACTAAAAGCCAGGTAGTTCTTGATCTTCTTTTGCAAAACAATATTTGCTTCAGCGATGTGGATTAGGTTTGTTAGAATAGTAACATTGTCAAGCATGTATGTATTGTAGAACAGGCGATGGCGATGGCGTGATAGTTAGCTCATTGCACTATCACGCAGACAGTCTGGGTTCGATTCCTGGCTGAGTCACCAACAATTTTTCAAATCGCCATCACCCTTGCGGCGGGCAATGGCAAACTCCCGGAAGTAAAATTGCCTACGAAAAAGCTTGTAAGGAGTGCCGTTCGGATTCGGCGATAAGCCGTAGGCCCCGCTCAGATGTGACAAAAATGACAACATGAGCAACACAAATGAGTGTCAAGAAGCGAGGCTATGGCTCATACCGGGCTGCCAGCGCCAGTGTTTTTTTTTTTTTTTTTTTATATTGTAGAACTGTGAGTTGGCATCCAAATACCTCTGCATTAGTTTCCTTTGGGTAATCAGCAGTCTACGCCGATTATTTAGAGACGTTGGACAACTTGGAAGCAAACATTCAAAACGATGTTGCAGATATACAACCCCAGATGCTCGGAAAAATAGTCGAAAATTGGATTTAAACATTGCTCTTTGCTAGAGAAAATTGCGGTGTCCATAGGTTCGAAAAATTTTAAGAAAATGTTATATAAAAGGATTCCTCTAGAACTTACGCAGAATGTCTACTATGTAGTCGCAGCAAGATATTCAACAACATTTACAAATCATCCAACTATTTTTTTGTCGGAATTTGACATCTACATGATCTTTGATTCATGGACCTTATGATCGTCGCGGTAAGTGAACAATTGAGAAGGTACATTGTGGAAATCGACTTCTTTAAACTATAATGCTGCAGTGCCAACGAGAGAGCGAAACGCCTGAAAAGAAGAAAATATTACGGCTGTACACTAGTCAGAATGTAATGGTCGTATTCAATTGGCTTCGAGTAGTCTTCAAGAGTTAGGCATTTCACGAAAATCTCTGCGACGTATTTTGCGAAAATAATAGCCTAAACTTCCGTACGAGATTGTATTGACTCAAGAGCTAAAGCTAAATGACTATTGTCTTCGTCGAGACGTGTATTTGCTCCGAACAATTTTCTAAATGTCGTGGTACTTTTTTGGTTCAATATCTTTGTTAAATTGAAGCGTATTTTTTATCGAACAGCAAAGCCTTCGCGTTGGCGTAGTTATTATACCGAGGTGTTATTGTAGGGTAGTTCTATCGGAAAGGTGCAGACGAGTCAGTTACATTTAAAATAGGCCATTATCACCCTATGTTAACCAAGTTCATTGGAATAAATTAGTATTATTGGGCGTCCAGTGCATTTCACAACAGATTTATTGAAAGACCATGTTGATTGGCCGCCTTACCCGTTAAATTGACAAAAAAAAAAAACAAATTGGAATGAAACTTTTGAAAAACCATCTGCTACTTACCTAACTGAGCACTATTGTAAAGAAGTATGAATTTATTAACATTTATATTGCAAATTGATGAGCAAGACCATCATACAGATAGTGAGCAAGATCTCGACCACAAACTTCAAGCTTACCTGAAAAAAGAAAATGTATATATAGATGAATATTTTTATTTATTGTTTTTGTGCTAAAAATAAAATTGTTAAAAGAGAAACGACAAAATGAAGTGGTGATTGTTTTTCAAGAAAAATTAGAGGAATCAATGCTAGAATGTATTGTATAAACAATATCAGCAGTACTTTAGTGAACGTCGACTTATTTTTCAAGCTTACAGGAAAAACGGATAACAAAAGACTTTTATAAGCATTAAAAGGTTTATGATGGTTGGATACTGTAGAGATAAGTTAGGCGCTGAGAAATGTCAACCTGGCGATATCAACCTGAATCGCCTCTCTACTACGTTTTCCTTCGGAGGCGGATTCGGCGGACTTTTCGGACTGGAGCGTGAGTATCTGTCCTACATAATCCAGCCAACTTAGTCGTTGGAACTTCGTCGCTGCATCTTCTCCTCCACTGTCCCGTCAATGTAGACGGGACCGAACGTCGGTGCTTGGTATTCTTTTTGCTTGACAGCATATACTGGGTATTGCATTCGTTGACCAGTAAGCCCGTTTTCGCCGTTTCCGTCTCAAAATTCGCTACAGCGCCACTGACATCACGCTGCTTTCTTCAGATTGTGTTAATACTCGTATCATCGTTATATGCGAGAAATTGGATGGACTTTTGAGAGATTCTGCCTCTTGTGTCTGTGGGCACATCGAGCATACTTTCGTTCCACCATATTTAACAGATAAGGTGGTGTATGCTCCTTACCAGGTTATCTCCTGCCCCTTTGAAGAGATCAGCTGACAGGCCGTCCTCTCCAGCAGCTTGGTTGAACTTAAGTCTAGATATTGCTAACTCCACTTCATCCAGGTCGAGTGGATGGAATTGTTGGCTTATATCGTCCAGAATAAAATGTTTATTCTGCCTGACAGCGGTATTTGTTCCGTGGTCGCCGTTATACAATCAACAGAAATAATCTTTCCAGGTTATCAGCATCAACTGCGACTCTACTGCTATGTTCCCTTGTTCATCACTATAGATTTCGGTTAGAGCTTCTTGTACATAATAAAACTTATAAATTTGATTGCCTGAGTAGCAATTCCTCCTGAAAAGCCGGTGTTAATCTCTCGTCTTCTGCTCATACATAGACCTCATGAGCAGCTCTAGTCCTTCCATGCAGCACAGTTTTGAATGCATCTTGCTTAGTACAAGTAGCATGTTCTTGCCGGCATTCGTCATCAAACCAGGGGTGTCGTTGTGGTGGTCGACTGAAAAGGGGCATCTTTGATGGTTTTTGGGAGTGTCATCACTGGTCTTCGATAATTGATGCTGGCGGCAGTGAACATCTGGTGAGATCAAGAGAGACCCGATTAGAAAACGATTTGGCAACCTCTTGCGATTGTACTCAGCTGACATTGGAATTGCTTAGAGCTTCTCTTTCTGCTGTTTGGGATATTTGCAACCATATCTTGGGAACTTCAAGGTAATAACCCGAATCGATTTTGACCATTCGAAACGTATCGGCATTCATAATACTGGTGGAGTATCATGCGTCGATCGCAATGTGATCAATCTTGTTGGCAGTTGACCAGGATTTCCCCAGGTTAAGATGTGGGAACCGTGTTCAATATTTTGCACCGCTGTTTGTGCTGTCGATAACAATCGTAGTAATATATCTTCCAGTTCCTTATCCACTTTTTGCCCGACTTGTTCTATCTTATTTCTTGGATGGCGGTTAAGGCGGTCCAGGACTCTCAATATTTGTTAGGCTGCACTTAGCCTATAAAGGGACTTAACATTCCAAGGGCAAATTCTATTCACGGTCGGGAAAAAAGGCCACAACCACCAATCTGGAGGGCCAGTAAGTAGGATTTAAGCCATTCACGTGTATTTCCTCTAAATTCAGCATTATATTATTTATGCAGCAATACATCATGGTTAACTAGGTCAACGCTTTTATTAAGTGTTAGGAATCTCGTTTTCTCAAGGAACTTCACCTTCATACCAACTTAGATCTTTCCAACATGTTTCAGAACACCCATATTAGTGAAATTGGTCTGTAGTTGTTCATATCACTAAAATCTCCTTTTTAAGGGGTTATATACGAGTATAGTACAGTAAGAATTTTCAAAAAATCGATTTTTTTCATTTTGTTTTCATAATACCCATATACGAGTATTAAAGTACACATACAGAAAATTTCATGTCAATTTGGAGAATATTCTCGAGGTTACACGCACATTTGTGAGAACGTGTCAGAGCGTTTAAAAATAGAAGGCCGGAACAGCAGATGCTAACTAGCGCATTTTAGCACACGAGAGGGTTAAAGGTCCTCAGACAACACCAACTCGAGTTTATAAAAGTTGCCAAAGGGGCGGAGGGTTTATTATATGGCCCTGAATAGACGACTCTTGTAATGTAAAGTGCTTTTTAAAATGCATTTTTCTTAAAACAGTGTTTTCAAAATCAATGAGCTAGATTTTTTGGGAAACGGCTTAACCGATCAGTCTCAACCTTTTGTGTTTAGTTTTTAGCAACTGACCGAAGGTTTTCTATTCCAGATAAATATTTTCAATTTTTTTTAACATTTAAAGGCCCAAAATTGTGTCAAAAAACTGATCACTGCAAGACGCCTTTTTTAGGGGAGCTCCCGGAGATCAGCTATAGCAGCCTTTAGAATAATTATTTTTACCAATAAAAAATGGCAAAATACAGTTAAAAGTTAACAAAACATGTGTACAAATTTTAACATTAATAAATTAATGGGTTATCTCAGGAAAAATCGATGTTTTTGGGCCTTCCGATTGTATATAATCCCTTAAAGTGCAGAATTGGGATAAGGTTTTAAGACCCTCGAGAAATACTCCGTAGCTACTGCATGATTGATTTACTATGTCTTAAGGCATAAACAACAAGCCCTCCGATTTTCATTACTATCATGTGGCTGATACCATCTATTGCACGTGAGGTTAGATGGCTGACTCGAAGCAAAAGTTCTGACGAAGTCTTGGCAAATAGATGATCAAAGATACGTTATACAAAAATAAAATAGTCAGAGAATATTGTTTAACTTCATATGAATGGCGATACAATGATACAATGGGTCAGTATTGCGAGCACTGTTCATCTATCTTAAATCCGAAACCGTGCCCAAGTGTCCCTTAAATTCACACCTTTTGATCATTTTATAAGCGACTCAGACCAGTACTTAATCAATTTAATCCAAAATACAATAATTTTACTCATATTGTACATTTAATTTTACTAACAAAAGGCGAACGCACTGTTTCCAAAGTTTATGCATACCATGTCACGCCTAAGACATTACCACCGCACATGTGTGTGCCAGGGTGTACAAATTAAATTCAAAGCACATAGATTTGTTGTACTCATGTGCACGTTAATCTTGCCATCAGTTACAAAATACACCTGAGTGGTTGACTATCTCTCATGCCCTAAATCTCACCATTAAATCGTGCGACAAGCCGTCAAAGCATGTCCTGTTGCGGTTTTGATACCACATCATAATATGTAGGTTACTTAAGCGTGATACGCACTCATTGACACACAAACACATACGCACACAAGAATGTTCCCAAACCTTTTAGTATACTTCGTGGTTAACAAAGTACACCGAGTTGGTTGCGATACCGGATAGATCATTTTTGACAACTCTGTTACAGTTTCAGGAGTTAAAACCATCACCTCAGTCCACAAGGACTCTAATCAAATCGCATTTAACAACGGTTCGGTTGGCAGGCAGTCAACCATAATAGTGTATGTAGCCTAATTTACCATATGCGTCTTACCTCACCAACACCCGCATGTCTGATGGCCGATGATTAAAAAGGGTACTCTACCACCAGCCCACCAAACCAACTAAAGGGGACAGCTATTTGTATCCTGGTTTGTGATTTCAAACTCACCCATCACCCATTCCATTCTGCTATACGAAAAAAGGATACCGTTTACCAAACTGGCTTGCAAACATAATATTTTTCGTATCTTGTACCTGTTTAAGTTGTTTCCCTCTTGGTGGGTAAACACCTTTACGGGTATAACATGACAGCAACAAGGACTAGATATGTACGAGTACATCCTCATACTATAACAGAGCAACAACCAAACCAGAGTCCTAAACTCCCAGCCCTTTCTTTGTAAAGAATGCTTAACTATGAATGAGCCTTATCATCAGGCCAACAACGCACGACATACTTTGGATACAGAATACGAAACACGAGTACACCCAGAATTTGTTGCTTTTGGTGCTTAGGGGTCCTTTTCGATGTGTCCTCCCACTTTGTGTAGGTGGATTAGAGGTTTTGTAATAAATTGTTAGTCCTGTTGCGCGATGCTTGGATATTTTTCGTTTGTATGTACTGAGTATGACCATGGATCTGTGTACAGAATAGAGAGGCTACTAAAATTATATGAAAAGGATGTAACATAACTTAATTATTAAAATGGATTTGACTGTGTGTTATCCTTTTTGGAGATCGCATGCACTTGGTAGCCATGGGCTCGTTTACGTGTGTGGATAGGTTTTCCCTCTAGTTCTTGGTATTCTAATAGGATTATTATTGGTGAATCTGTGTTTACAAAGCTAATATGTTTGTTGGTTTTCTTCCCTTCTACAGTTGGATAAGTTTGCTTTACTCTCCTTGCAGGGATATATGGTATAATGGGAAGAATAATGGCGATAAGCTTTGCTTTCGTACTTTATCTAAAGGGCATACGGTATACACGTTTTCGTTTCTGAATGCAAATGTGGTCTTTTCATATCATGTATGAGCTTTGATCTCCTTAATCTCTGAAATCAGTGGATGGGATGAATGGGAAGGCTTCAGATATGAATGTTAAGAAATCTTTACATCGTACCTATGTATGTATATCTACTTAAGCGGAGATACTCGATAGTTTTGCTCTGTGTGAGGAACGGATAGTTTTAGTTTTTTTTTGTCAAAATAAACCGTAGGAATACTGAACAGGGCAAAGATGTTAGCTGCTGTGAAATTATTATTAACTCCTGAGACGACCAAAAGCCGGCATGAAATTATATACTATCTGGACTTGCATTCGAATTTTTACAGATAGGTCTGTTGGTTGGTAGACAGCGGCCCCTGCTCATCAGCATACATCAGTAATCATTTATGGCCAAATTGTGAACTTTACAGTGTTCCTCGAACAAAATCTAGGTCTCCACCGGCTTGTATATAGCTTTACCTCTGAGTATTGTCGGTTTTCTGCACTTGCAGCTTTTTAATGTCAAATATAATCACTTTTTGGTGGCGTTGGTCGCAGTGTTCCTGTTTGGAGGAAGATTGATCAGGAAACTTTTATATCCACTTAAGAAGGTTTTGACAAAAATGTCGCATTATTTTTACAATGAAAGTTCGCCCCTAAGCAAAGTCCAGAGGCCTTAATCCATTGCTCAATTCGGTCTTTTAAAGACTCAATCAATCGTTTGTGTGCCCAAAAATGTCCTCCCTTTCATGCGTTCTTGCACCCGACCAACAACAGGTATATCGCACTCTTTGGATTGTGATTAGATCTGCTAGGCACTAGATAGCCTAGGCGTTATGTTTTTTTCCTTGACATGGTATAGTCATTTTATTTCCCGTGTAATGCCCAAAGTTGTTTGTCTTATTTCGAGTGGCACGGGACGGCAGCAGTATTGTTTCCGAGGATTTCGGTTCATTTGTAAACATATAGGGTGCGCAATCTTTTATGTCGGTATGTAAACATTGAATAACTTTAACATTCATCAACCGATTGACGTGAGTAGACATGTTTTTGAAACCGCCTGACAACACTTTCGTCGTTTTATGTCGAATTTTTTTGTGCACGAGACAGTGGGAGATTGTCGACATGCCGTTCATCAAAGTCCAAGACGTAAGAGAAAGTGTTGCCGACAACCCACATGTGTCGTATTACGCCTTGCCGCGCATTTTGAAGGATGATTTGCATTTCTTTCCGTCCACGTCCACGGCGCTGGGTATAGGGCCAAACAGTCGCTCGAATGGCTGACACTGAATCTAATTTTTGGAAGCAAATTTTGATGACTAACGAGGCCCACACTCACACTCTTTGGTGCCGTTTACAATCAAAATTACCGCATTTGGAGAACGAGATTCATGAAACACCATTCCATGAGCAAAAATTGACTATTTGGCCGGTGTTTGCGCCAATATCAACATTGGGACATTTCTCTTAAGAGAAGGCGAAGCAGTCGATGTCAATCGATATCGGTGGATGTTGGCTCATTATGTCAGCATACAAATGTGTGAGAAGGTCTGAACGGTTACTGATTTTAACAAGACGATCCACAATGCAGTTTCTGCAACGAGAATTCTTTAGAAATGTGCTGTCAAAAAATGACGATATTGCCTGGCCACCTGGCCGGATCGCCAACCGGACTTCTTTTTGTGGGGTTATTTGAAAAGCAAAGTGTACGTCAGCAAACCTGAGACTATTAACGAGGCAAAGATTAGTGCCGAAATCACCCGAGGTGCTTGAAAAAATTATAGAAAATGCAACAAAAAGGGGAAATTTTGCTTTGGTCAATAAAGGCGGCCACTTGATTGATGTTGTATTCAAAAACTAGTTCAAATAAATTGTACACTACCAAATTAAATAAAAATACCTCATATATTGAAAACGGTTATTTTTTAAAAAGTCATTCAATGTTCACAAATCGACATAAAAGATGGCACGCTCTGTATATTTACATAGATTGACTATTTATTGTCGGCAAGTAACCTCTAATCTAGAGGTTCAGAACCTTCGTAGTACTTTTTGGATACCAATGTCAGAAGGCCCGTACAAACTTATGAATATTGCCGTTCATTTAGTTCTTTCGCAATCAAATCTACTTAAAAGACCCTGATTGCTGGTTCTTAGTCCACTTTCAGATCTCAGCTATGAATATGTTTGAGTTGCTCGTAAGGAGGTTCGTCTGGTTAAAAGGCTGATTGAAATCAGTACTGTTGGTTTTTTTTGGGAAGATTTCGTTTGTCCTTTATACTTTCAGTTCCCAGCGGCTCTTGACGTAAATTTAAATCGATTCTCTACTAGCCTAATTCATGTTGAAGGCAATTTAAAATAATGTGCTAAAACGTCGACCAAGCGCATCTTCCAATCAGACGCTATCTGTTTTTCGGCTTTTCTATCAGACTTCTGATAAGAAACTACCCCTGGAGGAATCAATTTTCAGTTCACATACTAGGCTAGCTTATCTTCTGTTGTAATCAAATTACCATCCATTAACTAGTTTCAGCAGAAGTCGATAGTTTTGGAGAGGGTGGATAAAAAGAACCGCCTTGAATCTTTAACTATTCGTTGCTAAGTGAATCCATTTTATTCCACATCTGTCAACCCGATGTCTTAGAGGCTATTACATACTGAAGGGCTAGTTTAGTTTTTTACTATAGTTACTAACTTCCTTATTATTCAGGGCTTATGACTGAGCAGCGGATCCTGTTGGATCTTCTTGCCTCGCGATTTTGGTTCACAGGTTTTGCAATGTCCCTGGAAGGGTCGGCTCGCATAACTATCACGCTGGAACCAGCTATTGCCCCTGACGAGATTGCTTCTAACACAACCGACGTATTTGCATTATCATTCATAGCCTCAGTACCTCTTAGTATATTCTCATCTGTAACTGCATTCTCTGAAGATCGACTTATGCTTTCTGGGATTTCCTCAGATGTGCCCTTGTTCCCCATTAGTTGATGGCTATCTAAATTTTTTTCTGTTAAGTGGAAAAGATGATATCCGCCAAGTGGCTTCCGCCAGTGTTGATACATATTTGTACCCGTTTTATTGCTTTTCCATGACTTTTCGAAAGATTTCCGGTGATAACTGTTCGCATTCGTGTCGAATATTCTCCTAAAGGGCTGCGATTGTCTGAAGCTTGCTGGCATAAGCCCGCAACTTAAAGTAGCCCCAAAGAAAGAAGTCTGGGATGGTTCAATCGGACGATCTTGCTCTCCAAACCAAATCGCCAAAATGAGAGATTACGCGACCAGGAAACGATTCCTTCACAATATCCATTGTGGCTCGTGCTGTGTGTGCGGTTGCACCGTCTTGTTGAAACCACATGTTCACCAAGCCCCGTTCAGCCAGTTCCGGCAGTAAAAAGTTGTTTATCATGGCCCTGTAACAGTGACCGTATTGCCAATGGCGTCCTCAAAAAAATACGCCCCAAATACCTTTTCTGCGTGAACGCTGCGCGCTGCACCACACAGTGGCTTTGAGTGGATGTAATGGCTCTTCGTGCATCACACGCAGATATGAGAAGAAACAAAGATTTTGCTTAAGTGGAAATGCCCTCTCATGATAATTTTCGACACAAGATCGTCTACTTCGTTGTTGAGATTGAGGATGGCTTTACAGTAATTCACACGTGACTGACGGTCGGGAAGCATTAACTGATGCATTGTTTGCACATTGTACAGGAGCATGTGTAAGTGTTTCACTAAAATTCGCTGAAAAGTACGCCTGGTGATGGCCAATAGCGTGGCTCGTCATCTGGTTGATGTTTTTTCGTTCTCAGCGACATCGGCAACCACAGCCGTGATAGTCTCGGCCAAGTGATGAGTCCGGGGCAGTCACTTCCTCCATGGTCTCCTGTTGTCGCTGTTGTTGAGTAGTAGTCTGTGTAGTCTTCCAAATCATTTGCATCATTTACAGCTTATCTAACTTACTATAGTTGGCTTTTGTATTTGTTAAACCTCTTGACGTTAAAGCAATTGGTCTTTCGCTTTTATTTGTTGTGTGCGACAAAATTGTAGATAACCCAAATGGATAAGTATCCGTAGCCAAGATAGGAGGCAAAAATCAAGTCAAGCGGAACCAGCGCGATTCCCTCTTTAATACCTCAAAGGCATCCTGACATTCCACATGGTGTAATGTAGTGAAAAGGTCTAACATAAATGAGAATGAGAAAAATGTATCATTACTAGAAATTAACGTAGTTGATTAAAATTAGTAGATGGTCTGATTTGCTTGATTGCCTTGACAAAATAACATAGAAAGTTTTGTGTAGCAATTTGTTTTGTATTTTATGCCCAAGATATGTCGCACACTTCTCAAAAAGTTTGCATTTCGATTGATGATAAATTTTTGAATTTTTCTAATAAGAGCATGAATCTATGATAGGTTGCATCCGGCGTCCTACCCATCATAATTAAGTCAACGTAGAAGCATTCAGCACCCTCTTAATTCTTTGCTATGATTTGAACATGTCAGGCTTTAGTGCAAATGGTAAACTACGAGATACACCATATTTTCTCTATCGATTTCTAGTAAAAATAGGTCGACCAGTTTGACTTGCACAAAAGTTCAGGTTGCTCCTGTCACTCTATGGTAAGAGAACATAGCCACTGGTATAGTATTAGGCATCCCTTCTTCGGACGTCAAATGCCTGTTTGATAAAAAATAAACGTTGACCATCTATAACCCACAATGAATGCGAGCGCATCAATAAATAGAGACTGCAATCTCCTAATATGTATTGACATACATTAGACTCATACCCAGGACATCCAAACAATTCTGAAGGAAGAATCCTTACGCTCAGCAAACCGTGTCCATATGAGGTGGTTTCCTAGGGATCAAGTTGGCGATACACTGTCAGCAAGTACTGGTCATCCATTGAAAGTCCTACCAATACGACAATCGGCTGTGAACTTGTAAAGGCATGACGACGTGAAGTAATGATGCATTTCAAGAATTACCCTAGTCTGACCATTTGCAGGATGGCTGAATGTAGGGCAAACAATTCAAACTCATCACCATCATGGTCATTATAACTTTATAGTCATTTGAATCATTCGTTAACGGATACGTAGTCACTTAGTAGTCAGCCGCCAGCCAGGCATTATCACAATCCTTTTCATTTCACTCAATCACATTTCAATTTTTTTGTTCTTGATCAACTTTTTCATTCGTTAATATTCTGAATTTTTAATAAATAATTTAAACAGTTGTTCCATCTGTTACTTTCCCTACAAACTTATTTGTTTGACTAAAGGAAACAAACTGTAATATGATAGTTGGGCGGAATACTATTGTCAAGGACTTAGTAGGGTGGACTGTACCACTTTAGATGGTTTGAAAGATCAAGGTCTTAGTATTCTATTCTACATATACACGATACACGTCGATAAATATTCACAATGAATTGAGCGATCTACCCCAATGCAAACAAATAATAACACCGCGTCCCATTTTGTAGAATACTTATTGTTTCATGCAAATGAAAAGCAGGATTTGCTGAAGAGCTTTTCGTTTTTATTTTTCCCCTGAAGTCCGTACATTCAGAGACTAATCCTTCGCTATTATTGTGTATTATGGTTTTTTTTTTTCATTTTTAAAGAACAATGTAAATATATTGCTGGCGTTGTTCTTGCTAGCGAAATTGCTGACACAATTCTTAATTGCACAAGGACATCAATTGCAGTACCTAGTTCTCTGAACTCGCTTCCCCAACCACCGCGAGCAATGAGCAAATATATACGAATACATCACACTGAAATAGAGAATGTCCTTTTTCACATTTTATTGTGTTGTTATGTTAGACTTGTATGTGTGAGTTAATGGTGTATGAGTATAAGTTTTATGCTTTAAGGGATCATGGATTGATATTAAATAATTTTCCATTACTTGCCATATCGTTGCACTAGTATGATACTATTTCTGTCATCATGTTGGAAAATAAACGAACACTGCAGAAAGGATACCTATACGCACATGAGGACGCTTGTACATGCTCTTGTATTCGCATTTACATTTAGTTTAGTGTGTCTGCTGAATTACTCTATTAAATCGCAATTAGACTCGCCATGAAAACAGTATACAGCTATTTGATGAGCAGAGGAGGACATCGCCTTCCAACAAGGACATGACATTCACTTGCTTCATCCTTCTGCATAATAATACGAAGATAATTTTCGTCTCTATGCTCTCCTTTTCGTGTTTCTTGTCAAGGGGAATGTAATTATGATGAATTGTAATACTTTTTTTTTGTACACTCTTCTTTTTAACTTGGTTTATACGAAGGACGAAGATGATTATGGTGAAAAAGAAATTTCTATTTTTTTTCTATTCTTTTTCTTGTGGAAGGACGATCTTAAGAACATGATGTGACATTTCTATTGAAATGATGAGGGAGATGTTTCTTTTTTTTTTTTTTTTTTGTGAGACCAACTTACATGCAGATTTACTTACGAATATACTCGTTACATTGAAAATCATTTTATCTTTGATGTAGGTAGTAACCTATGTGTGAACAAGATACTTGGTCCAAATTGGTTTGTGATTTTTAAGCCCTGGGGAAATGGGGCTCTAGAGAATTCTTATAGAAAACAGACATGTTGTCCTTGTTTGAATTTGATTTTTTTTTGATGAAGAACTCGAAACTTAGCATTATAAAGTTTATGTTCAGAAAGGAGGAGGAGATATGATATGCACGTTTGCATCTTTTCTTTGAATTGTTCACCACTCTTCGTAGGCAATTTCGTAATGTTTCATAAGCTGAAATCCAACGGCATAAAATTGCATGAGCGAGGAGGCCATTTTTTCAGAGCATTTCTCAAAATTACACAATTACCAAAATTACCCTTCAATAGACCAATTGTTTGACTAGGTGCGTGGCATGTGGCACCATCTTGTTGGAACTACGTACCACTTATGTTAGGTTCATCCAATTTTGTGTTTGTGGACTCAGACGGGTCTCTTGAAGCGGATGTGAGTTTGTTGCTGTCCAATAACGTATATTTTGAAGGTTTTTCTTCAAACTTTTGCAGACCAAATTCGGAGAAGTTTGAAGTCTTTAAGTAATCAAGAGACTTCAGTTCTTGTATTAATTAGATTTTGTAAGGATGTAGATCAAAGTTTTTACGCGAAATCCGCCACAATGTGGACTGATTCTAGCGAACAGCGTGGAATCGACCTTACCACCCATGATTGAAGTAAACGCTCCTCAAGTTGTGACCACTGTCTTAGAATTGCGGTAACAATTTTTTAACATTTTTAAACGTCGTTCATCCTGAACTTCACTATGATAAAAGTGTAAGCCTTGGCCCACGTTTTGACAAAAAAAAAGTTTGAGAGTCCATTTGCATTGAATTGAAATTTAAAATTCCTATGTCCGTGTTAAAAAACTTTTTACAAACTCTACTGCTTAGAACTTTCAGGTCAGGGCTTGCCTAATGAACCAAGTCTCATTGCAAAGGCTTCAAGAATCCGATAGATCTCTTTTAGTAAATTTTTATTACTGATAGGTTCACAATTAACGAGGTAAACTTCTTACGGCAGATCTTCGAAGACACCGACTATTACCAATTCAACTGATTCTTATTCTACCACGTCGGTCTATGTTTTCTATTGTAAAAGTTGGGAATGACATCACCGAGGTATTCGGTGTAAAATAGTGTCTTCAATAACATACTCCTACTTGAACCAATAGTGCGCAGATTGATACAAATATCACACGTTGAGTATTTCAAAAGTCTTTGCATCTGCCAGCCTAAGCTGCCGACATTGACATTATCCGAAAAATCAGCGTACTGTATCTGGAGTGAAAAACATGCCGTCGACCAGAAAGGACATCGAAAATCAACGTCTAGGACAGCATTTCACATCGGAAAAATATGTCTTATAATACAATATATGGAAAGCTACTTCTTCTACATAAGCTCGGCTGAATTTAAGCAACGAGGCCACCTGAAGATCAAGCAAAAAATTACTCTTACCAACCGCGTTTCACTGGACTATCAAAGAAAGAAGAAGGAACACCGAACAACAAAGAAAGCACGGTGTAACACCTTTTCGACCAAATTGTAAGAATGGGTTCATGTAGTCCTCCAGATATCTCCAGCTGTCTTAGAAAGCACGGCAGATAAGTATGAACGGTGAGCCAACAGATGGTGTGGATGTTGGCTGTCAAGTAATGTCATTTTTGGTCATTCAATCTGCTTAATCTCTTTGACAGATGTTGAACAATCTTTGGCAATTTTAGTCATGTAGTCGTTTACCACATAGCAATGAATTTTTGTTATTCAATCTTATTGCGAAAAAGGGCAATCTATAAAATTAACATTTCGTAAAATTCCCAGATTTTTCGGTCAACATAATCGTACTGGTGAGTCCGGAATTCGTGCAATGGTGAAGCGTTTTGAAGAAACTGGTCCGATATCGGGTCAAACTCCGTATCAGCATGCTCGGCCAGCAAGTACACGCCAAGACATAACCACTGTAAGCGAAAGTGTTTAACGCACTTTATGGCATTTAGAGCGAATTTCAAAAGTTGATCTTCATTTGCACGCTCAATAAGTTCCAAATTTTACAACAATTGAAGCCTTTGGACCATCTACGATGTCGCCGATTTGTTAACTGGATGTTGGATCACCAGGATACAGGATCTCTGCTGATGAAGACCAATTTCAGATGGATGGGTACGTAAACAAATAAAATTGTCATTTCTGGGACTATTAAACCCATATGAGATTCACGGTTGGCGGCATCATTGACATTTTCGAAGATGAGGCTGGAGAGACAGTTACAGTGATTGGGGAGCGCTACCGTAACATGTTGACCGGCTCTTTTTTTTCCAAAATTTAATGAATCGGATCTGGGCGATCTCTGGTTTCAACAGAATGTTACTACCGCCCACACAAGCCATCAATCAGTCCATTTATTTAGAATGAAATTTAAAGATCACATTATTTCGCTTAGAGGAGAAGTTGATTGGTCTCCGAGAGATTGCGATTTGACAGCTCTAGACTTCTTTTTGTGGCTTATGAAGAGTAAGGTCTACGCCAATATCCCGGCGATAATTCAGGATCTAAACATCCAAACTGGGATTGCGGCCACAGACCCAGTTGTTCTTCGAAAAGTCATCGATAATTTTGACCCTTTGATGATCGCTTGCAAAAAAAGCCGTATTGGCTCACCCTGTACTATCAATACTTTATTTTAGTTGAGTGGACGAAAATTTTGGTTTCCTTTACCCAATCTGAATTTGATGTCTTATTGTCAGCACAAGTGGGCCGCCGCCCAATTATCAAGGCTTCATCCATCAATGACGTTGTCTAATAAGAAGCGGGGCTAGAGTAAATACTGGACTTATCATAAACCTTATCAGACCTTTCCCTTCTGATGGTTGCTATGATTTGTCCAGTAACAAGCTGCCGGTTATAGGTCTTGTTGAGTGGCAAGACCACCGGTAGCCCATACCAGGACTTAAAACATGGTATCGTGGGAGTTAGGAGCCCCCAGGACTTCAGTCCGGGCCTAACTATTTGAGGTAGGCCACCTTGTGGGAGCGTCACGGTGACTGTGGTTTAAACCTAAATCGCAGGGAGGTTGATCCTGCTAGGGCTCAATACCTGGAGTAGAGTGGCTATAAGTGTTAAGATCAGTAAGAGGTTTTGGGCAGGCCTCGACTCATACCAAGTGTGGATTTGTGCCCTCAAAACATTTCCGCATGTATTATTTTGTTAAGTAGCAAATAAGCGATGGCAAGGCGTATCCTTGCTCCCATGGATGTATGGGCATCCCGTGAGATTAAGTCTTCACGACAGTACCTGTCCAGGACACGTGGGCCCCCGCCAAATTATCAAGACTTCTTCCATCAATGACTTTGTCTAATAAAAGCGGGGGCAGAGAAAAACTGGACTTTTATACACGATACGCTTTGAAGATTCCTTTGTGCTATTACAATGTTGAATCTCCTTAAACTATTTTTCCCTTTATGTTCTTTTGCTAGTCCATAGACGTCCTGTGGCTGCAACTTACAACCTCAGTAGATCTTGAACATCCACTGAGCTCCAAGAGTGCCTTAAGTCAAACGCATCATGATT
The DNA here is from genome assembly GCA_928272305.1 of Volucella inflata. Taxonomy (NCBI): domain Eukaryota; kingdom Metazoa; phylum Arthropoda; class Insecta; order Diptera; family Syrphidae; genus Volucella; species Volucella inflata. Next base: position 67,694,943 of record OV743719.1, read on the forward strand.
AAGTGATCAATTGACCGTCATATTTATTGCGAATATCACTTACTTACTTATTTAAGGTAGCGGTACAGTCCGGGGTGGACCTGGGCCTCAGTCAACAAGCGTCTCCAGTCAGCTTGATCCTTTTCAAGCTGTCTCCAGTTTCGCACGCTATGTTGGCTGACATCCCCCTCCACTTGTATGCACCACCTTAGTCTCGGTCTTCCTCTACTGCGATTTCCTTCGATTCGGGTTCGAGGAGGAGGGTTGGTGTTATCCGCTCTGCAAGCATTTGAAAGATATAAATGTTACGAATGGTCCTTTTCAATGCCTGCTTCTGCGGCGACAGTTTTGGAAAGCAGGTGGACGACTTTATAAGAAATCGATTTATAGGGATAGCGGCAACCTTAGGAGAGCCAAGGGGTGAGCTCTTATAATTGTGTGACTGAAAGTAGACGAAGTTTATCAGCGGTCAGTTTTATTGCTAGTATACTGACCTTTCCATTTTTTTTCGTACAAATACAGGGTGGGCCGAAAATCCCTTTCCTATTTAAATCAGTAATAACTTAAAATACAAGGCTTAGATGCAAATAAGAGTTTATTTTGTGGACGTTAAGTATGGAAATTTTTGTCAGCTAAGTGGCTACCATTAGAATTTATGCACTCGTAGATCCTTTTAAAAGTTTTTTCCACGACTTCACCTGGCGGTGTAATTTGTGAAATTTTTGTAAGAATGTTTTGTTTTCGGCAAAGTTTGAAGGCATTGTTTTCTAATTTTATAGAAAGCCTTTGTCATTACATTAGAAGTGTCCACAAGAACAAAATAAATTAAATAGATTCAATAAAAGGATTCAATCGGCAATTGTGTCAACGCACCTTTACCGCTTCCGATGCCAAAAAACAACCATATCAAGAATGTCATTGCAGAACTGCTTCAACACAAATATCCAATTGACATCCGCTCGGTAAGCACTTACACAATTCCGAGTATCCCATTAATGAGGCTAAAGGACTCACACAAAGGACATTGAAACTAAGTAGAAGATATGAAAATCAATCACCATATGCCCCAGTTTTCATATACTGCTACAAAACTATGCACAGTTCTTCGAAAATAATTACTCGCCCAGTCCTGCTATCGAAAGATACCTTTTGACTGTAATCATCATCACAAGCTGTTGTCTGAGCAAGGATGTCATTCCCATCCATACGATGCAGTAATTGCATTCATTTATTACTACCGGGCAAAGTAATGAATCTCCCTTCGACACATTTACCTAAATGAAAAGTTTATCTCATTTTTCGGTCAACGCTCCAGTTTCCGCATTTCAATCAATGGGTATCCTTTTAAAACAACAAAAAGTCGATATTACATTGGACCAATAAAAATTCCTCCATCCAGCTAAGAGGACACAAATACTCGTACATACATGCACACAGTCAGAAGAGGAGCGTTCGGCAATAAATTCTCCATAAAAGACAAAACTCCCTGCTCAACATAGTCCATCCGCTGTTTAGCCTTAAAATTCGTAAGCCGTTTGCACAAATGGCCAAAGCTGCACGTTCATAGGTCATCCTAATTATCTGCGGGTTTACTGGCGACCAACAGATCTAGCTCGACTCTGTCACTGACTTGTCCTTACCGAGTACACCATGGGGTAGTAGCAAAAAAATATGAAAATTGCGCATCCACATCAAGCCAGAAAGGCTGTTTCGGTCTCTTGGGCGCAATTACACAATTTTAAAGGAGTATCCTTGCAAAGTATGTTACTGTGCCGATAAAACTGCGACCACTCCATGAGAAGGTTCGTTGTGAGAAATAAATGCTGCTGTCGCTGTTATTATTGCTGCTGTTGTTATGGATGGGATTTAGCTTGATCTCAGTCATCCCCAAACCACCCCCAGCCACTTGGGAGTATAATAATTTTCTTTTTTTCAGAGATCCTCTACATTTGGATAAGAAGGATAGCTCGAGGACTTTTACACTTTTTTTTAACACAAATATCTTGCGCTACATAGGTATGGATAGCAATAGTAGTCCTACGCTACTACACTGCCACCTGTCGAGCTTAAATGATAAATCAGTGCTATATTTAAGGCGTCAGGGTGTGGAAGAGGGTGTGTTCTGAGGAAGGTTTGGATTTTTTTTTTGTCTTTCTTCGTAAACTACAGGGATTGGACTTGAAGTGCCACTTTTACCGAAGGGATAGCCATTCGAAGAGAATCGTGAAGATAAATGATTTTATTTTTGGTTAAATGGTCTATTCATTTTCGTGGAGTTAATTTTAATTTATCGCATGCTAATTGGCAATTAACATTGATTGGGAGGTTTAATTGCCGTTACTACTCTACTGGGATACGAAGAAAACGAAGAAAAGACGGCGACAGTGGCGGTGGTAAGGGCGACCAAATTGTTTTTCGGTTGGAATGGTTTTGTTTTTGGACCTTCTGCAGTTTATGCGAAGGTAGGAGTACTTAAGAGTCAATTTAAAGAGCATCTTATCGATGAATAAGTTGACGTCTAGGGTCGAATTGAGAGATTCACTTAAGGAAGTGACTCTTGAGAGGAGTGAAATGTATGGAAAGGACTTAATGGATGAATGGTTACAAAGACAACGGCAACAGAGAAATTCATATTTTATCGTTGACAGGATGCACGCCTGGTTCTATTAGTAATGGCCCTTTGTGGTTTAATTGAGATATTGAGAGTGGAGTGCCTCTAACGAGAAGCTGAAGATAATGGAGAATTTAACGGATGATCGGATTGTTTGGATTCACAGTGAATTCCCTTTCGCTGAAAGTTCGCCAGCAGTTATTTCAAACAGGTCGCCTTAACTGTGTTAGCCAAAGGGAAGTGCTTTTCACTAGTTGTCATAAGAAATCATCTTCATGGGTAACAAAGAAGTTAAGAAACATGATTTATTTTGGGTTCGATCTCAACTGATGTGTCCATCCACGAAAATTTCTTGTAATTCATCCATGCCATGATGAAAGATGAAGACTTTTGAGTCTAAAATTCAAGATCAAAAAGACCTTCATTGATCGTAACGTAAACAATATAAGAAATAACTTTTTATTTCGAAATATGGTTGCATTTCATGTGTGCAAATTTGCTATGCGAATGCAATGTGATGGGTCTAATTCATGCGCCCTCGAAATTTGTTTAAGACAATCGCGGCTAATAATTGTATGTGAAATTGGTCAAACAATATGTCTTTAACGAATCACTATTCTTCGAAAAGGAGCAGTGCTGATAAGTAAGAGGTGTGGATGTTGATTAAGTCCAATATATTGGGGCTAAGATGGCCCGTAAGATAACGTCCTGTTCCTACTGCTATGGCTTATCTGTATACAGTACCCCAGGAAATGTCCTTTCAATCAACCCTCTTTAGACTTAGGTTCTTATCTTAACGTGATTTGAAAAATTCTTAAGTAGATTACACTCTGTTTTTTCAAAGAACTTAGGTTCTTTGATGTCATACAGAATCGTACAACTTCTCTGGACTAAATATGCAACATCCAAAGCATCCAAGGTGCCGTCTGATTTTTACTTTTGCTTGCTCTTTGAAGGGGGATACTCTGAATTTACGCGGCTACGATAAGGCCATTTTATATTCTATGTGTCGGTTGCCTGATTCCAAAAACGTTTTGCAAAAATAACTTACTACTGCTTTTGCTAGACTCTAAAGAACGGTCTGTCTCGACTGCATACGGACTTTTTCGCGCAAGCCTGGCTCTCTTTTATGGGTGCGATAATGAATTACGTATATTGTCCATTTCATGGCCAGCACTCTAAGACATTTTCCGTTGGAGAAGAGGTAGTCTTTGTTAGAACACGTACTGGAATTGTTTTTTGCCTTGCCATCAACTAAATTGACACCCGAACTCCAGAATCGGAGTTCCCGGCTCTCAAGAATAGTTTCGATCAAAATGTGGTTCAGAAATTGTAGTCAGGTCTTCCCAGAAGTCTTAAGTCCCCACATGGAATGCGGTGCTATTCTTTTTAGAGGACAACAAGGACAAGTAAAATTTACATCTGTCTTCAAAGCAGAAATATGTAACTCGTCTTGATGGCGATGAGTTACATATATTGTAAAAAAATCGTAGCAGGCAGAAAGCCTTATGCCCCATTAGGGATCGCCAGAAATAAGATCACGATGAAATGTACTGTAATACCCCGAACTTGAACGAGCGATAACCACGTAAGTCGAATTCGCGTAAGTCGGGGTACAGTTTCGGACGGAAGGTAAAGAAAATCGCAATTTAGACACAAAATTTATATTAAAATCTTAGATTATACAAAAATAAAATTGACGACTGAAGTTACTTTGATATGGAAGGCTTCATAAAATCTAACAAGGTAGCTTGACGACTCAAAGAAGAGATGAATCGACGAGATTTGAAAGTCGCGTACCTACGGGTTCGCGTAAGTCGGGGTAGCGTAAGTCGAGGTATTACTGTACTGTGAAACTTGAAGAGACAGTCACTAAGCTGACGCATTTTCCATCTTTGAAAGAACTCCGGCGATCAATTCTAGTGGAAACAATTGAAACCAATTAATTCTTTGTACAATGGAATAGTTCCTTGCCATAGAGCTCTGTTCCAACAGAAAAAAATAATAATTGGAAGTTTGAAAATGGTATATATATATTTGCTGCCCATACATTGGCCTTGTTACACAACCATTGGTCACAAGTGATACGTGCTTAAGGTGTCAATATCGGTCATGTACAAGTCTTATGAAAAGGAGTCCGTTTGTACGAAATCTCTTTTCACTTCGAATTATCCAGCAAATAAGATATGATTATATATGACTCACTCGTATGAATATTAATTGTTCGTTTGGTTTATTGAAAATTAAACAACATAACAATTTTAAGAAAGGTGTAGTGACAATACGAGTATATCCAGATTTGGAAAACTTAATTTGAAATATTTGATCCAAATTCTCCGCTTTCAATAGGAAGTTTTAAAATCTAATTGAAATCGTGAAATTGAATGTACTTAGGTATCATTGGTCAAGTGAACATGCTATTATTATTGTATCCAATTAACGCATAAACAAGAATGCGCATTTAGAACGGTTGTGGAAACTAATGCTAAGGAGGACCCCAATTTATCGTCGTCACAGCGTGGCCTTTGCTTTTAACTAATTTAGTTTATTATTAATATTGAATTCATTGTTCACAAAAGACTTATGTACAAAATACATCTTTTAAAAATTAGAACTAGCTTTTGTATATTACTTTAATTTGAGTTTAGTTTAAGGAGTTAAGTTTAAATAAAAGAAAGAGATAAGGAAAAGGAAGTACCAAGAAGAGGTAGGAAAGAAGGCAAATCTATTAGGAATTATTAGCATAATGAAGAAATAATTTTTTCTTAAAGGCGGTTCTGTTCGTCGTGCGCTTTATATCTACGGGTAAACTATTCCAAAGGCGAATCGAGTTAACAAAAAATTGTTTAGATGTATTAACATATTTGCATCTTGGAATGATCAATTGCAACATTCTAACAATACGCGGAAAATTAATTTTTTCAAATAGATATTCTGGTTGTTTTGTTGTTAAAATTTTGTGTAGTATGCACCACCTGGAAAATTCTATGTAAAGATCTTGGTCCCAAGGCTGATAAAATGCAATTGGTGCAAGAGCTAAGTCCGTGTAAGCTAACATAGTTTCTATAGTAAAATTGCGTCCATTAATAAGGCGCTTCTTTTTAGGTGGCTACGTAAATACGCAAAATTGCCGTATTAGGAGGGAAGAGAGTCCTAACGAGATTCACTAAATAACATTGCATTCATAGAAATGCACCATGTGGTGCAAATTGAATACCGGTTGCATAGTCGGTAATTTCTTCTTCAAAAATGTGACCGGAGAACAAGTAGTTACTCTCGAATGACACTCTCTTGCTTCTAAATTTACGTGACATCAATGTGGAAGAACTGTGGTTACAACAGGATGGATCACCACTTTATGCTGCCGACGTATGGTATTATGCAATAGATGTTTCAGAATGCTGGAAAGTTGGTTTTTTTTTATCAAACGTCAATAAAGTCATTTTAACATTTTGATGACAAAGCCTGATTCTCTTAAAGACGCACACTGCATCAATCAAGTAAATCTTCATTCATTATCTCGTAAGTATGGTTCCAAATGCTCTGTCAATAAGAAAAAGATCAAGGTGCCTTAAAACTAGTAAGTGGTGATCTCAAGGGAAAGTTATTTCCACAAAAAGGCTATTTTAGAAGACACAAATTGAATTTTTTTACATAAGGCTATTTAGACGATATAGCCATGAAAATCAGCGGCAATAAGACCTCCGTATTGCTGGATAAGCAAATTAAGGGACTGGCAGAGGTGGATAAGTTGGAAACGCTGATTTATGTGATGGCCGATTTGACAGTTCTCAGTTATTTTGACGTAAGTTTGGCTAAGCAATTAATCATAAATAGACTCAAGAGCACCGGAGGAACGTTAGCAAATTGTTCAAATTTTTTTGAAAAAGATGATTCAATTCGAGAAGCTCATCAGGCATTACGTGCATTTTATGGGGCCCATAATCGGCAATTAGAGCGACTAATTTCCAAGACTGTGGATCACTTTCGCAATACATTTACTCTAAATAATAACACGCATCCCATAAAATGTAGTACAGTGCGTACACTACAAGCGATTGATGGTGTGTAGTGTAGTGTCGATGACGATCCAAATGTGTTAATTCGTCATCATGGTCAACAATTGAATTTTTTCCATCAACTTTATGGACAAATTTGTGTAGAGACCTTTTACCTGCATTTTGTGAATATGTCGAGTAAACACTAATATTGATCCACAATTTTATTTAAACATTTGATTTAGTGATAAATAACTATTTTGGTAAAATGTCAATAAACAGCATTTCTACGATGATAATCCATAGCCATTGTCGAAAACCATTACATTCAGAAAAATTCAGCATTTGGCTCGCTTTATGGGCGGTGGAATCATTAGTCCATGTCTTCAAAAATTTATTATTATCAGAACGTAGCGACCAACGGGGATCGATGAGCGGTACAGAGACATGATTACTAACTTTTTCCTGCCTCAATTGGAGCGCATTTATATTGCAGACATGTGGTTTCAGCAGAACGACACCACATGCCACACAGTGCGCGTTACAATTAATTTCAAGAAATGCACCTGTTAGCTGGGCACCTCGACATTAAATAATTTTCTCCGGGGATAGGTCAAGTAGCATGTCTATGCCTAAAAACCATCTGAAAAGGTGAAAAATGTCTCCTGGATGGACTCTTTCTCTTTTGGTAAATATTGAAGACTTAAATCACAACCCGCAGACCGATTTTATCATTGTCATCCAAGTATAGCTCATGAGTTGCTACTACATTGGGAGCTTACCCAATAGCGATGCTTAAAGCACTCTTTCACCTCTGCATATAAAAATAATGAAGACTGGGTGCACCAATAGATACTCTTTTCAAAGAAGGTAAGCTGGGGGCTTCCATCTTTAAGATGGATGGATGGATGGATGGATTTTCAGATTTATTCATTTGTACTCGTATTAACAGTGGCGTTTTTTGATGCAAAGGAAAAAGAGCAATACCGGTCCAATATGGAAAACGTGCAAAGAAATAGAAATGAAGTAAGATCTTGCCTATAAAAATATTTTGGTTTAACATATAAGGGTGGCTGTAAAACTGCTTTTATGAGTAGTGCTGAACAAAAGTGCGTGGAGTAGCAGGGGCCATTGCCATATCGTACGCAATGGCAATAAAGATATTGAATGATAAGTTTAGCATGAAAATGCTGTCAACACGATGAGCCCCGCGATTGCTCTGTGAAGGACAATAAGCGGATACGGCTTTTAACTTCAAAGAAATGTTTGAAACTTTTTAAGCTAAATCTTCTGGAGTTTTGGCATCAAATTGTCACCATTGATAAAACATGGATCAATTATGCGAGTGATAAAGCGATAATCAAGACAGTGAATTTTTCTGGACAAATCTGGTCCGAATAGGGTAAAAATGATCACGACAGCTGGAAAGGTCATAGATACGTTTGTTTGGGAATTAGACTTTTGAAGAAAAGAATCACGATCACATGGTGGTAGTGTTCTAAATGATTGGAATGATTTCATATAAAAAAAAATGACACAGGCATAGCCCCATTTTGAGAAGAAAAATGTGCTGTTCCATTACGAAAGCCTACTAGCTTCTTCTTGTTCTCAAAAATTAAAGCGTGACTTTCAGAAAAGAAACTTAGCTCGAACGAGGAGGTTCGTGGGAACCAGACGTCGAATTTGAAGAAGACTTAGAAAATGAGATTTCGTTTTCAAACAAAAAAAGTAAAACTGAAAGTTCTTCATCCTATACTTGTATAACTTAACCTGTTAAACAACAAGAAAAGCAATAATCAATAATCATCCAACTAGACTAAAGTAGGGTCCGGAACCTTCTAACTCAACTAAAAATCATCCCCTATAAAAACATTCTAGCACCGAATGATATTCTGATCTGTCTGCAATATACAAAAATAAGGTCACAGGGTGTTTTTAATACTTGTACAAATTCTCTGCAGGAAATCAGCTTTGAAACTTTCATAAGGCCTTCACATCAACATTTCATGATAACTTTTACCCAGCTCAAACAGCTCTATGTTTGATTCAAATATTCGGACCAAACGACCTTCTGAGGTCGAAGGGATTCATAAGGCTTCTCCAATGCCCTTTTTCATCAGATGATCCTTTTGAAAGAAGTAAAACTCTTGCCAATTTTTTAATAACAGGTAATTATATCGCCATCTCTCCTGCCCTCTGATCAGTTGAATGGGGACAAATTAGTAACCACTAACACCTAGTTTCAGTGTTAATCATATTATGCACCTCATTACGCCCATAGAAACCGTTTTCTAGCTTGATTACAATTGCTTAACTTAATTATCCCCCAGGAAGAGAGAAACTCTGTACAAAAAGTCATTCGAAAATCCTTTTAAATTCAATAGATCCCTTCGAAAGAACCAGCATTCACCAAAAACAGAAGGGACAATATCCTTTCAAGCAGCTATCTCGGTTTTGTTTTTTTTCTTTTTGTTTCTTCATTATCGAAAGGGATTATTTTTCAAAAGCCATCAATACGACCACACCATATACATACATACTTAACCATTTTACACAGTACCACAGCATACTACACCAAATGTTTGTTGGTTGGTTGCATAATCATTTGCGCGCCATTGAAAAAAGGATTTTGACATTTGCTACTCGTGTCTTTCTGGTTCTTTTTTCTGAACCATTTGCCACTTGAGACTGACTAAAACGATGACGATGACGACTACGACGACGGGTAGAATGTCGACAAGAACAACAAGGATGACTTTGATGATGGTGATGATGATGATGATGGTGATGCTACTGCTCTTGGTACTACTGTGGTCGCTAGGGAACAACAACGATGATACTTTCTTAAATGGCGCATATAAACTTGAAGGATCTCTTAACTAATGCCAGTCTTGTATGCCACTTGATTCCAGAATAACGCTACAAGGATTAGTCAAAGAAAAACCAAGTGGAAAAAAAAAGTCAACTGAGTTGAAGGAATTGATGACACATTGAAGGAAGAGGCGGTGGTTTCTTTTATAAGGACTCATTTAACCCTTTAAGCTATAAAAAAAAAATCCAAAAGCCAGAAAAGTAGTATACATATTACTCTAACATAGCCATCGACAAATAAGGACAAACGAAGCAGATCAGCGACAATGATCGACACAATAGGGAAAGTGTCAACGGGAGGATTTAGTCAAATTGACGAGATTTTTTTTTCCTTTTTATGATAGTATGTACCATGGTACGGGTTTAATGATTTTAAACGATGAAACTCCTGACTAATCCTGGTAAAATTTCTACTTCGTCCTGGATCATCCTTTCAACAGCTTTACCGTCTGCTAACGGTCTCATCTCATCTCCACCTTTCATTGAATTTCACCCCGACAACGATGGTATTATATTCGTGCTCTTATCCTTGTCACTTATTGAAACAAGGATTTCATCCTGCCGGTTTTTAGATATAATATTGACAAACTATCAGATCCTTCCTCTTTTTGTCGGAATTGAGATAACGGTGGGGAGAGAAAATATTCTTTTTGACGGTATTTATGTGTTTGTTTTTGCGAAAACATAATAACCTAATGGATGACTTTGTTTCTAGTTCCAGGGAGCGGATATACTATGCTTTCAATGGCACATGGCTGCTACTGTTATTGATCGGGATTAAGGATGAATAGATTGATGGAGAGAACACCCGAATGCTTTGGGCGATGGGGACATGATACCTGCCCAAACACCTGCGATTTGGGATTAGGGACCTATCTGATTTTATTGCCATATTGCTTGCAATGGTATTAGTGTAGAACCCCGGCGTGTAATGGTGTGTTGATGAAATCAAATCAAGATAAAGAACAACAAAATAGCTTTATGAGTAATTTCCTTTTGCTTTTTTGTTAATTGAATATTTTCTTTGAACCGATGCCGTTGAACAAAGCGTGGGTTCTACTTTTGGGGGTGATAAATGGTAAACACATTCAAGCAGGAGAGATAAAAAGAAAATTATCCCTCTTCACTGAGCATTTGGTATCAGTAATGCTGTTATTTCGAAAGTCGGGATGAAATCATCTTCTTATTAATCCACGTATCTATGAAAATTAATTGAAGGTTTTAATTGCAAAACGTCTCTTTCAATTACAATCAGAGTACAGGGGGCAAACATTTCTACATAAAATAAACCCGTTGGGGTTAAGTTGAAGTATTCGAATACTCGTATACCTCTTAAATTTTCATAAAATTAATTTTTTTAAAAAGGTTTTTATTGTTTATATAGTACTCGTACATTTAAGAAATTTTAAAAACAAAACAATTTTAAGAAAATTCCACTTCTTTAGAGCAGTTAATATAACCAGGCAACGGGCTGAGGCGGGTAACTGACTAACTACCGCGACCCTCTCGACAGCTGCGTGTTGTATTTCTTTTGTTCACAAAACCTGAGTTTCTTAGAAAACAAGGTCATATTTGACCATCTGTGAAGTTAGAGATCAAAAGGACGAAACTACAAGGGGAAGAAGGAGTACGGTGCAGGAATGGGAGACTAGCCGTAAGTTCACGTTCTACGTACGTCCATTCTAGAAACTTTAAACGCAATTTTCTTGAATTCATGTTTTCAGACAGTGATAGCTCCGTCAATTTTTATATTTTTATTTCATATTTCAACATTAATTTTTATTTAAATCTTGATAATTATTTTCTCTATAGTCTGACGAGTGTATACATATTTTTTTGTTGTTGTTGAAACGTTTATAAAAATTGAGAATTTAACAATTTATTTTTTTTTTCACCATATGACCCTTATAATATATTTTCAAATTTACATGGCACAACAGATCAGAAGAACGCCAGTTTCAATTTGGAAGCCTGAAATGATCTGAAAACCCCTATCCTTCACTGAAGATGTTCAAGAGGCCTTCAACATCAACAAAAAGACTATTCGAACCATTTTTCACCAGAATTTGAGCAAAACAAAGGTCTGTTTCTGTTGCACGATAATGCATCGAGCCATACAACACTCACTGTTCGTCAATTTTTGGCTCGAAAGCAAGTGTGTGTGTTAACCATCTGCGGTACTTACCTGTTTTGGCACCTTGCGACTTAGGTTTGTTTTGAAGCTAAGAACAACTTCAAATCGGCCGCAAAATGAGCTAGAGCAGGCATTTGAGTCGCTGTAACAAGTGTATTGAATCGGAAAGAGAATACCATTATAGTACATAGTATAAAACAAAGTCGCTTTCGGTGTCTGTCTGTTTGGCCGCTAACTCCTTCTAAACTACACAACAGATTTTGATGCGGTTTTCGCCATCATTTAGATAATTGTTCGCGGAAGGTTCATATATATAATAAAAGCTAATTAAGTTTTTTTGTAAGTAGAAAAAAGCAATACTTTGATACAATTTTGCCGAAAAATAAATTTACATTGCTTACGTAGGCTAAAATTTAAGAGATATGTATGTAGGGTAGGTAGTCCTGTCGCTGTTGTCGAGCAGCAAAAAATATAAATTACCTGCATCCAAATTTTTCTTTTCATTTTCAAACATGTTGTAGTTCTACCTGCAACAAATCTCTATTCAACGAACTCTGACGGTAAAATTGTGGCAATTATTGCTTACACAGTATACACGGCACAATTTTTACGAAGTTTTCGAGGAGAGAACCGAAATTGTGCGATCATTAATAGTTTGGGACGAGGCTATCATGTCAAACAAGTTTTCAATTCGCGCAGAACGGATTCACCCATGGGTGGATGTACGATACTGTTCTATGGTGACTTTTGGTAATCCTTACCAGTGGTAACATGAGAGACACGTGCTGATGAAATCAATGCTTTCCGAAAACCGGCACTGTTCAGAGTTGTTGCTCAAAATTGGAAGTGGACAGACGTCTTAAACAATGGTAGAGTTAATCTAGATAATCAAAACCAAACGATCTTCAAGAAATAGTCTCCACGTTTATCCAGAATTAATAATATAAGTTCTAAGACTGTAACTTGGTTCAAGGAGAGAGTTATTTTGTTACCTACTAACAATCAAGTAGGTAAAGTGAACGACTTGATTATCTCTAAAATTAATACACAAGCGCAAACCTACTACTCTGTGGACACCGTCCTGGACCAGTTAGAAGCTGTACATATCACAACAGAATTTCTAAATTGCTGACTTAGACCTAAGTGTTGAATGCTTTTCCTATGGACAGTCATACATTGCTCTTTCGCGCGTCAATTTAAAAACAAAATTTGTTCGTATTGTACAGCCAAAAGTCAGCTGCAATCATTGTTTGTAAATAAATTCTATAATCAAAGGCAGTAGGTACTTCACATTCATCACGTTTTCTAAATTACAATCGTGCAAAGCCGGGGCGGGTCGCTAGTTTCGAATAAAAATAAAAAATCGTGTTTTATACTTTTTTCAAAGCCAGTCCGGGATATTATTTGCCACACTGTGTATTCTGAGAATTATAATATTAAATGATTAAGGTTAGTTGTAGGCGCATTTGATTTATTATATGCTGCTAAAACCTGACGTACTTGCAAGCAGCGCTTCACTTCTAACGAAAATGGCTAGTTTGCCTCAAAAGAGCAACAGTTTTTGACACTTTCATCATATTATATGCGACACATTCGATCACCTGAGACGGCTATTCGCCCTTTTGTTGACATTTTCGCATACATTGTCTTTTACAGATGCAGTTTTAGCGTGAGAATATTGCATCAGCTCAGAAGAGTGTTGTAGAAGATCCATATGTATTAATTCGACATCATTTGCAACAGCTTCTTGTCTACATACTTTATTGAGAATTTTATGCAAAATTGTTTGCATGAAGGCTTACAAGATACAGATCGTGCAAAAATATAAGCAAAATGACCATCGTCTGGGTCAAAATTTCAGTAAATGGGCCCAAAATCGTCTGGCACTGTCCGCTGTTATATTGAAGAATTGTGTTAAGCGATGTTGCTCATTTTTGGTTTAATGGTTATGTCACTAAGCAAAATTATAGTAATTGAAGCCACACGAGCTTTTATACTTAAAAATGCACAATTTGGTGTGATCTGTGAGCTAGTGGAGCTATACAGGAAACGAAATAAGCACCTTATTGAGGGAAACATCTTATGAACGCATAATTTCGCGTAATGGATCTATAAATTGTCCTCCAAAATCTTGTGATTTGACGCCTCTTGATAGTTTTCTTTGGACATACGTAAGATCGCTAGTTTTCGCTCACAAACCTACAACAATCGACGAATTGGAAGCCAACATTATACGTGTTATTGAGGACATATGGTCACAAATGCTTAACAAAGTGGTTGTCATTCATCAGATCAAGTCATGGCGAGCATATGCCCCAAATTGTGCTTACTAATTAATTGCACAATATATTCAATGAATTTCAAATTTTATCTTAAGAATTTCTTGGCGAATGAAACCTCTGACAATTAAAGGATGAGCCATAAGATGGTGTGGATGTTGGCTATCAATTAATGTCACTTTCGGTCATTTAATCCAGTTAATCTTTTTAACAGATGTCGAACAATCTTTGGCAATTTTAGTCATGTAGTCGTTTACTACGTAACAATGCATTTTTGTTTTTTCAATCTTATTGCGAAAATGGGCAATCTGTAAAATTAACATTTCCTAAAATTCGTGGGTTTTTTGGTCAACATAATCGCCCTTATGAGTCCGGAATTCGTGCAATGGTGAAGCGTTTTAAAAAGATCTGATTCGATATCTGGTCAAACTCCATATCAGAAAAATCTGCCAGCAAGTTCACGCCAAAACATCACAAACTGTGATCGAATGTGTTCAACACCAGCCACGCACCTCAATTTGTCGCCGAAGTCAACAATTGGGCTTCACTTATGGCACTTTAGGGCGAATTTTTAAGTTGATCTTCATTTGCACGCTCATTAAATCCAAATTTCACAATAGTTGACGCCTTTGGACCATCTACGACGTCGCCGATTTGTTAACTGGATATCGGAATGCCAGGACAATTTGTCATCGAATTTTGATCTTCTCCGATGTAGGCCATTTTTGGATGGGTGGGTACGTAAGTTAATAAAATTGTCACACCTGGGGACTAGAAACCTCATACGAGATTCACAAAAAGATAATACTATACGAGTACATCCCAAAAAAGTCACTGTAGGTATGTTTCGAATTATAGGTTGGCGGCATCATTGACATTTTCGCAGATGAGACTGCAGAGACAGTTACAGTGAATGGAGAACGCTACTGCAACATACTCGTATTGACCGGTCTTATTTCCAAAATTGAATGAATTCGATCTGGATGATCTCTGGATTCAACAGAATAGTGCTACCGGTGACACAAGCCATCAATCAATCCATTTATTGCGTACGAAATTGAAAGATCGCATTATTTCGCTTAGAGGAGAAGTGGATTAGCTTATAAGGTCATGCAATTTGACACCTTTACACTTCTTCCTGTGAGATTGTTTTGAGAGTAGGATCTATGCCTATAGTTCAGCGTCAATTCAGGATCTCAAATATAACATCCAAACCGAAATTGAGGCAATTGACCCACTTATTATTCAAAAAGTCATCGATAATTTTGACCTATGGATGATCGCTTGAAACAGAAGCCGTAGTGATCATATGGACGATGTTGTATTCCATCAGTAATTGACATAGACAAGAATTTATAAATCAATAAATGTGTGTTTAGGTTAATGAAAACATCCACACTCGCTGTTGGTTTACCCTTTCAACAAACTATCGTGAACTTAACAGATGGACACCAATTGACAATTGCGTTTCTTCCTTTAGGGTGTAAACGGCAGTATTTCTCCAATAGGGGTCTTAAGATTGTTGTTGGGAAGGATCCCCTTTAAATGATATTACTAACTGTTTAACAAATTTCAAAATTCACCAGAATGACAGGACTCTATCAATTGATGGAAACGACATCCGAATTTGTATAATTTTACAACTTTGGAGTCCATACAAGGCACTCTGCCGCAGTGACTGGCAAATGCTTTGTTTAAAAATGCAGTGGCAATACTAAGATTTAATATACAGTTAAATTACAAGAAAGCGATGGGGATACACAGTGGCAAAAGTCGTTGCCTGTTCTCGTTAATTTTGTTGTTCATCATCAGCTTATGTGTCGTTGATTGAACAGCGCAAAGAAATTTCCTTGCCATTTCCATGCAGAGTATTATACGATTGTTTGCTCGAATTAGGGGTGATAATTAACTCCCCTTTCGCCACACGTTTTGCTTGTCAGTCGATTGAATCTAGGTCAGATATTCAGAGTAAAACTGAATTTCTCTCATTCTATAATTCGACATTTGCACGGCAGACAGGTTCTGTCTTTAAAGTGATTAAGGCTAAATTAATGGTATGAGGGTTAGGAGGTAGAGGTTTTCTGATAAAAAACAACAATGGGAAAGAAAAAGAAATGGGGAACAAAATAAAAAAAATTAAAATGAAAACACTCCCTCACGGTGGAACTTGGAATGATAATCTTGCTAAATGGCATGGTTTGACTGTTCACACGTTCTCGACTGTGAAAATGCTAGCAAAGATGCAGAGTCAAAAATTCTATGGATAAAGGCAAGGCACGTGATTTTCTAAAATAGGCATTTGAGGGTAAAGCACCGAATACCGGAGGGATGGAAAGTGGCGGCTTCTAATTTCGATCCGTTTATGCTGAAAGAATTTAATTACGTTTGTAGATTTTTTTCGCTACTGGTTTTGTTTTTTGTTTTTGCTTTTTGTGGGAAGAAAAAAAGCCTTATGCACACATTTGTGACGTGATGATCCTAGTTAGTATGCTAAGCAGTTTTAATTGAATTTTCTTTTTCATTTAATTAGAGTGATTTTATTCTGCTTCTAATGCTTGTTTTTCTCTGGAAAATAAAGAGTGTTGTGTTTGATGGTTTACACTTCCTAGAATTATACAACACTTCAAAAAGAGATTTAATTTGAAAATTCTTCAGAAGAAAGCAATGTTCATTTCTGTTTTTATGTATTTTTAAGCCTTTTATTTTCATTCTTTGTATTGACCAACCCTTTTCATAATTCAAACCGGCCACGAATGAAGGCAAAATTAAGCCTTCAACGGATTTAGTCTTTCTATCTTCGCAGTCTATGCCTCGTTGATTCGTTTAAATGTACTCAACTCTCACGAGATTAGCCAAGAAGATTACACTTCACATGTTATTTTTATTTTAAAATGAAAATGAGATCTTGAATTCGTTCCGAGAGTTTTTCTCTACTTACTTAGTCATTGTTATTAATTTGTGGACAACCAACAAGAGGGCACGGTGGGAGATTAATGTCAGAAATAGCATGTCAGTATTCGGTTCATATCCTGTCTTCTAATTGCGATATAATGTTAGGAAGCAATAAGATGAAAGGAAAACTATACCGCTTTGATATGTGAAGCGAAGCAATGCCATCAGAAGTCGAAAGTGAGACCGTGAACAGATTAAGGGATAGAAGGTCAGGTAGATCACAAATGGCACCAAATTAACATCCAGATAATTAATAGGGAACGTCTCTTTCTCAAAAAAAGGAAAAGTCTGTCTGGACAAGGTAAGCTCATCTTGATCAATAAGTTCCTGGCTGCTGAGACGCATTCCCCATAGTAGTTTTTTGACTCGATTGTACAGAAAGAAGTCACAGGGAAACAAATCAGCTGAATTCGGTGGCTGTTGGATGGTATTTGTTGCATTTTGCGTCAAATAATTACGAACAATGATGGCACTGTGCGACGGTGCTTTTATCATGGTGGAAAATCCACGTGCAATTCTGGTCTCCTTTGGCGAATTTCTTCATGCAAACGTCTCATTACGCCCAAATAATACTCTTTGTTTATTGTCTGGCCTTCTGGCCTTCTGGCAAAAATTCATGATGCACTATAGTACACCATTGTAATCCACGAAAACCGTGAGCATTGCCTGATGTCTGGATTACGTATTGTACTCAGAAACCCACGTCTCGTCTCCAGTAATGATCCTTTCGTTGAATGTGCGATCGGATCCAGCCTCGCAACTCATCTTTTTTGCGACGTCAACACGGTTTCGTTTTTGCATGAAATTGAGGTCTGTTGACACCAACTCTTGTCTACGTAACTTTTGCAAATGTCAAGCTATGCCGCTAAAATTTAGAGGGAATATCAACAATAGATGTACCAGCTTAACAAAAAAAAAACTCAAATCGAAACAATGGGAGCGGGAACTTCTTGATCAAGGCGGTATGTTATGGACTGGGCATCCGATGCAAACGTCATTTTTGAAAATAATCATAAAATAATAATACGAGTAATAACAAATTCATCGAAATTTTTTTTAGCGAAAATCGTATTTTTCCCAGGTTTTAGATGATCCTGTGACAAGTTATGGTGTTCACCGCATAACAACTTTTTTTCGAGGCGCCTCCAGAAATTCGCTGTCACGGACTTATTTATAAGTATTTTTAATTCAAAATTTTCCAAAAGATACTTCAGATGCCATGCTATAACGTGTATATGAAATAAATAAACCAACATTATTCAGATCTAAAAAAAAAAAATCATGGAAATACGCTTTTTACATTCATCGGTTCCGTGTGTCAATTTGACACATTTTTGAAATTCAATTTGAGGTTGCTCTGCTATTGCTTCCTCAAATCGACCAAAATTTTATGATTTTCATGATCCGAAACTTGTATCTTTCTATTTGAATGGACAAATTTAATTTATTATAAATAATTTTTAATCCGAAAATAGCCTTAAGTTTATTCATCCCCAAAAATATAGGTACTGAAATTTTTGTTTCAATTTGACACAGAAGGAACTTTAAAATTACTCAGATTAAGGGACCGATGAGGGTTAAAACCTTACCCCCCTTAAAATTATTTTGCAACATGGTCTTCAATCGGATATCTGTTCTGAATGAGGTCATTGTTGGCGGTAAATATTTGTAAAGGAATCTGTAATCATTTTAAGTGAAAGTCAATCCTGTGTTGCACCAAACACTTGGGCTTTCTCCGTCCACTATCTAAAAATGTTACCAACGGATCTCGGCTAGAACTGGTACATGTCTCATTTGGTGCAGGAATTAAGGTCACCCCTGTTTCGTAGGTTAAAAACGCAAATGACAATCACTCCTTGTCAAAATACACTTTGGAGACTCTATACACAGTGTTGCAAATAATATCCCGGAAGCGAACCATATTAGATGATGGAGTTTTAAGGCTTGAATTCTTCTCCACCATCTGTCAAAATTTCATGACATATGGTTAGCATTTAATAATTTTAAAAATTATTTTTCCAGAACATCTTTTCATTTGTTGTTAAAATTTTAGCATGGTACAAAGAGCTGTCATTCAATTCGACGCAAAATTTAGTAAAAATACAGCACAAACATTCCGATAGATGTAACAAGGAAGTGTACCGTGATGATTTTTTGACTAGAACAGTTATTTAAGAGTGATTTAAGTTTTTTATTGGCCGCAGAGAGGCGCTGGAGGATGACAAACACACAGGAAGGTTAATTTCAGTTCGGACATCTGAAACGTTCCAAAAAGCAAGCAAGACTATTCGAACCATTCTTCACGTGGATTTGGTCCAAACTGTGCAAAATTTGTTCCACACACATTGAATGATGATCAAAAATTGATGAGAGTCTGGCACTCCAAAGACGTCATTGCAGCATCAGGGAATGATCCAAATTTCATAAAAAACAACGTATGATGACGATCCAGAAACCAAGCGCCAAAGTGCCGAACGAAAGTGTTCCTTTAAAAATGAAGACAATGCTCATTACATTCTTCGATAACAATGGAATAATACAGAGGAATTCGTTCCAACAGGTGAAGCAGTTACGGCCGCATATTATTCTGAAGCGTTTGATGGCCAGAATCCATTGTATCGAACCCATATATTGCTATCCGACTCGAAAGTGTGTGTTTTATCATAATCATCGTATTCTGCCGGTTTGATACAGATGAACTTATCTTTGTTCCCGAAATTAAAATTGAAGTTAAAAGGACATCTTCTTTTTGACGACATTCCGGGCATTCAAGCAGCTTCGTCACGGGCACTGGAGGCAATTCCGCAAAATGAGCTACTGCAGCCATTTGAATCGCTGTAGCAAGTATATTGAATCAGGGGGAGAAATCTTACTTACTTACTTTAGGTGGCGCTACATTCCGGGGTGGACCTGGGCCTCAGTCAACAAGTTTCTCCAGCCAGCTCGATCCCTGGCTAGCTGCCTCCAGTTTCGCACGCAAAGTTGGCTGAGGTCCTCTTCCACTTGCGTGCGCCACCTGAGTCTTGGCCTTCCTCTACTGCGCTGTCCCTCGGGGGCGGATTCGAAGCCTTTCCGGACCGGAGCATTGGTGTCCATGCGCTCTATATGACCCAGCTATCTCAGTCTTTGGATCTTCACTCTTCTGACTAGGTCCATGTCGCTGTACAGTCCATACAGTTCGTCGTTGTATCTCCTCCTCCACTCACCGTCAATGCAGACGGGACCGAAGATCGCCCGAAGAATTTTTCTCTCGAAGCAACCAAGAACACCCTCATCAACTTTTGATAATGTCCATGCCTCTGCGCCATAGAGCAGGACCGAGATTATTAAAGTCTTATAAAGGGTGACTTTTGTTGTCCGAGAGAGGGCTTTGCTACTCAATTGCCTTCTTACCCCAAAGAAACAGTGGTTGGCAAGAGTTATTCTTCGCTTGATCTCAGCGCTGGTGTCGTTGTCTGTATTTATAGCGGAGCCTAGGTAGACAAAGTCCTTAACTACCTCAAAGTTATATCTGTCGAGGGTGACGTTCTGTCCGAGACGTCGGTGTTGGTTGTCCTTTTTGCTTGACAGCATATAATAGCTCTTGCCCTCATAGACCGCTAAACCCATTTTCGCCGCTTCCGTCTCAATACTCGCAAAAGCGCCACTGACATCACGCTGCTTTCACCCGATTATGTCAATATCGTCGGCGTATGCGAGCAGTTGGACGGACTTTTGAAAGATAGTACCTCTTGTGTTTGCTCGTGAGTTTTGCACTATTCTTTCAAGTACGATGTTGAAAAAATCGCATGACAGCGCATCGCCTTGTCTAAATCCTTTCTGGACATCAAAGGTCTCGGTGAGATCTTTACCGACCTTGATGGAGCAGCGTGCATTCTCCATCGTCATCCTGCACAGACGGACGAGTTTGGCAGGGATGCCAAAACTAGACATTGCTCTATATAGCTCGTCTCTATAGATGCTGTCATACGCGGCCTTAAAATCGATGAATAGGTGGTGGGTATTGATCTGAAGCTCATGAGTCTTCTCCAAGATCTGCCGTAGTGTGAATATCTGGTCGATGGTGGACTTTCCTGGCCTGAAGCCACACTGATATGGACCTATCAGGTTGTTGACAAACGGCTTCAGGCGTTCACACAATACGGCAGATAAGATCTTATATGCGATGTTAAGGAGACTGATGCCTCTGTAGTTGGCGCAGTTCAGGGGGTCTCCTTTCTTGAGAATTGGACAAACAATGCTGAGGTTCCATTCATCGGGCATACTTTCGTCCGACCATATTTTATAGATGAGTTGGTGTATGGCCCTTACGAAGTCATCGCCTGCCGCTTTGAAGAGCTCGGCAGTCAGGCCATCCGCTCCAGCAGCTTTGTTGGACTTAAGCTTCGATATGGCTATCTTCACTTCATCCAGGTCGGGTGGACAGAATTGTTGGTCATCATCGTCCAGGTTGAAAGGTTGATTCTGTCTGACAGCGGTATTTGGTCCGTCATCGCCGTTATACAGTCTGCAGAAATGATCTTTCCAAATCCTCAGCATCGACTGCGATTCAGGGGGAGAGTACTTCGAATAAAAACACCAAAGAATAAACAGAAATCAGGTTTCAATTATGTTTTTTTAGAGCCGGTCCGGGATATTATTTGCCACACTGTGTATAAGACCCCCTTTTCTCAGCCATGCATTATAGTGCAAATGCATTGATATGCATTCATATAAGCGGAGATAGATGAAGATATCCTCGACCAACTGGAGGCAGTAAGCCAGATATTGTTCTAATCAAGGATAAACCTTGGTTGCGGTCAGGTTCAGGTTCAGGTTCATCGGCAGTAAATAAGTATATGACTGGGGAACTAAGAAATTATCTTATTGAAGGTTATTAGCTCAAATAAGATCGAATCCGCTATTATAAGCTTGTCTTGAAATTAGGAATTGTATGGAAAATGGTAATTTGATACATTTAAAGCGCTAACAGTGGACTGTGAAAGAAGTTCGGCTTAAGTGGCCTTTATCCTGCAAGTCAACTAAATTTTATTGATTTGAGAATGTCGTTTCTACGAGGCGTGTATATATTTAAGAAATAAACATAAAATTGTAAGCTTAAACTGAGTTCAGAAGTAATCAATTCAAGCCTTAACAAAGGTCTTTTTAAGGGGAAATTTTGCAACGCGGTTTGTATTGCAGTGTCAACTCTATTTCTCTTTGAATAATGTTTTCAACTACCGCGACTGAGTTTCTGGTTTTATTATGGATTAATTTAGTTAACATAAGGGTAGTAGTGTGATAGTTTCATTCATAAGAAGAGGTGAACATCTGATGAAAAATGAACTCTACCAACAGGTGTTTCTTGTTCTTTCTACTTATTTGGGGATAGATTTCAGTAAAATATTCCACACCTTACCAAAGAGTGATACCCGACAATAAACCTATTTGCGACAGTT
Source organism: Volucella inflata (assembly GCA_928272305.1). Taxonomy (NCBI): domain Eukaryota; kingdom Metazoa; phylum Arthropoda; class Insecta; order Diptera; family Syrphidae; genus Volucella; species Volucella inflata. The sequence goes on from OV743719.1 coordinate 67,717,205, forward strand.
GCAAATTTTTCGGTACCGAAGGTTGTTTTGAGTTGAAATACCTTAGAAATGATTTTCCTGGAACAACAAAACATGACGACAGTCTTTGTCTTATGTGTTTTTAAGGAGTCTCTCGGCGTATGTGAAATATATTATGTATATACGACACATATGTATATATATGATATTTCCTAATAGTCACGACGATGGCTATTATTTCTGTTTTTATTTATTCTTAACAGACTTAAAGGTCTATGAATTTGTAACTCATGCGTTCAAGTTCAGAAAAATATCATTTCAACGAATCTTTTACAATTTCTCATTGATGTTTTTATAGAGAGAAATTATATATTCTGTGAAATACCTGCCAACAAAAATAGGTTGTGTCTGAGCTCGCAGTATATGAATAAGTAGTACAGAAGGTATCACAGAGCACACCTGTTAAAATGGCTGGAATTACAAAAGAATAATCAACAGTACATAAGATTTATTGTAATTTTTCATTCGTATTGTTTTCTGTAATTTATTTGTTTTGTCTTGTGAATTGGGCCAAATGGCTTTAAAGTCAGAATGCGTAGAATCAAAAATTCAAAGGGACGGTTTCCATTAAGATTTTACTAAGAGAATTGAAGGTCTACGAAACCGACTTCTTAAGTGCTGTATTAAATTTTACTCGATATATCGATGTTGAAATAAGTTGTTGAAAGAAGGCTGCTGCTGGTGGAAGATTGCCATCCGATTTTGCTTTTTACGGATGCTTTTTACAGACACTTAAATATAACTTCAGAAGGAGAAAGCAGTCAATCTGAAAATGAGTTATCTCAACCGGAAGACTATACTCTACATGCAGACCCAGTGTATGTTTCAAAAGATGGCACCGCCTGGCACACACTGTTCGTCGGTTGGTGGGAGAAAATGTTATCGGTTTGCGCCCAGGTGTGGTAAAAGTTGTTTATTGTAATATCTTAGAGTTCAAGTTTTTTGTTTTTAGGTTTAATAAGATATGAATCAAGCCGGGTGAATAACATTCAATGATCATTCTTACTTCTTTTTCCACTGTCACTCTCAAAAATTATTATTGAAAATTCCAACAACTCCGGTAAGCATTTCCATGGCTCCCCTTATCGAAATAGACGAGGGATTTTTACATGCCGCATTATTATTGGCCGGCGTTTATAAGTAAGTATTGTACTTTTAACGACAAAGTTCTTAGAAAATAACTTATTTGTATTATGTGTCCATCAGATCCAAAAATGAAACTTTTCACGATTTGTTTGATGAATATTGTGGGCAGCCAATTTTTCGCACAATCAAATCAGAAAGAACATTTTTATATCATTTGTTTTGATGATGTGCTCACCCGACGTGCTGATAAATTCGCACCAATCGAATTCGCTATAATATTCCATCGAAGTCGGAGAGATATGGCTTGAAATTTTGGCTACTTGTCGAATCATGTACATGCCTTGCATGGAAAATACAACCATACTTAGGAAAAGGCGTGACAGGTTGGATTCAAGGGTCATAATATTACCATTATCTTCCCACAGTCTTGGCCAAAAAACGCTACAAAAAAATTTGACAATGGTTGGAACAATGTGCAAGAATAAAAGATCTATTCTTCCAAAACTTTTGAATTGCTTTACGCCGGATACAACTCTCGTTTCATACACCAGTCACAAGAACAAATGTGCAAAAGTCATGAGTACAATGCATCACAAACCCGATGTTCCAAATGACTCGAAAAAGTTACCCGAAATGATCTCCTTTTATAACTCAACGGAAAAAGGAGTTGATACGGTTGACAAAATGTTGAGCTGCTACATTGCAAACGTAAAAATAATCATTGGAATATGGTGGTGTTATCCAAAATGATCAATATTCTCACATTGAATGCATATATTCTATTCAATGAAATCGATATCAATTGGATACCTACTCAAAAGCACACAAAACGTAAAGGTTTCCTGCATGAACTAGCAATTTCGCTAGCAACGCCCCATATGGAAAAGCGGAAGAAACGACCAAGAAACGATCTATCCTTGACGTTACTTTCAAAACTGTCAACTACAAATGTTCCCTGTTATAAAGACAGTGAAGTTGGCTCAACAAAAAAACAAAAAGTGGACTAGTCTCCGGAAAAGAACCGCACCAGATGTCAAAAATGCTACTATTTTGGAGAAAACAAAAATAAGTGGACACCGTCATTTTGTTTCTTGTGCAAAAACCCATGTTGCAACGACAAATATGCCAATGCTATTTGTGTAGATTGCAAAAATAAGACTTAAAAATGTAAACATTAAAAGAATATTAGCATAAAATGCTTAAATAATCCTAAACATGTTAAAACTATTAAGAAAAAATGTTTAATAAATACAATTTTCCTATGTACTATGATATAAAGCCAGAATAGTAAATTGTTTTCAAAACTCGATCTACGGTTAAGAAGAAAAATTTATTTGATTATTATATTAATAGGCACATTGCACAAGTTAAAAAAAAAAAGACAAAATCAATACAATCAGAAAATAGTTAATTTTTTTCAGTAAAATAAGTGTTATCGCGATTTCTCAATATTTAGCGCCTGAACCTTGTATGGCAAGGTCTCTCTAAAACTTCTCGACATTGATTCCACTAAGCGGCGAAATCTCTCGACTGATATAGCACATCAAACTAATAGGGGATCGAGACATCCAGCAAAACCGTGTTGTATGAAAACCGCTTTTCCACTAATTTTGCGCAATGTGCAGAATTGTTGCCAATCTCGTATACCCAAATAAATGCCATATTATCTTCGCCATATATTTAATTATTTCAATAAACATCTCTTTGTTAAAATATCCCTAATCCGATCTATGGGCTCAACTCCATGCTATGAAAAATATCCCGAGATCGAAATATTGCCTTCTTTGTGTTAAATTATCTTGTTGGAGTATTTTAGGTCAAGCTCCTTAGCAACTAGAGGACGAATTAAACATTTTTCAGAAAGGAAAACAATTTATTTTTGAATTAAGCATTCCATAGTACATTTGCATAGTCTCAATTGGGGTGATTCCTTGCAAACTGTATTCTTTGAAAAACATTTATTTTTTTCAAAAACAGCACCAATCTTCGTTTTATAATTCTAGCACTAACATACCCATTCAAAGCTGAATTTGATAGAATAAATTTTTTACTTTCCGAACTACTCGTATATGACGATGAGCTTTCACTGAGATTTTTCGGGGTTTTTCTCTTTTCTCAACTTGTTTTCATACATCAAAGCATTTCTGACTTTTTATATAGAACAAAACAGATTCAATTGATAGCAATATTGGAACCATGTAAAAATGTTTTAAGCTCGATGTTCCATATTAGATATGACGGGGATGCTCCACGCAGGCTCCTATAGAGGGTTTGTAGACATATATTGTTGAACATAGAATTTGTTTTACTTTTATTGATTTGTGTAAAAGAAATTCAAGTACAATACATGGAAAGCCCTATTTGGCAATTCAAATTGAAGAGCTTAAAAAACATTGCGAGACTGTAAGGGACAAGAAACACGCAAGCCAGCAAATGAAAGAGTCGGGATATTATACATTATACAACGGCACACTAAGAGGTCCTAGTGTCCTACATCATTATTATAATAGTAACATAGTTGTGTATTCTAACGTCTATTTGGGTAGTAGTTGACGACAACTTAAAAATAATACAGTGGAGCAATTGGACCAATTTATTTCGTATAAGATGCTAAGCTTATACTCATTATATATATATATATATATATATTATATTTTTTCAATCAAGAGGTAATGAGCAGAACCTGAGTACTTGTATTCACATGAAGTTGACGCTTGAAGGAGAGCATCCCTGATTTCTTTGCCATCTTTATGAGAGCATTCTACAGTGTACAAGAACACAAATTTCCTGAAATGTGATGTTTATATGCTTAAGACATTCTTGTGATTTTATCACGCTGACAACCTAGTTAAGTGATTGGTGATCGTTGGCATTATTGACTTCACTGCATGACGAAATATCACTATAGTAAGTACATAATTTGCCATATCACAAGGGGGTGTGTTTGTCTCCAGATCATGAAAAACTTAATCATACTGATAACCTTGAGCACAATCCGGGCATTTCTTATTGACTCGGACGACTAATTTGTTGCAGCAAAGGTACAAATGTGGACTTTCACACAGCCAGAAATAAACTCAAAACTGTCACAGGTATATTAGCTCCTAGGCCGTCAGCATCAATTACTGAAAACTTGTGGAAACGCTGCTAGAAACGAAATTATCCACCAAATCATTTCCTCACATCCGGTCAGAAGAATCTATGTCCAGGGAATGGAATCTCAGTATCGTTCGCTCGACTCATAAAAAGAAAGATCCACTCAGCTCCATCAGCCACAGAGTACCCTCAACATCGCATAGGTACAAGATCTTATCTACCATATTGTCTGAATGTCTAAAACCTTCCGTCAACAACCTGATTGATTCCTGATCCGCGTAGGTTTAGACCAAGAAAGTTGACAATCGCCCAAATCTTCACACTCTGGCAAAATTTGCAAAAAACTCAAGAAATAGAAATCGATTCGTTGATTTTAAGGCTGCATACGTCAGCATTTATAGAGACAAGTGATGTCTAGATTTGGAAACCCTTGCAGATTCGTCCGTCTGTGCAGATTGATGATTAAGATCGCTTGTTACTCCACTAACGTCGGTGGCGACTTAACCAAGATGTTTGATTTCAAAAAAGGTTTAAGGGAAGGTGACACGCTGTCATGTGACCTTTGTGCATTAGGCTTGAAATATTTGTGAGAAACACACAGGTGAACAACGGACACACAGTCATCGAAAAGTTTGTACAATTGCTGGCGTACGCCGATGATATCGACATCATGAGAATCACTCCCAGCCAATCGCTGTTTTTCTGGTCTTAGAAGGCAATTCAGTAGTTAGGCATTATTCCAAAAACTATTGTATAACACTCTACAAAACACTTTGATCATCCCATTTTTACTTTATGGCACTGAAGCATGGAATCTAACGAGAGCGGAAAAAACATATTCGTTACCTTACCCGGAGGGAAGACATGGTAGCGGAAGACCTCACCGCGCACAAAAGAAGGGAAGTAGTTTGCTAAGGACCTGTTAACACCGAACTGTAGCGCAACCTTTGTAAATGACTAAGTTAAATTAAAAATGAATGCAGTAATACCTATACCAACTCAACGTGAATATGAAACGAATGCCCCAAATTCTAACATAGAATGTGGACGGACATTTAAAAGACCACGACCAGTAAGAAATATTTTTTTTACGAGAAAAACAGATGTAAAGAAGAGATCGTGTCTGGTAGTAAGACCCTTTAAGGATGTGAGGCGCAAATTGTCTACCCAATCGTAATATGTTTTTCCCTAGGTTTGTCTAGGAAACAGTCCACCATTTCTCAATTTACACCTAATCGGTTGTTAGAATAATTATTTTTTTTTACACCACTTTAACATATTTGGATATATACAATGGAATATGTTTACATGCTTACAATGGTCCTATATAAAAAAAAAATAGAGCTGTCAACTCTTTGAATAAGAAAAATCGACTGCTTCACACTTTGCAGCCATCTCAACACTTCTGGATATTAATATGTCTCTACCCACACTTGTGACCGTAAAATCTTCAATGTAACAAGTCCATTTTTGCACTTGTGTAGTTGTAAGAGTACTTAAGGGACATCTTAATGTACACAAATCTACTGGTCCAAATGATATATAGATAGGAAAAAAGCATTTGTCGTAACTCTCCACATGCAGACAAATTGCAATTACATCCCTTCTTCTCAAGGTTAAATTACTGTCAGCGTTTGTGTATAAACATGACATCAATGACCGCAAGGACGATATTCGTTACTACTGGTCCACTGTAAGTTTGAAAGCATGTTTCATCGAAAAGTCCCTGAGTGTCTTCTGTCGAAAATGAACCCATTTGGGTTGGACTAATCTCTTCTCCCACAGACTAGGAATTACTTTTCGAAACGTTCAATTCAAATTGACTTGGATGGACCTAGGAAGTCCATCATTTCACAAAATAAATGCTGGTGCACACCAGAACTGTGTTGTTGTATCTTCGACATTCTGTTTGATTTTCTTAAATGATCTCTTTACTTCTATTTCTAATCCAAATACATTTCGCAGCTGACGACATTTCAAATTCGTTTACGGACTTCTACTGTTCTACTGTTCGGATATTGAATGGAATGGCAGCGTATGTTAGGCTCTTAAAATTTTGATAATTAAAGCATAACTAATTGAGGAACCATCATTAGATTCGGATTCAATGATTCCAACAAAACGATGCTGTCAGAATTTAAACACCCAGCCATCTACAACTTGTATCGTTGAAACCGATCAAATTTCCAATCGTCAAAATGCTGCAAAATATCAAGATTTTCTCCAACAATGTAGAAAATATGTCACCCCCTTTGGCTCGCCAAAAAAGGAGTAAAATGCTCACAGCCAGTCAGGTACAAGACCTCTCTCATAACAGTCAATTGACACCCTTGAACGTTGACGTAATGTCTCTAAAATAATTTCGAACATACTCTGGGATAGGATGATAGATTTCGTACAAGTTGCTTACGGATTGCCGAGTCCTTTATTGCTTTGTCAAAATAACCTGTAGATGCAATATGCCACACAAACATAACACATCATAATCAATTTGTTTAGGAAACATTTGTTTGGATATTTTCTGAGGGAATATATAAAATCGTTATGAAGAGGCCATAATTGATTTAAGAAGCGAGTGTGAATGTTAAGTGATAGTCTTACCAGACGTTCGTTCCTTTTTCCAGAATGCGACACGCAGTGAGAAAGTTAAGCTGAAGAAAAAACTCAGATTTATTTAGGGCCATGTTACAGACTCAACAAGCAACCTAAAACCCCTATCTCAACATATCTTTGAAATACCAATACAACCAAATATGTAATGTAGATATTTACAACCCTCTTATTATAGCACTCTCAGCCTACTCCGAAGACATTTCAATAAATCAGGTACCACAGCCCTTGTATCAGATGTCACGATTAACAGAACGATATCAGCTTTAATTTTGTCGAAAGCATTAAAACTAATCGATTGCTACCGGCGAGACATCCTTCACCTACCGCCCTCATCACCCAACGAGCACATATTGAATCAACTTTACGAGAGAATAACTTGTGAAAATGTTGGTGTTTGACAAAAAAAAAATAAAGAAGAAAATCCCAACAATACTGCAGGGTGCCGTTTTTACATATCTGATAGATACGAGTATGTTTACAGCTTATGCATATTAGCTGATCGTTGATATCATATTTCATTTTGGAACCAATAAACTGACGGGAATCACTTAAAAATCCTTCGGTATTGAGTTACGTCTCTATATGTACTACAAAAAAAAAATGTCAGGACTACCATACCGGTGCGACAGGTGGTGGAATCACTTTCTCGACATCTCATCCAAAATGCAAATATGTATAAATTCTAGTAGATACGAGCAAAATGTATGTACTCGTATATGTACAATACTATCCAAAAAAAAAAAACAAAAAAGAATAGATATGACATTTTTGTTTTTTTATTGTGCAGTATTAAAATGAGAATTCATCTGTTGGCAGGATATTGTTTTATATTCTCAAGTGGAATGATTTAATTTAAGCAATATTTTCTCTGCTTTTTTTTTGTGAATTTATACGTTAAGGACGCTTGACAGACATCACAGGGAATGACATGGGTTTTATGAGTAACCATGTAAAAGCAGGCTCTTGTGTCATTTCAATATCATCAATTAATTTTAATTAAATGTCAATGAATTAACGAGTGATGATAAATGATTAATTGTTAAATGACTGTGTTTAAATAGCTGTACACTTTCGCTCACATTTGTGAATAAATATTCGCTCTGCATATGTATATTTTCTGTATAAGATACTGAAAAATAAAAGTATGATAAACTAAATAATAATTTTTAAGTCTTGTGTGATTGAGTTTGAAAAATAAAGTACAACATAAAGGGAAATATTAATTTTATATAGAACATTTAATTATGCAAATTTATTGCCTATAGGAAACGTGAAAATATCCAAAGAAGGAAATGAATGCAAAGCCAATTTTTAATCGGATTCTGATATGTCGAACAGCATTTAATTCAGAGTAAGATTACCTGAAAAAAATAACCAAAAAAAAATGTTCGTTTTGGTAGCAAAACACAAATCAAACAATTGGCTGCCATCATGTACTACAGTTCTGTCTATCATTTTTTCACATTTAAAAATACATATCCTGAAAGCGTCCTCTATGATCTTAACGCAAATCTAAATGAGCATATTCTCATATTTTAATTTAAAATTTAAAGTCGTATAGATAAACACAACAGGGTAGGGTGAAAAGTTCTTCGATTCTCCCAGAGAGGGCAGATTTCAATTTGTTTTCGCTGCGATAATATTGGGACATCTTTAAATACTAAAAGCGCAAGCCCATTTATCCTTGTCATCACGGTTTTCCAAAAACTGCCAGACCTGGGAACTTGAAATTTCGCACAGTTATTCCTTTTGATGCCCTTGCTCAATAATGGCTCATCGGATTTAAAAAATAAAAAACAGGTGAATTTAGTAATTTCGCCGCTGATACATTTAAGATATAAGTTATCCTTCTGCGTTGTCCTGGAGCTGAGTAATGCTAAAAACAATTAATCAAATCATAGCCGACAATTTTCCTTCAGTGGAGACCATTGCCAGCAGTCATGCTGCAGTGCCTATCGTTGCAATAGTGTGTGTGTGTACTTAGGCGCGCTACAACCTGACTCTTTTGATCCTTAGGATGTGATCTCTTCAGAAAAAAATAGAAAAAATAGAAAAACAATCATAAATGAAGTTTTCCGTTAAATTGTGCCTACCAACAGAAATTGTTGGGGTACAAATTCGCCGATGACTGCATTATTGGCAAGTGTGTTGGAGTATTAACCCGATATTTCAAGTGCTGACGAAACAAAAGCTTGCCCCAAATCATTCCACTTTTGGACAAAAACAAATGAGTTACACCTTAAGAAAATTTAAGAGTACATTTGGGAAATAACGTGTGTTGAGAAGAGCATGCGCAACTACTTCTAAAGATAACCGATGGAAGCATAGAAGAGAAGGATGGAAAAATAGAATTTCCTCATAGTTAGTGCCACATCGTTAGCGACATAAATGTCTACCCCGATTTGAAAAACATCAGTGCCAAACTAATTATATGGCTGAAGAAGCTAGCTATATTAACACCAAAAAATTATGCAGCTAATGAATACAATGCTTACCTCTTACTTAAGTTGAACGCTCCTAGAATGCAAGTCTATTAATTCAATAGTACATGCAGCAGAATTTGTACATTACCTGCATGAATTCCTACACACTCTTATTTGATTTTTAAATGATTAAAACCCTCCAAAAACCTTTCAAAAAAATTTCATAGTGGCTATAATCCTTACTGGATGCGGCCAAGGACAAAACTGTGTTCATTCGTCGCATTCCGCTTATTCCATTTGATTAACCGTTTTATTTTAAACGTATGCAATTCCCAATTAAAGTCTTTATTTGCCATGACATGACTGCAAATAAGGCTCAGGGTCAGTCATTTAAGAAGGCTGGGGTTGATTTAAGGACATCCTGCTTTTCTCATGGCCAACTATATTTGGCACGTTCGAGAGTTAACTCGTCTCGCAATATCTTCATTCTACAGCCAGAGGGAAAAACGGCAAATATAGTTTACCAAGAGGCGTTGCACAAATAAGACAACGCACTGGCACCTCTAAGATTTTCAAAACACCACCAAGTAAATTGAAAGCTCCATTAATATTCATATTAATACTCGGGCTTAAAAAATAAACATGTAAGGGCTGTGGAATGCTATGCTGACTTTACCTCCTCGTGATGCGTTCTGGTTAACAAAAAAATTATCAAATTACGAATTCGTAAATTCTTATATGGTTTATAAAAATTATGTTTAATCTGAGATTTCGCAAATTAACCTCACAAATTAATTTCAATATGAAATCGAATGAAAAAAATTAATTGTACATAATATTAAGAAACTTTTCAAGTATAAATGTACACGCTTAAGAATTCGCAACTAAAATAGCTTATGCCCACGAGCGAAGTCGGGTGGGTCAGCTAGCCTTTCATAAATACACACACGAAGTATCGAGACAATCTGTCGGACAGTATTTTTTTTGCCCTCCATTCAAGCCGACCAACTTGTGAGTTCTGGTGGTTAAAAAAAGGGCTATCACCGACTAAGATTTTTGCCGACATGACTACTGTGTTGAGTGATGGTTTCCCTTCGCGATCCATAATTTGGGCAGAACAAGTGTGAAAAATGACTACAGTTCTGGACGGACAAGAACAGCAATTGTTCCAAAAATCATCGATAAAGTCCAGGATTATGGTAATGGAAAATCACCAGTTAAAAGTGTCAGATATACTCGTAGCTGAGGCCACAAGCATTTCAACTAAAGGGGTACGCTCTCTGCTAGATGGGTGCCACGTTTGCCCAATTCTGAACAAAAACGTTTGTTATGGTCCAACACAAATCGAACAACTGAACTTTCAACTCATCCAGCACCCACCGTATTTCCCAGATTTGACTCACTCGGACTTTCATCTGTTCCCAGAACTCAAAATTCTCCTGGTTTGAGAGCTGCTATGTCGTCATAACAGTTTTAAATGACTACCTTAAAGACCTGCAGAAAAACCACTTCTGGAAAGGGATAGCTAACCTGGAGAAACGATTTGAAAAATGCGTTGAGCTAAGGGGAGAACATATTGTGAAAAAGTTTTTCTTCGCGAATCTGAGAAATTTTTACCCTAGCCTAGTACATCATATTCGAAATGATTCAACATGATCACTTCGCTTATATCCTTTATAACACAAAACGGGACTTTCAATGTTTGTCAGACGATGTGCATTGAAAACCAGTGTCGAAAATAGTTTTAGTTGCAAATATTTGTGTCTTATCAATTCTAAAATATATTTTGGTTAAAATACTTTATTTTCTAGAATACATATAAACCAGTAGATGTTTTGTCTTATCTTAAAAAAACTAACTATAAGCCTTTGATTTGCTTAATAACTGAAGCCATAAATAGATTCCTACGCATCAAAAGTTATACCTCCTTGATTTGGTTGATTTGTCATAATACTGCGATCTTTAAAAACGTTATTAAATATTCCTTTTTATCGCTTTCGAAATAGTCCCCTCCTGATACACTTTGCTAATTGTCTTTCCAATTGTTAAAGTCGATTTCCGGAACGGCTATCAAACGCGCAGTTATTTGGTTACTATCTCCTCAATCGTGTCGAATCGATATTTCTGGAGTGATTGCATGATCTTACAGAATAGCGAGGAATCACAAGGTGCTAAATCAGGCGAATACGGTGGTTGTGGAACGATATGGGTTGAATTTTCGGCGAAACGGTTTCGAAAAACCAATGCAGTGTGAGATTGTGTATTATTGTGGTGCAAAAATCAAGAGTTGTCTGCCCGGCGAAAGTAATTCATGATGCCACACCACGAGAACCGTTTTCTTTAAATTGTATGTGCAACTTGTAAATATTTTTTGTGACATAGTCTGATCACCGAAGGCCTTCTGCCACATTCACAACATTTCAGCAGCAGAAATTTTATCTTCCAAACAAAATTTAATACAATTTCTTCAACAAAATCAAACATTGTTATCGCTAAATTCACTTATGTTGTTCACAAAACATATGCTTAACTATTGAACAAATGTCGATTTTGACATGGGATTTGATACAGATATCAGTGATAGTACTACCAACCTAAACAAACAATTTTTGGTTTTGCTCCTTTAAATTCAGCGAAATATGCAAAGTTTTCCAGTGCTCTAATGAAAAGAGAAATTGTTTTCCGGAGTTGCAGAAAGCATTAATTATTTAATTAAATGTTATTATATTTTTAACTGTCAATGTAATGTTATAATGGTTTTCCTTTTCTTGGATTTCTTTACATAATTACATTTTTCTATTTTTCCTTGGCATTTTATTTTATAAACAAAATTTTTGTTTCTTGTTTTTAATCGTTTTTTTTTTTTACATAATTTTCATATAAAATCATTTCGTTAGATAGAAACCTTTAAGTGCTATTGACGCTCATATAGCTTTTGACTCGTTTTGACTATAATTAGTGAAAATGTTTTATTCGCAAGTACTCGTATCTACTATGTAGAGGTGTAACAGATCTCAAGCGAGAAGAGCCAGGCATCTTTTTTCTCATCATCATCTAAGAAGTGCGTAGAATTCAACATTCGAAGGACATCATCAAGGTGGCCATATAAAAAAAAAAAAAAAAACTGTCTTTACAATGTTGTGACTGGCAATAAAACATGGTGTTTTCGATATTTTGTGACACCAAACGCAAAAGTACCAATTGGTAGGAGCCAGGCGAGCCAAAACCCAAAATATTTTATTTTTAAGCGGCATATATGAAGAATATTTTGATTTTTTTGATGTTTTGACGATTACAAGGGGATTGACTACAAATAGTTCGTTACACCGGTTGCCCGAAAATACGCCATTTCACCGATCGACAATTGTGACTTATTTGTTGACTAAACAACATCTGACATCGGTAAACTTTTACCTTTTCGGAAAAATGTATTTGCAAATTGCGGTTTGGAACGTAAAGTCCATCCAAAAAGCTTATAACTTCATCGTGAAAGACATCACGACCAATGATCAAAAGGACTCATTCGGCATGGTTTTAGACCGCGTCAATCGCGTTATGAGTTGGAATAAAGCACAACAAAACGGTTTTATTTGATTTTTCTATTTAAAAAAAGTCCTGTTTACCTTGGAGTCCATCAGGGATATATGAAAAATGCCGAACGATTTCTTTTTCTATTCAACGCAACCGAACCATTTAATAATTTTATACATTTTTAATTAATAAAAAATTATTTAAATCCGTTTAGTGAGATATTTTTTTGTTATGGCAATTAAATCAAAAAAAATCGATAGAACGGATTTGGCTTATGTTTTTTTTGTCCATTTTTGTAAACATTCTCTATTAAACAAAAATGCCTGACTTTATTTTATTGAATTATTTGTTGTCCTCTTTCATATACGCTTTTTGATTCTATTGTCTTTAAATAAACGAGTACCTACATATCTATACTTTTTTTTGAAAAGTATTAAATGGTCAAAACAATTCATTGAAATGGTTAATCGAATTATGACGCGTAGACTCAATTAAAAAACTAACGTATGTTAATTATTTAATTAGTTTTAATATAATTATTTTAAAAATTCAATTCAAATCATTTGCAAAGTCAATAATCACCTCGAAACTTTTCGTCATGTTAAAAAATCAAAAAGATTATAACATGTGATTATATCCCAGAGATTTAATTTATTTTAAATTAATTTGGTTTGCACTAAATTCGTGGGTTGTGAAATCTAAAAATGTCAAATCGGTAAATTATTTTTCAGAAAAGCAAGTATAGATTTGTACATGGCTGTGATTTGTACTATTTGTTGCAAAATGATTGAATTCTACTGTGATGTATAATAATATAATACATACAGCAAATAACATCCCGAATACGAGCCATATTTCAGCAACCAAGAGCGCCGTCTTATTGTCCCAACATACGTTTTTAAAATAGAATCCTTTCTGTCCTTCAAAATTTCATTACATTTAGTTGATATTTAACAATTATAAAGATTGTTTTCCCAAAACAACTTTTCGTTTTATGTTGAAATCTTAACGATCATTAAAGATAAAAATCATTATTATGTAAAAATGCATCAGAAAGATTCCGATTGATGCAACAAGTGTGGCGTGATGATTGTTTGAATAGAAAGTTTGTTTTCGAGTGGTTTAAAGTGGTTGGTTTTAGGTGCAGAAGACCGAGAGCTTCACTGAGGATGATGGATGCATCGATAAAGAAACTATTCGAACCATTCTTTACCAGAACTTAAGTTAAACAAAAATCTGTTTCTTTTGCACGATAATGCAGAGAGTCACACAGCACTCATAGTTCGTCTATTTATTGTGTGTGTTAAATCATCCCCTATTTTCACCTGGTTTGGTTCTGTGTGACTTCTCTTTGTTACCGGAATTGAAATTGATGTTGAAAGGATGTCTTGTTGACGACAGTCCGAACACTAAAGCAGCTTCGACACGGCATAGGACGCAATTCCGCTTTAACAAGTGTATTGAATCGGGCGAAGAATATTTCGAATAGAAACAGAAATCGTGTTTAAATTATTTTTTATAGAGCCAGTCCGGGATATTATTTGCCACAGTTATTTCAATTCATATACAACTCTTTTTGAATGTTAGTTCAATATTTGTTTGAAACGAGATTTTAAAGGTTGTTAGCATTTTATATTTAAGGAACAACGACATGATTTTCGATACTGAGATTGGTCTAAATAACAAAACGAAACGAATAAACCTCCCGACCCTTGTGTTTTAATGTGGCCGATTGGATCGATCGAAGATGTGGCGGTGTTGATGGTAACACGTACCTAGAACTGTCTAACCCCTTATGAGTTTTAGCATAATTAACATATTAGTCAATAAGTGTCCGGTTTGACAAATAGATAAAACCACTGTTGACAGACCAATATGATTTCTGAATAGTACTTATCTTCAAACCATACGTGTCAAAAGTTAAAGTGGTTTTAGTGAAACAACTTTAACTATTTTGAATATAATCTATTAAGAAATTTTGTGTGATGGTTAAACATTATTTTTGGATGTGGAAAAATAGTCAAACAATGGCTTGATAAGTGTTATGGTGAATCTACACCAAGGAAATCAACTATTACTGACTGGTATTCCGAAGCAACAAAGTGATGAGGGTTTCTTACGCCGGGATGTGACAATGGATCCACTATTACACACCTGAATCAAAAAGCTCAGTGGACAGCAGCCGGTGAAAGGCGTCCAAAGTGATTGGTGAGCAAAATTAGGCATCCGTATTTTGGGACAGGCACATCTACTCTTTTAGGAAAGGTAAGACAATTAGTAGCGAATTGGTTACTACATGGCATTACTGGATCGATTGAGTCTTAAAATCAAGAAAAAACGGACTCACATGCAAACAAAAAAAAGTACTGTTTCACCAGGGCAATGCACTGTGTCACAAGTCGATAAATTGAATATATTCCACTTCGTAATTCTTCTCCACACATCGGACTCTCCAGACCTGGCTCGTAGCGTCTACTGACATTTTGCACATATCAAAAGAAAGAAATTTGCCTCAAATGAAGAAGTCATTGCCGAAACCGAGTCATATTTTGAGAGCAAGACTTGTGATGATATTGGAAAAGGCTCACATCTGTTTATGGACGGGAAGCAAAGTAAACCTTATTTTTTGGAGCATGATGGTTTATGCCTGTTGTCGTGAATGGATTGTGCTATTAAATCAGGGCCAATGATTGTTGTTTTGTTGAAACTCGAGTGATCTGGACGAATTAATAACCCTGTTGCGAGATGATTTTTGTGGCCGAGTTAATTCATGCTAGATTATACAACTTAACATGGCTCAACGGCTCCAGTTGGCATACCTGGATAGTCAATTGAAATTGTTAAGGCCAAATAAAGAAGCTTCAACGGACTACAGTGCCATGAAGTAGTTTTTCATCTATACTTATGTTTCACATGTGACAACAATTTTTCCCGATAACTCCATTAATCCAACGGAAAACATTATTAATTTACAAAAAATCAATGTGAATACTGGCCTTATTCAGCAATATGTTGTTATATGATTGAAAATAGAGACGTTGATTAGAGACATAGGCACAATTTCAGTGACTGAAAACAGATCTACAAATTTGGATTGGCGATCTTTTCTTTAGGAGTGTGTCGTACTTGGATTAAAATAAATTTAAAGAAGTTTATCCATTCTGCTAATAAATGTGCAAAAGTTCGGCGATAAAGCTCAGTTGGCCCCATTTTTTTATGACTAAGGCAAACGGACTGCTCCAACAGGTCCGATAGTTGGGGGATAGAAGATTCACTACATACGAACAGCCCTCGAACTGGCGGATCGCTCGAAAATATTGTTGTTTTGAGACAAAGCATCGCTGAAAACGAGGAGACATCAACGAGAGAACGATATGCCCAGTTGCAGCTGTCTGATCTTCGGCGTGTTTTGAAAAGAATATCTTTGAAATCTCGCATTGCGTTTGGAATACGAAAGAGCTGTTTTAAATCTCGTTCAGCATACTAAAAAATTTGTTCTCAAATTAAATGGTCACCGATGAAACGCACTTCCACCTGAGGGATTTCGTAAAAAATAAAAAAATATCAGTTTTTGGGGATCGCAAAATAACTAAGCGCCGAAAAACAATACGACCCATTTTTTTCGAAAACGATTGAGATGAATGCCTTTTAATAAATGGAGAACATTGTATTCACAACTAAAATCAAATGCCAATTTAGGGCCTCTCCAAAGGAGATCTTAGCGAAATAACTTTCAAATCTGACAATTTTCAACTTTTTGCGTTTTGAGTTACCCGGCAAGATCGCCTGATTTAACTGCACACCCAAGAAGATGTTGCTGCTTTTGGTCGTAGTTTTATACGGTTCGACTCGCCTTGCGTGCAGCAACTGGAGCTGCGTAAAACTACTTTAAGAAGGATTTTGTGGCGAGATCTTGGTTTATGAGCAAACAGTTTCGTTGTTGCGATATATCGCACAGCGAGCCCCACAATCAATTGCTGAAAGAAAGCATTCAAAGGGCCCATAGTTTCGCTTAACTTAACACCTTGTTATTTTATTTTAAATTTATCTACTTCTAAGACCATTCACTCTCTACTGCTACTCTCATTCGAAGACTTTTTCGCAGCAAAGATATGATGGGAGGTTGACTTGAATATGGCATTTTCAAATATTTGGAATATTGACAGAAAAATAGCCTCAAGATGCTTATTGCTGATCTTTCAAAACGATTCTAAATAAAATATAAGTATCTATATACAGAAAAAAAAAACTTCCCCGCAAAAAAAAAAGGAAAAATGCTCAGGTGCACAACAGTAACCTATCGTTTGATCTGAGAACGAAAACAATATCACACCAATAAAATCAAGTAAATTCGAAATCCGAGAAAATACTCAAATATTGTGCCTCAATACATGAGTTACTAAGAAAAAATACAAAAACAAAACCTTCCTTCAGGGGTGTACTTTTATGTAAATACAATGAAAATGTTTTTTGAAGTCACATCCATTGCACTTTAGGGTTAATACCACAGAAGTTGGAGAGGTAGAATATGTATATGAGAAAGCAGATTCATTCATTCAATTCTATATAAACGTTTGAAACGATTTACAAATCAAGTCCTATCTGACGTAACCAGTGAAACGAAATTCAGTTCCACAACATCTTTGGAAATTTGATTCCAGTGTTTGATAGCTTAGATATGAAGTCCTATAAAATCATCCATCAATTTTGGGTGACAGAATTTTCTAAGTCAAAGGGCGACTACGACATCAAGTACTTCTAATATGGTTAACAGTTTAACCCCAAAGCATGGACATTATACAAAGGAAATCACATAAACTGCCTACATATATGAAAACACTGACGATATTGATTTCACGTCTTTGCAGGACAACGACTACTATGAAACTACGATAGAATAAGACCAGAGTTAATTAAATCAATTGATATCTCTGGGGGGATTGAACGTCAAATCTCTTTTAAAAAAAAAATATTTATGTCAATGCTTATATTTAGAAGTACAAGTATACAATCACTATTGCCAAATAAAGAATTCTCTTTTCCAAATCAAATCGAATCAGATTAAAGAAGAAAACAAAACTCTTATGAACAATTTTAAGCCAACATTACACCAATTTTGACATCATAACCAAATAAAAAACCAATTATCCTAACAAGAAGAATCATATTAAAAAAAAAAAACAAATAAATACAGGAACACAAAAAAAACGAAGCATTTAAAATCTTACAAGACTGAGTCCACAAAATCGACTACCCCAATAACAACTTGTCCCAGCTCCAGCTTTGACTCGTATGTATATAACTAAAGTCAGAGAAATAGAAATAAAAAATATACCAATCACAAAAATTTGTAAACTCGTTTAAACTTTTTCCCAACATAACAATCTTTTCCGACTTCTTCTAGTTCTTCATCAGGAAAAAGGAAACGAAGAATTAAAATTCACAAAACGCACACCAAAAGTTTGACTTCATCTTTTAGGCATGGTGAGCAGAAATAAAATTGAAAAAAAAATAATGGAAATAAAAAAATATAAAGAAAAATAAAAACGAGAATAAGTAAAGAATAAAAAGTCATACTTGAGATGTACAGCCTTTAACAGTGTACAAAAGAGTAAAATAAAATACACAAAACCCAACAACATAGAACTCAACATAATATAGCTACTAGACTTCGACAGGAGCTGCTATTGTACTCGTATCCCATTTTTAAGCACGAATATGTGTGCTTAGGAGAAAACATGAAATAAAAATAAAGTATGTCGAACAGTGGGTCAAAAAACTTTTAAAGAAAAAGAATCCAGAACTAGTAAATGGTGGGCCATAATGTACGAGTATGTATGATCCTTTCGGGAAGTGCTATCGATCTTAAAAATTACGAAGAATGTCAATTCGGCTTTGACATTTGTAAATCAGACAGAATTACAATAAACAATATCGTGACGATTGTGATGAATTTGGCGAGTGACGAGGACGACTTCCATGTATGTGGAAAAGTAAGCAAAAATGCATGAAGTGCCATGAAATCCACTCAAAGTTACTGCATGGTGTGCTGTTTACGCTGGAGGAGTCAGCTGACAATTTTTTTTATTGAGAAGTATGAAGGCCAAATAGTCACTGTATACGGTGCCACGATCAATGAATTTTCCATTCCATCCATTTGAAGATGAATTGGGACTGAAGGATATGTCGTTCTATCAGAACTGGGAAATGACGCATACTCCACGGCCAACAGCTGACATTTTTAAGCAGACTTCATTCCATGAGTCTAATAGCTCTCAAATAGAACATCCGTCAAAAAGTAGAAATTATGAAGAGAACCAAGGAGAAGAACGCAAATGGTAATCAACAATGGTGGTGGTCACTTAAGCGTGTCATTTTCAAAACATGAAGGAAAATGAACTTGAATGCCCAAATTAAATTAAAACAAAAAATGAGTTCCTTTTCAAAACCATAGCCTTGAAAAATAGGTCCTACCATCCTGTAAATACAAACAGAAGAGGCAAAAAGCAGCAACTTCATCAAAATGCATAATCACGATTTACGGCCAATATCCTTGCCACCCACTTACACCTACAACACCCATCTGAACATCAGAGCACGAAAATAGGTTATTTTTTTTATTACTGTAGGGAAAATTCTTATTCCACCTACATCCTAATTTTTTTTTTAACCAAAACAAGGCAAACAAATATGATTTAGCAGGCAATCGACAATAGAAAGAAACAAATTCGAAAAATTTACCTCAATAACAACTAACCAAGAGAGTAAGACATCATGGACTATTCAACCCATTTTGTCCTGCCCTCCGGACAACCTCCCACATTCATCTTCATTACTCTACAAAAGGATCTGCATAAAGAAATTTACACGATAAATTCTATAGAAAATCACGTCATAAAGTAGGATGGTCTACTGTCACAAGAAATTTAACAGGATTCTCAATTTTTGAGGGAGTTTTACGAATTTTTTTTTTTCTCCCTTCAAAAAGGATGAAAAAAAAGGACAAAGTTGCAATCGGGATTCCGATTGAAATAGCAAAAAAAAAATAAAATAGCTCCTAATTTCAATTGCCGATGTGCGGATATCTCCTTTTAGCCTTTTTCATTTAATGTAAAAATTCTATGTTAGACGGAAAGACAGTAAACTATTACCGATTATCCTTGATTAAAGATTGAAGCACAGTCGTCATAAAAAAAAAAACAACACACAGCAAACAATGCCAGAAGTAGTAGCAGTAAGAGTGGAAAAGAAAAACAATAACAACTTACCCAAGACCTAAGAAATCCTTTTATTTTTTTCTTCACTCTCCTTTTTTTGATTGTGTGGACTATCTTAATTATTTAGGCTGTAGTTACGAGTATTTGCTTTTATTTTTCTTTTAATAGATAATTACTTAGAGATGACTATCACTATAACTGCCATCATTCTACTTTCACTCAACTTCAAAATGAAAACAAATACAACGAGAAACTTTTGAAAATAAAAAAAAAACAAAAAACTCCGCAGGATATTCGCGCGAGATTAGTTTTGATTTTTCAGATTAAAGATACACGGTTTCTTTTCGGCCGAAATATTTTTATTTTTTTATTTTATCTTGTAAAATATTGACCCTCCGGCAAGACTGAAAATTAAAATCTGAATTAGAATCAGATTATATGGTTTTCCTTTCATAAAAACATCTTAACGGTTGAACGAGCACAACAAACAAACTTTATCAGACCCACTGAGTGTACTCATAATCTTTTTTTTTTTTTTTTTTTATTGAACCCCCTCTTACATCACATCACAGGTTGTTGTTTCATTGCTTTTCTGTTTTATTTTTATTATATTTTTGTGAGTGGATATTTTCAATAAAATTTCTTATAGCACGTCATCCTGGACTGCACTTAAGGATAATATCTCAATTCGCAAGTCACTGGCATGTGTAAATGTGTAAAACACTTTCCAATATGACTTAACATTGAACGGTGTAAAAAAGAAGAAAAGGATGTTGACAAAAAAAGGATATTACAAACGACAAATATTAAATTCGTACACGACCATAACAAGGACAATAGAAGTTTAATTTCATGGCATTCGATACCGTTTAGGAGTAACTCCCGTGGGAAATTTATGCTGACGAGTATTTTATTTTTATTTTCTCTAAAACAAAAAAGGATCTTCTGTTGACACACTTAAGGCACCACCGTTGCCGACAAATACAACGATTGGCTATAAAATAAAAAAAAAAATTCACCACAACCAAAACGAAATGAAATTTAACGAGACGTTAGTACTCGCAGCGGTATCCGAATTCGTAGGAATTTCTAAACGTATCCGTATCCTGTTTCCGTGTTATGATCTCAATATGATTTTTTTTTTTTGTTTTTAAATTCCGTTTTTAACGTTTTATTATCACGACGATTACGTCGACCGGAATGACAACGACGACGATAAGGGCGATTTTGAAGCCAGCATCACATTACAACACATACGAATTCGCTTGCTGTTGGGTTTGTACTAGTATTTTTGAGTGAATTGGGATATACCCATGCGTCCACAAAAGTAACCTTTTCAAATGGAAATCCTAAATTAATTCACAATCGGGATGACAATCTCGATGACCTATGATTTTAGGCAGCTTTTCTGGTTCTCTGTTTTCATCTTCGTTTATTTGTTTTTATTTTAAATTTAAGGATCATAAATTTGTTTGTGTATTTATTTTTTCTTTATAATTAAAATCCGACACGAACCGACGACATTGTGCTACTCTGGCAACAGTTTGATTATAACTGGAGTTGTGGCAGTCAGTAGCATGATTCCATGTTGCATTGGTGTAGCTTTTTTTGTGACGAGGTTAACCCTCACTTGTTGTTGTTGGGCTGATTGAGTTCGGTTCGGTTTGGCTGAGTTTTGTTCAGTTTTCGTGTGTGTATTTCCCTTTCGTTTAGATCCTCACCCAACATTTATTGGGCCATATCCTGTAAATGAATGGTTTTGAGAAAGTTCCACATGACTTCGGAGTACGTAGTCAGTGGAAGCTTTTTTCATTTTAAAAGGGGATTCCCCCTGTTTCGGAGTTTACATGTAAGAGTACCTTTTCGCCGGGATTTTGCAATGCGCAAGTTTGTTTTCCTTTTGTGTTTTCATAGTAAAGTAGGAAAGCTCTGAATTTCCAGAATATGCTTTCCAGATGTTTTTGTTTTCCAGAAATGGAATTCAACACGGTTTTGTTGAAATCTCTTGCAGTCGGTTGTGGTAGAAAAGCATCCGGAATCATTCCTTAGGTTAGGTCAAAAGCACAGCAGTCCTATGTCCTATATCCTTTGGGGAATTGTTGTTCTAGTTTAACCCCATTCGTAGTCATTTCATATTCCCACTTTCTTACTCATTTTATGGGTATTCTCTCTCTCTCTT
The DNA here is from genome assembly GCA_928272305.1 of Volucella inflata. NCBI lineage: Eukaryota > Metazoa > Arthropoda > Insecta > Diptera > Syrphidae > Volucella > Volucella inflata. Next base: position 67,739,368 of record OV743719.1, read on the forward strand.
TCCTTTTTCGACTTTACCATGTTCATTGTTGTGTTTTCGATGAGAAATGAGAAATTATTCGACAGTGTTTTTCGGATGTACCCGTGTACAACGTGTGGCTGGAAGTAGTGTGCTACTTGTTTTCGAACTTATTCTTCTTCTTGATTTCCTTCAACTGGCCGTGAGGGTTTACATTTTGGAGGTTGGTGGTGGAACTTTTTTTAAGTCATTTCAATGGGATGGTGAAGTCATCCTTATACACCCATTCTTCGCCCCTTTAACATCCTTTTAACACAGTCCTGTGCTTCTCCTTCTGTGGCAATGGCAATTTTGCTTGTATTAATGGTTAAGTAACGAAAAGTTGATAGTCTTTATGGGTATGCCTTTGAAGGCGGTTTTGTGCGTTTGACTCTATATTGTTGGGTGGGTATACTCGTATTCAGGACATTTATCTTTGGAATATTTTTTTTTTTTCAAGACTAATATTCAAGTGTATGTTTGGGCGGCATGTGTGAAGCTATTACCTTTTCTTTGAATAATAGTCGACTGTAAATTATGAATAATTGGTTTTTTGGTAATATGTAGGCTTGCTGTCATATTTTTTGTGGATTTTTCTCTCTAATATTGTAACCGTCGTCGGTAGGTAAGTAGGTAGATTGTTTTCCACATACGAGTACAGCTCAAAATGTGTGTTTAATATTCGGAGTATCATTCATCATGGAAACTATAATGAGTACCTTGAAGGGAATAATTCTCCTTTCGGGCTTTTATGCAAATGGATTTTTTGAGAAATGAAGGGAGAGTGGGGGAACAGATACAAAATATAACATAAGTGAAGAGTATTTAACAGATGGTCGTCCACAGTTTTCGTATTTATATGTCAGATAGAATGTATGTAGAAGAGTTGGCCTTTGAAAGGTTTTATAAATAACAAATGAAGTTTTAAGTGATGGAAAGGTTGAAGTTTGACTAGAATTTAGGCATATAAATATCCTATGTAACTGACAGTGGAATTTGCCTTAATTAATGAAGTGCCTTTAAAAGGAATGTATGGTGTTTGCGTGGCTTTAAGAATTATTTCTCTGGGCCTATTGCATGAAATGTAATTTTAGATAAATTAATTTTGAATGGTTCTTTGACCAAGGATTCTCTTCTTTTCTTTTACCTTATGCGGAACTACTGTCTAGGTACAACTCGAGACCAACCAATGCTCTTTTACAGTTTCGTAACTGATATTCAACTTACTACTCCAAATAGAATGTCATCTTAATAAAATTTCATTACGCCTAACTAGCTATATTGATAGGACTACCAGGACTAAACATTTTTGACATTTTACCTATAAATCATGCTGATATTTATCACACATCTGAGTGGTCGACTAATTATGTCCCTTCATGTACTCAAATTTCCGTTCCCCACAAGAGCTGGAAATGAATACATTTCACACTAGGGACTGATAACAATGGTGTATTCAGGTGAAGAAGAGAGAGGATAGGTCAACGATTGAATGGCTTTGGGATCATGCTAACCAGAGAAGCGAGACGCAGTCTCATCTCCTGAAACCAGTTTTCGGAAAAAATAATAACGGCGAGATTGCATTGCACGGTACGAAACATCACGATTATTCAATGCTACGCACCTACAAATGAAGCTGCTGCAGACAAAGTAAAAACCGCTTTCTAAAAGGCGATATAAAAATAACATGGGTGACTTTAGTGCCAGATTTGGACGGGACAACACAGGGCTCCAACGCATAATGGTAAAGTATGGCTTTGAATCACGAACCAACAAAGGCAATTTGTTTGCCTACTTGGTTTGGGCGGCACTTTTTTTCCTGACAAAACGTGTCATAAAATTACGTTCATCCCTAACAGGTTCGAGAGCCAAACCGTCTACGTCATTGTACAACAAAGATGGAAGAGATCACTCTGTTATATCAGAAACAAGAGAAGTGCGGGCACAGATAGTGATCACCACTTAGTATTTGCAAGTATCCAGATCCGTACGCACAACAACGTCAAGCGGCGAAATGAAAATCCAGCGAGGAGAACAAAATTCAATACCAATGCTCTAAAAGACCCCAACATATGTCGGAATTCCATCACCATACTTAACGGCAAAGCATCGACTTCAATTGAATTAGGCAAACCATCCGTAGATGCGATGTGGGCAAAGTAAAAAGCGCGTTTTTCTAGGCTGGCTCCGAGACTGTGCCCAAAATGGCGAAAGCTAGAAGTCTTTGGATATTCCAAAACACTTGGGACAAAATCGAGTATCTTAGATCATTGAAGGTTACTATACAGCAAACTCCAACGTTCAACGTGGCTCTATGTGCCGAGTATCGAGTAGCTCATAAGATAGTAAAGCGCTGTATGATGCGCGACAGGAGAAGAAGAATGGAGAAAATTCGGAAAGCGCTGCAAGAAGGGGAGATATGAGAGAGCTGTACAAAATCGCCAAGATTTGTACCTAAAAGGCAACACCAACCATCCTGCTTTGGATGGTTTGATAACAATTGAAGATCAATTGCGGAGATGGAGGGACCATTTTTGGCCCTTTCTTGAAGAGGACTCAGATGAGCTGAGTGCAACGATGAGCTCCTAACAACTAGAAATAAGGCGATCTAACAGGGGTATTGACACCAGGCACCCCACAGCTGCAAAAATTGACATAAAACCTAAAATACGCTCAAGAGACACTAAGCAGGCTTTCGTAGTGTCGATAACATCAACACCCTGCGTATAATTCTCGGACAGCCAACCGAGATTACGTCACCGTGCTACCTTATGTTTGAAAAGGCCTTTGACCGAGTCGACCGCAAATGGATCTGTAAATCTTTGGAAAGGAGAGAGATTCCGACTCTTACGAAATTCGACAAGGAGTGAGATAAGGGGATAATCTGTCGCCGATTCGGTAACTGGGGATAAACAATGGGTTGACTACCACCATAGGTACATATGAGAGACATGGTGTCAAATAGAGATCGTTTAAGAGGTAAGGCCACCTGGACTATGCCGACGATTTCTGTTTCCTGGCCTGTACCAACAGCGGGATGAACGAAATGTGTCAATCACTGCAAGTGAATGGAGACATGGCTGCTCTTAGAATCAACTGCCAGAAGACCAAAATAACACACACTGGGCGCTCAGCATATGAGCGCATTATTCTGAGAAAGACGCACACAAAGGAAGTCAAGTAAGCTTGTATCGTCCGATGGAGGAATGGATCTTTGGAATGTTGTCCCCAGCACGGAACTCCAGTCAAATTTCTGTACGCACCAAGTTAAGGCTCTTCGAATCCAATGTCAAATCCGTACTGCTGTATGCCTATGAAACCTGAAAAGTCTCTACCTCCATCTGGAGAAGGCTTTAGACAAACCTAAACCGCTGCCTGGGATACATTCTTAAGATCCGATGGCTGCGAATTATATTCAACCAAGAATTGTGGCATATAACGGATCAAAAGCTGTTGAATGGCGAAATAAGGCAGTGTAAGTGGCACTGGATTGGCTACATGTTGAGGAAACCAAACAACAACATCGCATTGTAGTCCTTCGAATGGAACCTTCAAGGTACACGGCGAGTTGGTAGACCAAGAGCTACATGGAAATGAACAGTACTTTTGTATGTAAAACATGGCCACAGCTAAAGTATCTGGCTGCAGATTGAGAAGAATGGGAAAATTTTGTCGTCACCCTATGCCCAACCCGCCGTTGAAGGATTCATATATACAAGAGCTGGTATAGCATTATTTTCGACAGCTGTTCCTGAACTGCAGACTAAAATCCATGACTCTGGTCGTCGATATACGATCATCCACATTTAGAAGATTATTAATTTCTGCATTAATACTGTTTTTATATTTTGAACCACCAACTAGTCCCACAACATTCACATCTCTAATTATTTTTTTTTCAATTCTAAATATGATTTTCAAAAATTGTTCGCTAGTTACAACAATTATAATCTTATAAGTGTGAGCATCCTTGGCTATGACCTTTCACGTCTTCCTTGCATTTGGTGGCTTCCGTGCCATTAACGCTGCTTTTCTTTTGAGGCCACCCAATCATCAAGCCAATTTTTCACTTCTTATTAAGAATGAAAGTGATGTTTCGAAAGTCTATCGAAAGTCTGGTGAATACGCCATGTGGAACATAACTTTCCAATTAATGCCTGCCAAATAGTTTTCATTTGGTTTGCAACATGTGGACGAGCATTGTCATGATGGAAAATAACTGATGCGTGTCTTTGGTCATATTCTGGTCGTTTTTGCTCGATTAAATTTTATCAGTTGTTGACGGAAGCGATCCCCTGTAATCGTTTCACCAGGTTTTAGTGGGTTATAGTAGACCTGTTCTTTCTGGTCACACCAAATACACAACATAACCTTCTTTCCGTGGATATTACACACTGGTTGTGAAGTTGATGGTTCGCTTGGGTATACCCATGATTTTTTGCGCTTGGGATAGTCGAAATAGGTTCACATTAATCGCCAGTTACAATTTGCTGCATAAAACCTTTTCTTTTGTTCCGAACAAACAAAGTTTCTGAAATGGCTTTTCACCTTTTGATGTCTCATTCTTTCGTCTATGCAGAGTTATGAAGGAGAATTTCTTGCAATTATATCCAAATTAATGATACTTCGAGGAATTTTCGTTCCATTTATGGAAGAATAAGAAACGATTGTGGTAGAAAAAAAGTTTAGGGAAATAAATCCTTACTTATTATCCGAATTTATTTGGCAGAGCCTGGTAAATATTTATCCTACCAACATGATCATTGGTTGTTGCCTCTTTACATCCTTTGATGGATTCTCTGCAGCTTGTCAGTTGGCTGCCTTCATATCTGTCAAATAAAAACTTCCTGCCAATTTGTTCAAACACCCCTGACCAGTTTAATGAGTGAAATTGAATGCAATTAAGTTAACATCAAGCCCACCAAAGTTAAAGGGCAAAAAGTGTCCAATGAATTTCACTCAAAACCGGGGAGCCAGGAGCCGCATCATTATGAAAGCACCGTGTTGACATTTTCATGAGAGCCATGGTTAATGTCAATCCCATAAAAGCCACTGAATGAAAAATGCCCGGATGGGAATATTCCCGGCTTTCGCAGCCAATAAATGAGGCTCACTTTGAGAATGCGTTCATGTTTTACATTGCATAAGTGACTTTATTTATTGTGTGTGATTTTCTGACTTAGCCTTTGGGAATTCTCCTGTTGAAATGAACGCCTTTGTAGGTGATGGGAGATATGACAATAAAAAGGCTCATAATCCTTTTGCTGGATTTGGATTGGAAATGCAAATATTGTATTTAATCTTTGCACTGAATTGATGCTCTGATCCTTACGGATGAGTGGGTGATCATTGTGAGAGGGTTATGACGAATTATTGAAGATGAATGATTTTGTTGTTGATTATCCGGATATTCAATATCATGCCTTGAGGGGGCTGTTGTAAATATGAATAATACATTTGACTATTGTAACAATCACATTGAATTTTGAACAAGGTTTTTTTGTATTGGCAGATAGTCCTTTTTTCCAGTGTTTTTTGTTTAGTAGGATTAATTTATCCCTATCTCAAAGTGAGAGCTGTGTTGCCCAAATAGTGGGTTTTTTGAAAATAAGTTTTGGACAAGTGAATTACCCACTACTTCTTCTGTAAGGGTGTTGGTGATAAGGTTCATGGGACTGGCTTACTTGCGAACAAAAGTCATCGTGCCCGTCGTCGTACGACATCTACCAACGAGAATGTGGCTACTGTGATCGACTGAATCAAGAATATCCACTTGTCATCATTCTCAACAACTCGACATTTCTTTCACCATCCTGGTGAGGACTTAGCACAAAGATCTCGGATTATTCCTACACAAAATCTGCTTCGTCATTCCTTCTCTATTTGGGCTTTATAGCAACTCAAATTGGACTTCGAATTTGGTGGAGAAATTATTTTTCCTCGGAGCTACGATTTAAATCTGCTAGACATTGACAATATGCCGACAATTCAGAAGCGAATCAAACCCTTGAAAAGGATATCATCCGAGTCATTCGTTAAGTAGAACCAAAAACATTCAAAGTGGGTTTGGCTTGACGCTAATACGAAAACAGCCGAGGCAGCCACATGACTAAAATTGTATTTTCTAGGCTGCACCAAAACAATTATGGTCAATTTCATCAAATACGCCGAAAAACTCGAATTTCGTAGTAGGAAACAGAAACAGAAACAGTAAAAATATACCTTTAGCTTTGACTTTAATATATAAGAAGGTATTTGATTCACTGTTTGTTCACTGACTCTTCGAAGACGAATTATAGAAAAAGATTTGCACACACAAAGTCCGCGGGAGTGGCTCTTGTCAGCCATTATCAATCGCATGAACTAGCCAGTCGAGAATTAGCGCAACGTGCTGTGGACATACTACAAACTACGAAAACAATTCAAAAATACTGATTTGGGCATGCTTTTTATACTCCGTTATAAGGCCGTTACACCTCATAGATGAGGTGCTGGATCAGCGTATCAATATAGACAATAAACATCCCTAACAGGATTATGCAAGTGGGTCTGTCGGCAGGACAACGACCCAAAATATACTAGTCCGGTGGTTAGAGATTGGTTCGGACTCAAACGAATTTAGGTAATATCACGGCCAGCAGTCACCCTTCCTTGGGGTAATATTCAGAAAGAAGTAAGAAAAGCAAGAATATCGAATTACTAAGATCTCTGGAAGGCAGTGTGCCAAAAAAGCGCTGTTAAGACTTAGTCAACTTAATAAGCATGGCTCTGTAGCGTTCGCTGTCCACAGCAGTCGTTTGGCCCGGGGGAGTTTTGAAAAAAATAAGGCCCGGTATCGCCTTCAGCGTTAACAACACACCATGCAATAATTTTGAGCGGGTATAATGGCTCTTCGTGGGTTATACGCGGACTTTCTGTGCCTTAGAAATGATAATTTTGCTTATTCACATATCCACAGAGATGGAAATGGGTTCGTCCCCCATGATGATTTTCGATGGAAAGTTTTCTACCACGCGGTCCAGATTCAGTATAGCTTGAGCGTAGGTTACACACGCTTGGCGGCAAGGGAACATCTTACAGTCTTTCAATAAAATTCTCTATAAAGACTGCCGATTGCTGTCCAATTGCGTGACACGTAGTCTTGCCGGGTCCCCTGCGACATCTTCATAGTGGTTGTCGTAGTTGGTGACGAATGACCGAGATATCAGTGCTGAAATTGAGGCTGCAGCAACACCACCGACGAATTATTCCGCGTACTTTAGGAGTCATGTCTTATTGGCGTGTATTTTTGATCTGTTTACTTCAAAAATGTCAAAGTACTCGTAGAATTGACACTTGCCACCATTTGCAAAAATTGTAGCATCTTCCGGTAGGGTAATGACTTTTGCGCTACCTAGTAAATGTTTACAATTTTTTGTTTTTGGTTGAAGCCTCAGATTTGTGATTTTGGGATTCGTTAACTTAAGCATAAGATGAACAGCATCTTCAATGGTTGCCCAATGCAAGCACTTCTTTCTGGTTTCTTTAACTACTTCTGAAAATGCCCCTAAAGGGATCGCTAGCGACTGCATTATCTCAGATTCGTGCATCACAATCTTATTCACTATCGCCGTCACATAATGCCAAGGATATTAGTTTTGGACCAGTATCGATTTTTAGACAGGACACTATGTCACTATAGCCGGAAAGTAATCTCTACACCTCAATATTCAGATTGGGACCTGTGTCTGCTCATCTGACGAAGATGAAGTCAGGACAGCTTAAGTCCAGCAAAATGGTTATTGATGGCTGAATGAAAAGGTGTTTAAAACATAAGGTGGTGAGTGGAAATAAACTGACAACAGTAGCCTCAAAATTGCTTTTCTGATCCCAAAACAGGGATATCGTTTGATCTGCGTCAACTGCATAAACTGCGTCAACAATGTCAAATATGCATATCTCGTCAATCTCGCATATAAAATCGTGTCTGCCTTCGTCAACAGTCTGATCGGCTCCTATCGGTGTGTCTACATGCCAGTTAAATCCCTTTTCTTCGAAGATCTTGAAAAACCTAAGAAACCGGATATGATAGAGCATATAGTGCCGTGTCTAGTTCAGCGAATTCTCTATTTTCGTGTTCGACTTTCGAAGCAGAAGCGCCAGAGATGAGATTATCGATCAAACAAAGTTCACTCATTTGTTGTCGACAAAGAGGGTCACTCAAAATCGACGCCTATTACAAAACCTCTCGAAAGGCAGATACAACTTTAAGGAAATGCAAGTCTTAACCTACAATATATTGACTCTGGTATCAACTCCGACAACCACATCAGCATTGCTCTCTGGAGCAATGAAAATAAATTATACAAGACACTTATCATCCCTGATGACACAGAGGCTTGGAAATAGACCAAAATAATGCTCTTGGGCTCTTCGAAAGACCAGGGCTCTCATCGCGTAAGACGACGATTGTCTGACGATGTCGTTTCGACGATTGTATTGCTTCGCATAACACTTAACGACGTCCGGACAACGTCGTTTTTAACGATTCACTAATGCTTCGTATAACTCATTGAACTGTCAAATAACGACGATTGAACGATTGCTATTTTACAATCGTTTCATACTTAATGGTTAATTGTTGTTTAGTTTTGTTTGTTAAATTTTTAGTAAAAATGCGTCGGCATTACTATGTGTTGTTTTTCGATGACGAAGAAAGTGAAAATTCTGTCGGACTATTGCGGTAAACCTAAGGAGCCCCTCGCGGTTAACATACTCGTATATTCCCCCAATTTTAAGACTTAGTGCTAACTTGGAGGTCCTAGCTGGTGGTGGCTACCAATGGATGACTGGTAACGACTTTGGAATTCTGTTGGCCAAAGTACCCTTTTAGAGAGAGAACTAAAGCTGTGTCCAATCAATTGTTTTATTTAAGATTTGCGATCATAAAATGCGTATAACTGCAATAAATGCTAGATACGCTGGATCCGCACATGACTCATTGGTTTGGAAGCATTCCAACGAAAGAGCCTTTTTCGTTAAAAACTGCACCTAACGCAACCATAATTATTGGCTTTTGGGTAGAAACGCAATTATTTGTAATCCTCACATATAATATTGTAGGTGACAGTGGATACCCTCTTGAGCCTTGGTTGCTGACACCCTATAGAGCATCTATTGACCCAGCTAAGATACACTTCAATCAAATTCATTCTAAGGCAAGAAACTTAGATCGATGGAGAATCTTAATGGAGGAAAGGAAGAGCAGGTACCACCCTAGCAAAGTTGCTATTTCTGCTAATGTTTGCGCCGCATTGCACAACATATGTATCTTCCACAATATGGACAACAATATTGCAGATATCGAACCCAGCGACGACAATTCGATGGAAAATGAAACTGCAAATAGAGATATTTCCAATAACCGTATGAACAGATAGCATTCCATCAGAGTTTTGGTCGAAGATGAAGGGAATCGGCAGCGAATGGCTATCGAAACTTTTAAATAAATTCAAATGTGGACAACCCATGCCAAATCAATGGAGAAGTAGCTTCTTGATTCCATTATACAAAGGAAAAGGCGACACTCGAGAATGCAACAACTACCGTTCAATCAAGCTTATGTCACACACGATGAAAATCGTCGAAAGAGTCTTAAACGAACGTCTTCGGCAAATAATAAAGCTCGATAATAGCGAATGTGGATTTGTTGAAGGAAGATCGATGGTGGACGCTATCCAAAGCCTACGAATAATAATGGAAAAGCACCGAGACTCGCCTAAGGATTTACACGTAGTATTAATCGACCTCGAGAAAGCATTCGATCGAGTGCCTAGGGATCTCATATGGGCCGCGCTGAGGTCTCAAAACGTACCGGAAACGTATGTTACAATAATACAAGACATGTACGGAAACGTGAAAACTGCGGTTAAAAGCTCTGCTGGACTAACGAGAGAATTTCCAGTTAATGTCGGAGTGCATCAAGGAAGAGTACTTAGCCCTTTCCTCTTTAACGTAGTATTCGACTATCTTTTAAAAGACTGCATGCGCTAAGCAAATGTAACGCCAATTCTCTTCGCTGACGACGCTAGAGACGAACGGGTTTAAAATAAGTCGTTCAAAGACGGAGCATTTGAGTGCCCATTTGCGCATCCGTTGCAACCTGTTCCGGATATAATGTTAGACGGAATAGTTCTTCCGAAAAGCACTATCTTTAAGTACTTAGGATCAATCGTTAACATGGAAGCGAAATGTGACGATGACGTAAACTACAGAGTGAGAGTGGGATGGATGAAATGGCGGGAAAATTCGGGAATCTTTTGCGACCGAAAATTTCCACTTAAATTAAAGGGGAGTCACTAAACGCGATTGTATTAGATATACGCATATAAGAGGAGGTCTACATATAAAGAATTCGGTAACCGAACAGCTTGAGGCGAATAGAATAAGCTGGTATTGCCACGTTCAAAGAAGATCTGCGGAAAATCCGGTTAAAAAGGCACTATCAACTACGGTCACTCCAACTGTAAGAAAACGAGGTCGGAAAAAGAATTCCTGGATTTCTCAGATGGCAAATGCGCAACAACGCCTGGGGCTTACCACTGAAGCGATCCAGGACCGAGCATTATGTAGACGCGTTATGCGGTCTGCGACATTAGCCAACCCCATAAGTGGAGCAGCAGCGATGCATTAAAAATGGGAAACTCGTTACGCATAAGTTCGTATAACGAGGAAAGGGTTAATAAAAGGATAAGAAGAAGAAAACAACTAATTTCAACAATGACAGCATAAATGCCATTTTCTATACATTTAACCAGTTTAGTAGTACTCGAGTCTACAGTTTGAATGATGGACGACACGACGGGACGATGCGATTGTAGTGTTACACGAAGCAAAGTTTTGACGACGTCGTTTAATACAATAGTTTGAAGGATAATCCTCTTAAAAGTTACGCGATGCGAGCCCAGTTGTTCGGGTAATTTTTGGTTCCGTTCGAATCAATAGGAAATGAAAGAGCTATTGAATCCGATAATTTTTCACGAATAGTAAAGTTCTAACTTAGCTTCTTCTCAGTCTGTAGTTGGTCATGAATGTAGCTACTCGTATCATGAGATAAAATGAGAATCGACCGATTGTCATTTCGTTATCTAGAAACATTCAAGGTGTTGTCTGGATCTTGAGGAGTGCAATAAGTGTCATTTTGCAACAAATTATATACCTAGAACTTGGATCTTAACAATAGTGCCTGACAAAGATAGAATGTGAGATCGATATTTAAGACAAATCAATAAATTCCAGCAAACTATTGTCTGATTGAATGCTGTCTACATCATTGTTTAGTCCCACTTAATTTTATCCAACAAAAGATAAGTTGAGTTTCTTGAGTATCTCACCAAAATTGCTTTTCATTTCGTCCTTAAAAATACATGATACTCATTTCTAAGCAATGCTTTGGCTCAATCATATGACGAGCGAAACAACTCATATTTTCAGGTCAATTGAAAAAATTTCCTAAAGCTAGATGTACAGGTAGATCCGTTCCAAAGTCAACTTCTCTTTTACCTACGAGTAGAGTGGAAAAAAAATTCCTACCTTTCAGTTTGACTTGCCAACAAAGGACCTAGTCCCAGAAGATTTGCAAAAATTTTCTTTTCATGATGCTTTAATCACGTGCCGCATTTCCCTAGTGACATTCGAAGGGAAAAAAAACCTCTTCAGCTCCGTTGATCTTTGATGTTAAAGTTACTACACCGTTTTTAGGGGTAGATTTAAATTCTCAAGTCGACTTCATAGGTAATCAGTGGATTATATAAAATTCAATAAGCGGAAGTGGATAAATCTCCGCCCTCAAGTTGCACGGTCTTTCACTAAGTGGAATTTATTTTTCGAAGCATTTTCTTTTTTTCAATTTGAATCCTTTAAAACTTGATAAAGACACATGGTTGGCTTTGTATCGCTGTCTTTGTAATATTTTTTAAAGATAAAACACTTAAAGTGGAATTGTTGAATAGCTATATACATATTAGAGATATACTCGTACAATCTATCAATACCAACACAAATCCCAACAGGAAGAGATAATTATCTCATCATAAAGGAAGTCAGATACTTAAATCTCCCTTAAGCTCCTTGATTTAAAGTTCTTGACTATTCAATCTACACCTTCACAATATTTAGAAATAGCTATCTACGAATATGTTTCTCTATATATCGACGAAACCACGACGCGAGTAATTACTTTAATTTTCATAAGATTGCTTTTGACATGGTTTTCAATTCGATGTGCTTACTCCTGTGTGGATGCATGTGTGTATATGTATCAATTAAATTATATCCTATCTGTTAAGCCTTAAGACAACTTAATGAGAATACAAAGCACCTGTAATTGAACGCTATGTTTAATTATCTATGCGGCGACACTTGTGGCAACATGTGTAAGGCCATATGGTGGGCGGATGAAAGTTTTGTGTATCATGCCCTCAAGGCGCACGTTCTTCAAATGTAGTAATTGTATTTATCTTTTGGTTTTAATTAGATTGAAAAGTAAAAATTCAATAAATTGAAATTCAATTTCAATTGTAAATGCTTTCGTTTGTAGATTCGCCGCATTTGTAGACTTGGTATGTTGGTATGTAATCACCACTGACAACTTCCGGCAGTTTAAATGGATTCTGTGGTGTGGTAAAGATGATGTTGATATGGTTTCCCTTTGAACAAACGTTATACTACTGTTCAGAGAAAGTTTGGTACTATCTCTAGGTTCCCAGCCAAACAAAAAGAACACCTTTGATGTAGAGAAAGAAAACATAAATCAAAAATTATCTTTTGATTAAAAAAAGTTCGATTTTGAATTCTAGGAACAAGAACATTGGCAATGTTTCTGTCATTCATACCCATAGGAGAAACTTTACTAAATGTGAACAGAGTTCCTTTCAATGTGATTTTAATGTTTGCAATATTCTGCTGTAGTATCACCAAATGTAATTTAGTTTTTTAATTTTGGTTTGGAAATATCAACAACTCCCTCTTTCGACAGTATTTTAGCTTTAAAATATCAAACCTTTACTGTCTAGGCCCTTTCGGTTGGGGGTTGTGCCACCGGGGTATCTGCTCAGCCAAAGAAACAAAACGAAAGTTCCGAAACATGAACGTATACTGGAGGATCTACTGTTGACAGTGCATGCAAACGAATTAAGGACAACGAACTTCGGATATGCACGTGGAATGTTAGGTCCCTTTATAGGCCACATTCAGCCGAACAACTGGCGAAGAAGCTAGACTGCTATAAAGCAGACATTACCGCCATCCACGAAATGCGATGGGATAGGCCGAGCAAAAAGACGATCAAAAAGTGCGACATCTACAATGATTGTTGTCGACGGTAAGAACAGGGCCTTTTGAAATGCGGAATAACCAAAGAGTAGAAAGATAAGGACATCACAGATAGCTTCTATCAGCTCTTTCACAAGTACTACGAGTAATGCCCTCGTTATGGCATTGAAAATGTCTTGGGCGATTTTCATGCAAAATTAGGATGAGGGGGCATAATTGATAGAACTGTTGGAAGATATAGCCTGCACGACACCATCTCCGATAGCGGATTCAGACTGATCGACTTTGCGGCGGGGCAAAACGTTGTCGTCGCTAGCATGCGGTTCCAACATCTCAATATTCACAAGCGCACTTGGAGAACTCCTAATCAATTAACCGTCAACCAGATTGATACCCTTGCGATCGACGCAAGACATGCCTCTAGTATAATGGCTGTCCGAACTTTTCGAAAAGTCAATATCGAATCGGACCATTACTTTATCGTAGTTAATATACGGTTACGGATATGCTTAACAGAGCGAGGACAAGCTAGTGGTAAGGTATTTCAACTTCAGGCGGCTACAATCGCAATTGATGCCAAATTCTTTTCTGACTGAGTCTCCCTTAATCTCTTAAAATGTCCACTGGTGCCTGCATCAAGCGTGGAAGAGTAGTGGCAATACTGCCCTAAAGCCATCAGGGATGCCGCTTCTGATGTGCTGCATTTCACTCGACCACAACAACCAAAACCCTGGTTTCATGACAAATGCCGGCAAGCACATGCAGCTTAGAAAGATGCATACAAAGCGGCGCTGCATAGAAAAACTAGAGCTGCTCACAAGCTCTATGAGCAGAAGAGGAGAGATGAACACCGTCTTCTTAGGAGGAAAAAGAAAGAGTATGAGAAGCGCGCGATCGAGGAAATTGAGAGATGCTACTCCAGAAATGAGGTTCGGAAGTTTTACCAAAAGGTAAAAATAACATGCCGCGGAAACAAACCCCGAACCGAAGCCTGTAGAGATGAACAAGGGAACATCGTAGTAGAATCGCAGTCGATGCTGAGGATTTGGAAAGATCATTTCTGCAGACTGTATAACGGCGATGACGGACCAAATACCGCTGTCAGGCAGAATCAACCTTTCAACCTGGACGATGATGACCAACAATTCCGTCCACCCGACCTGGATGAAGTGAAGATAGCCATATCGAAGCTTAAGTCCAACAAAGCTGCTGGAGCGGATGGCCTGACTGCCGAGCTCTTCAAAGCGGCAGGCGATGACTTGGTAAGGAGCATACACCAACTCATCTGTAAAATATGGTCGGACGAAAGTATGCCCGATGAATGGAACCTCAGCATTGTTTGTCCAATTCTCAAGAAAGGAGACCCTCTGAACTGCGCCAACTACAGAGGCATCAGTCTCCTTAACATCGCATATAAGATCTTATCCGCCGTATTGTGTGAACGCCTGAAGCCGTTCGTCAACAACCTGATAGGTCCATATCAGTGTGGCTTCAGGCCAGGAAAGTCCACCATCGATATTCACACCACGGCAGATCTTGGAGAAGACCCATGAGCTAAGGATCGAAACCCACCACCTATTCATCGATTTTAAGGCCGCGTATGACAGCATCTATGGAGACGAACTATGGAGAGCAATGTCTAGTTTTCGAATCTCTGTCAAACTCGTGCAGGATGACGGTAGAGAATACACGCGTGGAATAGCGTTAGTTTCTTAAAAACCTTACCGCGATCTTTGATGTCAAAAATGGGCTTAGACGAGGTGATGTTCCTCGCGTCATGCGATTTCTTTAATATCCTGCTTGAAAGAATAGTGCAAAACACAAAAGGCTCAGTCTTTCAAAAGTCTGACACGTTACTCGCATACGCCGATGATAGGGCAAGGCCAAGTATATTCCGTAAAGCTCAACGCCTCGACATCTCGAACAGAATGTCACCTTCGACAGACATAACTTTTAGGTGGTTAAGGACTCCCCTATCTAGGCTTCTCTATAAACTCATAAATCGCTGTTTCTTTGGGATAAGAAAGCAATTCTCTAGCAAAGCCCTCTCTCGAACAACTTAAGACCTTATTATTCCCAATCCTGCTCTATGACGCAGAGGCATGGACACTATCAAAACTGGATGAGCATGCTCTTAGTTGGTTTGAGGGGAAATTCTCCAAGTGATTTTCGGTCCCATCTGCATTTACGGTGAATGGAGGAAGAAATACAACGAGGAGCTGTACGGACTGTACAACGACATTGACTTAGCCAGAAGATTAAAGATCCAGCGAATGAGATGGCTTGGTCATGTAAAGCTGATGGACAACAACGCTCCAGTCCGAAAAGTATTGAAATCCACCCCCGAGGGACAGCGCAGTATAGGAAGACCGAGACTTAATTGATGCACGCAAATGGAGGGAACCTCAGCCAACTTAGCATGCGAAACTGGAGGCAGCTAGCAAAAGATCGAGCTGGCTGGAGACGTTTGTTGACTGAGGCCCAGGTCCACTCCGGACTGTAGCGCTACCTAAAGTAAGTTGGTAAGACACGTCTGGCATGCCCTGTGTGTACCTATAAATTATCTTATATATGTTAGCTATCGACATAGCGTACATTTGTGTGTATTAACTTCTCCATCTAGTCGTCATTCATTCTCCATTTTTCATTAAGCGACTCTTTGGTCCGGCTTTGTTGCATTTGTTGTTCTTGTTGATTGACTTATGCCTGTGTCTTGTTGTTAGATATCGCCGATGACCCATTGCGTTTTATTTACAGTTTTCAGCATTTTGTTTATTTACGTATTTTGTTGGGCTTCACCACCGTAATAATCGTTCTTGATATGTTTGGTATAGGTCTACATACAACACGATCCAAGACTGACAGCATATGCTACTAAAGAATGCGATCGTCCTGCAGAAGAGCAATCTTAGTACATACTTCTTCGATAGGTTCATGGACCTACCAAAATTGTAATTAAGAACCTTTTGAGATGCACGCATATAGGTCACTCGTAAATGTATTGTACATAAATATATCATCCTGCAAAGCATTGCCACTCGAAACTCATGCAGAACAATGGATATATAGTATGTCTAAGGGCACGCCTTTTGCAAAATCCATCCGTAGTTTGTATCTCCTTCATCGTAAAAGGTGCATTAAATTTTCCATCAATCTACTCGTAGTTTCCTCCCAATCAACACTTTCGCAAAGTTTTGCTTTTCTCAAAAAAGTAGTTTCAACAGTCGCATGAGTTTAAAATACATAAATAGCAACTCTTTTCATTTGAATAGTAACACACTGAAGCAAATCTGCAGGAATCTGCACCATCGACCGCATTACAACACCACCATCGGTACCCCCACCATTTCATCCTAATTGACTGATCAACCGAAAAAAATCCTTTTTAGCAGCACCCAACAATATCAAAACAAGCCACGGCAACCCCATCACAAGTCATTGACTTTTGCCTTATTACGACATCAGCAGGAGTCGGCAAAAAACAACAAAAATATATTTTATTCCTTGCGTAAATTACCGCTCCCCAGGACATAAAATAGAGCTCGACCGAAAAGTACACCAGAAAATGTGTGAAAATATGACAAAATAAAAAGGAAGCAGGAGGGGCAGTATGGCCTACTGAGTCCCTGACTTTTTCACTATGCCACACAGGAGGATTTTCGCGACGTATTCGTTGTTACTTTACTCATATTTCATTCGACAGTGTCGGAAGACTCCATAGCAGTCCCTTCTTCACATACGAATAAGCCAGGAACTTGGGTAAGAAGAATGAAAAATAAGTACCCGTAGATGGTAACTAGCGTTGGAAAGGTATACAAAGGCACTCACATCGACACGCAGTACGGAAGTGGAATTTTTTGACATAAATCTCACACTCCTTTTTAGTACGATATCCTAGCACAGCCTGTTGTAACATTTTTAATATTCAATTGCGTTCCTCGGTTCGTCCTCCTTTCGTTGTACATATAATGTCGTTCAATGTTCTCCGTTCGTTGGTGGTTTGGTTTAATTAGGAAATGTTATGTTCTTCAATGAAAGGGAGGAGGTTGGATATGGTGTTAATAAAAGCATTAAAGGTAGCTCAATTCCGTATACCACTTTTGACAGAGGGGATGAAGTAGATTATTTTTAAGCAACGTGTCTCATTTTTGCAAGAAAGATGTTCCTTGTTTAAAGTATTGTCAAATGAAAGTGGTTCATGACTTTGTTTGATAGCTTATTCTTTTTGTGACAAATTTGAACTGTATAGCCACAGACCTTAACAAAAGTGGGCTCCTCTTAATGGACAATCCCAAATAAGTCACTTATTTGATAGTGAATATTCCGGGTACCACAGACGGGTGTCGTTCTACAGTTTTTTTTCATTTATCCTCGTTGAAAATGGCCAGTCCAAACATTTTTTTTGCAAGGCGATTTTAAAGCTCACTCTACAGATCATCGGCGTTATCGTGCTGCATCTTGGACAGATGGTGTATTTACAAGCAGTTTTGCGAAGATGTAGATCGATCGTTCTTCCTTTACTCTTCAACGTAAAAAAAATTAGGCTGATATGTCTGCAGCTCTTTGTGAGACGATTTATATTCGTTTTGTTGTAGTATACATTTGGATAAAGGGCCTCGGTGGTAGGCGACTTGAAGCCTTATTACGAAGCTATTGTGGAACTGCTTGCTAATGGGGGATATTAGCTTTGCCGCGTTATTTTGCTCTGTTACTTGTAGGTTCAGTTCTAATAAGGTTGTCTCAAAAGTGAGCTTTAACCATAGGATAGGGACACAGAGGGTCTCTGCTCTCGGTTAAGTATATGTTCCATCGGTTTTTGTGATGCTAGTCTGCCCCATTTCCTCCTTTGAGGACTTTGGGTAGATTATTGTTTTCTCCGAGTGTTCCTTTGCATCTACTAGATAGGCTACAATATACTATAGAGTTTTAAAATCCAAATAGCAATGCTTTCATCAATTACCCTTTTTATCATTAATTTGATCACTAGTGCTGCCCCGCTGTAGATAAATTTTTATCAGTTAAACCTAACTAGTAACGCACAATGAAGTATCGTGCAGCATAAACTCATATTTCATCAATCAGGTGTAACAGTAGCTAAATAAACCATAGAACCTGCGTTAAATTGTACGGGAGCGCTAGTACCTACCTCAGATGTGAATATTCGTGAATTTTAAACAGCTACAAAAATAGCAACAAACTCCTTTGCAAAACTTTGAATTTGCTTTATATAGTACTCAAATTTATGAGTACTAGGAATGGAACCTTCGATTTCTCAAGACTCCGTTTCTTGATTCGGCAAGACAAATTGAAGAACACATGCTTAAAAGTGGTAAAAAGAGAGAACCTATGCAAGAACGACAATGAGTTCATCCTTAGTTCTGCCAACGGATTAAAATGATCAAGCCCATCTTTACATCCTTAGCAAACCACTGAGGGTGTAAGGTTTAAAAAATTAAGCATTAAAGAAAGCCTACAGTAAGGGCTTACCGATCCGAAAAGCGTGTTTCAATACTCTGCTGATCGACGACACCAAATTTAGGGCAGAGTAAACCTTGAGTGGAACCTCAGCATTGTTTGTTCAATTCTCAAGAAAGGAGACCCTCTGAACTGCGCCAACTACAGAGACATCAGTTTCCTTAACATCGCATATAAGATCTTATCTGCCGTATTGTGTGAACGCCTGAAGCCGTTCGTCAACAACCTGATAGGTCCATATCAGTGTGGCTTCAGACCAGGAAAGTCCACCATCGACCAGATATTCACACTACGGCAGATCTTGGAGAAGACCCATGAGCTTCGGATCGATACCCACCACCTATTCATCGATTTTAAGGCCGCGTATGACAGCATCTATAGAAACGAGCTATATAGAGCAATGTCTAGTTTTGGCATTCCTGCCAAACTCGTCCGTCTGTGCAGGATGACGATGGAGAATGCACGCTGCTCCATCAAGGTCGGTAAAGATCTCATCGAGACCTTTGATGTCCAGAAAGGATTTAAACAAAGCGATGCGCTGTCAGGCGATTTTTTCAACATGGTACTTGAATGAATAGTGCAAAACTCACGAGCAAACACAAGATGCACTATCTTTCAAAAGTCCGTCCAACTACTCGCATACGCCGACGATATTGACATAATCGGGAGAAAGCAGCGTGATGTCAGTGGCGCTTTCGCGAGTATTGAGACGGAAGCGGTGAAAATGGGTTTAGCGGTCAATGAGGGCAAGACCAAGTGTATGCTGTCAAGCAAAAAGGACAACCAACTCCGACGTCTTGGGCAGAACGTCACCCTCGATAGTTATAACTTTAAGGTAGTTAAAGACTTTGTCTACCTAGACTCTGCTATAAATGCAGACAACGACACCAGCGCTGAGATCAAGCGAAAAATAACTCTTGCCAACCGCTGTTTCTTTGGGTTAAGAAGGCAATTGAGTAGCAAAGCCCTCTCTCGGACAACAAAAGTCATCCTTTATAAGACCTTAATAATCCCGGTCCTGCTCTATGGCGCAGAGGCATTATCAAAAATGGATGAGGGTGTTCTTGGTTGCTTCGAGAGAAAAATTCTTCGGGCGATCTTCGGTCCCGTCTGCATTGACCCTGAGTGGAGGAGGAGATACCATGACGAACTGTATGGACTGTACAGCGACATGTTCCTAGCCAGAAGAGTGAAGATCCAAAGACTGAGATGTCTAGGTCATGTAGAGCGCATGGACACCAATGCTCCGGTCCGAAAAGTCTTCGAATCCGCCCCCGAGGGACAGCGCAGTAGAGGAAGGCCAAGAATCAGGTGGCGCACGCAAGCCAACTTAGCGTGAGAAACTGGAGGCAGCTAGCCAGGGATCGAGCTGGCTGGAGAAGCTTGTTGACTGAGGCCCAGGTCCACCCCGGACTGTAGTGCCACCTAAAACAAACAAAAAACAAAACAAACCTTGAGTGCCTAGTTGTAGTACAGCAGAGATCGACACACTAAACAAGAAAAATTACGACAAATGAAGCATGGGCGTGGAAACACCGCTTATAAAGGACCATATTTCAGCAATAGAATCAGGGTCAAGGCGGAAGCAGAATTTACCAATTTGGCATCGGTTCGAGCATATCAGCTGTGCAATTGCTTTCGTCTAAAAACCGAAATCAATCAGTGGAATTCGCCTTTCAATCAAATGGACCTGCTTGTAAATCAACGCTTTTAAAACAGTTTACAGTCAGCGGATGCGTGACAGCGAAGATGTGCGCCATCCCTCCTTAACTTTGTTGCAGAATTTTCCCCGGGTAACAGTTCTAGTTATTAATATTTATGATGGCCGGGTTGCCGGCAAAACAAAAAAACTATTTAACTCACGAAATCTACAAAAAACCAAACCACGCAGTTGGTGGTGGCGATCTGTCACTTGAGATTTAGGGGCGAAAATAAAATGCCCTTGGGAAAATTTCTGCAAGATTGGGATTTCCCTTTGGTCCGAGCTAATATTTCCCTTACGATCAATCATTGGGGTTGCATTCAGTCCCAATGCAACACCAGCTCTTCCCAAAAGATAAAAAAGGGAAAAAGATAATTTGCCAAACAATATATGGCCTACTCGCGTTTATATGTTATTGGAAGGAGTTTTACCTCTGAGCGAAACCCAATGTAAACTAACCAACGACATTCCGGTGAATCTTTTTGTCCTAAATTTCGTTAGTCCGTGCACGCAAATGAGGGTCCAGTCCTTACAAATAACTTCTTTTACAATGACTTTTGTTTATTTACGGTTCGCTGGGCGACCGTCCGTCACCAAATAGGGCATCAGTAGTGTTAGATCTTCTGGAGTTTATTGCACGCAGAAGGTTCCAGACCGTCCATCTAGCTCTAGACGTAACGCGCTCTTACTAAAGTGACCGCCCGTCACTACCAAAGAGACTCCTGTCTCTTCCTTCTCTCAGACCTATTAGTTCTCGCCAATATGCTTCTCCAAGGAGACAACGGACATAAAATGAAGGTGTGGGTCAAAACAATGGATTGGGCAGGAAAGAAATGGGTGGAGCGGAGATGCCTTCTAAGGTAAAGGTGACTACCCGATGGGGGAGATGACACCACACAAGGGCAAGAGCCGACAACTTCTGTAAAGGCTCCTATAAATTAATACGTTGAACGCGGTTCCAGCACCTTTCTTCTGATCGCTTCCATAATGGACCGTCCGTCCTACCTGCGATGGTTGATCGTTCAAGATACTAAGAGGGTGCACCAATGGTTGATGAACCCATGGCTGCCCACCACCCTTCTAGGATTTTGAAGAACCAACGGAAAAGAGTGTAAGTGAAAAGCCCAAGGCAGGGAAAGAGTAGAAGTTATTGTTGTAAATTTTACCGCAACAACCACCTCAAAGTTATATCTCTCGAAAGTGACATTCAATTCTTTTTACTTGGCCTTGCCCTCGATGACTGCTAAGCCCATTTTCGCAGCTTCTATCTCAATAATCGTGAAAGTGCCACTGACATCAGGCTGCTTTCTTTTGTGTTGAAAGATTGTGTTTCTGGGTGAGTTTTGCATTATGAATGATGTTGAAGACATGTCATGACAGGGCCTTGTCTAAATCCTTTTTTGACATCAAAGGTCTCGATGAGATCTTTACCGACCTTGATGGAGCAGCGTGCATGCTCCATCATTTACAGACGGACGAGTTTGGTTAGGATGCCATAACTAAACATTGCTCGGTATAGCTCGTCTCTATAAATGTTGTCACAAGCGGTGGTGTGTATCGATCTGACGATCATGGGTTTTCTCCAACATTTGCCGTAGTATGAATATTTGGTCCACGAAGGACATTCCTGACCTGAAGCCACACTGGTATGGACCAATCAGGTTGTTTACGGACGACTTCAGGCATTCACACAATACGGCAGATTTTTTTGGCATCGAGTACACCACTTTTGTGAATCACCGTTCTGAAATGTAGGATTTCGTTTCTTTTACACCTTTATATCTTTAAAAAGCTAAGGAAGGGGTCCAGTTGGTTTAGTGTTGGAGATTTGCCTAAGGTGTCTTCTTTCTGTATTGAGTGCATGAATAGCTGGTTCCACGCTTCCACATCCGCAGTTCGAGTCTTCTTACAGCCCTGTTATTCACAGACAGCAGGCCGCTAAATCCTGCTCAGTTGCTTTATTGTTGATTCCTGTTTTGTCTTTCTTCATCAGATGTATAGAATGATTATATTTAGCTTGAAACTGTGCAACCAGTGTGTTTTTTAGGGGCATAGTCCTTACCTTATGATTCGCCGAATAGTTGCTTTGTGATCCGAATGTATTTTTTAGCTTTTTATATTTGCGATCAGGCAGTGAGGTAGCATGTAGACCTCTTTCTATAAAATGGACTATAAGTTTATCTCTCTTTTCATTATGCATAAGATCGATGATCGTTTGCAACGAAAGTAGAGATATCTTCTGCCTACTCATTAGAGTTACTTCATTTACTAGAAAGAAACAAAACAAAGGGGAACAATAGTCTTTCCGGAGAAAAGCTTCTTATTCAACCCCTCATGACGTATATTATACTAAGTTGAAGCACGTTGCTAGGCCCCATGTTTCTTCGATCTTAAGTTTGTATTGTCAAAACCACAGACAATATTAATGAATGTGAAGAGAGCTATGCTTTTAGGGTATAATGGTCTTTCCATGTCGTAGACTAATGTGTACAATGCTGAGCTTGTGCATTTGCCTTTGTTTGGATGAAAATGTACACGAAAATCATCTTTAAAATAGATTTAAATATGAAAGACAAAAGACATATGGTACGAATGCT
Source organism: Volucella inflata (assembly GCA_928272305.1). Lineage (NCBI taxonomy): Eukaryota > Metazoa > Arthropoda > Insecta > Diptera > Syrphidae > Volucella > Volucella inflata. Next base: position 67,762,450 of record OV743719.1, read on the forward strand.
ATGAAGTTAAAGGAATATATCTGAAAACACGGACTGATGTTGAGATGATTATGATTGTACTGTGGAGTTTAAGTGTGTTAACTGTCCCTGCTAGCCTTTCAAAGTTTATAACCTTTATTACCATGGTCATTGTCGTGCCTCTTGGTCCGAAACATTAGCCCTGCTACTAGCTTCTCCAAAAATTAACCAAATTTTCAGAAGGCACTACCAGGCACAGTGTGAATGCTTGTCTATTGTTGGCTTTAGAATCCCAAGATTTAGCTTTTGCCAGGAAAAATACTTATTCAAATTTTAAGAAGTAAACAGGACAATTATCTTCTGGGCTTTGAAATCCGTCTCAAAATCTTTTGCGAAGTTAAGAATCTACCGGCACAATGCTTCGGGATCATTTACGCTCTTCTAGAGATTTTCAAAAACATTGTTTTTTTCAGCAACAACATAAGATTATGAAGTATCCTGTTTAATATCAGAATCTAAAAATTCTACTTATCTACTTTGTTACGATCATCTTTTCGCTATTTTCAAAAGTTCAGCAAAGTTCTCTATTGTTCAAATATCTAGAGCAAGGACAACAAGAACATTTTTTAATACTCGTTTAAAGAGATATTCCTCATCTTGAGCATAACACTTTTTTCATAAAAACACAATCAATTTCTTCCATCTTCCCTCACTTCACTAACAAATCAGATATCTCATACCCAACAGGAAGGAACGCAAAAAAATAAAAATATTTATGTACTCGGATATAAATAAAAACTTTCTCAAAGCAACAAAGCATTATTCACTTCATCACAAAGACAGGACAAGCACAAGATGATGTGCGATGAAGGGAATTCTTCCGGACACTTATACGCGAAATAATAATGCTCTTGATCCTGCCACCTGCAAAGGAGGGCGCGCATTAATATCCCAATAATAAAAAAAAAAAAAAAAAAAACAATAGAAAATCAGAAAGTAACTAGAAAGAAAGACACCAAGTACAAGTACAACAAAAAACAAAATAAAGTCAAAGCCGCCAACAAAGCGTTCCAAGGAAACTTTGTCACGTTTCACAAGAGCACTTGGAGAATATACATAGCTGTCCTTAGGTCCTTTGGATACTTTGCCTTTGTAATTTGCAGAGCGATGAAATGTTTTGGCGCGATTTAACAGCCCTCAACATTTTTCTCTTACACCCTGTCCTTCTACTAGTAGGGTGGGTGACAAAACTTTCGCGGGTATACTCGTACATACCAACTCGTATTTTTGCCTTTCTAAAAGGCGATTCGGTCCGATGTACTTCGAATTTAATAAATAATTCAAGAACGAGTGACAAACTTACATTAGAATACATAGAAAGTGAATTTCCTTTTATACTACGAATTCGATTGAATTGCAAAATTGTTTTAGCACGGCTACCGTCGTCAGGCACCAGGCACAGGCACTAGGCCAACAAAAACGACAGCTACGGTCATGACGACAACGATGGTGACGGTAGCAATGACATCAACACGACAGGTGATAAAAATCGGTTCGTTTGTACGAGAAAGTACTTTCACTGGGCTTGTCGGTTTAATGTATTGGAACAAATAGGATTGCGAGTGCACAGATTTAAAGGTTGTGACTATGTGCTAGTACGAGTATCTATGTTATGAATACTTTCCATTTCGGAGAGAAAGTTTCACCAATTCTACTAACACAATAAAGTCTGGGGAATAGATAATTAAAATGTGTCCTTAAGAGTACATTCAATATCAAGAGGATTATAGAAAACCAAAACTCCATGGAGACTGAGCAGGATAATGCTTTTAATATTAAAAGGACAATTTGTCTGAAGAAGTTGTGTCCTCTTTCTTATTTATCAGGACCTGGTTGGGGTTTCATTTTATCAATTGAGACTAAGATTGATTTAAAATTCAGCTCCAAACCCATTTGAGACTTGAATTCTTTGGAAAGTCATTGGGAAAAAGGATCATTTAAGTTCGTACTGAGAAACTTATCTCTTTGTGGCTTCAAGGTCAGGTCTAACTGTCCATTTTAAATGCAATCATTCAAGGCAAAACAACATAAATCTATGGATGCATTCCATAAAGCAAAGAATTTGGGAAACTTGAATTTTCGTACTTATTTACCTAATAGGGACATAAATACTTTTACACAGAAAAATCGGCGCCAAATGAAAACGAATTAATACCTACATAACAATTTCTTTTTGTTTTTATTGGGTTATTCAATGGCTACAAATCTTCGAACGACTTATTCGAAATGACTTCCATTTGCCTTCCAGCATGACTTAAGACGATGTGGCCACTCATCGATCGCGAGACGCACTTTATGCATGGGAAAATTGTCCACTGCACGGACAAGGGATCGCTTCAACGACTCAAAATTCGAGTGTCGAGTAAAGCAAGCCATTCCCTCTAATACGGACCAAAACTTGTAATCCAACGGGTTGAGGTCTGGACTACCAGCTGGCCAATCATCTGTTGATATGAAATGCGGAACGTTGTTTTTGAGCCACAGTTGAGTCGTTTTTGCTATGTAAGCTGGAGCAGAGTCTTGCTGGAAAGTCCATAGCTCGTTGTTGAATATTTATTGGTTAAGAGATCTCACAATGGGTTCCAAGACGGTCGATTGATAAACTTTGGCCGATGTTTTCACTCCTTTCTCGTAAAAATGGAGCTTGGTAAAGCCATCGTAGCACACTCCCCACCAAACCATTACAGACGCGGGATGGTGGCCTTTTTGAACCCTCGGAATGAGTTGGGATGCTTCTCTGGATGACCGAGCACACACACAATCGTTCTGCTTATTGAACGATTCTTCTACGTCGAAGGTTTTCTCGTCAGTAAACAGAATTTGTCAGTGAGCGTTCTTCGCGTACCGGCTGAGTAACGCTTTCGATCTTCGCTTGCGTTTTTTCTTCAATGAGGCCGTGAGCAGGTGTCCATTATGTCGCTTGTACGCACTGAGTCCTAAATCTTCTTTGATAATGCGAGACATGGATTTTTGCGAAATTTGCATTTCCCGCGACAAGATTTTCTGTTTTCGGTCGATTCGTTTCTTCACGGCTTTGATCGCTTTCGGAGTTCTCACAGTTCTCAAACAACTTCACAGCACGATATACAAAATTGCGAGTGATTCCAAGCGGTCGCAACGTCTTAGAGATATCGCCTTTTTCCATGTTGCAATTAAGTAGGCCAACTACAACAATACGATTTTCGATGTCGCCCAATTTCATGATTGTAAGCAATTAATGTCAAAAACTTTTTATGTCACAATGAAGCATAAATATCAACTGTCAAATCGCAATCAATACGAAATGGATGCGCCCAGTGTTGCATTCGCAATGAGTGAGTTCAGTTGTGTATAAGTATTTATGACTTGACTAGGTATTTATTGATTAATTAATTAAAAACAAATGATGACTTAAACAAAATAATCATGCTGATTATTGATTGCGGAGGGATCTAATCCGATCCGCACCTATTTCCCATTATTGAAAACTTCGAAATAATGTCGGTAAGGAAGTGACAGTGACAGTAGGCATTATTGAAACTGCAACCGATTTTTTCTTTATACAAAGTTCGACGTTTTCAATACACATCAAAGTAGCTGCGGATTACGGTAATCGCAGTTGATAATTTTTCACTTCGAAATGATGCAAAACAATAAGAAGTAAGTTTTCATTTACATATGAAGACAAAAATGAACTGAAACGACACAAAATAATTGCAGAAAACATACAATTCGGCCACAATTCGAAGCCATGGTGGAATACATGAAAAACAACCCAGAACCCAAAACTTCAACAAAAAAAGATCCCGAAATTTTTCAACAGAATTAAATAGAAATTTCGTAGTGGAAGAAGGCGCTTAGCTTAGTAATTTTCAGTTAGTGTTATTTTGATACGTATCTGAATTCAGGTTTGGTCGGAGCACAAGTTATCCTTACGGAAGAAATTGTCCCATAATAAACGTGAGTTGAAAGCTACAGGTGGTGGGGAAAACAATCAAGTATATTTCACTGCGTGGATGATTTGCCTGAGAGAAAGAACTGTGGAACAGCAATAAAATCCAACAACATATGGATATGTCTCTTGAAAGTGAAATTGACTTGCTAACTGAAACATCTCATGACAAAAGCAATTCGTCTATAGGCTTAGCAAATGAACAGAACACTTGTAATACTATACAACCTAATTAAACAGAGCAACTATCGAGAAAAGGAGCAAAGCCATTACAACTACTTGTATGAAAAAATATCTGAACTACTTTTAACTGTTAGAGAACAATCCGGGGAAACAAATTCTTCTTTGAAAAAAGTCTACCGGTCAAGAGATCGGCTGAATGAATATCAAAGAAAAGAGAATGCAATCCATCATTCACTGCTTCAAGAAATAAAAAGGTACAATAAACGCATGGAACAATTCGCAGTAGAAGAAAGAAAATTGAAACGAGATATCCTTCAACTCGAGTTAATGAAAATTAACAAAACTCTAAGCGACTAATTGAATTCTAACTCTCTCTATCTTGGTTCTAGGGAGGCTGTTTTTTTTTGGTTTTACTTCTCTCTTAAGTCTGAAATAAAGGGTTTTCCAATAAGGACTTGACAATTTTTTTTTTAAATAAAACGCAAACCATTTGAGATATTTCAAAAACTTTATGATCGGCTTGAAGTACAATCAAAACATTAATGAATGGAACTCGACTTCGTTCATATGGCCACCGCGGGCACGTTTGCAGCGGTCGATTCGTTAGACCCAATTTTCAACGACTCGGCGATACATTTCGGCCGGTACGGCCGCTATTTCGCGTTCAATTTTGGATCTGAGCTCTTCCGACGTCGTCGTCTTGTTGGCATGAACCAATGACTTAACGTCGCCTCACAGAAAATAGTCAAGCGGTGTTAAATGATGATGATGATGATGATGATTTTGCGATGAAATTCACCATCTTGGCGCATCTTCTCCAGAACCCAATCGGAGAACGTACGTCACTTCAAATGGTCCATCGGCTTCAATTCTTGAGTAAGCTTGATTTTGTATGGCTGTAAACCAAGATCCTTACGCAAAATACGCCATAATGTGGTCTGAGCGATGCCCAATTCTTGAGAACACCGTGGAATTGACTGATTTGAATCGTTTGCTACGGACGCCTGAACGGCAGCGATATTTTCGACACTTCGACAAACCTGCTATCTCACTGACACGGTAACATCACACAACGATTATGTAGACTCAAATTTTTGCACTAAACTTGTTTTGTCTGTCTAATAGGGCGAGAATTACGACCGAAAATTGGTATGAACGCTCTTAAAGTTGCAGCCACCGATTCCGAATTTCGGTAGAAAATTTTTATAATTTGCAGACGTTGCTCGTTCGTCTACATGATGAAAATGTTGAGCTTACTGAATAAATTCACAGTGACAGCTTGATGAGCAGTTAAAGAGTGCGTTCACAAATTAAATTCAAAGTTGTCACGTCCCTATTGGAAACCCGATATTTTAGTCATTGTTTTCTTACTCTTACTAGTTACCAAGGTTTATTTACATTTTTATTATTACGTACACACATTAATAAATAAAATTTGCCTACTCTTGCTTGAAAGGTGTTTTATTTTTTTATCATATAAGAAAATATTCAACATTTGATTAGGAACTCGATTCGCTTCCACTGAATACGTTTCAGACTGTACAAATTCGCCATCTAAACTTTCTACTTCATCGCTTTCTTCAAGATTCACGATTTCGTCATCGTACACTTTATAATGTATACATGTATTATGAAGTGCAGCACTAAAGATGATTATTTTCACCGCTTTTTTGGCCAATAGTGTAGTTGTCGGGGATGGCAACGATTAGTAGAAGGCCTCGTAGAAGTAGCACCTTCCGACAGGTGCTAGTTCTAGAATGCGTCTCTGCAGCAGAGCATCTTGCAGCTCTGCTAATAAGTCCTGCTTCAAGCGCTCACATCCCGGAATGGGTAACTGGCTTACTGCAAAGCAGAGATAACCGCCATTAAAGAAATGCGATGGGATGGGTCGGACAAAAAGAAGATGAAAAACTGCGACATCTACTACGGCAATTGCTATCGACGGCAAAAGCAGCACTTATTTGGATGCGGATTTGTTGTCGGAGGCAGACTAAGACAAGAAGTCCTCAGCTTCCGGCATGTGAGCGAGCGCCTCGTAGCAATCCGCATCAAGGCTAAATTCGCCAACATTAGACTTATAATCGCGCATGCCCCCACAGAGGAGAAAGATGATGACACCAAGGATGCCTTCTACGAGCTCCTTAACAAGACCTACGAGCAATGCCCTAGCTATGACATTAAAATTGTCCTCGGTGATTTTAATACAAAGCTACGAAGATAGGGTATCTTTGGTGGAACAATCGGAAAATATAGCCTGCACAACACCACCTCCGATAACGGATTCAGGCTAATCGACTTTGTGGTGGGGTGAAACATTGTCGTGGATAGCACGCGGTTCCCACATCTCGACATACACAAGGGGACTTGGAGAACTCCTGATCAGTCAGCAGTCAACCAGATTGATCACATTGCGATCGACGCAAGACACTCCTCCAGTATTATGGATGTCCGTACGTTCCGAGGAGCCAACATCAACTCGGACCATTACCTTGTTGTAGCCAAGGTACGGTTGCGGATATCACAAACTATGCCAACACAAACTAATGCTGTGAGAAAATTCGACGTCAGACAGCTACAACCGCAAGAGATCGCCAAGTCCTTTTCCGATCGAGTGTCTCTTAATCTCTTAAGAAGTTCAATGCCGCCAGCATCAAGCATCGAAGACCACTGCCAAAACGCCATCAGAGATACCGCTTCTGATGTGCTGGGTTTCACTCGTCCACCACAACGAAACCCCTGGTTCGATGATGAATGCCGGCAAGCACATTCAGCTAAGCAAGATGCATATAAAGCGGCCACGGAAACAAATCCCGAACCGAAGCCTGTAGAGATGAACAACGGAACATCCTAGTAGAATCGCAGTCGATGCTGAGGATTTGGAAAGACCATTTCTGCAGACTGTATAACGGCGGTGACGAACCAAATACCGCTGTCAGGCAGAATCAACCTTTCAACCTGGACGATGATGACGAACAATTCCGTCCACCCGACCCAGATGAAGTGAAGATAGCTATATCGAAGCTTAAATCCAACAAATCTGCTGGAGCGGACGGCCTGACTGCCCTTCAAAGCGGAAGGCGATGACTTGGTTAGGAGCATACACCAACTCATCTGTAAAATATGGTCGGACGAAAGTATGCCCGATGAATGGAACCTCAGCATTGTTTGTCCGATTCTCAAGAAAGGAAACCCTCTGAACTGCGCCAACTACAGAGCAGAGGGAGTTGGTTTAGCGATCAATGAGGGCAGTACCAAGTATATCCTGTCAAGCAGAAAGGACAACCAACACCGACGTCGCGGGCAGAACGTCACCCTCGACAGATATAACTTTGAGGTATTTAAGGACTTTGTCTACCTAGGCTCTTCTATAAATACAGACAAAGACACCAGCGCTGAGATCAATCGAAGAATAACTCTTGCCAACCGCTGTTTCTTTGGGTTAAGAAGGCAATTGAGTAGCAAAGCCCTCTCTCGGACAACAAAAGTCACCCTTTATAAGACCTTAATAATCCCGGTCCTGCTCTATGGCGCAGAGGCATGGACATTATCAACAATGGATGAGGGTGTTCTTGGTTGCCTCGAGAGAAAAATTCTTCGGGCGATCTTCGGTCCCGTCTACATTGACGGTGAGTGGAGGAGGAGATACAACGACGAACTGTATGGACTGTACAGCGACATGGACCTAGCCAGAAGAGTGAAGATCCAAAGACTGAGATGGCTGGGTCAAGTAGAGCGCATGGACACCAATGCTCCGGTCCGAAAAGTCTTCGAATCCGCCCCCGAGGGACAGCGCAGTAGAGGAAGGCCAAGACTCAGGTGGCGCACGCAAGTGGAAGAGGACCTCAGTCAACTTAGCGTGCGAAGGGATTGAGCTGGCTGGAGAAGCTTGTTGATTGAGGTCCAGATCCACCCCGGACTGTAGCCCCACTTAAAGTAAGTAAGTGTAGTTGTCGGACACTGAGCAAACATCGACACCAATTTTTCCATACGCCAATTGTTCGTTCTACTACACTACGGCCTTTTATGTAGGTCCTATTGAATCTGCTTTTAGGAGTTCCAACACCAGCATTTCTAAAAGGCGTAATTAGCCACGGCGACAAAGGGTATCCAGCGTCTCCTGTTAAAAAAGATAATTAACAATTGATTTCATTTTGAAGAATGTGCATTTAACCTACCTAGTAGTCGTGTATTTCTGTCTCCATTGTCATAAAGCCATTTGAAGTGGAAGTATGCATCACTATTTCCCCATATAAGGAATCGTAGCTAGCTCCAGGATATCTTGTGCTTACGTATCTGATACGCTGTTTATGATAACATATCTAATAATAGGAAAGCAATGAAAAAAGTACTTTTAAAATTAAATACATACTATCATAGTGTTCAGACTATAACATCCCTTTCTGTTATAAAACAAATGTGTATTTTCACTAGAAGACTTCGCAATTCGTATATGTGTACCATCAATACACATTATGATACCGATGCATAAAAATGCATCGTCTTTTCACTTTTCTCTTCCTCAGACATCACCAGACTTATCCATTTAGGACACAAATATTACTCCAAAATATCCAGGACTTCAGACAGTGCTACGGATACAATTCCATTCTGGAAACCACCTTCAGCTAAAAACCGTAAGCATGCAGCTCATTTGAATTCCGGTGTTAGTGATGAATTTCTTGCTATTGGAGGTATCTTACCTTTCAGTACGCTCAAAACGTTTCCGAATGCAGATTTATCTATTCTGAATTGTTTAGTAAACCTGAATACGATTTATGAATACTTATCTAGCGGATTGATTTTATTTCGTCTTAACTTACTGAGCGTCAGGCAACTGTAATACATCCTTCGCTTGTATGCTTATATCCATACTTATACGCCTGCTATCAATCTCCTCTTCCAGATTAATGTAAAATGCTATTGCATTTATTTTTTAACATTTAAACTTTCAAAATATTTCACTTGTTTTGAATTAGGATTTGTTGAGTCGTAGTTGGCATTTGACAGAAAAAAGGGTGAATTCGAAATCGTTAATGTGGTTTTGCGGACCGATAATGTAGTTTCTATAATAGGATCACACAGAGAAAGTGAATAGGTGCGCATCGGATGAGATCCCTCCGCAATCAATTCGTCGGATTCATTAATCAGCATGAATATAGTAAATAAAGTTCCCAAAACAAGTAATATTCATGCCGATTATGGAAACCGGCGGATTGCATGCGGCGGGAGAATATGTAACTTTTTGTGTTTTGCTATTTTCGAAAACGCAAGTGACTAAATGTCGGTAAGGAAGTACAAAAACCAGCCATTATTGGAAGTGCATTCGATCCGCAATCTATACAAATTGTGATGTTTCTTGACCTCAACATATTTGATGCGGATTCTGAAAACGAAAATGATGTAATTGAAGAAGTAAGTTATGCTGTCAAAAAAATGTAAATATTTCAAAATATGTGTATATATATTTACACAAAAATACACATACAGAATTTTGTGATGTCGATAGATTTTTCTGTGGAGTAAAGCATTTGAAAGGGAGTCATAACCAGTGTTATCAAAAGCACCCTCTATGTCAAGAAACGCGCAGGAAATTGAAATTGAAGTGAACTTAAGTTCTTTGCAGTCACATGTGAATATCCCATCTGTTTTGATTGATGCAATTAGAGTGATCTTTGGACAGGGTACATTTAGTCATGCTAAGCATTTCACGTCGTTTTAAGTGTTTTGCTCTTCTACCTACACTCATCACAATAAAATTGTTTTCGCAACTGCCAATGGTTGCACTTTATTGGCGCACATGACTGCTTTATTTGTGCAAGAAGGAAAGCATATTCATGAATACCAAATACACGCATATTTGACGACAGAGTCTAATAGCTAATAGTCGACTACATTGACGAAGATTATGCATTTGTATCTCTGAAACCATCGTAAAAGGTTTTTTTAAATAGTCCAATGTTGTTCGTATACGTTCCTCCGTGTTAATTTATGGGCAAACGTAAAAATAAATTCACCATCCACCCAGCCATAACCACCAAAGAGGAGTCCTCCTTTCTACAACATGCTGCACTCACGGAATCTTAATTCATACGAATTTAATTCTCTCATTCGGGTACAAATATAAAGTCAAACTAAGTGTCTGCACATTCTGCGCGATAAGAGCCAATAATCACATGTTAACTGAAAATCGAATCAAAAACCCTGGCCAACCAGTTGTTACTTAATATCATTCAAGCATCCTTACTACTTTTACTTCCTTTTTCGCTTCGTTCCACATTAATAACTAACGCACCCACGTTCGAATGGTGCACACTCTGGCAATCGACTTGTGCAAAAATCTTTTTGCTTCTCGTTTCTTTACTATATTTCGGGTGGTAAAACGAATGGGAAACTCCCTGCCACATTGTCACAGTCGTGACAATGATATACCATATCCAGACAATCGTAAATTTAGTCGACAAAAACGTGATGCATAGCAAAACTGGTTCAAGGATTCGTCTCAATAAATGTGGGTCATTCGAAAAGTACTCTGGTGTTAGTTTGTATTCGGTTTTTGTCGAAATTAAGTGCAACCATTTCAATTGATAATAATGGTTTCAACTTTTTAACACTAATACAAAACCGTCAGTGGACGTACTTTGTTCTTCTATCAGGTGTCAAGCATCTGACTGCTAGTGTATGAACGATTATTGGGACGTTTTGACATCAAGGAATCGAATTGGGCATATTACATCAAATACGTCCATCGAATGGCTTAAAAGAGGGTTTTCAAATCGGCAACATACTATCTTGATTAGAAAGAAGTCACAGGGAGCCAAATCAGGTGAATTCGGTGGCTGTTGAATAGTACGAGTAGTTGTTGCATTTTTCGTCATAATGATGGCACTGTGCGACGGTGCGTTATAATGGTGCAAAATCCACGAGTTTTCTACCCACAATTCTGCTTTCTTTCGTCGAATTGCTTCACGCAAACGTCTTATAACAGCAAAATAATACTCTTTGTTTACTGTCTGTTGGTTATTGACCAACATTTCTTTTACTTTATCAATGTTTTCGTTTGTTTTCAATGTCGGTGGTCTGCCACTGCGTTCATCATCTTCAATTGACTCACGACCACTATTAAACCGCTCGTACCACTGGTAAATGACCGTTTTATTAAGAGAATCTGTGCCCAAACACTTTTCCAATATTTCCAACGTTCGCACACCATTATATCCGTTTTTTACGCAAAATTTAATACAAGTTCGTTGTTTGAAATTGTAAAAAATCGCCAAACACACAGAGATAGATGTACTCTTGGCTACGTAACTTTTGCAAATGTTAAGCTATGACGCTAAGATTTAGAGGGAGTATCAACAACAGAGGTACCAACTTAACAAAAAAAAACAGAATTCAATCGGAACCGTGCGCCACACGGTGGTTATTCCGGGAACGTTCTGATCAAAGTAGTATGTATGTACCATAAATATTATTGGGAGTTTACGGCTGCTAGTCTCCTACGGTTATCAATCTTACTAAGCGCTCTTAGAAACTAAAATAATAAAAAAACAAAAAATGGTGCTAATTCGTCTTCACTCTTTCTGGACAATGCCTAAATCTTCGTTCGATACTTTTGGCTTAGACAATATATCATATTTCATTCCAACATTTCACCAGTGGAAGGGAACCTCAGTAAACTTAGCGTGCGAAACTGGAGGCAGCTAGCTAGATAGCAGGCTGGAGAAGCTTGTTGACTGTGGCCCAGGTCCACCCCGGACTGTAGCAGCACTTAAAGGAAGTAAGTCTGTATTTTTGAAAAAATGTTCCTCTTGTCTTTTCCTTGCTGTTTCTAATCTCTTTCGTCTATCCCTTTCACAAGGAGAATTTCCTCATATTTGGCAAACCTCCTTCATAGCCCCGATCCACAAAAAAGGATCAAAGACTGATATAACCAACGACGGTCTCATCGCTAAACTCTCCCATGTACCCAAACTCTATGAAAGTATTTTGTATGAAGCTCTAGGCTTCTAATGCAAATCACTAATCTCCCCTTGACAACATGAATTTTTGAACGACAGGCAATCACCACAAATCTCGTTGAATTCGTAACCTTTGCCCTGTCAGTCCTAGATAATGGTAATGAAGTCGATGTTCTTGCAACCATGGTTTAATAATCTTCAGGTTGTCTGCTCTCGGCTTTGAACTCATTATGTTGAAATGGATATCCTCTTACCTGGAAAACTGTTTTAACAGTGTTTGTTTTAGGTCAACCCTTTCGGTCCCATTTTTGGCCATCTTTGGAGTTCCACAATGCAGCCATTAAGGTCCTCTTCTTTTTATGTTAACCATAAACGATCTCGATAGGATCAGCAAGCACTCGTTTGTCTCCCTTTACGCCGACGTTACCAAATTTTTCAAAACCATTTCCTCGCCCCATTGTTTGGAACTTAAGAACTTAATATCGCCAAATGCGAATCCATCAAATTTTTACATTAGCGGCACCAATCTCCTCTCCGATTCTACCTTCTCAACAACCAACCTATCTCCTCCATTTAATCCCTTCGGGACATCAGCATTTTGTGTGATAGGGAGCTCAACTTCCGGTAACATGTGGATGAGATAATCCTTAGGGCCAACTCGGTACTAGGTTTGTAAGACGATGGTCCAGAGAATTCACCAACCAATACGTGACCAGGTTCCTCTATATTACCTTTGTTTGACTCCGCTTAGAGTCGCCAGTACGCTTTCGAGAATCGAAAGCATCCAGCGCCGTTTTCTTAGATTTGTTCTTCGAGGTATGCCCTGGAACGATCCGTTTACTCTCAACCTTATTAACTTAAGCCACATTGAGGAACGCAGAGATGCAGCCGACTTTCTCATCATTCACTTCTACCTCAACACTAACCCTCGTAATCTACATACCCATCGTCTCTTCTATTTTTCAACCCACCACGTAAACGAATCAATCTCCCATATGCTACGAAAGATCAATTCAAACCTTATCGTCTCCCTTATGACTCCCTGCCTCAAATCCGATCTCCTTCATGACTCCAACCAACTTTAGTTTTAAGTTCAAGTTGATTTTTAGCTAGTTTTCAGTTTGTGTAGCTTGTACTAAGCCAAATAAATGGTGGCGCCCCCACCAAAACCCATGATTGTGTGGTCGCCATTGACTTGGTCGAAGTTCTGTTTGGAGGAAAGTATATTTTTTCGCAGGCTTTCATTCTATAAATCGTCAGCCTAATGAGTGAACTACGGGATCCACCCCCTCTTAAGCAGCCTTAATACCAGTCCTTAACCCTAAATTTATTGGTGAATTTCTATATTTGAAACAAAGGGTTGTTTTTTTTTGCGTCGGAAAGTGGAAACCATGCATAGGCACCTATGGTCCGACGTCCATTGGTAGTGTCAGATTCTCACTGACTTAAACTAGCTTCCGGGGAATCTTTCCGTTTATTCCCCCGCGGAACTACCGCTAATTATTACTTCGCGAGGGACGGATTTCAGCTTTTTGCTTCGTCACGGGGTGCTCAGCGAATTCGCGATCCGTTGCTGTTCTAAATTCCTTAGATTCCACATTATTCGTCCTTCTGCATGGTTAACAGCACCCAAAGATCTTCAGATTTCAACATATATTGAACTATGTTTTCCGGTGTTGGCCGTTCACCAAATTCTTCACACAATAAAGCTCTTTCGTTGGCATACTGCGCACATTCGAAGAAAACGTATTCCACGTTCTCTACCGCGCTTATGCAGCGAGGACAGGACGGACCCGAATCACGGTTTCACTTGAATAGATATTCCCGCAAACAACCGTGACCCGTCAAGAACTATGTAAGATAGTAGTTCAGTTTTCCGTGTTTTCGTTTTACCCAGCTTTAAACCCTTGGGATTAGTCGGTACGTCCATCTCCCTTTTAGGGACTCGTTCCATTGTTGTTGCCACGCTTCTATACTGCAGCTTCTTTCGAATTTTTTCGCTTGATTTATGAATGGCCCGATTTGCACGCGATTTTCATAAAGTCGTCTAGCTTCTAAAGCTAGGATATCGATTGGTACCGTAGAGGATAGTACCAATATCGCGTTGTGGGATACCGTTCGAAATGCACTTCTAATTCGCAGTGGACATAATCTTTACACAGATTTGATTCCCTTCATGTGTGTCTTTTTAACCGTAACGTCAGACCATATTTGTGCCCCGTACAGCTGTATAGTGGCTACAACTCTTGCAAGCATTCATCGTTTGCCTTGTTTCGGGCCGTCAATATTCAATATGAGTCTCGAAAGAACGCCTATGGCTATCTTGCACGCGTATGCGAGGTGATGCTTGAAATTAAGCCGATCATCAATCCCAGGTAATTTATAAATGGGCTGGAAATAATTGTATGCTCTACGAATTTTATATTTTCCTTTTCCAGCACCCTTCTACTCGTAATGAGAACGGATTCCGTTTTATGTTCCGCGAGGTCTAAACTCATATCGCGTAGCCAGTTTTTTATCAGTGCTATTGCTTCGTTGCAATACAACTCGATTTTTTAAATTCGTTTCGCCACGACTACATCAGCAATATCGTCCACGAAATCTATAATGGCGGCTTCCCTGGGGACTGGGAGTCGTAGAATGTCGTCCTACATCACGTTCCACAGTAAGGGACCTAACACTGATACTTGGGGTACGCCCCCTGTTATTTTATATAATGTCGTTCCGTCGTCGGAGCCTTAGAGGAGCAACCTATCGTTAAAGTAACTCCTGATCAATCCTAATATGTACTTGGGTAGATTTAATCTTTCGAGGCATTGTAAAATACGCGACCAGTTCGCCAAGTTAAAAGCATTTTTCACGTCAAGTGTAACCGCGGCGCAGTACTTTTTACTGCCTCCTTTCCATAGTCCACCTTTTATGGCCGATTGGGCTTTGTCTATTACTACTTTTATCGCGTCGATTGTCAATCGGCCCTTTCTTTTCAGCCCTTACTGATATTCCGCGAGTCCATCATTGGCTTCAATGATAGGCTCTAGTCTGTTGCATATAACTCGCTATAATATTTTGCCCATATTGTCAGCATACAGAGCGGCTGATAAGATCAGGGCTCCTCCGGTGGTTTATTTCCTTTTGGTAATAATACCAACCGTTGATATTTCCATTGTTCCGGAAATATCCCCTCGCTAAAGCATGCATTATACAATACATGCTAACGAAAATGTCTAGGCGGGCCTTCATCGCTATTTTTAAAGC
Organism: Volucella inflata; assembly: GCA_928272305.1. Classification (NCBI taxonomy): domain Eukaryota; kingdom Metazoa; phylum Arthropoda; class Insecta; order Diptera; family Syrphidae; genus Volucella; species Volucella inflata. The sequence goes on from OV743719.1 coordinate 67,777,795, forward strand.
CCTATTTGGGTATGCCGTCAGGACCAGGGGCTTTTCGATCTTCTACACTCTCGATTGCAGCGGGTGAGTTCATCGGTTGTTAAGGCAGGAATGTGTTCACGTAGTTCTTCGGAGGGGATCAGAGATTTTCTACGATTTTGCTGAGCACAAAGATCCTTAAAGCACTGTCTTTTGCTAGACTTAATGGCGGATTTGAGTGCGGCGCGTGCTTCTTTATACGCTGTCCTCAATATCAAATGTCTATCCGCATCGCGTCTAGACCGTTGATATTTTCTTCGTGCTTTATTCTAAGAGCTCCTCATCTAAGGTGTTTACGTTCAATTTCGCCTTGCTAGTTTGAGACTGAGCGTTTCGAGATCGTGTAAGACTATCTTGATCGATTATAATTGCGTTATGGTCACTGTGGGTGTAGTGATTGCTGACGCGCCAATTCGTATGCTTAGATAAGCTACTACTAATGAACGTAATATCAACAATGCAAGCCTGCATCCGCTCTACTAAACGTGTTCGCATTTCCCATATTAGCTACGACAGCGTTCAAACTAGAGAGCGCTTCGAGTAGAATGGTTCCCCTTTTATTCTTTAGCATGCTTCCCCATTCTACTGCCCATGCGTTAAAATCACAGACTATAATAGTTGGCGTATGATCCTTAGCATCAAACAAGGAATGGGTAATGAACTGTCTCAGAATCATTCTCGCTCTGCCAGGTATCCTGCCTTGATTTGACAGCGTGGAGGTCAAGGAGTATCTTTTAGTCGTTGATCACATGGTCAAAATTTAGATTTTTTTAAATGACTTCAGATTTTAGAATCAAAGAATTCGGAAATAAAGTTTTAATAGCTCTGTGTTACCCCAAAATCGTTCGTGTCAAGAAGCTTCTTTGTATGTGCAAATGGTACACTAAATAAGCGACTGAAAACCCTATGAATGCCTGCCTTT